>BSBM01000232.1:28530000-29730000 GCA_027924585.1 Larix kaempferi
GGACTGTCCCTGTCCGAGAGCAACTTTACTTTGTCCAAGCAAAAATAGGAAATCCCGCAATTTTTCGAACAGAGCATGAGCCTGCCATTGGAAATATTCACAATTTACACCATCTCCATCATTATTTTTGTTATGCAGGTGCAACATCGAGGACATCTTTCATGGTTGCTCAGTGTGGTGTTGGGTTATATGGCCATATTTGAAGAAGATAACCAACAAGCTTGAAGAATATCCAATTGAATAACACCAAAGATAAGGTCTTTGAAAGATTCATTTTGCCTATATTTGAGGAGCACACAAGATAATATATCAAGCTTTAATACCATTTCATGGTGATGGTGGATATACACAATTGTACGAGGGAATCAACTTGAGGAACAATTTGCATTTTAACTTTCATTTGCTTATTATTGAAGAGCACCAAAGGTAAATTTTCTCATTCATCATTGTTTTGATGAGAAATATGAACAATTGAGAAGGAAGATTGAAGCACCTTGAAGGATCTATAGTTCTAGAAAGCACTAAAGGTTTGAAATCTTGTAATTAAGGAGCAACAAAAACAAACTATATTGAATTGATCATTGTGGTGATGGGGAATGCACGTAACCGAGGAAGAAAATCAGCAAGGAAGAAGAGACCTTAAGAAGTCATTGAAGAAGAGAAAGAAAAGAAAAGAATAGACATGATGAATTAGAGGATTTATTTGGAAACTAATCCAAATCCAATTATAGAGGATACCACGATTCATCCTATTAATCCATGACAAGAAAAAAGGAAGCATTCACTAGAGGGACCTTCAATTTCCACAATAGTTGTTGAACAAGCACCCCATGGAAGTAATCAAGAAGCAAAATGTAGGTGCTAATTAGGGGATGTTTCAATTCCCACTTCAAGTCAAAGTGATAAGTTACCATCTCAAGATGAAGCTCATGAAGAAACACAAAATTTGTTATCTGGATGTGGTTATACAAGTGATGAAGTTAGAGAGGCATTGGACATGGAGCCTACTGTTGAAGAAGATTTTGCAAAGTTGACCCCCATGTGCAAAAATTGCACACTCCCTTACTGAGGAAAACCCTAGTTTCCAAAATGGACCTACAATATGACACCTAGGCCATGGGACCGAAGGAGAGGGGCACCTCTAGCACTATCTCGGTGCCCTGAATCCAATAGAGTTGACAGTTTGTTGATCTGAGCCATGGTAATCATCCTATGGCTCGTTCCGTCTCGCATCCAAAAGGCCTTTAGGGACACCTGCTGGATACCAACCGGGGCCATAGAATTCCAACCGTGCAACAAAACTAGGTTCCGGGGAGTCCTGCAAGTGTGTCTAGGAAGGTTTCGATTGGGAACACTAGCCATAAGTGCCCGGAGGAAGATTTTGCAAAGTTGACCCCCGTGTGCAAAAATTGCACACTCCCTTACTGAGCAAAACCCTAGTTTCCAAAATGGACCTACAAGATGACACCTGGGCTATGGGACCAGAGGAGAGGGGAACCCCTAGGACTATCCCGGTTCCCTGAATCCAATGGAGTCGACGGTTTGTCGTTCCGAGCCACGGTTGTCATTCTATGGCTCGTTCCGTCTAGCATCCAAAAGGCCTTCAGGGACACCTATTGTATACCTACCTGGGGCATAGAACTCCAACCGTGCAACAAAACCAGGTTCCGGGGAGTCCTACAAGTGTGTCTAGGAAGGTTCCAGCTGGGAACGCTAGCCATAATTGCCCGGAGGATGATTTTACAAAGTTGACCCCCGTGTGCAAAAATTGCACACTCCCTTACTGAGCAAAACCCTAGTTTCAAAAATGGACCTACAAGATCTTGTAAGCATTTGTTTTTCAAAAGTGGTTCAGAGGCTCTTGCATCTTGGAACTGACCAAGAGTATCTTGCAGTGTGATAAGTATGCATTTTAGGTTTCAGCGAATTCAAATATGACTCAGAGTCTCTTGCTTTGTGGGTCATTTACTGAGGCTTTTTGGATTATTGGTTGCATTTCTATTGGCTACGTACTTCAACAAAGTGGTTCCAAATAGATGCATGGATGTGGAAGCTGTGTTTTCCATCTTTGTATCAAGTATGAGAAGGCATGGCCATATCAGTCTCTTTAGGAATTGAAACATAGTATGATACAATCCTTAGGTATGGAATTCAATTAAAATTTTATCCATACTGCTGGGGAAGAGATGATAGGAGACCATGTTCAGAAGGATTTGGCGAGCATTTCATTCCAGGTCGAGCTATTCCATTCATTTCCGAGGCGTTTGAGGCCAAAAAGGATTTGGTAAGCATTCGTTTTTCAAAAGTGGTTCAGAGGCTCTTGCATCTTGGAACTGACCAAGAGTATCTTGCAGTGTGATAAGTATGCATTTTAGGTTTCAGCGAATTCAAATATGACTCGGAGTCCCTTGCTTTGTGGGTCATTTATTGATCATCTTCGGGTTATTGGTTGCATTTCTATTGGCTACGTACTTCAACAAAGCGGTTCCAAATAGATGCATGGATTTGGAAGCTGTGTTTGCTATCTTTGTCTCAAGTATGAGAAGGCATGGCCATATCAGGCTCTTTAGGAATTGAAACATAGTATGATACAATCCTTACGTATGGAATTCAATTAAAATTTTATCCATACTATTGGGGAAGAGATGATAGGAGACCATGCTTAGAAGGATTTGGCGAGCATTTCATTCTAGGCCAAGCTATTCCATTCATTGCCGAGGCATTTGAGGCTGAAAAGGATCTGGTAAGCATTCATTTTTCAAAAGTGGTTCAGAGGCTCTTGCATCTTGGAAGGGACCAAAAGTATCTTGCAGTGTGATAAGTATGCATTTTAGGTTTCAGCGAATTCAAATATGACTCAGAGTCTCTTGCTTTGTGGGTCATTTACTGAGGTTTTTCGGATTACTAGTTGCATTTCCATTGGCTACGTACTTCAACAAAGCGGTTCCAAATAGATGCATGGATGTGGAAGCTGTGTCTGCCATCTTTGTCTCACGTATGAGAAGGCATGGCCATATCAGGCTCTTTAGGAATTGAAACATAGTATGATACAATCCTTAGGTATGGAATTCAATTAAAATTTTATCCATACTACTAGGGAAGAGATGATAGGAGACCATGCTCAGAAGTATTTGGTGAGCATTTCATTCCAGGCCGAGCTATTCCATTCATTGCCAAGGTGTTTGAGGCCGAAAAATATCTGGTAAGCATTCGTTCTTCAAAATTGGTTCAGAGGCTCTTGCATCTTGGAACTGACCAAGAGTATCTTGCAGTGTGATAAGTATGCATTTTAGGTTTCAGGGAATTCAAATATGACTCAGAGTCTCTTGCTTTGTGGGTCATTTACTGAAGTTTTTCAGATTACTGGTTGCATTTATATTGGCTACGTACTTCAACAAAGCGGTTCCAAATAGATGCATGGATGTGGAAGCTGTGTTTTCCATCTTTGTCTCAAGTATGAGAAGGCATGGCCATATCAGTCTCTTTAGGAATTGAAACATAGTATGATACAATCCTTAGGTATGGAATTCAATTAAAATTTTATCCATACTGCTGGGGAAGAGATGATAGGAGACCATGTTCAGAAGGATTTGGCGAGCATTTCATTCCAGGATGAGCTATTCCATTCATTGCCGAGGTGTTTGAGGCCGAAAAGGATCTGGTAAGCATTCGTTTTTTAGAAGACGAGATTGCATTGAAGGAAACTGAGCAAAACCCTAGTTTACGAAATGAATGCACAATGAAGTCACTGGGCCATGAGAAGACAAGGGAGAGGGCCCCCTAGAGGTAATCGCACGCCAGGAGACCAATGGAGTCGACGGTTCATCGATCCGACCTCCGGTTGCCGAGTTATGTCAAGTTGCAAGTTGCATGAAAATGTCGTTCAGGAACACTTGGTGACTTTCGGTCCGGGAGCAAAAAAGAAAACGTAGCAGCAAGATTGCGTGTCATTGGCTCCTACAAATGTGTATGGGAAATGGCGATGTGGGAACACTACCAACACTGGCTTGGTGGAGGGTTTTGCAGAGTTGACCCACCAATGCGAGATTACATGCAATGAAACTGAGCAAAACCCTAGTTTAAGAAAATGAATGCACAATGAAGTCACTAGGCAATGAGAAGACGAGGGAGAGGGCCCCCTAGAGGTAATCGCATGCCAGGAGACCAATGGATTCGACGGTTCGTCGATCCGACCTCCGGTTACCGAGTTATGTCGAGTTGCAAGTCTCATGAAAATGTCGTTCAGGGACACTTGGTGACTTTTGGTCTGGGAGCGAAAAAGAAAACAGAGAAACAATATTGCATGCAGTTGGCTCCTGCAAGTGTGTATGGGAAATGGCGATGTGGGAACACTACCAACATTGGCTTGGTGGAGGGTTTTGCAGAGTTGACTCACCAATGCGAGATTGTATGCAATGAAACTGAGCAAAACCCTAGTTTACGAAATGAATGCACAACGAAGTCACTGGTCCATGAGAAGATGAGGGAGAGGGCCCCCTAGTGTTAATTGCATGCCAGGAGACCAACGGAGTCAATGGTTCGTCGATCCGACCTCTGGTTTCCGAGTTATGTTGAGTTGCAAGTCGCATGAAAATACCGTTTAGGGACACTTGGTGACTTTCGGTCCGGGAGAAAAAAAGAAAATGGTGTAGCAAGATTACATCTCGCTGGCTCCTACAAGTGTGTATGGGCAATGGTGACGTGGGAACACTACCAAAACTGGCTCGGTGGAGGGTTTTGTAGAGTTGACCCACCAATATGAGATTGCATGCAATGAAACTGAGCAAAACCCTAGTTTACGAAATGAATGCACAATGAAGTCACTGGGCCATGAGAAGACGAGGGAGAGGGCCCCCTAGAGGTAATCGCACGCTAGGAGACCAACAGAGTTGACGGTTCATCGATCCAACCTCTGGTTTCCGATTTATGTCGAGTTGCAAGTCGCATGAAAATGCCGTTTAGGGACACTTGGTGACTTTCGGTCTGGAAGCGAAAAAGCAAACGGAGTAGCAAGATTGCGTGTCATTGGCTCCTGCAAGTGTGTATGGGAAATGGCGACGTAGGAACACTACCAACACTGGATCGGTGGAGGGTTTTGCAGAGTTGACCCACCAATGCGAGATTGCATGCAATGAAACTGTGCAAAACCCTAGTTTACGAAATGAATGCACAATGAAGTCACTGGGCCATGAGAAGACGAGAGAGAGGGCTCCCTAGAGGTAATTGCATGCCAGGAGACCAACGGAGTCGAAGGTTCGTTGATCCGACCTTCGGTTTCCGATTTATGTCGAGTTGCAAGTCGCATGAAAATGTCGTTCAGGGACACTTGGTGACTTTCGGGCCGGGAGCGAAAAAGAAAACGAAGTAGCAAGATTGCGTGCCGTTGGCTCTTGCAAGTGTGTATGGGCAATGACGATGTGGGAACACTACCAACACTGGCTCGGTGGAGGGTTTTGCAGAGTTGACCCACCAATGCGAGATTGCATGCAATGAAATTGAGAAAAACCCTAGTTTATGAAATGAATGCACAATGAAGTCACTGGACCATGAGAAGACGAGGGAGAGGCCGCCTAGAGGTAATCGCATTCCAGGAGACCAACGGAGTCGACGGTTCATCAATCCGACCTCCGGTTTCCAAGTTATGTCTAGTTGCAAGTCACATGAAAATGTCGTTCAGGGACACTTGGTGACTTTCGGTCCTCCCAGGGTTTTTGTTTTTAAGGCTTGTATAATTTCCTTCTTGACAGCTCACCTCTCACACCATGTTAAATTTTTGATACATGATATAGATAGATGCTTTATACCAATTATAACCATTAGTTCAATGCATAAATTTTACCATAAAACATTTACATAAAGAATTTAACATGTAGGATCTAGTCAAGAATAGAAGGCACTTTATTTCTTGAATCCCGAGGTAACTTTTGTTCCTTTCATCAATGTTGATTTGAGCACTTGTATGTAGTTACTCATATGTAGTGTTGAATCTAATTGTACAATCAAATATTAGGGGTTGATGAAATGTGTAGCATGTATTGCACTTAGTTTTATTAAATTACACTTGAACATTTACTTAACTTGTAATTTAATCATCCAAACTCACAAATTTTAATTGGACCTATCCAATTAGTGTGCATGAGTGAGTTCATTGAAACTTTGAAATACATTGTATTGCACTTAGTTTTATTAAATTACACGAGCAAGAACTTTGACTTAACTTGTAATGATCATCCAAAATCACAATTTTTAATTAGATATCCAATTAGTGTGCATGTAGTGAGTTCGTTGAAACCTTTAAATATAATAGTTTGTTCTTTTGACATAGCGCATTCATGACTAATAGATAATCCAGACAAATCAACACAATATATTGACACAAGAACATGTGGAAACTGAAGAACAAATACAAAGTGAAATGTATCATTCATTTATAAGTGAAATGTCAATGTACATGTCTCCAAAAGTACATGTATCCAAACGTACATATATATCCAAAAGTATCCAAAACTACATGTATTCAATGAAGTCAATGTACATGTCTCCAAAAGTACATGCACAATGAAGTCAATGTACATGTATCCGAAAGTACATATATATCCAAAAGTATCCAAAAGTACATGTATCCATAACTATCCAAAGCTATCCAAGCCACATGTACATGTATCCAAATGTACATATATCCCATAAGACACATCAAAACTCAAGCTTCCTCTTGTTATTTCCTGACGTTGATCCTCTAGGCACATCTCTAGGATCAGTGTGCGTCTCTAGATCCTGCAATCTAAATATCAATTGTTAAATTCAACTAACTATGTACTAATACATTAGCTCAACAATTAACTCAACAATTATCAACATGTGCATGGAAATTGCATGAAACACTTGGTCACTAATGGACATCTCACCTCAATGAGAGACAGTGGCAAAAAGGATTGCGTTCCTTGTGTAGCAGATGGAGATGTTGGTTGAACATTCAAGATGGTCGCAACCATGGTCGAACCAGGGGGGCCAGGAATTGCTCCGTCTGGTGGTGGCTACAATCACAGAATGTTGAAATAGTTAGACATGCATGAATAAACAATAGACAACAATAATAAACTATTTAAAGATCATGTTGAAATAGTTACATATCTCTGTGTGACCAGTTGCCATTGCAAATGCAGCACTGACTGCTGCATCAACCAATGATGTGAGGTTTTCAACAAACAACTCTGGTTCCTGATGTAGTAAACATGCAATTCAAACATTAACAAAAACGATTTATGCACTGCATTTCAAGTTAACCAAAAAATATCATTGAAAGATAAACATTACCATGGTGTCAGTAAGCCCATGGTTGTGGGAAGTTGGATTCTTGCTAGGAGTAGGCTGCCTCACATACACACGACCCACATACACACGACCCTTGTTCACGAATGGCCTAGGAGGAGATACAAATCCAGGCAATGGTCCAAATGTTAAAAAATGACATTTTTAATTGTTTACCTGGAGCCCAAATGTTTCCTCGGACGATACGACCATGGATGATACCTCCACATTGGATTGCCCTAGTGAAGGATCTGCCATCTGCAAGTTTAATAATTGTAAATATTAGACCGTAGATAGAATTAGTGAACCAACATGTAAAGTATGTGGAAATTAACAAATTAACAAGTATTAACAAACTGAAATTTTAAAATGTTTACCTCGGTGTGAGATATGATAATGGGTTCTATATAAGAGGGGCCTGCTGTTGGCCCGGTTTTGCAACCAAGCTTAGTGCTATGGGCACCTACTAACTAGTAGTAGCAGTTTCAATAGAAATAAAAACAATAAACTAAATAAACAATACTTTTCATGGATCTAAACAAGAATCTAAGCAAATAATGTAAACATTTCAAAATCAAGAACAAGAAACATAATAAATAATTTTTTGTATTGAAAAGTGGGGGGCAAGCAAGTGCTTGCGATATTACCTTCAATGGTGAAGGTTGATGTTGAGCAACTCCCAAGATGAGTAGCTCCAAACTCCAATAGGTCTCTTTCTCCAAGGTTGCTTCAATGGCTAAAAGTGCTCAGGGGAGATTTCAGCAGCATAAGGATGAGATAATGGAAGGATGTGAAATGAGGAGCCTCTACCACCTTTTTATAGGTTTTGGTGGTAAGGAATACCATTTGTGGTTTTGTGGAAACCAATGGTATTGACCAACACAGTTTAGGTAATTTTCCCTCCTTTTTCCTTTTTTGAATAAAAATAATATTTTAATTCCCTTTTTAATATTTTTGGGAATTTGGACCCTTTTTGAGGGTTTTTTATGATTTTCTTGGAAAAATAATCTTTTTTAATGGAAAAAGGGGTGTACTAAGGTCTTTTGGTGACCTTTTGTTGGTTTCAGAGGCTCAGATGGTGGAAAAGTGGACAAATGGGTCATGTGAGTAAGGGAATGAGCTAGTGAGCACTTTTTAGGTGTTAACAGATTGCCCCCTGATGTGTGAGGGCAGGAGCTCATCGTATGGCCGATAGACATCATAGTTCTTTTGTCCTTTTTCTGGGTTTTAGGGGAGAGAAGAGACCGGTTGGAGACTGGAGCCACGACCCTTGGAAGCTGCAAAAACAAAAAATATTACATTACCTCAATATGAATGAGGTATAATCTCTAATAAAGGACGAGGCGGGCATTCCCATGCTCGTATCAATACATATACAAAACAATTAGTCCCAAGAAGGGGGATCTAATACGTAAAGAAATATACTGGTACATCATAATGGTCCAGAGGGGACATGATTGTGGGATATACTCATGATCATGGCTGATCTCAATAACTGATACACTGGAATAACTGTGGAACTGCTGAAACTGAAGGTGTCCAACATCTGTAGGGACTCAATGACTGTGAGCCATCTCTAGGCAGTATTGTAACTGTATACTCAAGGGAGTATGGAACCTGGGTAAATCTGAATACTGTCGCCATGCGCAGCCCGGATATCTATAGAAAAAAGTGTAGCTGGTGTGATCCATAGGAAGACTCTCAAATGTGGAGGAGTCAGGAGGTATCCGGGGTCTTCGACTAATAACTGAACGGACCAATACCCTGTGCGAGTCTCAACGATGCGATCAAGGTGTTGAAGTCGAGCATGTGAGAAACAACCATTTGGAGAGGCACTGAGGATTCCTCTCGAAATGATCCGTAGGCACCCATTATAAATGGTAATGAGTCCAAGACACAGGGACCTCTAGGTCTATCCTCTGGAATCAATGTGGTTGTCGTCGACAGAGGGAGACCAGCAACTAACAAGGCAATGATGTTTCCTTGACAGGAGCACGAGGTGTAGAACTGAAGTGGTGTAGTACTGCTGGTAGGACTGACATACTTGTGGGGATGGGAAATAACTGGGTCAAAAATGGGTAGACTCAAACTTCCTTTGTTCAGAGCATGATGACGTGGTTGACCTGGCAGCGTAGGGAACTGACTTGTAGGTGTGGGGATCATCTTTTAGGGACTGAAGGGTATGTACTGACTCTGGGGGGGTGAAGCTGATGGTAGCTGTCGAGGGAGTTTCCGGGTGACATACTGCAGAATACTCTGAACAAAGGCGACCAGAATGGGGAAGCTTCTATGTGAGTAGACATGATCTGTCGTGGCGCCAAGAGGCACCATTCTTCCTTCTTCGTAGTTTTAATGAGCTCCAAGAAGGGATAAAAGTGTGCTCTGAAATGGTACGGTCCTGTGGATTTTGTGAGCCCAGGACGGCGCATGCTCATGGTTGCTTTCATGTTTAGAGAGTCTGAAAACAGTAAGTGGACTCTGTTGGTGTTTCTTTTTCGTAAGTTTAGTCTCCGAGGCCCGAAAAAGTATAAAATGATGCGAATGGAGAACTCTTCTAGCCGATGTGACTAGAGTATACCTTTTTCGTAATTAGTCTACGAGGTCCGGAAAAGGGGTAAACTTATACCAGGTAGACGCCCTTTCAGATACGTTTAGCGAGCATGAAAGGAAGCAAGATTGCTCGGCGATCTTTTCATTGTTTTAGGAGTCAGAAAAGAGCTTAACAGAAACTCCCTAAGTGCCTTTTTCGTAAAAAAGGGGTTGCTCGGCCCGAAAAAGGGGTAAAATTATACCGAACAAAAATGGATTGATGAGGGTGAGAAAAGGTCTCAATCATCGTCATCAGTGCGGAAAACTGGATCCGGTGATATAAGACACATCGAAAACGGAGAACGGCCGATGTGGCACGCAAACCGAGGCGACGAGGGGGCGTGGAAAAAATGCCCGGAAAATCTAAAGGTGAGAGCGAGAAATGGTCTCAAGCATCATCACGAGCGCGGAAAACTGAATCCGGCGATATAAGACACATCGAAAACGGAGAAGGGCCGATGTGGCACGCAAACCGAGGCGACGAGGGGGCATGGAAAAATGCCCTAAAAATCTAGGCGTGAGAGCGAGAAATGATCTCAAGCGTCATCACGAGCGCGGGAATATGAATCCGGCGGTGCAAATGGTGCGAAAAACGGAGGTCATAAGGACTTTAGAATGGTCAAAGGAAATAACTAGGTTAAAGAATGGCTACCAATAAAGGTGAGCCCACCAAGCCAATGATGCAGTGGTGGGGAGAAATGATGACCCGCGGGGGGGAATACTATGTGTATCAACTCAAATATACAAGTGACACGTGACCTCAAAAAAGGTTGAGATCACGAATATGAAAAAGTGAGCAGGGTTAATGACCTGCCCCCATGCTATGTGCATGGGGTTTGTGATTGTGGATCACATATGTGTTGGTTTGAACGATGGGCTCATTGAGGTGTTGAGATAGAGATGATGGGGAAAGTTCAAAATGATTGATCATGCCCCCTATCCCGGGGTCGAGGTAATCTATTATGCCCCCTAACTCAGAGGTGTCAATGTGGTGCAGATGTTGTCTCATAGAGAGATCAATAGGGCATTGAGCAACTGCTGGCGGGGTGTTATACCATGAGGCTGTGGGTCGTGGTGGCATACTGAAGTGATGATATGATGATGGGGGATTCCCTTTGTGGGGTGGATGCCCCCAGTATCTCCGACGAGGATCACGGTGATGATGAGTAGGCAAGGTTTTGGGCATGCCCCCATGTTGTGGACATGTGGTTTCCTGGTTGATTTGAAAGGGTTCAACCTGTGTGTCAAAGGGATCAATGGAAGGGGCCGACCGGACAGAGGGGTATCCAGTGGAGATCATATAAATGGCGGGGTCAAGGCCAGGAATTTCGGTATCTGACGAAGTAAAGACATCAGTGAATTCTTGGAACAGTTGTTGGTATTCTCCGATCTCATGCTCACTGTGGGAGGTTCCTAATGTGATGGTATGAAGGGCACCAAGTGGGTCAGAGATGTCAATGTGGATGACGGGAGAAATATCGGCCATGGGATCCATTAACCAGTCGATTTTAGTAGGAAGGAAATCCTTGGACTCAACCGCGGATTGGGTAGCGGTGGTGGATGAAGTCTCTTCCAGGAGGAAGTATGGACGATGGTGCATGTCTTCCCCGGGATAATCAAAGGTAGTAGGAGTCTCGAGAACCTCTTCATCATTGCCGGACCTTTGAGTGGTCAAATCGAGTGATGAGGTAGTGGTAGTCGAAGAGATCATATAGATGGTGTTAATCTCTCCGGATGAGGATGATGCGGGAGGGTAGATCTCCTCGATAGTAGAGGGTGCCGTCTCTAGGTCCAAATTGTTCATCTCGTAGAGAGCTGCTCTGTAGTCTGGGATGTCAGGACAGTTATGCGAGTAGTGGCCATAAATACCGCATATCGCACATGGGTGGTTGGTACGCAGTGATTTATCACGAGGCATAGGGTTTGGATCTAGTTTGACCACCGGGATGTTGGGGTCGTCGTCCAACATTTGCATGTGTTCCTGCAATGCAGGTAACTGTGGGCACTGATGGGTTGGATGGCCTAACTCATCACACAGCGAGCATTTTGGAGGAGCACGAAATATGGGGGGAGTTTTAACTGCCTTGGGTGGGGGAACCGCAGTGTATGGTTGTGGGCCTCTGCCCCCAGTGGGCCTGACGAATGGAGGGGGATTCGTCGACGACGAAGGAGTATTGATACCGGGAGGTGGTTGGGTAGAAGTAACAATGGGTTGCACCGGTTGCAGGATGACATTTGGTGTCAGTGGAGGAACGGGAGGCGTAATATACCACACGGGTAATCCCAATGTTAACCCGGGGAGACTAAGGGTAGCCATAACCGGGGCGCTTACTACACCCGAAGGAGGAAATAGAAAGGGGATGGTGTGGATGGGTGTAACACCAATGTGACTGGGGATCAATGGTGGTTGACTACCGGATGTTTGTGTATTCTGTGAAAGAGTACAGAGGTTTGCGACTTGGGTCTCCGGTGACGGTGGTGGAATGGCCTGGAATGTAGAGGTCATTGGTGTATCTGAGTAAAGTCTGGGTCCCACAGAAGAAACAAAGGAGGTAGTTGCACTAGAAGCGGGTTGTTCAACCATGGGAAGAACATTCTCGGGTGCTGCAGGGGCGTTGGGATCATAGTAGGTGAGTTGGTCAATTTTGACCACGCGTCCCTCGTGGGGGAACATCATGGTGCGGAAGACGGAGGAGGCGACCGCTTTCATGGCGTACATGTAACTGCGGCCAAGTAAAAGGTTATAGTCGAGCTGGGCGTTAATGACCTCTATGTCGATGAGCACAGTTTTCCCACCTAATTGGACGGGCACCTTGGGTAATAAACCTTGAGGTTGAGCTGACCGGCCGTCGTAGGCCCGCAATGCAGTGGTGGATTGCTGGAGAGCAGGGGATCCCAACTTTTGCCAAACAAAAGTGGACATGACACATGTAGATGCACCTTCGTCGATGATACATCGATGGATGACAAGATTCCGAATAGAAACGGAAACTTGGACTGCTATGGTAGAAGGCAGTCGTGGTTCAGATTGGTCTAAATCAAAGGTCATCAAGTTCGAATCATTTGGGTCAATCGCCCCAATGGCGGAAAGTAAAGTCTTGCACTGAGTAGGATAGGTTTTTAAGACTTCTAACGCAGACATGGCTGCGGGAGATTGAGCTAAGTCATCTACAATGTTGTAATTCGACGCAGCGCGAGAATTAGGATTACTGTTGATGCGACGAAGTGGGAAGCGAGGTGCTTTGGAAGCGCCATCAAGTGGAGCCGGAGGTATACGTAACGTTTGATCTGTGGGATTAACGTTAGTGTTTTTGTCGGTGGGAGGGGCTTCAGAGGTGGAGCCATATTGGTTCCGACGGGTTTGGAGGTTGGCAGCGGCAGTCGACATCATCAACAAATGGTGAGTACCTGAATCAAACATGGGTTGATCAGGGGCTGCATATGTGATCTGCTGTGGTGGCACGTTTCCCTGAGGGGGGGCTAACGGCTGAGTGTTCACTACACCCTGGTTTGGAAAGGGGTTTTGCAGCACCAAGGGTTGATGTTGAGGTGGTGGAGGGTTGGGTGGCGGCTGAGGAACCGCTTGCCCTTGACGATGTGCATCGTCGGTCCAAAGTTGCCGATCTCGCTCCAAATGTGGGCAAGAATGCGTGTAATGACCATAGACTCCACAGATAGAACAAGGGTGGTTTGTTCTGAGGTTATTATTTCTAGGCTGCTTAGGATTCCGATCCGGATTGCGGTTGGGAGGAGCAGCATTGTTATTCTGCGGAGGATTGGGAGGTGGAGGACCTTGCTGATGTTGTTGGTTATTACCGCGGTTATGACCTCTACCACGGTTCTGCTGCGCACCTTGGTTGCGCTGGTTGTTTTGGTTCTGGGGCTGGTTGTGCTGTGTGTACACTTGCCCTTGAGCAGTGGGAGAATTTTGGTTCACCACAGGTGCAGGAGCAGGTTGTGGTGGATAATAAGCCTGTGGTGCTGGAGGTGGTCCAGTTGCCTGCTGGGGCTGTTGGTAACCCTGAGCTATTGGATAGTACAATGGTTGAGGTGCAGCTGGGGCAGTTTGCTGTGGGTACTGCAACGGTTGTGGTGAGAACTGAATGGGGTTCTGTGTAGCAGGTTGAGCATAGTATGTAGGAGGCACATATGCTGATGGCGCTTGCCCATAACAATGTTGTGGACAAGAGGGTCCATGAACGTGATGGGTCTGGTTTGTTGGAGCATAAGAAGTTGTCGCCCCGGAACTAGATGTAGCCCTAGAAAGGTCTGGGGCGGGCATGGTGCTCACCATACTGAAAGGTTTTGCTTGCGGTGTAATTTGGCCAATAATGCCATCAGCGGCATGTGATGCCCCCGGTGTGTCACCGCGTGCAGAGTCACCTCGTGGGGCGTCAGGTATGATCGTGTATAGGTAACCTGACTGGGCATAGATAAGATCAAACTGTTGGGCCTTAAGGATGGCCTCCTCCTCAGACTGGGGTCTTTCAGATGCTACATCCTTCGCAATGAGAGGAAGGAGGGATTTAAGGAACCAGTCTAGGAAGATTCGGTCGTCTAATTTGATCTTGCATAGGCTTCGGCGCCGACGCCAATCATGAATATGGTCAGTGATATGCGTGGCTGTGTTCTGTCTGCAAGACAGTAGGATTTCGACGCCCGCATCATAGCGGACTGGTAGCTGAAAGAACTGCAGGAAGGTCGAGGCAAGGGAAGTAAATGTGGCATGCGTCCCATGGGGCTGCTCGATATACCATTTGGCTGCGGAGCCAGTGAAGGTGCGTTGTAAAAGCCGTAGGCGGATTGAGTCATCCACAATGGAGTTGGAGGAACACCATAAATGGAAGGACATGATGTGATTCTGGGGGTCTTCTCCTGCCTTTCCCTCAAACTTAGGGATGTCAGAGGGAAGATTAGTGGGCATATGGGGCCAAGCAGGATCATGTCTGATGGGGTCATTTGTGAGCCTAGCTAAATCTGGCAGGTTGAGACTTGCCATGTATGGTAGACTAGCGGATGTGGTGACCGGAACCGGGACCTGCCTAGCCATTGTGGTATGGTGTAGGGGTCCAGTAGCGCCTATAGGAATGCTGGGTATGGAGGGTATGTGCCCTCCAAAAGGTGTGGCATGATATGGGTTAGCGCTCCCAAGTGCAACTTGGGTTACACTTGGGTTAGGAATCACACCAGGGATTCCTGGTATAGTACTGCCAAGTGCAACATGAGTTACACTTGGGTTAGGAATCGCACTGGGGATTCCTGGGATAGGGTTTGTGGAAACCGAAGGGGGTATGACCCCCATGTTGGGCATGCCCATGACAGGTGGTGGTCCTGTGCTAGGCATTCCTGAATGTGGAGTGTTACCCATATTGGGCATACCCAAGGGGGTGGTTGTTGCCGTGGATGGTACTGCCGCAGAAGGGTCTGCGGATGTCTGACCTATGGTTAATGTAAATTGTGGATCAACTGGTGTTTCAGACATATTTGTGGTTGGTGGTAACTCGGTGGGGTTTTCGGATTCTACCTCCAAATCAAAGGTGAAGTGGTGTATGTCAGAATCGGATGACTGTCTAATTGATTGACGATGTGTCGAATCAAGGGACAATGCTCTGTGTCCGTGACGTGGAGAGCCAAGTGGACTAAACTCTGGGAGTTCGCCCTGTAGACGACGAGAACGTCTAGAATTCTCAATGGTGAGAATATGTTTTTTTTTTTTTATGTAAAAAATATGTTTTAAGTATCAGGTGGTGATATATATGTAAAAGACTCAAAACCCTAATGCAACCAAGGGTGCAAGAAGGGGAGTGAAAAAAGAAGGCTCACAGGCCAAAAAATCAATCCTCAAAAAATGCACTTATTCTAGCAGCTGTGCTACAATAAGTGGAGGAATGCAACAACTGGTCAGAATACCAACATGCAAGCGGCTCCTAGAAAAAATAGGTGTAACTAGACTCAAAAGGTGGTAAAGATCATGCAAACACCTAATCTAAAAGTATTGTGACTCAAACAGACGATATCCTCTGCAAGGTGATGAAATCCAAGTCAGACAATATGAATGTTGAGACAACGGCTAGATATCCCCCTACCGGGAGGGACACCGGGTAATCAATCCTAAAAAGACAGGCTACTAGGATACTCCGTTCATGACGCGTCGAGAAAAGGTAAATCTGCCGTTTGGTCCTTTGATCGCAATATCCCAATACAGGGATATCCCGAGAACTGCGAATGGTAGCCCTTCGGTTACTGAATGGGTTTCGGTATCCCACTCAGGCTTCCGGAACCATCCTCGCGACTTCAACCCTCCTAGGGGAGAGGCCTTCCCACAAACCGGTTGTGACCGCGCCAAAAAGTACTAAGAGATTTTAGCTCCCTAATTGGACAACTTCTATGTCTCAGATGTATGAACTGAGGGGTGTTATTGGAACACCTATCCCCCCAATACTACCTAGCTACAAGAATTCTTTTTGTGTTCCCCAAGTGGGGTTAAGAGTGTGTTCAAATTAGGGTAAGTTTTAAGTCTTAGTTCAATTAAGTGATCGTGTGAGTGCACGTGAGGTGTTGTAAACTGAACTTGAAAAAATTAAATGCTTTAAGGGAAATTTTTCAAAAAAATAAAGGACTTTTCGAAAAATAATAAGCAAATATTTAAGACTTTTTTCACTAAAAGAAATTAAATTGCTTTTTCAAAAATAACTCAAAAAATAATGGATTTTTTAGATTTTTGAAAGCAAATAATAAACTTCTAAAAGAAATAAATGGATTTCTTCGTTTCAATAAAATTTGCTAAGGGCAAGATTCTAAAGAAGTAAACAAGAAAAAATTTGAATCTAGATAAAGAATGCAAAATGAATCTTTCTTTCACTTTCTTGAAAATTTTTTAAAAAGATTTCTATGTATGCACTTTTAAATAGTAAATTTTTTTTCTAAATCTGGAAAATATACAGAATTTGATGCTGTAAAAAATGTGCTATGGGCAGAAAGTACAGTAAAAAATATTTTTTAAAATCGGGATGGCCGAATGAAAAAATTCAGCCGCGCGGGTTTTGGACGAACAGCCGCGATGGGCCGCGCGGGTTTTGGCCGAACAGTCGCGATGGACCGCGCGGGTTTTGGACGCACAGTCGCGATGGACCGCGCAGGTTTTGGGCGCACAGTCGCGATGGACCGCGCAGGTTTTGGGCGCACAGTCGCGATGGACAGCGCGGAAAAAGGCCGCGAAGCCGCGGTGTGCAGCGCGGAAAAACACAGAACAGTCGCGATGGACCGCGCGACTGTCTGGAAAAAGGCCGCGATGGACCGCGCGGAAAAATGCAGAAAAGTCGCGATGGACCGCGCGACTGTCTGGCAAAAAGCCGCGAGGCGGAAGCCGTGCACGGAAAACGAGAAACGAACTCGAAAATTTAAAATTTAGGGCTGTTTTTTGGGGCCAAATCTCAGAACAGCAATGGATCTGCTGTCTAAGATGGCAGATCTATGGATCTAATGGTTAAAAACTCATAAAAACTAAGATTTAATGGCAAAGCTAGAGATCTAAAGTTCAAACCAAAGCGGAGTCGCCAAAAACTGTTGGCTCGGTTTTGCAACCAAGCTTAGTGCTATGGGCACCTACTAACTAGTAGTAGCAGTTTCAATAGAAATAAAAGCAATAAACTAAATAAACAATACTTTTCATGGATCTAAACAAGAATCTAAGCAAATAATGTAAATATTTCAAAATCAAGAACAAGAAACATAAGAAATAAATTTTGTATTGAAAAGTGGGGGGGGAAGCAAGTGCTTGCGATATTACCTCCAATGGTGAAGGTTGATGTTGAGCAACTCCCAAGATGAGTAGCTCCAAACTCCAATAGGTCTCTTTCTCCAAGGTTGCTTCAATGGCTAAAAGTGCTCATGGGAGATTTCAGCAGCATAAGGATGAGATAATGGAAGGATGTGAAATGAGGAGCCTCTACCACCTTTTTATAGGTTTTGGTGGTAAGGAATACCATTTGTGGTTTTGTGGAAACCAATGGTATTGACCAACACAGTTTAGGTAATTTTCCCTCCTTTTTCCTTTTTTGAATAAAAATAATATTTTAATTCCCTTTTTAATATTTTTGGGAATTTGGACCCTTTTTGAGGGTTTTTTATGATTTTCTTGGAAAAATAATCTTTTTTAATGGAAAAAGGGGTGTACTAAGGTCTTTTGGTGACCTTTTGTTGGTTTCAGAGGCTCAGATGGTGGAAAAGTGGACAAATGGGTCATGTGAGTAAGGGAATGAGCTAGTGAGCACTTTTTAGGTGTTAACACCTGCAAACTGGGTAGTATCATGAATCCCTCCACCAAATACGAGATTAGTGGATGGAATGCCATGCCCCCCTATAGAGTCTGGAGCATCTGACTCTGGGGCATCAGTACCGACATAAAGTATCAACTACAAGTTCACAAAATTAATATATTAGCTCAAACTATATATATGTGTACAAAGAGGAAAATAAATGAAGAATTTATTACAATTAACCATCTACATACCTCACTCAAAAACCCACTTAAGTCAACATCTGAGGCAAGACCATAGTAGGGATGACCACACGATGTGCACTTGTGAGGCTCAATACTAGGTTGGGGATGTGCCAATGGTCCTGCACTAGTGGATGGTCCTGCACTAGACGATGGTCTTGCATGGTGATGACCTGGTGTATGTACCACACTAGGGACAGATGTCCCTTCCTCACCCATATGCTGAACCATAGTGCCATGGCGAACAACCGCCCGTGCCAAACTAAAAAACGCATCACGTGTCTGTGGAATAACACGATGTGCAAGTGGGACATATGGCCCAGGAAACTTCCTGCGAGGTGCATGGATGGGGCGATCCTAGTCTTGAAGCCTCGCATTGGGTCGATTTTGGGGCATCCCCCCACCGATCCCCTGAAACTGCAAGATATCAAAATATTTTACGTGTTTATGTAACATGAACTCTGCATACATCTTTCGAAGGAAATACAGGGGAATTTCCCTGTTGTTATGTGGTGGCATATCAAAAACCATGTACCATTTGTCCATCCAGTTATCAACAAACAGTTGAAATGTGCGCCACTCAATGGAGATATGAGGCTTGTTTGCATTTGGGATTTCCCCCAACCGAGGGTCCCTAAACAATGCAAATATGAGCTCTTTGGATATTTTCAACTTTTTTATTGCATTGTAGTCTATCCCATCAGCATATTCTTGTCTTTTTCTTTCTCTATATGATGTAATATCATATAGTACATTGCTAGACTATGAAATGGTGTCAACAATTGCATCCAAGGTTGATGCAAGTGAGTGGCGAATCCTATCACCACCACTAAAAGATACACTAATGCCCCTCAGGAAGGCAAGCTCAATCTGTATCTCAACATTTGTGTCCATGGCCGCAACTGCAATAAAAACATAAATATGAAAATCATTAGAAACATATACATGGTATATAATGACGTCTCTTCAAAATTGAAAATGTATTAAATCAAACTCAAGTAAGCAATTTAATGGCATTCACTTACATGCATTTAAAACTTAAAATTAAACATTTAACAATTAAAAAGTAAGTTTCGTTCAACTTCTTTCTAGAAGTTAAGGCACTTCTTAAACCCCATTGGTGACTTTTCCATGCAAACTTGGGTTTAAACTTCTTAGAATTTAGGAGTGTTATTTTGACATGTTTTGGCCTTTACGTCCCTTGCAGAAAACAATATTTCCATCAACTTCATAAAATAACATTAAATTTATTTATTTCAACATATTACGCCTTGTGGTTGGAGGGGAGGAAAAAGTGGCATGGAATGAAATGGATATGTATGAGTTTGTCTTGCCAATATGATTACATATACTTGAGATGACTATCAATGATTAAGATGTTGAATAATCAACTTGAGATTGTGACTAGAATGACAATAACAACAATGTCAACTTAATAAGATATCACAAGTGGAATATGACAATGTTATCTCAGAATTATCACATGTATATTTATTTATGATCCAAGTATTATGATACATGGTTGATATGACAAGATGGTTGATTAGGATGATGAAGATTAAGTTGAGATAGAACAACTAAATTTAAATGTCACAGTCCTAGGGCTATGACTGCATTCGGTTAATGAATAAGTAAGAATAGGATATGACTTGTTAGGCTTAAAAAGATGGTTAAGGTAACATGACCGGGGGCATGTCAGGTGGTATGTCACCTACCCAAATTTTGAGACTATTTATTTTATTGAAAAAAAATTATGTTAAATTATAATTACAAAGTTTTGTAATTATGACCAAATCTAGTAAAGGATGATTGTAATGACATATTATTGTTATTTAATAAATTAAAACAGGAGACAAACACCAAGAGAATTGTTGAATGAGTGTTCACTGACCCACTAGGAGGAATGAAATCTATTAGAAGGCATGGGACAGGTGTCATCATTTGCACTCCACAACTAGCTGTTGGTTATGGGACAACTACCCCTAAATTTGTGGCATTATTCCCCAGGTGGGTGGAACAGAGCTGTTAGCTCATTAATGACCAGGTTAACCACTAAAAAGGCCTAGGCAGCCTAGGGAAGGAAATTCGAATTGAGCAGGGAGCTCCATAATTATTTTTTGCAGAAATAATTCCTCAAGTGTATCAGGTGATCACTGGGAGATTCGAATAGGGAGGCTAAGTGGAAGTGCATTGTAAGTCTGCTGAAATTATTCTGAGAAGGAAACCAGAGGTGCTGGTGCAGGTCTCTTTGACTGCTAAGTCTATATGACAGGATGATATACATTGTTGCTGCAATTTGATGACCTAAAGCTTCTACATATTCTTCTTCCTAGTGGTTCAATGAACAGGCTCGGGGGTCCTAAGGCAAGTAATTTGGCTGTCTTCAGGAGTAAGTTGGGTGGAACAGGCTCCTTAGGTTGTTTGTTTCTCCTACATTCATCAGGTTTTACTATTCTGTCTTGTTTATTTACAGTTGAATGAATGAAGTTGTTTATTTAAACCTCTAACCCTTTTTTCCTGGTTTGATAATGAAGACTTATTGACTAAATTGTTTAGCTCAACTGTATATTATGTTAAGATAGGATAGGTTAGAATGGTTATGTTTTTAAATAATTAAAAGATGCAGAATGAAATGATAATTGATTCAGTATATGGTATTTATAGTTTTGTATTGTTTCCCAAGTCAATTGGTAACCCTAAGTTTTCACTGTCAATAGTTGTAATTAACCTATGTTGGCTAGAAGAAGAGTCCATAGACTTCTTATAGTTTCTATTATCAAAACATTGTTCTATTATTATCATATAATATAATAACTCCGTAACCTTGTAAACTTATTTAATCTTAATAGTTCACAATACATTATAGATGGCAACTTAAATTATAACTGTAATAACCTTTAAAATAATTATTGATAAATCGAAATCACACAGTAGAAGTATAATCATCTTGCATAGAACCAAGTCGTGGTTTAGGTTCATTAATATCAAACTAAGTATTATTCTTAACCAACACATAAATGCTGTGAAAAACCCTAAGGATTTGGAAATCAAGGAATTCAAATTTTATAATCATGGCAAGGGTTCTAGCAACCTTCCCAAAAGCTAAAGTTTAAGCCTTTTTAACGATGGCCTAACCCAAACCTATAGCAACGTATCAATAACTTATTTAAATAACATTTCTTATATCAATTCATGGGCTCAAGTCACATTCGCCCAGCTTATATCAAAATCTATCTTATCAAAACAAAGCATAAGTATTAAATTACAAATATGTAAGAGCAGTGACGAAATCCTTAAGCCCTGTGTATTATCTTTTCTAAAGGTCCTATACTTTTCATTTCTAAAACCCTGTTTAATATAAATATAAAAATTTAATCGTATGCCATCCAAGTCTTGGGATTGAATGCCAGGTATCGAACCATAATGGTTAAAATAACAATAGTATCGATTACATTAAAAACAACATAGTGAATACACTAACAAAACCAACATTATTATGAACTGTCAAAATGTCTTAATAAACACCGAACGGAAGCAAGCACAGGATGTACAAACAGCAAGTGTGCTAAATGCTCATTTTAATCGGTTACAATGAAGGCTTAAAGCCTCAAAACTATACATTCATTTTCCCACGGCTTAAGACCTAATAGTAAATTACATCAGAGAAGTAGAAACAATCATCTTCCGACGAATCCAGGGCACATGGATGAACCCGAGACTTACCAGGACATTGAAGTCCTTAGTGTTCATCCTCCACAGTAAATGTAGCTGAGAGACTACCAAACTCTGCAAAAATGTGTCATGAATACTCAATTAGATTCGAATGTATTATAAAAACCAAAACTTACAGGTTGCATTCAATGGCGGATCTATTACCTGAAGGTTATCAAATTCTGGATCAGTCGTTATCGTTGGAAGGTCGAGGGTCAAGATCCATACACTTCAAGGTTCAGGTTATCACCATTAAATTGTACCGAGGTTGTGGTATTGAAACCCTGAACGATCACCTTGAAACCCTAAGACCTCGCGGCCGGTCGGCCTCACTTCCAAAAATCACAACCATAACAATGAATGCAAGGGTTTTGGACAAGAGAGGTTTAACACTATCGCTTGTGTGGTAACGCAGTATCCAAGAAGTGTTCACGTGCCTCAAGCCAGGTTGGATGCCACCGAGCATTCCACCCAGGATCTCAGTTAATACTCATTAATGTCGAAGTGTTTGCCAACCTGCATACATTAACGTTAGATTCCAATACTTTGCAACTAGTCGTATATCATTGCAATATAATACCATTGTTTAAAGATAGGATCATCGTATAGTTGATAATTATATAAGTGTTAGGCTCGTAACCCTAACTCCAAGGTATTTCGAATAGCATTGTATTTATATATAGGTTGATTTAATGTTGAATTGTTATATAGTTAGGTGTTAATGCAATCGATTTTGTATATCGATGTAACCCTAGAATGTTTGCATACATTAGAATTCTTAACACCAAATGATGTGGATTGTAACCTAGATCATAAGCAATTGTATGTTATGGGTAGAATCTTTGTAAAGTTTCTTGTACATAGAAGATTATATAATTTTGTAGATATATGAATGATATTTATGAATGTTGAATTGTTCTTGTCTAGTTGTGTAAAATATCAAATGAATTTGGTAACACTAATACTTACGATAAGCCTTGATAATGTTAGATTGTTTAGTTTGGGATAAAATAGATAACTTCTATCGTAACCAGTTTAATATGTCAAAATTATCATTTGATCGCAGAATGAGAATCCAATTTTAGATAACTTCTATTGTTTGGAAACGCCAAAAGAAAGATAATTCAAATTAATAATATTCATGCTGAAGCTATCCAACATAAGTCGTAATAAAAGCTAGGATCTCACCCTGAAATAATCTTCGAATAAAATTATTGTTGGTTGTTTATATGCTGGTAAACTTTAAATAACTTCAAAGGCTGGAATTATCTTTACCTGTAACCTGCGTCAAGTGTAATAACTTTATCCATGCAGCTAAGTAAGCCTCGGGGTGCCATAGGACCCCTTCATCGTCAGAAGATACGTGAACAGTTAGTACAAACAAAATAATCAAACATTAAGTAGCGATCTTAACAAACATTTCGTTAAGGAATGTAATCGTATTTCAAAAATTAATAAACAACAGATAGATGAATTTCTATAGTTAAAATAAACAAATCAAACAGTTAATTACTTCTGCATACTTAAATATCATATTTATTGATATTATTGAAAATTTTAAATTTTACGAATTTTTGGGATGTTACGTGTGGTATCAGAGCCAGGTTCGAACTCTCGGTCTAAAAAGGTCCAAAGAACACGCAACAAAAATGTTTTATGACAGCAAAAATCCTTACTAATTCAAGTTAAATTATTTTGTTATACAAAAAAATGTTTTCTAAATTACAGGTATGGAAGGATCATATGAACACATGGAGGACAGATTTCGATCGATCAGTCATACCAACAATAGCACTAGACAACATTATGAAGAAGAAGTCCATGGTGAATTGAATGACAATTCATCGGAATTGTTATGTGCATTTCAGGAGTTGAAAGCATAAATAAGATCTGTTAAACATGATAATGAGAGAATTTTGAAGGCACAAGAGGAACTAAACCAAGTACTGTTCGATCAGTTCCCAACTGATGAACAGTATAGAAAGGTTGAAAATACCTCCAATATTGAAGACTTACCTCATCAGGACAAGGGTAAGAAATTGAAAACTGATGATGAGAATAATAGTTCAACATCATCAGGAGCTGCCATTGATATACGTACAAAGAAACGTAATTATTCAAGTGATAGCAGCGAAGGGGATTACAAAACAAAAAGAAAAAGCCATAAAGAGTATGAGCAGATTTATGGAGAGTTCAAGAAGATCAAACCCCCAACCTTCAATGGTGAAACTAAGAAAGGAGAGTCAGCTGAAGCATGGTTGTCCGGCATGAAGAAATACTTCCAAATTTATGATTATTCAGAATCATTGAAAGAAAAGATGGCCATATACAACCTGATCGAGAAGGCAGACATTTGGTGGCAGGACATCAAAAGAGTGAAGGGCATGAAGGACAAGGATGTGAATTGGATCACTTTTAAATGGTACTTCAAGAAGAAGTTCCTATCTGAACAATATTACGAAGAAAAGGCTAAGGAATTTTATGATTTAAAACTGGGAACCATGAACATGAAAGAGCTGAACAACAAATTTCTGAATTTGCTAAGGTATGTGCCATACTTTGTGGAAGAGAAACCAAAGATTCAGAGGTTTCTGAGTTGTCCACCTTTCAACAGCAAGGACAGAATAGAGTATGAGAATCCAAAGACCTTAGAAGAAGCCATGAGGAAAGAAACTTTCTACTATGAACAGAACCGGAAAAGAGAAGGGATATCTAACTGAAAAAATGTTGATGTATATGTAACTTTGGAATGTATTTCTTCTGTGTATTTTATATATATATTTATTGTACCCTTATAAGAG
Source organism: Larix kaempferi (assembly GCA_027924585.1). NCBI lineage: Eukaryota > Viridiplantae > Streptophyta > Pinopsida > Pinales > Pinaceae > Larix > Larix kaempferi. Next base: position 28,554,910 of record BSBM01000232.1, read on the forward strand.
ATGTGTCATTCCTCTATAAGGAAGTGTCGTCATGTGGATTGACAAGTGTCGCAAGTGTGTGTACTTGCCGATGGGTTATTAGACCACCTTGTGGGGTCGGCCCTGAATTATATATAATATAATGTGGATGTACCTACCTAGACAAGTCGGCCCCATAAGGTCACTGGGCAAAAAGGTTAGTATAAATAGAGATCGGAGATCTCTATTTTACTCAATTCGGAAAAGCAACTCACTCTCACTCAGAAAGTGGTGCACTAGTGAGGAGGAGGATCATCTGCTACTAGGAGACTATCTCAGTGTTATTTGGTTGTACTTTGGTTGAGCCATTGCTCTCTCTATCTCTGAGGAAGTTGTGGGGTTTTTCACCTTAGGGTTTTCCCCACGGAAACTCTGTGTCTCTTGTCTCTTATGCTTTTGATTCTTGTGATGCTTGTCATATTGTGATTGTCATGCATTGATATACTGTATATGTTATTCTCTCAGCAAAGATCCTAGAGTATTGTGAATTAATGCTCAAAATTTAACAAAAAATAATAAACCCAGCAACTTTGAGCTGAAGAAGAAGAATTTCAGGTTCAATAAAAATTCTGGTTTTCAAAAGAAGAACTTTCCAAATCAAAATTTCCAAGGAAACGGTCCTAGAAATAATTAACAGCATAATTTTGCAGCTCCTAGAGATACACCCAATGTTAACTGAACTAATGACCATAGGACACCTATAAAATGTTTTGAGTGTCAAGGTCCTCATTATGCTTCAAACTATCCCAATAAGAAGCGGGCAACCAATAATATTCACTCCATACAAGTTGAACCTACTGTGGGAGACTTGACAAGAGAGATGCCCAGAATTAATGCAGCTCTAGACAACAGGCAAGTGGAGCATCAAGTCTCTATGGTAGAGATTGAAGGTATGCTACAAAACCACCCTGTTTCTATTTTGATTAATCCAGGCGCTAGCTTGAGTTATATATCTCCAAATATTGTAGAAAAATTTAATTTGAAAATAGAAAAATTTAATAAATATTGGTTAGTTAGACTAGCAACAAGAACAAAAAGAAAAGTGTCTGATTTTGTTGAAAGTTGCGTTTTATCTATGAATCAGTTAAAGACACGAACCAAGCTAAATTTTTTACCTTTAGGATCCTATGACATCTTAATTGGAATGGACTGGTTAGAAGCACATCATGTTATTTTGAATTGTTATGAGAAAAGTTTTACCTGTCTAAATGATGAAGGAGAAACAGTAGAAGTGAAGGGTACTCCTAGAAAGACATCACTTAGACATATTTCAGCTATGCAAGTAAAAAGAACAGTTAGAAAAGGATGTAAGATGTTCGCAGTGAATGTAGTACATGAGGAGTCAATTACAAAAGAGGACAAACTAAAACTAGATGATATACCTGTCCTAAAAGAATTCCTGGATTTTTTTCCAGAAGAGATTCCAGGATTACCCCCGAAGAGGATCTAGATTTTACCATTGAGCTGATACCGGGTGCGGTACCGAACTCCAAAGCTCCATATAGGATGAACATATTGGAATTAAATGAGTTAAAATCACAGTTGAAAGAACTGATTGATAAAAAATATATAAGACCCAGCGTGTCACCTTGGGGAACACCTGTTATTTTTGTTAAGAAGAAGGATGGCACTTTAAGGCTTTGCATAGATTATTGCCAACTGAACAAGATGACAATCAAGAATCGATATCTGTTGCCCCGTATCGATGATCTATTTGATCAACTGTGTGGAGCAACAATATTTTTGAAGATTGATTTAAGGTTAGGATATCATCAAGTTCGTGTGAAGGATGAGGATATTTTTAAAACAGCCTTTATAACTCGTTATGGACATTATGAGTTCGTGGTCATGCCATTTGGGTTGACTAATGCCCCGACAGTATTTATGTGCTTAATGAATAATATTCTGCACAAGTATTTGGATAAGTTCATCATTTTATTCATAGATGACATTCTAGTATATTCTAAAAGTAAGGAAGAACATGACGAACATCTGTGTATTATTTTACAAGTTCTGAGAGATCATCAGTTATATGCTAAGTTTAGTAAGTGTGACTTTTACAAGGATAAGATTCAGTATTTAGGTCACATAATCTCTAAGGAAGGAATTTCAGTTGACCTTGATAAGATAAAAGCCATTGATGAATGGTCGGTTCCTACGGATGTGTCGGACGTACGATCGTTTATGGGGATTACAGGATATTATAGAAAATTCATAGAAGGTTTTTCGAAGATTGCAAACCCCATAACCTCCTTACAGAAGAAGGGGAAGAAGTTTGTATGGGATCAAAAGTGTGCAGACAGTTTTAAGAAGTTGAAGGAATTACTAACTACAACACCTATCCTGAGAATTGCAGATCGTAATAAAGATTTTATAGTATGCACCGATGCATGTAATGACGGACTCGGTGGAGTCCTAACACAAGAGGGACATGCTGTTGCATATGAGTCTCGAAAGTTGAAAATACATGAGAAAAATTATTCTACATATGATCTGGAATTACTACCAATAATACACACCTTAAAAATGTGGCGTCACCATCTTATTGGCAAAAAATTTACTTTGATGACAAATAACATGGGGCTGAAGTATTTACTAGATCAAACGAACTTGAATGCTAGACAAGCCAGATGGCTAACCTTTCTAAGTGAATATGATTTTGAAATTCAGCATATAAAGGGTAAAGAGAACAAGGTTGCTGATGCCTTAAGTCGTAATGCAAAGTTAAATTTTATTTAAGCCATTAGTACATACACAACAGATTTAGAAAATTAGATTTTTGAAGGGATTAAAAATGATGAAGAGTACATAAATCTACATGAAAAGAAAGCAGAAAGTAATTCTGAAAATTCTGTGGTAGATTTTAGGTTAAAAGAAAATGGATTGCTGCTGTACAAGAATAGATTATATGTGCCCAACGTACCAAAGATAAAAATTCTGATTTTAGATGAGATGCACAAAAGTCATTATTCTGGTCATCCAGGTTATCAGAAAACCGTAACTATGTTACAGAAATATTATTATTGGCCCAGGATGAAGGATGAAGTAGCAAAATATATAGCTAAATGCATTGACTGTCAAAGAGTAAAGGTTGAACATCAGCATCTGGCTGGACTGTTACAGCCATTACCTATACCTAGTTGGAAATGGGAGATTATAAGCATAGATTTTATTACCGGACTACCCAAGAATGAGAAACAAAATGATTCCATCATGGTGGTAGTGGATAATCTTAGCAAGGCAGCACATTTTATACCAGTAAAAACTACTCATAAGGCTTCAGATATTGCAGAAATTTTCATGAAATAGATTTTTCGATTACATGGAATACCAAAAGTGATAATTTCAGACCGTGATTCTAAGTTTACTGGAAAATTCTGAAGATCTTTATTTAAAGGGTTGAATACAACCTTAAACTTCAACACAACATTTCATCCACAAATGGATGGACAAACAGAAAGAGTAAATCAGATATTGGAGGACATGCTAAGGATGTATGTTAATGACCAGCCTAGTAAGTGGGAGGACTACTTGCATTTAGCAGAATTTGCATATAACAACCATTACCATGCATCAACCAGGTTTAGCCCTTTTGAAATCCTTTATGGTAGGAAATGTAATACACCAGTTTCTTGGAATGACCCAGTTAATAGAGTTATTTTAGGACCTGAATTGTTGAAGGAAATAGAACTGAATATGAAACAGGTACAAAGAAATCTTAAAGCTGCACAAGATAGGAAAAAGAGTCAAGCAGATCTTAAGAGGACTCATAAAGAGTTCCAAGTTGGTGAGCATGTTTTCATTAAGATAAGACTGAAGAAGAGCTCATTAAAAATGGGAATTTGTGCCAAGATGGCACCTAGGTATTGTGGTCCTTTCGAAATTTTGTCAAGGGTTGGACCTGTGGCATTTCAACTAGATTTGCCACCAAATCTACTAATACATAATGTTTTTCATATTTCAGTTTTAAAGAAATATGTACACGATGCTACTCATGTTATAAATTGGAATGATGTACAGGTGGAACAAGACGACGATTTTCAGGTGGAACTAGATTGTATCCTCGAAAGGAGGGAAACTCTACTCCGGAATCACACCATTGGGCAGGTAAAGGTGCAATGGAAGCACCTTAGCCCAGAAGAGGCAACTTGGGAGTTGGAGAGTAGTATGCGGGTAGCATACCCAACTTTGTTTCAGGAATACTCAGAAAATGAATGAACAACATCAAGGACGATGTTGAGACTTAAGGGGGGGTGTATGTCACCTACCCAAAATTTGAGACTATCTATTTTATTGCAAAAACATTATGTTAAATTATAATTACAAAGTTTTGTAATTATGACCAAATCTGGTCAAGGATGATTGTAATGACATATTATTATTATTTAATAAATTAAAATAGGAGACCAACACCAAGGGAACTTTTGAATGAGTATTCACTGACCCACTAGGAGGAATGGAAGCTGTTAGAAGGCATGGGACAGGTGTCAGCATTTGCACTCCACCACTAGCTGTTGGTTATGGGACAATTACCCCTAAATTTGTGGCATTATTCCCCAGGTGGGTGGAACAGAGCTGTTAGTTCATTAATGACCAGGTTAACCACTAACAAGGCCTAGGCAGCCTAGGGAAGGCAATTCGAATTGAGCAGGGAGCTCCATAATTATTTTCTGCATAAATAATTCCTCAAGTGTATCAGGTGATCACTGAGAGATTCAAATAGGGAGGCTAAGTGGAAGTGAATTGTGAGTTTGCTGAAATTATTCTGAGAAGGAAACTAGAGGTGCTGGTGCAGGTCTCTTTGACTACTAAGTCTATATGACAGGATGATCTACATTGTTGCTGCAAGTTGATGACCTAAAGCTTCTACATATTCTTCATCCTAGTGGTTCAGTGAATAGGCTCGGGGGTCCTAAGGCAAGTAATTTGGCTGTCTTCAGGAGTAGGTTGGGTGGAACAGGCTCCTTGGGTTGTTTGTTTCTCCTACATTCATCAAGTTCTATTGTTCTGTCTTGTTTATTTATAGTTGAATGAATGAAGTTGTTTATTTAAACCTCTAACCCTTTTTTCCTGGTTTGATAATGAAGACTTATTGACTAAATTGTTTAGCTGAATTGTATATTCTGTTAAGTTAGGATAGGTTAGAATGGTTCTGTTTTTAAATAATTAAAAGATGCAAAATGAAATGATAATTGATTTGGTATATGGTATTTATAGTTTTGTATTATTTCCCAAGTCAACCAGTAACCCTAAGTTTTCACTCTCAATAGTTGTAATTAACCTAAGCTGGCTAGAAGCAGAGTCCATAGACTTCTTATAGTTTCTATTATAAAAACATTGTTCTATTATTATCATATAATATAATAAATTTATAACCTTGTAAACCTATTTAATCTTAACAGTTCATAATACATTAAAGATGGAAAATTAAATTATAACTGTAATAACCTTTAAAATAATTATTGATAAATAGAAATCACACAGCAGAAGTATAATAATCTTGCATAGAACCAAGTCGTGGTTTAGGTTTGTTAATATCAAACTAAGTATTATTTTTTACCAACACATAAATGTTGTGATAAACCCTAAGGGTTTGGAAATCAAGGCATTCAAATTTTATAATTGTGGCAAGGGTTCTAGCAACCTGCCCAAAAGCTAAAGTTTAAGCCTTTTTAACGATGGCCTAACCGAAACCTACAACAACGTATCAATAACTTATTTAAATAACATTTCTTATATCAATTCACGGGCTCGAGTCACACTCACCCAACTTATATCAAAATCTATCTTATCAACACGAAGCATAAGTATTAAATTACAAATCTATAAGAGCAGTAGCGAAATCCTTAAACCCTATGTATTATCTTTTCTAAAGGTCCCGTACTTTTCATTTCTAAAACCCTGTTTAATAAAAATATAAAAATTTAATCATATGCAATCCAAGTCTTGGGATTGAATTCCAGGTATCGAACCATAATGGTTAAAATAACAATAGTATCGAATACATTAAAAACAACACAGTGAATATAGTAACAAAACCAACATTATTATTAACTGTCAAAATGTCTTAATAAACACCGAAGGGAAGCAAGCACAAGCTGTACAAACAGAAAGTGTTCTAAATGCTCATTTTAATCGATTACAATGAAGGATTGAAGCCTCAAAACTATACATTCTTTTGCCCACGGTTTAAGACCTAATAGTAAATTACATCAGAGAAGTAGAAACAATCATCTTCCGACGAATCTAGGGCACATGGATGAACCTGAGACTTACCAGGACATTGAATTCCTCATTGCTCATCCTCCGCAGTAAACATAGCTGAGAGACTACTAAACTCTGCAAAAATCTGTCATGAAGACTCAGTTAGATTCGAATGTATTATAAAAACCAAAACTTCCAGGTTGCATTCAATGGCGGATCTATTACCTGAAGGTTATCGAATTATGGATCAATCGTTATCGTTGGAAGGCCGAGGGTCAAGATCCATACACTTCAAGGTTTAGGCTATCACCATTAAATAGTACCAAGTTCATGGTATCGAAACCCTGAACGATCACCTTGAAACCCTAAGACCTCGCGGTCGGTCGGCCTCACTTCCAAAAATCACAACCATAACAATGAATGGAAGGGTTTTGGGCCAGAGAGTTTTAACACTATCGCTTGTGTGGTAACAAAGTATCCAAGAAGTGTTCACGTGCCTCGAGCCAGGTTGGATGCGACCGAGCATTCCACCGAGGATCTCAGTTAATGCTCATTAATGTCGAAGTGTTTTCCAACCTGCATACATTAACATTAGATTCCAATACTTTGCAACCAGTCATATATCATTGCAATATAATACCATTGTTTAAAGATAAGATCATCGTATAGTTGATAATTATATAAGTGTTAGGCTCGTAATCCTAACTCCAAGGTATTTCGAATAGCATTGTATTTATATATAGGTTGATTTAGTGTTGAATTGTTATATAGTTAGGTGTTAATGCAATCGATTTTGTATATCGATGTAACCCTAGAATGTTTGCATACATTAGAATTCTTAACACCAAATGATGTGGATTGTAACCTAGATCATAAGTAATTGCATGTTAGGGGTAGAATCTTTGTAAAGTTTCTTGTACATAGAAGATTATATAATTTCGTAGATATATGAATGATATTTATGAATGCTGAATTGTTCTTTTCTAGTTGTGTAAAATATCAAATGAATTTGGTAACACTAATACTTACGATAAGCCTTGATAATGTTGGATTGTTTAGTTTGGGATAAAATAGATAATTTCTATCGTAACCAGTTTAATATGTCAAAATTATCATTTGATCGTAGAATGAGAATCTAAGTTTAGATAACTTTTATCGTTTGGAAACGCCAAAAGAAAGATAATTCAAATTAATAATATTTATGCTGAAGCTATCCAACATAAGTGGCAATAAAAGCTAGGATCTCACCCTGAAATAATCTTTGAATAAAATTACTGTTGGTTGTTTATATGCTGGTAAACTTTAAATAACTTCAAAGGATGGAATTATCTTTACCTGTAACCTGCATCAAGTGTAATAACTTTAGCCATGCAGCTAAGTAAGCCCCGGGGTGCCATAGGACCCCTTCATCATCAGAAGAGACATGAACAGTTTGTACAAACAAAATAATCAAACATTAAGTCGATCTTAACAAACATTTAGTTAAGGAACGTAATCATATTTCAAAAATTAATAAACAACAGATAGATGAGTTTCTATAGTTAAAATAAACAAATCAAACAGTTAATTACTTCCACATACTTAAATCTCATATTTATTGATATTATCAAAAATTTTAAATTTTACAAATTTTTGGGATGTTACATGGTAAAACTCAGACCGGTGTCTTAAACACAGTCTTTAAGAGGGATGGAAGTTTAGGATAGATGTAGGGTTAGGACAACATCCAAGGGAAGAAGGGCCGAGATAGGTAAGAATGTTAGAAGGGTTTTAGGATAGGTTTCTAGGAGTAGTTACTAGGTCAGGGCCGCAGGTCTTTCTGAGTGTAGATTAGGATTGTTGGATATGTAAACGACAAGGGCGAGAGACTATTAGGATATGTGAGGAAAGAAAAGGGGTGATACAGGGCTGCCACCAATCCTCTAAATATCATTGAATCGATCATGGTTGGGAACACTCTCATGACACACTCTAGGTAGTTCATGGGTGTTCATCATTTCCATTGTTCTATAAACATGGAAACCAACCAAAAGTGACATGGGAAATGGGGAAATTGTGGACTGGAATACAATTGGTTGTAGATGAGCTTAGAGGCTCGACATGTCTTTGAGTTGAATCGACGGTCCCTAAGCGTTGAGTAGATTGATCAAGGGTGTGTATAGGGCAGGCCCGAGAGGCACTTTGTTAATGTGTTTTTGCATTTAGTAAAGGGTGCTTAACTAAGAGGCAATGTATAACTACATACACTTGTGATGAAATTTTGATTATGTTCATGGACAAATGATTGTGATGAAATTTTGAGAAACCAAGTTAATAATTTTTTATGCATTTTTTCTATTCACGCTTGTGCATGCATTTCATCTTGTTATGGTCATTTCTGAGGAAACTTATTCAATTAGTATCATGGGGAAATGGCCTTTGAGGGTTGGAAATTTGGGTTTCATGTGGATGGATACATTGTAGAAAGGGAGGAGTTCTATTTTTTTTCGATTTTTGGTTGCATTAGGAATTTTTGATTTCTTTAAAAGGGATTCATTGTACTTATTCACTCATCTTGGTTGAGGGAGATGTGAATTTAATTAAAGATTGGGTTATTTCCAATTTGATAAATATTGCAAAATTAGGTTGTTTTAAACTATAAAAAAATGGTAATTTAGGTTTATAATTGACAAATAAATGGTATGGGTGAATGAATTACCTGATTAGATGACAATACACCAGTGAATTTGCCTCCCCTCCAATGAAATACAACTCCTCCAACACTCCAGGGCACGCTGCCAAGCTTGAATTCACGTTTCTGATGCATGAAATGCGTCGTGGGTGGTCGGGGGTGGTCAGGACTGTGTATTTAAATTCATTTTAGATTTACAAAATGCATACGGGTTTTGCATTTATATAATGCATACGCTTTATGTTTACCTATCCTACATGTCTAGTGACATGTCAGGCTCGGGTTTTACCTTACCAAGTGCTAGGTATCAGAAACGAGTTATATTTTCATGTCTCAAGAACGTGTTTTCAAAAACTAGGATTGCATCTAAAAGGTCCCTCATCTTCTTGCACACACCCTTATAAACATCAGAAGGTAAGATGACTGGTAGTTTCCAATTTGCGAAAGGATTTAAATCTTGGATATTGATTATTGAAGAAGATGTAGAAGTCTCGTGTTGAAAAGATGAGTGTCTTTCAGCTAAAGATACCTCTGTATCATTGTTTGTCTGGCAATCTAAGGTTTGGAGCAGGACTAAATCCATTGAAGGGTCCATGGAACACTTACCTTTATGGGGCAGTAAATGGGAAAATCACTCTCTTGGGTTCCTACAACTCTTTCTCAAAGAGACAACTAAGGATCTACGATGCTTATCCTATGGCTATGACCTCACCACAAATCAAACACCCTTTTACCCAACACAGAACCTTCAATTTAATGATAAGGAAATAGATATCAGACTATAAATAGAAATGCAAAGATACATCAACTCATATAGCAGAAGATCAAAATATAAATGCTGAGACTTACAACACAAAAGGCCAATTGGTGTTGGCTCTGATAAGTTGGTAGTATAGACATTCAATTTCCAGACTGTTATCAGTGTCTTTGGCATGCAAAATATTGCAAGACTAGGCCAATCGTTTGTTTTACTCATTTCAATCGTTGCCTTTCGGGTATTCATGGAGAACTATCTAACACTTTCTTTTGATAATAATTCATCAAATTAATCTTTATTAGTCCCTGCCAAGGCAGGGATTATAACATTCGCTTAGAAGTCAAACTAACTATATACTAATTTTCAAAATAAATTAGTATATAGTTACCTAATGTTTTATGAATTTTAATTATTAAATTGATTTTTTAAACAAATAAAATTATAATTTAAAATTTTAATATTACATAATTTATATTTTTTGATTGGCTTATTACATAACTTATATTTTTTGATTGGCTTTAAGATTTGATTTGACAAATTTGCCCTGCTTAGATGTGACTTTTGTTAAATAAAAAATAAAATCAAAAAATCAAAATTTAAAAATATTCTAAATTTGTCACTTGTACCAAATCTGTGACTTTCATTCAATGCCAACATTCAATGCTAACAAAAACATGGATAGTAGATCATGGTAATGATGACAAGTATCAACTTGTCACAAAACATTTACGTTCTGGAGTTGGAATAGTGGTCTGGAGGTGCAAACTATGAGACGTGTCTAGCAGCAGCATCGAGACAGCTGTTAATTGTACTTTACGGATTATCAATTTCAAGAATCTATTGCCAAGAATGTTGTATTAATATTAAATTTTGTTGGGGAATATAACATAAGTAATGCTCTTCATTTTTAGTTTTTGTTTCACTATAACCAGCCCCTGACATATATACGATAGACTACAAGTGTGTGTTTATAAAACACCTTTAATTTTGATTGACGTGATAGAGGTGTTAACTTCATATTTTTAATTTTAATTTTAAAATTATGTTTTATATTAAGTGATAGTTATTTTGTTTTTTCACCGATGATTGTTTTATATTTTTTTTTTTTTTTTCAGGAGAAAAAAAACTACTATTGATATTCATTACGAATCAAATAGTACAAAGAGCATCCTGGTTCATGTGGAACCAAAAAAATAGCTGCAAAAAAAACTTTATGAAACATCATAGTCCAATAAAAGACAAGCTGCACAATAATTTTTCTCAGAATATCCAACAAAACATTATCAGAAAAAGGAAAAGGTTTGAAACCATCCATAGCTGAAAGTACCATATAAATCCATCATCTGCAGCAATCTTCAAAAGACAACAACAGAGACTAGTCAAAAAAGTATGAATCACCCTGATCTTGGAGGACATTGTCCAACCATTCCTCCCAAATCAGAGTACCTTCAGAACCATCAAGAGCTTGTTTAGATAGCTTGTCAGCCATAGAGTTGTGTTCCCTATATATATTCTCAAAAGAAATGTTTTGCTGTAGTGAAATTTCCTTTTGTGTGCAAATACACTAGTGGCGAAGATTGGTGACATTTAACTTGAAATCCCCTGCTTCCCACTTGATTGTAACACGAGAATCACCAAAACATTTGACATTAAATGAGCCAAAAATATTTTCCATCCTTAAAACGCACCATAAAGCCATAAGCTCAGCTTTCATATTGCTTCCCACTCCACAATTGAGACGTACAAAAAAAAATGATTTTCATTGAGAAAAATCACTCCGCCAACTGCACACATCCAATTTTGTGCAGCACCATCAAAGAATAGAACCGGATGAGTCACTTTGAAGGAAAAAAGATTGACTCTAGCTACCAGAAGACTGAGCTTCTCATCCTTGTACAAATGAAACATCTTCGATGCAGTTAAGCTACAGGTCATCAAATCAGGTTGTAAGTTCTGGAAAATTGCACAATTTCGTAAGTACCACACTACGTAGGCAATACAATTAGCTAATGGAAAGAAATATTTACAGTTCCTGTACCAATTCAACAAGCAATAGTTGAAGTCTCCAACATCCCATTGTCTAGTAATGCTCAACTTAGAAGAACAGAAGGTCCAAACTTTTTTTGTAAAACTGCAATCCACAAATAAGTGTTGAGAAGTTTCAACAGAAACTGAACATAGACTGCATCTATTTGGTCCAATCCATCCTCGCTTCAAAAGATTGTCCCAAGTCTTAAGCTTATCTTGGAGGGAAAACCATAAAAAAAATTTCAACTTTAATGGGACTTTCAATTTCCATAATCTCTTGTACCACCAGTTTTGAGGATAGATAAATCTATCCTGAATAATTTTGAGATAAGTAGTCTTTGTTGTGATAATCCCTAAGCTAGGATTCCCCCTCCAAACCAATTGATCACTCTCCTCATTAATTTTGACTCTTGCTGAATTAAGATTTCTAATATAATTGTCCCACTCCCGAGCAAAGGAGCCAACAAGCCCGAGGTCCATAGAGCTCATCCAAATATCAGCATGGGGATCATTATGTCTACAGATAAGAATTCTGTTAAGGGTAGGACAACCAAGAGCATTCAAATACTGAACAAAATTGTTCGAGAGAACATGAGAATCCTCCAGTTCTATGATATGATCCAAACCAACTCTGATATTTTCATCAGAACTGACCTGCTAGCAGATGTCTTTTGCAATCCAATTGAAAGTTTTCATAAAGCCTCTCCAGATTGGAGAGAAATTCCATCCAACTAGCTTGGGGTTTCTTAACCAAGCATAAACATTTGGAAAGAGATACTTAGAGTGTATTATCTTGGACCAAAGCGTGTTCCCAAATAAACACCTCCACAAAATTTTTAGTTTGAGAGTAGAACTGAAAATTCCCAAGTCTTTGATTCCCCAACCACCATATCTTTCCGGTCTTTGAAGTGCCTCCTAAGAAACCATAGGAATCTTGGCTCGATTAGAACTTCCATTCCACAGGAAATTAAAAAAACACTTTCTAAGAGCATTGATGATAAACGAAGGCACTTCGAGGAGCGAAAACTAGTAAACTGGAATGCTTGATAGCACAGCTTTGACCAAAATGAGTTTCCCCCCAATTGACAAGAGACGATATGTCCAATGAGCAATATGGTTTTCAACTTTTCGGAGGAGCCAAAACCAATCCTTAATAAGATAATTATTTGGTTTCAAGTAGAAACCCAAATACTTGAAACCTTCTTCCAATGGTAAGCATTTGAAAGGAAGAAAAACAAAGATTTGTCTCAAAGTATCCTCATTCACACCGAACTGATAGAAATTGGACTTCGTATTGCTTACCTTCATTCCAGAGACCCTGCAAAAAGTCTTGATAATATCACTAAAATGCTTCCATTCATCCACATAATCCAAACTAGCTGCCAATACATCAGCAGCAAAGAGAACATGTGTCAGCACACAATCTTTGGCCAATTTTACACCTTTGATCAAACCTTTATCTAAATCTTGCTTAACAAGTCTACTGAAACCATCCATGACCAATAAGAAAAGGAGCGGGGAAAGTGGACACCCCTGACAGATTCCTCTAGAACAACTAAAGAAAGAAGAAGGTGTACCATTTACTAGTACAACAATATTCATAGAGGTAACACATATCATGATCTAGTTGATTACCAAAGGAGGAAACACCAATATGGATCAAAACCAACCTCAGAAATGACCAATTTACCTGATCATATGCTTTTTCCAGATACAATTTTAGTAGTAAGGCCTTTCTCTTTCTAAGCTTAATAGTATGCAGGAGTTCTTGAGAAATGCCAATTGCATCATGGATTTGTCTACCAGATAAGAATCCAAACTTTTCAACTGAGATGTGCTCGGATAGGGCTTCCTTTAATCTTTGAGCAATGATATTTGATATTAGCTTGTAGATTAAATTGCACAAGGCAATCGATCGATATTCACCAAAAGAAAGGGGCTTATTACTTTTAGGAATTAGTGTAACAAAGGTAGAATTAAGAGCTCCTGATAAATAGCCAATAGTGCTAGAAAAGTTAACCATAGATTTGATATCTTCCCCCAAAATATCAAAAAAGTGAATATACAGCTCTACCAGCCATCCATCAGGCCCAGGGCTCTTTTCTTTTGCAAAGAGTTTCAGAGTACTTCAATTTCTTTTAAATATACTTCCTTACCTTGTTAGTTTTTCAGAATTTACTTCAATCTGATCTAGGATCTTAACTGAGAGAACAACATGTACAACATATCTACAACATATCAATCATGGACACAATAATGCAAGCACACAAGAGACACAGAGTTTACTTGGGGAAAACCATAAAGGTGAAAAACCCCAATAACTTCCTCAGAGATAGATAGAGCAATGATACAACCCAAGCATAAGAGATAGACATCTCCTAGCAGCATCTTCTCCTCCTCCACAAGTGCGCCACTCTCCAAAGAGTGTGTGTGAGAATATAATGATGAAATAGAGTGCCTCCCACACTCTATTTATACTTGACTTGACTTGCCTAATAACCTTTACTAGGTCGGCCTCAACTTAACCACATAACACAATGCTGATTGGGCTGACACCCAATAGGGTGGTCTAATAACCCTTTGAACCACATGGCCGACCCCCAATAGGGTGGTCGAATAACCCTTTGACCCACATGACTTATACAGGGCCGACCCCAACAAGGTGGTCTAATAACCCATCAAGTATAAGTTACGACACTTACAATATAAATGACAACACTTCCGTATAGAGGAATAATAACATCTCTATAGGAATACAAACACTTCTGTATAGAGGAATAATACCATCTCTATAGGAGTACAATATACATATATGAAATACATTCCGAAGTTACATATACATCAACACTCCTTCTTAACTAGGAAGGTATTTCTCGACACAGATCTGCTAGCACAAGTATTCTTCTGTGGATCATCATCAGTGAATCATCGTCATCGTCAATACTGCTACTATCTCAATCAATCTCTAAATATACTCGTCATAGGAAGTTCTATAGAGCCAGTCCTTTTTCATACTGGATGTAGGCGCACCACCTGCAGGTCTTCATCATCACTGGCCATACTGTGGAATCCTCAGGACTTATTACGTGTATCGCAAAACCTCGCAAGAGCATCCCAGGCTGTTACGAGCACACAGCTCTACCTGTAGGATCTCCCAAGATCATTTACATGTGACTGTCACAAAACCTTAAAAGGTTGTCTTGCCAAGAAAGAACCCTAAAGAGCATCTGAGGCCTTTTATGTGACTATCACAACCTGTCCAGATCTCCAGGTTTGATTACATGTCACTCCTACCACAAAACCTTAAAAGGGTGTCTTGCCAAGCAAGAACTCTAAAGAGACTCTGAGGCCTTTTACGTGACTAGCACAACCTGTCTAGATCTTCAGGTCTGATTACATGTGGTCATGGAAATGCCTCGAAAGAGCATCTGAGGCCTTTTTTCATCCTGTCCAGATCTCCCAGGTCTACTTACATTCCTTAGGACAATGCCTCAAAAGAGAATCTGAGGACTTTTTCATCCTGTCCAGATCTCCCAGGTCTACTTATATGTCCTCCCAGAGCAATGCCTCGAAAGAGCATCTGAGGCCTTTTTCATCCTGTTTAGATCTCCCAGGTCTACTTATATGCTCATTTACACAACCTGTCCACGGCCACAGAGTATCAACCTGATACTGACCATACATCATCCTGATGTACACATGATCATCCTGATCATCAACACTACATCGTCCTGATGCATGTCATCTGGAGCAACATCCTGAAGCTCATCATCCATGATCATCCTGATCATACAATGCATCCACCTGATGCATACACAGTATCTGCCTGATACATATCATCATACATGATCTACCTGATCATACAATGTATTCACTTGATACATATACAAATACATGATCCACCTAATCATACCTGATACATATCAACATACATGATCTACCTGATCATACAATGTATCCACCTGATACATCTATAGATACATACACATGATCCAACTGATCATATTCAACATCCAACATGATGCGTACATACATATACATATAAATGATCCAACTGATCATATCAAACATCCAACATGATGCGTACATACATATACATATAAATGATCCAACCGATCATATCAAGCATCCAACATGATGCATATATACACATACAAATCAGTAACTGGAGCATCGTCCTGATGCTCATCATCCAACACTTATATCCATAGCCATGGAAGGATCCTCCTCTCACCATGATCGGAATGGCTCCTGCAAATGTGTCCATCGCTTCTTCCTCGAAGTGTCTTCAATCTGAAGAGCACCAAGCCTCTCTCTGAAATACTCGAAATTCACTATGGCTAGTGGCTTCGTCAGCACATCTGTAACTTGCTCATCCATGGCAACATACAGGAGCTTCACTGCTCCTCTCTGCACCATATCCCTGATATAGTGATATTTGATCTCAATGTGTTTTGACCTGTCGTGGAACATCGGGTTCTCATACAGCTTCACACAACTCTGGTTGTCACAAAAGATACCAGTAGCCTCTAGTGGGAGATCAAATAACTCAGATAATAGCTTCTGGATCCATACTGCCTCACAACTAGCCGAACAAGCTACAACATACTCTGCTTCGGCTGTACTCAGTGCTATGCAGGACTGCTTCCTCCTAAACCAAGAGATCACACCTGATCCCATACTGAAGCAGCACCCAGAAGTGCTCTTCCTATCTGCAGCACTGCCTGCCCAATCTGAATCAACATAAACCTGCAGGTTAAACTTCATCATACTTGAGCCCATAGCTAACTGTACCCTTCAGGTACCTCAGAATATGCTTTACAGCAACCAGGTGAACACCTCTGGGATCTATCAGGAACTGGCTCAATGTGTTCACCTCAAAGCAGATATCTGGTCTCGTGTTCGTCAGGTACATCAAGGACCCAATCATCTGATGATACATAGTGACATCAACCGGATCAGATGAAGCATCACACAGAAGCTTCAGGTTCGATGCCATAGGTGTGGCCATGGCCTTGCAGTCCATCATCCCAAACCTCTTTAGGATCTCTACTGCATACTTCCCTTGTCCAAGGAAGATTTCATCTGCACTTTGCCACACCTCCATGCCTAGAAAATAGTGCATCATCCCCAAGTCCTTCATCTTGAACTCAGCAGGAAGCTTCCTCTTTGTGTCGGCAATCAAACGGGTCATCCACATACCAAAGTAGTATCACTGGATTGCCTTCCTCAACCTTGTAGTAAAGGTTGGAGTCCGCTTTTATCTTGGTAAAGCCTAAACTGGATAGAAAGCTGTCTATCCTACCATACCAAGTCCTAGGAGCTTGCTTCAAGCCATGCAAGGCTTTCTTCAACCTGCATACATATGACTTTCTGTCATGTGTCTCAAAACCAAGTGACTGTTCCACATACACTTCCTCCTCAACTACACCATTCAAGAAAGTAGTCTTGACATCCATCTGGTGTATCTTTCATTTCATCACTACAGCCAGAGCAAGTACTGATCTAATGGAAGTGTATCTGGCTACAGGAGAAAAAGTTTCTTCATACTCGATTCCTTCTTTCTGTGAGAAGCCATGAGATACAAATCTCACTTTGTATTTCTCTATGCTGCCATCTGCATCATGCTTAATCTTGTAGATCCATTTGGAAGTCACAACATACTTCCCTTCAGGTCTTGAGACCACATCCCAAAACATCATTCTTCATGATCGACTGGTACTCCTCGATCAAGGCATACTTCCCAAATCCTGGGAACTTCAATATCTTCAGTAGATAACTTTGTTGCTGGAACAAACGTTGTATTCCTTCTTTTGTAGGTGATGGTATACGATCTTTCCTACAAAACAAGTTAAATTGCATGATTAGAAACATCTCATAGTTTTTAGAACAAATTCTTACACATAAATAAATATGTCATACAATCATGCAATTATTTTAGCCAATGCTTCAATACAACATTCATCCATATCCTGTAACTTTCTAGATGCCTTCCAATCTCTACCAGAACATTGTTAAGAGTTTGCACTACTCCCAACATGTCAGCAAAGAGGTTTCATTCTAGATAAGTAGCAATGGAATGTTGTACAGTACCATAGGCCACTTACCCATCACATGCATATTAGTAGTATATTGTTCATTAATGCAAATCTTCTAATATGCATAATACACAACCTAAGTCTAGGAACATAAGCATATACATCATTGAACAACATTATTTAAACAAACAAATATGTAAGAAATGACAATTCAAATACTTATCTTTGCTTGGTTGTTGGGTGGACTCCCTCTGAATCTTTGAAACGTCATTCTGATGTGGATTGTGAGAAGTGGTTGACTCCCTCTGAATATCTTCATCCTTGCAGAAACTACTGGAGTGTGCTCCCTCTTGATCTTTGCTTCCTAGATTACATGTCCTTGAACTTATATCCATCCTCGATCACTATGCATGCTTACAAGTATAATTATTGTGATATCGTCGAGATCTCATACATAATCATACATTTATTAGTATGTTCTTAATACTATCAAAACACAATAATCTTAAGCGTGTATAGTCATGATCATTTCAAACAGAAATAATAAGCATTAGTATTCAAGGACTCTTTATGGTTAGTCATATCATAAATGAAAGTAAGAAACATAATATGCCTAAACCCGTGATTACTCAAACCTATACTTTCATGACTCTTCTGGTTAGTCATATCATCAATTAAGGCAAGAAACATAATATGCATACACCCATGATTATTCAAACCTATGAATAATCATTATCAATCATTCCATGTATACTTATATAAGAGATCCTATCACAAGGTAGGATTCTAACTTGATATAGAAAAAAAAAAACATACCTGGATTAGTATGTTAGCTAGTTATGTCTAACATACCCACATGATGTCTTCTTGTTCTCTTCAATGACTTGTGCTAGTAACCTGCATATATCATAAGTTAACCATTATAGAACCAAGTTATACATACCTCGTAAATAGATATTCTAAGTGATCCATGACAATGGATGAATCTTTGTCTTCATGTCACCATGATCATATGTTCTTGAACTAGAACATGATTTGTCTTTCTTGGTGTACCTTTCATGTTAACGGACAACATAAACCTCATACAACACCATAATGCATTAGTACAATCATAAGTGTCAACACCCTAATCAATGAATATCTTCTATCATGCATTCATAATTTTATTAAGGTGATGCGACAAGTCTAAATTTAATCAAGATTGTACTAACCGTAATAATATGAAGACAAACATACCATAAACTTAATCATGAACAAATCTCGAAACATACCTAGATAAGTCATACCTGTCGAGATTGCTTGTAATCTTCTTATGTAAGGCCTTAGCCTCATCTCCCTCTGGAACAGGAACTTCTTCACTTATGCAGGTGACCAATCCATTCTCTTCTAGGATTAACCCAATCCACTTGATTTGCAGAAACTGGATCTGGAGCTGGATTAGGGTTTGTCAGAGAAACCCTAAAAATTCAAACTTCTGAAAGGATAGAAAGATGCGCCTTGATGAGCTGATCAAGCAGGTATACTCAGAAATTGAAAACTGCAAAGTTTCACCCCTCGAAATTGCCTTTGAAACTTTTGGATCTTCTGGACAGGATCCCAAACTAGGGTTTGATAAATCCCACCCTTCTACCCAACCAAAATGTTCGATCCAAATCTCTAAACTTTGATTTTTCTGAGGAGCTTCCAGCCGTGGTCACAGACTTAAAAAATTCCAACTTTTGCAGAAGCCCTAATTTTCCATTTTTCCCATCAAAGTCTCGAACTAGGGTTTGATCAAGCTCGACCTTCTACCCAACCAAAAAATTTGATCTTGGTCTCTGAATTTTGATTTTGATCAGTAGCATTCAGCCGTGGTCTTTGATTACAAAAATACCAACTTTCTCTGAAACCCTAATTCTCGGAGCCATGGATGAAGGTGCTAAAAAATAAATTTTTTTTGACAGAAATATGCACCTGATTGTTTCTGGTGTAACTCTGAACTTTCTAATCCATAGGGTCTAAACATTCTACCTGTGGTAGCCTGACCTGTCATCTTTCCAACCCTACAGGTCTGACCTCAATTGGATTCTCTGAGAGAGAGTTATGCCAAGTGTCACAACGTGACCTGTTTATGGGATCAAACAGGAGAGCGAACTTGTACAGAGTGCCACGTGTCACTGGTTCACTTTCGACCTCTGAACCTTTGGCCTGTGAAAGTACAGTCCGTGCCATACCTGTCACTTTTTAGTTTTTCAGAATTTACTTCAATCTGATCTAGGATCTTAACTGAGAGAACAACATGTACAACATATCTATAGCATATCAATCATGGACACAATAATGCAAGCACACAAGAGACATAGAGTTTACGTGGGGAAAACCATAAAGGTGAAAAACCCCAATAACTTCCTCAGAGATAGATAGAGCAATGATACAAACCAAGCATAAGAGATAGACATCTCCTAGCAGCAGCTTCTCCTCCTCCACAAGTGCGCCACTCTCCAAAGAGAGTGTGTGAGAATAGAATGATGAAATAGAGTGCCTCCCGCACTCTATTTATACTTGACTTGACTTGCCTAATAACCTTTATTAGGTCAGCCTCAACTTAACCACATAACACAATGCTGACTGGGCCGACACCCAATAGGGTGGTCTAATAACCCTTTGACCCACATGACTTATAAAGGGCCGACCCTAACAAGGTGGTCTAATAACCCATCAAGTATAAGTTACGACACTTACAATATAAATGATGACACTTCCGTATAGAGGAATAATAACATCTCTATAGGAATACAAACACTTCTGTATATAGGAATAATACCATCTCTATAGGAGTACAATATACATATATGAAATACATTCCGAAGTTACATATACATCAACATACCTAACTCACAGGCATCTTGATCGTTGAAGAACTTTGGGAACAATCTAACAACTCTTATTTTCTCAAGTAAATCAATATCTCCAGACTCTTTATAAATATTACCAAAATAAATGACAGCTTCCTTCTTTAGTGACTCCATTCCTGACAACAAAGCACCTTGAGAATCTTGAATTTCCCATATACTATTTAGGTTCTTTCTAGCTGAAGCAAATAGCCATGCTTTTAAGTCGCCATTCTTTCTCTTCCTGTAGCAGTAACTCTTCTTTCTTCTGTTCAAACGTTTTCAAGTTTTCAAAAGCTTCATAATCTAAAGAGTCACAAAAATTATTTTCAGCAGACTTCTGAATTTTCTTTTCCAGAAGAGATAATTCTAATCGATCAATAGCTTTTTTGTTCTTAATCCAAATAGTGACAATAGCTTTCAGACTCCTCATTTTTTGACAGAAATAATCCACAAGATTAGTAGCTTCTACATTATAGTTCCTCCAAAAATCTATAACCATGACACAAAAAGCATCATGTGTCAGCCAAGCACTGTTAAACTTAAAGGGATAAATTCTCTTTTGTCCATAATCATCAAACTGTAACAAGATAGGCCAATGGTCAAAAAATTTAGTCTCAAATACCCAGGACCAATATCTTTGAAAACGCCCAAGCAGCTCAGTCTTCACAAGAAAACGATCAAGTCTTTTGTGAATGCCATATTTACCAAATCTCCCATTGGTCCAAATAGGCTTCAACTTTGCAGACATAACATCCACAAAAGCATTATCCTCAATACACTTTGAAAAGAAATCATCCAAAACATCCAAGGTGGCCGAAGAGCCCCAAACTTCAGATGTTGATCTAGTAAAGTTCAAGTCTCCTATAATGATCATATTATCAATGCTTAGTAGTCCAGAGTACATAAGAGCCTCCCAAAATTTCTGTCTTTCCTTATATGGAGTGTAGTAATTTAAGATAGTGAGAGGCAGAATCAAGCCAACAAAAAAACCTTTCATTAAAATACCCCAGGGGGTTCTAAAAGTCTTGAAGGAAAATAAGGCAGGATTCCAAGCCACAGCTAATCCACCCGATAGACCACAAGAATTGATTGCTGCGATTTCCCACCGAGGAAGAACTTTACCAATTCTAGCAACAACAAAAGCAAAGTCACACATAGTTCTGCTGAAAAAAGGATAATTCCAGGGCTAATAACACTAAAAATATTGGATAAGGTCTGAGCCCTTGATACCTTACCTAGTCCCCTCACATTTAAAGAGAGAATGGACATTAAGAACCTCACAGAGAGGGATTCGTCGCTCTAAGGCCCTCAACAGTTTCACAGCAAACCAATCCAGTATTCTCCAATCTTTTAGAGATTGGTGTATATGATTCAGTCTCAAGTAACATAGGTTGGGTAATACCCTTTTTCTTCTTTCCTCTTTGAATTGTCACATTCTGGAATTTTAGTGAGTGTAAGGGAATAGCTTCAGAATTCAAATCAGGGTTTTTGGAGAATATGGGTAATGGTGAGAGTTCCAGACCCTTATCAGGAATGTTATAACCACAGCCTTCTAGGATAGACTTATCTTTAGTAGTTAGCGAGTCTGAAGCAACACCAGAAGGGACTTCTTCTAAGGTAGCCTCAGAAATATGCACGGGGTTCAATTCCTGAGAACCCACGGAGGGAATCACAATGGGAAGGGAAGGGCTCAAACCCTTAGTCAGTAGAGGCTCACAAGACCTATCAAGCGATGGTTTGCACTCCGTATTCACAAAATCCAACTCACTTGACAAGTTGCGGCTGACCAAAGGAGATTGTGAATCACAAATTTTCTCAACCAAAAGACCAGTAACCAGATCATGACGCATAGAGATTTCACCTTTAGAAATACGTATAGTAAGGTCCTTTTCAAAATTTTCAATGAAAACAAGTTCTTCATTTGTGAGCTCAAGAATTAAAGCAGAAGGTTGCGAGTCTAACTTACCAGGAGTAGAGATCAAAATCTTTGAAGGAGAGCACTTTGGGGTTGAAAACCCAGAGTCATTAGAATGAAAACCCCTGTGTCCTTGCAAATTGGGGCATTTGGCCTAAATATGCCCAATTTCACGACAAGAGAAACATAGAAAAGGGATTTTGTAAAAACCCAATTTCTGTCACCAAACCCTATGATCCCAAACCATCTCAACCTATGCAGGTAGCCTAAGACTTAAATCCAACTCAACCATTACTTTGGCATATCTTCTATCCATCCCAAAGAAATTTTGCTTATCAAGTCGCACAAATCTGCCAATAGTATTGGCCAAACCAATAATGACCTCCTTCGACGAGAGTTCAATCGGTAAGCCTGGAATGAGCATCCAAAGATTTTGTTTCCCTTGCACCTCCTTAAGCGGATCAAAGTTTACATGCCATCGTTTAAGGAATAAGGAACCTTTCTTGAAAGGCCAAAAAGATGCTAAAATCTGCTCCATAACTGTTGAGTCCTGGAAGACAAACAGAATCCACCAATTCATCAGAAGGTTTATGCACGGTGCCAAACCAGTCAAAGGAACCCAAAATTTATTAACCTATTCAGAGATTTCGAGTTTTGAACCAGAGGTAAACTCCAATTTACCAACAAGGGCATGCCCAGCAAGCATTCCAAATCTTTCTAGATTGAAATTAGTATTGATCTCGTATCTGTCAACAAAATCCCTAGCTTTAACAGTTTTCGAATGGCTCCTCTACTTAGCCCTAGCACCATAAAGATTCTTATTGTGTGTAAACACTTTACTAGCAGAAGGAGCTAAATCCCCGGTCTCACTAGGGTTTGAATGGGAGAAAAGCACCCAAGAAGGGGGAGTCGGATCCATAAGTAATGGAGACCGGAACCTCCAGTAACAAAACTGACAGCTTGCTCAAAAGACCGACACCTAGACACAAAGTCACCACCTGTGTCCAAGAGCTTGCAAAAAAAGCCACCTGTGCTTTTAACTCCTGCAGAAAACCTGGCCCTACCAAGAAATGGAAGCACCACGAAAAAAATGAAAGAGACTATCAACCTAAACCTAGCACCTCCGCAAGTAAAAACTAAAAAGTATGAGGTAAAGTGGACGAGAAAAGGGAAGCAAACGCACACTATAATTCCCACTTTTTTTAGACTTGGCTAGTACTGGGATGATTCAAAAGAATCAGCTTGACTCCAAGTTGTCGCATACCCAATAAACGTCTCTTCACCGCACATTTTGAGCAAAAACCTGCAAAAAGGTGAGGAAAATTCAAAAACCCTCACCTCCCATCATCCCCTCGAGAAGTTTTCACTTGTTTCTATGAGGTCCGAGATTCAATTGTTTTGTATTTTGTTATTATTAAATTTGTTATTTTTCGTTTTTATAAGAATTTCAATTTTTAAAAACTTTTGTTAATAAATGTAAACTTAAATCATTTAATGCACAACAATTTTATTTTTTAAAATATTTTTAAAACATATTAATATTAAATATTAATATTATAAAATTATGTTGTATGTTAGAGTATTAAATCTATTTTTATATTAATTATTATTAAATTATAAAATTATGTTGTATTTAAAGGTATTAAATTTATTTTTAGAATAGAAAGAATGATTTCAACCATTTAAAATTACAATCTCAATTTAAAAAAAATTATAACTATATTCACATAAATTTCAAAATCTTAAAATAATAATACTTTTTTTAATAATAATATTTCCTATTAACTACCATACTTACTCCATCTTAACTACTACACCATAATAATAATAATAATAATAATCCATCTTAACTACTACACCATAGTAATAATAATAATAATAATAATATAATTATAAATACTATGCTATAATAATAATAATTAGCAGCAAAGCTGCTTATTACTCCCTCTTAAAAATAAGAAAAAATAGTAATTCTTAGGGCGGGGACTAACATACTAGTATCTTTGACTATTTTTTTGAATAATTTTATGATTTTTGGCTAGCACTATGTGTATACATCTCGTCTATGTTTGAGATTACATTCTAACAACCATATTTATTTTAATTTATAAATACTTTTCATAAAATATTATAGAATATTTTTTTTATTGTTAATCATTTTAATTTCTTTTATTAATACTAATAGTAATGATTTTGATTGAGATTTTTAAGCTTTTATTGAAAAAAATTATAAATGAAAATATTTATAAAAAATTGTTAATTTCTATTCTATTATTTTATAAATATTTGATTATATTGTGCATTAATTGTTTTTATTCATAGGTCAATAAAACAAAAAAAACATAATCCAAGGTAGGGACTAACTGCTTCTCGCATTAATTATGTACTTAATTGATGTACAATGTATTTTCCTTGTCTTTATTGATAACCCATAATCCATTGCGTTCATTTGTATTCAATTTTATTTAATAATATTAGAAAAATAAAACATCATTATAATTTTATGATAACAACGCTTCATTAATTTGTATTTAAATTTAAATCATTTTTAAAAATTATATGATATATTGCATTGATTTATATACTCTGTTGTATTATTATGTTTATATCAACTACTTTTAAAAATGTTGTTGAGTTAGCTATTTATAGTATTAGTAAAAGGGTTATTAACCTATATCAACTACTTTCTAAAAAATGTTAAAAAATGTAGTTATGCTATTTATATATCTGAACAGTAAAAGGGATCAAGTTCCATATGGGTGTCCTTGTTAGTAATATCTACATTGGATGAACTCCCTCTCCCTCTCCCTCTTGACATACCACGTCGGCTACGAACATCACCACCTCTGAAATTTATAAAAACTAATAAAGTTATAATTACACGAAGAGGCGCTTTACAACCCAATATAGGGGAAATCTTGTAAGTAATTTAAGCCGAAATCATTATAATATTCCATATCTCGCTCAGACAAACCTGGTGAACTCGTTTCTCTTTTCTCGGTCGACTATTTCAAGTCTCAGAGGCCTTCCATCCAGAAGTCGGTGGTTGTACTTTTGCATGGCAGACATTGCATCTCGCTTATTCGAGAAAACAACCTCGGCTGTGCGCTATTAATACAAATACATACAACAATTTATTAATTTCATGGCTATTTATTAATCAGCCATCAACTGGGGCCGGGCATGAATCTGCAAGCAATTTATAATGTTGAAGGTTGCAGAATAGAAAAGTACCATGGAGTGCCCCTCTTCATTATAGTGAACTGCTGATTTCTTGAGTATGTGTCTCCCACGTTCTGAAAATAATTCTTCGATATCCTTAGTGTCAACTTTATAACTCAGATTTGAGATGTATATCTTCACCGTGCCCCTCTCCTGCAACACTGCTGAACTCTGCCCATCTGCCCCTCTATGATTAAAACTCGTCTGTATATGCCAATTAGACCAGGGAAGCAAATTAATAAAATCATTAAACAGAACCGAAGAAAATGAGTATCATGAGAGGACTAGGGTTTTGGTAGTTTCCTGGGTGCCACGGGGATTATAAGGCCGAGGGCGTGCAGTACTACGTGGAGGTTGTACTTGCTCTCCACGGTTGACAGGGCAGCCAGCTGAGCTGCTTTGGCTTCGTCCGCGTCCTCGCGGTGGTCGTCCACGTCCTCGTCCTGACTGCTGTGAAGAATTTGAATTTTTGTTGGCGCGGATCAATTCCTCCAAAGTCATGTCTAGCGGGTTTTTACTGTTAGCAGCGTTGTCTTCCGTCATTATATATTATATTGTTCCTCCTCCGAGGAGAGCAAATATGTACAACTATAGATTGAGAGCTCTAAATATTTAGTGGTGGTAGAGCAGAAGAGATCTGTGCGTATTACTTTTACGTTGATGACAGTGGCCTTTGAATATTTTCTTAATGCCCTCGCCTCCATTCTCCAACCGCTGCGATCTTTCAATACCTCTCTAATTACTCGTTAATCTAAGCTCTATACTCTCACTAATGGAAAGAAAGGTATTAGGTTTAGGAGGTCAATTATGGTTTGATGTGTTTGATCAAATAAATACCAAAACAAAGAAATCAATAGAAACTATCAAATGACGAAGAAAAAATGACCTTGTTGTTTTTAGAAAGTTTTTTGTTACATATCAAAACAGAAGTCAAATTCAGTTATTAAGTAGAGTTGCATAATTATTAAAATATTAAATAAATAAAAATTTTCCAATATGAATTAATGAAATTTAAATGGTTTTGATTGTAAATGATGTGATGATTATAAATGATAAAGAGACTATAAATGATGTGATGATTATAAATGATAAAGAGACTATAAATATGTATGTTAGTTATTTTAACATGCATCTGCATGTGATCTAAACCTTCTAATTTTTAATATTCAATTAAATTACTTAATAACTTAGATAATATGGATATCTATTACTCTTTAACTAGATATAAATATATCAAAATTGTGTACCCAATTAATGTTGTACTTGAATGATTTGCATTTTCTTTTTCTACCATGAATGCGTCATCTCCTCTTAATTGCAACGAAAGGGTTCAAGTGTTTCATGCAATTGGAAATAATAGTTGCTACATTTTGGAGCGATGATTTACTTTCCATGATTGAATTTTCGAGAATTGAAGGATATATGTCCAAAGGGCTTAATTCTACCTTCATAACACTTATTCCTAAAAGTAATAAATCGGCTACCTTTATGCAATTTGGCATATATGTTGGTCACTAAGATAATTGCTAATAGGATGAAGAACACTTGCTGAGGTCATCTTAAAAGAACAATTCAACTTCTTGGTAAATCATCAAATTTTGGATGCTATTGGCATAGCGCAAGAGACACCTTATATCATTAAAACAAAAAATTTGAAGGAATTAATTCTAAAGATGGATTTGGAAAATGCGTATGATCGGGTGAATTGGGTGTTCTTAAGGCTTCTACACCAAAATGGTATTGCATTACAGGTCACTAATTGGATTATGGCTTGTGTATCGTCCCCATCTTTCTCGGTTTTGATTAATGGAGCACCTACGTCCTTCTTTGGTAGCTTGCGTCGACTAAGACAAGGTTGTCCCCTCTCACTGTATCTTTAGCTCCTTGTTATTGAAAGTTTGAGTCATTTGATTGTTGAAGCAAAAAGGAAAGGTCATTTAAAGGGTATCAAAATCTCAGACTCTATTATAAATACATATTTTCTATTCGTAGATGACGTGGTCCTTTTCGGTAAGGGAACTATTTTATGAGATTATTATATATTTATGCTCGGCTACTGGTATGGAAATCAGTTTGCACACGTCATCTTTCCTATATCACAACGTGGATGAATACATTCTAGATTGTATATCTTATATTTCGCCTTATAATATATCATGCATTGAGGAAGGCCTCAAATATCTGGGCTACTATATCAAGACTAATTGCTACAAGACTAGTGATTGGTTCTGGTTGGTTAAAAGATATGAAAAGAGGATTGGTTCTTGGAGCAATAAATATCTATCGTTGGGAGAATGACTTACTCTTCTCAAGGCGGTTCTTGTTGGAATGCATGTCTACTCGTTTTCACTGATTATGATCCCCAAATCAGTTCTGCATTTAATCAGAAAACTTATGTTCAATTTCATTTGGTCGGGGAATGCAAAAGGTGACATAATTCATCTAGAGCGGTGGGATAAGTTGTCTCTGACCAAGAAGCTTGGCATTTGGAATATTAAGAACCTATTATGGTTCAACACAACACTCTGCATTAAAAGTCTTTGGTGAGGTATATTTGGCTAGGGTCTCTAGTATGATATTATTCATGGTAAATACATTAAAGAAAACTTGATTTAGGGGTTTGGAAATCCGCAAACATTTAGGAGAAAACCTTTAGTGATATGGAATAGTTTCCTTAAAACTTATCCTAGGTTTAGTAAGAATATTTCATGGTGAATTGGCAATGGTTGAAATGTTCACATAAGGTTTGATCCCTACATTGGCAATGAAAAATATTTTCAATTTTATGATTTTATTAGGAATTATATGTCAAATTTGGGATTTGTTTCTCTTGATCACATTCGATGCCCTATTTGGCTCCAAAACTCTGATAAATATTGGCTGTCAGCTCAGGATTTAGGTCTTCGTGGAAGATGGGGTGAAGAATGGACATGATATATTTCATATCTGAATAGAGTTGGTATCATACTTTTGAATCAAGAAGATAAAATTTTTTGGTTCTTCAACTCAGAAACGGACTCGGCTTCTGCTAACTCAGCTCATAAGGTAATTATTCAAAATCTTGCTCCGGGTGTTCAAAAATGGTGTTACAGTATTATGTCGAAATGGAAAATCCCGTAGAAAATCAAATGTTTCTTATGGATATCTCTAGAAGATCGTATATTGACATGGAGCAATTTACAGCGACGAGGTTGGTCTGGACCCAGTTTCTGTTCTTTATGCAAAATGGATAACGAAATAGTGGATCATTTATTTGTATCATGCCATTATACAAAATTGGTCTAGGATGTGACTTGTCCTTCTCTGTCTCTTAATTGTTCAAGGAAATCAAATGATCTGGATTCAACATTACACTCATGGGTTTAATCACACAGGAAGCATAAAACATTAATGACCTTTATCATTTGGATGATATGGTTATCTAGGAATAACATTATATTTGAAGAGTCGTTTTCTCCCCCTTCTCAAGTTGTTTTTAAATCTATTGCCATGTTTAATTCTTACAACAAGCTAAGTATATCAAAGTGTAAAGGTAAAGTTATCAGGGGTATTGAAGAATCCAACAAAGCGACATGTTTTTTTGATGGAGCGATGGTGAATGGAAATTGTGCAGCAGGTGCTATATTGCTCATCAACAAACACCACTTCTTCAAATTAAAACTAAATTGTGGTAAAGGTTCAAACTCTTTGGCTAAAATTTTAGCTTTCTGGTGTCTCCTTAAAATTGTTTTCACTTTTGGAATTGACACATTGAGAATTTTTGGTGACTCTTTGATGGTTTTCATTTGGGAAAAACTTCTCCACAACCTGTCTTTCTCCACTTTACAACATTGGTGCAAGAGAATTGAGACTCTTTTAAACTCCTTCTATGATTGGTCAATCGACCATATTTACAGAGAAATCAATGATGCAGTTGATGCCTTATCAAAAGAATCTCTCAATGGTGAAGAAGGTCTTCTTATCTGGGAGGAATGGATATATAACTCTCCGTCTCATTAAGGATCTTCTCTGATATTTGAAGTTAGTTCTCTTTTGATATGCATTTTGGGAACTCTATATCAATACTTGCTTGTATCTAGAACCTTGTGAGATATGGTTGATAGTATGTTGGTTTTTCTGATATGTTGGTATTTTGATCCTAGTAATTTAGATGGAGCCAGTATAATATGTTCCAGATCTGTCTATGTAAGGAGGAGTACTTTTTTATTTATCTAATAGAAAAAGTACAGTTTTCTTCTTCTTGAAAATAATAGTTTCTACAGTAGATGCCACAAGGCAAATACTTTTCCTCCCCTTTTACAATGACTACAAGGAAAATGCGTTCTTGTACCTTTTCCATTTCATTCTTGATGGACTTTGCCAGTTTATAGGCCTTTGATTTAAGTGTTGTTTTTTCACATCCCTAAAGAGATAGCGATATGGTTCGTATTGAAGCAATGGGTTGTTGGATTATATAATACAATGGGTACCACATTGGAGGCTTCCATGCCATGTCCACTGCCATAGGTGTTGATGTATATGTAACTTCGGAATGTATTTCATATATATTTATTGTACCCTTATTAGAGATGTGTTATTCCTCTATAAGGAAGTGTCATCATGTGGATTGACAAGTGTCGCAAGTGTGTGTACTTGGCGATGGGTTATTAGACCACCATGTGGGGTCGGCCCTGAATTATATATATTATAATGTGGATGTACCTAGCTAGACAAGTCGGCCCCATAAGGTCACTGGGCAAACAGATTAGTATAAATAGAGATCAGGTGATCTCTATTTAGATCACTCGGAAAAGTATCTCACTCTCACTCAGAAAGTGGCGCACTAGTGAGGAGGAGGATCATCTGCTACTAGGAGACTATCTCAGTGTATTTTGGTTGTACTTTGGTTGAGCCATTGCTCTCTCTATCTCTGAGGAAGTTGTGGGGTTTTTCACCTTAAGGTTTCCCCCACGGAAACTTTGTGTCTCTTGTCTCTCATGCTTTTGATTCTTGTGATGCTTGTCATGCTTATTGTGATTGTCATGCATTGATATACTGTATATGTTATTCTCTCAGCAAAGATCCTAGAGTATTGTGAATTAATGCTCAAATTTTAACATGGTATCAGAGCTAACCTGAGAAGAAGACATTTTGCAGTGACTGAAACTTGAGTTTCTTGTTTATTGGGTTTCTCTCCACATATTTTGGAAAAACCAATATAGTAGATTGACTCTACTCATCAAGGCGCATCTATCTGCCCAATCAGAATTCAATTCCGAGCATTTTCAGATTTGGCCCTCAAAATTAGGGTTTCCATAAAAATAGGAATTTCTAGAAACTAAAGACACAGCTGGAAGCTCCTTGCCAAAATCAAAGTTTAGAGCTTTGGATTGAGATTTTTGGTTGGGTATATCTCCGGGAAACTCAAACCCTAATTCAGGGCTCTCCCTAGTGAACCCAGGAGGACAAAAAGTCAAATCTAAAGGGTAAAACTTTGCTGATCTCAAATTCTGAATGCACCAGGTTGATCAGCTCATCAAAGCGCATCTTTCTATCCTTTCAGAAATTTGAAATTCACATTCTGAATTTTTAGGGTTTTTCCAACAAACCCTAATCCGGGACGAGATCCAGTTTTCAGCATTTCAAGTGGTAAGACCTAAATCTTTTCTATTTCCATTTGAAGTACTCTTTAAGATGTCTCTCCACACCAAGCTTGAGAATAAGCTTGAAGGGGCTGATAAGTTCCGAGCTTGGAAGTATAGGATTGGGTTAATCCTGGAAGAGAATGATTTGGACTCATATATAAAAGAAGACATCCCTATCCCAGAGGATAAAGAGGCCAAGGTATTGCATAAGAAGAACTTGGTCAAGGCAAAGAGAATCATTGTTGATTCTATCAAAGACCATCTCATACCCCATGTGTCTTCTCTTAAGACACCCAAGGAGATGTTTGACTCTTTGACCAAGCTATTTGAAGGGAAGAACATAAATCGGAAGATGACCCTGCGGAACCAATTGAAAGGAGTAAAGTTTCAGAATGGAGAAACCATTCAATATTATTTTTCAAGGGTCTCCCAGATCAAGGAACAACTAGAAGTAGTGGATGAAATGGTGGAGAATGGTGAAGTGGTGATGACCACTCTAAATGGCCTACCCAAGTCATGGGATTCCTTTATTCAAGGAATTTGTGCAAGGAAGAAGTTGATCTCCTTCAACAGATTGCGGGAAGAATGCTCTCAAAAAGAAGCTAGACTTATAGCTCGTGAAGAAAAGATGGGAGGTGAAGATCAAGCTCTTGTAGCTCACACCAAAAGAAGCAAGCCCAAGAAGGAGCAGTCTCGCCACAAGAGATCCTATCAAAAGAATAAGAAGGATCTAAGATGCTTCACATGAAATGAGAAGGGTCACTTTGCTTCAGATTGTCCCAAGAACAAAAGGGATAATAACAACTCCAGCAAGAAGAAGAAGGGCAATAAAAGAAAGTTTCATGCTCATGCTGCCGAGGATGATAAACCTCCAAAGAAGAAGGCTAGGGCAGAAAGTGATGATAGTGATGTTGACTCATCAAGTGAAGAAGAGTATGTTCTAATCTCTGCTCTCACAGGTACCATATCCCATGGTTTTAATGATTGGTTGATTGATAGTGGAGCTTCCAAACACATGACTGGGTTTAAGGAATCTTTTGTGAATCTATCTGAACATGAATCACCCCATAAGGTGAAACTTGGGGATGATTATCAATACCCAATCAAAGGAAGTGGTGAAGCCTCCTACAACCTAAATTCTGGAAAATCTTTGAAGATGAAAGAAGTCCTTTATGTACCTGGGCTCAAGAAGAACTTACTCTCCATCTCTGCATTGGATGCAAAAGGTATGAAGGTTGCATTTGTGGATGGCCAAGTCCTAATGTGGCCAAAGGGTAAAACAATCAATGATGCAGTAGTGATTGGAGATCAAGAGGGAGGTTTGTATAAATTGAAGGGTCAACCTGAACATGCCATGATCCATGAATCCATGGAACCACGTGAACTTTGGCATAGAAGACTTGCTCATATGCACTATAGAGCACTTCCAATTGCAAGCAAGGCTGTAGAGGGTCTTCCTGAAATCAAGACTAAACATGAAGGTGTTTGCAAAGGATGTGCAAAAGGTAAGAACATTAAGAAGGCTTTCCCAAGCAGTGAAAGCAAGGCAAAAGACATCCTGGAAATCATCCACTCAGATGTATGTTGTCCTATGTCATCCAGTTCTCTGAGTGGGTATGTTTACTATGTCTCATTTATTGATGACTTCTCCAGGAAGACTTGGGTATACTTCTTGAAGAACAAAGATGAGGTGTTTTATAAATTCAAGGAATTCAAAACCTTGATGGAGAATCAAACTGACAAGAAGATCAAGACATTCAGATCCGACAATGGTGGAGAATTCACCTTAGGTGACTTCAAGAAGCTTTGTAGTGATTCAGGGATTAAGAGGGAGTTGACTGCTCCTTATAATCCTCAACAGAATGGAGTTGTAGAAAGGAAGAACAGAACTATCATGGAAGCAGCAAGGGCAATGCTGCATGACCAGGATCTACCTATGCATCTATGGGCAAAAGCAGCTAGAACAACTATATATGTACAAAATAGAACACCCCACAAGATATTGGACAACAAGACACCAGAAGAGGTCTTTTCTGGTAAGAAACCTGAAGTTAGCCAACTCAGAATATTTGGTTGTCCAGTATACACTCATGTCCCAAAGGAAAAGAGGACTAAACTAGATCCTTCATGAAAGAAGGGTATCTTTGTGGGTTACAGTGAAAGCTTGAAGGCTTACAGAATATACTTTCCATGGTTCAAGAAGATTGATGTCAGCAGGGATGTAACATTTGATGAAAACTCAGCATTCATCAAATCAAGGAAGGCACCTATCGAAGTTTATGAAGAACCTAAGGAAACTAGATTTCAAGACACTACCATGACTGAAGCAGTTCTAGAAATTGTTCGTGAGTTTGAAGATCCGCAAGAACCTGTAGATCCACCCTGTGAGGATAACTCTCACAAGAGGAAACCTGCATGGGATAGAGAGCTCATTCAAGATGTAGAAAGATTTGGCATTCCAGAAGAAGAACATAGAGCAAAGAAGAGAACCAGATCACATACCAGCTATGTTGCTTTACTCTGTGACATTATGAACAAAGCG
Organism: Larix kaempferi; assembly: GCA_027924585.1. Classification (NCBI taxonomy): domain Eukaryota; kingdom Viridiplantae; phylum Streptophyta; class Pinopsida; order Pinales; family Pinaceae; genus Larix; species Larix kaempferi. The sequence goes on from BSBM01000232.1 coordinate 28,588,802, forward strand.
CCTTCCAGTTATGAAGAAGCAACAGAAAAGAAAGAATGGAAGGATGCCATGGTTGAGGAATACCAATCAATAATGAACAATGATGTTTGGGATGTTGTCCCAAGACCTAAAGAGAAGTCTGTTGTGACTTCCAAATGGATTTACAAAATCAAGCATGCTGCAGATGGTAGTGTAGAGAAATACAAGACAAGATTTGTAGCTCGTGGCTTCTCTCAGAAAGAGGGAATAGATTATGAAGAAACTTTTGCACCTGTAGCCAGGTATACTTCCATCAGAATAGTACTTGCCCTGGCTGCAGCTATGAAATGGAAAATATACCAGATGGATGTCAAGACTGCTTTCTTGAATGGTGTAGTTGAAGAGGAAGTATATGTGGAGCAGCCACTCGGTTTTGAAATACATGATAGGGATTCATATGTATGCAGATTGAAGAAAGCCTTGTATGGCTTGAAACAAGCTCCCAAAACTTGGTATGGTAGGATGGACAGTAAAGCGAATTCCAACCTTTACTACAAGGTTGAGGAAGGGAATCCTGTGATTCTACTCCTGTATGTGGATGACTTATTTGTAACAGGAGATGACAGACTGATTGCAGATACTAAGAGGAAGCTTGCTGCCGAATTCGATATGAAAGATTTGGGAATGATGCACTATTTCCTAGGTATGGAGGTGTGGCAGAGTGCAGGTGGGATCTTCCTTGGTCAAGGGAAGTACACAGTATATATACTGAAGAGATTTGGGATGATGGATTGCAAGGCCATGGCCACACCTATGGCATTGAATCTGAAGCTTCTATGTGATGCTTCATCTGAGCCGGTTGATGTCTTTATGTATCGTCAGATTATTGGGTCCTTGATGTACCTGACGAACACGAGACCAGACATTTGCTTTGCTGTGAACACATTGAGTTAGTTCCTGAAAGATCCGAGGAGTGTTCACCTGGTTGTTGTAAAGCATGTTCTGAGGTACCTGAAGGGTACAGTGGATTATGGGCTCAAGTATGAAGCGAATCAAAAGTTTAACCTGTAGGTTTATGTTGATTCAGATTGGGCTGGCAGTGCTGCAGATAGGAAGAGCACATCTGGATGCTGCTTTAGTATGGGATCAGGTGTGATCTCTTGGTTTAGTAGGAAGCAGTCTTGCATAGCACTGAGTATAGCTGAGGTAGGGTATGTTGCAGCCTGTTCAGCTAGTTGTGAGGTAGTATGGCTACAGAAGCTACTGTATGAGTTATTTGATCTCTCGTTGGATGCTACTGGTCTCTTTTGTGATAACCAGAGTTGTGTGAAGCTGTCCGAGAACCCAGTGTTTCATGACAGGTTGAAACACATAGAGATCAAATATCACTATATCAAGGATATGGTGCAGAGAGGAGCTGTGAAGCTCCTGTATGTTGCGACGGACGAGCAGATTGCTGATGTGCTGACAAATCCACTAGCCAAGGTGAAATTCAAGTACTTCAAGGAGAGGCTTGGTGTTCTTCAGATCGAGGACACTTCGAGGAAGAAGTGATGGACACATTTGCTAAAGCCATTCCAAGCATGTTGGAAGGAGGATCCTTCACATGGTTGTGGATGTAAGCACTGGATGATGAACATTAGGATGATGTTCTGGTTTCTGCTTTGTATGATCAGTTGGATCATTTTTATATGTATGCATCATTTCGGATGCTGGATATGATCAGTTGGATCATTTATATGTATATGTATGTACGCATCATGTTGGATGCTGGATATGATCAGTTGGATCATTTATATGTATATGTATGTACGCATCATGTTGGATGCTGGATATGATCAGTAGGATCATTTGTATGTATTTTGTATGCATCATGTTGGATGCTTGGACCATGTATCTGTATATGTATTAGGTGGATACATTGTATGATCAGGTGGATCATGTATGGTGATATGTATCATGTATTTGTATTTGTATTAGGTGGATACATTGTATGATCAGGTGGATCATGTATGATGATATGTATCAGGTAGATACGTGGTATGCATCAGGTAGATGCATTATATGATCAGGATGATCGTGGATGATGAGCTTCAGGATGTTTCTCTAGATGACATGCAGCGGGATGTTGCAGTGATGATGATCAGGATGATCATGTGTACATCAAGATGATGTATGGTGAGTATCAAGTTGATACTCTATGGCTGTGGATCAGGTTGTGCAGATGAGCATATAATTTGGCCCTGGGAGATTTGCAGATACTCTTTCGAGGTTTTTCCTATGGCATGTAATTCGTGCCCTGGGATATCTGGCAAATGCTCTTTCGAGGTTTTGCTCTGGGAGGACATATAATTTGGCCCTGGGAGATCTGCAGATAGTCTTTCGAGGTTTTTCCTATGGCATGTAATTCGTGCCCTGGGATATCTGGCAGATGCTCTTTCGAGGTTTTGTCCTATGGCATATAATATGTCCCTGGGAGATCCGATAGGTTGGGCTGTGTGCTCGTAATCAGTCCTGGGATGCTCTTGCAAGGTTTTGTCATGACCACATATAATGTGTCCCTAGGAGATCCTATAGGTAGAGCTGTGTGCTCGTAACAACCTGGGATGCTCTTGCGAGGTTTTGTGGTGACCACATATAATCTATCCCTGGGAGATCCTATAGGTAGAGCTATGTGCTTGTAACAACCTAGGATGCTCTTGCGAGGTTTTGTGGTGAGGTCACATATAATATGGCCCTGGGAGATCCTATAGGTAGAGTCGTGTGCTCGTAACATCCTAGGATGCTCTTTCGAGGTTTTGTGATGCACGTAATAAGTCCTGAGGATTCCACAGTATGGCCAGTTATGACGAAGACCTGCAGGTGGTGGGCCTACATCCAGAATGAAAAAGGACTAGCTCTGTAGAACTTCCTATGACGAGTAGAGTCAGATATTGGTTGAGATAGCAGCAGCAGTGACAATGACGATGACGATGCATCGATGATGATGATCCCGAGAAGAAGACTTGTCTAGCAGATCTGTGTCAAGAAATACCTTCCTAGTTAAGAGGGAGTGTTGATGTATATGTAACTTCAGAATGTATTTCATCTATGTATTCCATATATATTTATTGTACCCTTATTAGAGATGTGTTATTCCTCTATAAGGAAGTGTCGTCATGTGGATTGACAAGTGTTGCAAGTGTGTGTACTTGCTGATGGGTTATTAGACCACCATGTGGGGTCGGCCCTGAATTATATATATTATAATGTGGATGTACCTAGCTAGACAAGTCGGCCCCATAAGGTCACTGGGCAAACAAATTAGTATAAATAGAGATCAGGTGATCTCTATTTAGATCATTCGAAAAAGTATCTCACTCTCACTCAGAAAGTGGCGCACTAGTGAGGAGGAGGATCATCTGCTACTAGGAGACTATCTCAGTGTATTTTGGTTGTACTTTGGTTGAGCCATTTCTCTCTCTATCTCTGAGGAAGTTGTGGGGTTTTTCACCTTAGGGTTTTCCCCACGGAAACTCTGTGTCTCTTGTCTCTCATGCTTTTGATTCTTGTGATGCTTGTGATGCTTATTGTGATTGTCATGCATTGATATACTGTATATGTTATTCTCTCAACAAAAATCCTAGAGTATTGTGAATTAATCCTCAAATTTTAACAATAGGTATAATTACTAGCACAACCACTTAACTTGTGGTCGGTGAACACCGATAGATCACAAGTTAAGTGTCATGAACAAGTTATATGTTACTTGTTCTCCGTGCTTAGTTGTAATCATCGATTGTATGTTACCTTCTTTTATTAAATGTATTGTCTATCACTACCTATTATCCATGAACGAGCTATGAGTTATCCATGCATTACCTACTAGTTATTTTTTATATTTATTTTTTTACAATTGTTTATTTGGAATTTTGAACAATGACCATAAAATTAATCTGGACAATACATTTGTCCCATCCTCCTTCAATCAGTTTTTAAAGGATTCTGCAACTCCCATAAATCAGAGGTTTGTGGACATGTCTTCACAAAGATGAACCGATACAAGTCAAAATAAATCATCTTCAAGCTCTCACAACAAGATGTAGAGAAAATGGCACCATTTATGCATTGTTTGGTATTTTTACATAGTTCCAGTTGGTATTTCGACCTGAGATTCTTCTTGGAATTAAATACATAGTATATATATCAAAATAAAAATAAATGGGGCCACAAGAGATTCCCCAAAGAGAACAGCCTCCCACCAAGTGTGCCCTTCCTCCAAGAGACAAAATATGAAGATAAAAGTGAGAATGGTGTGGAAACAAGTTGAAGAAGAGAATTTCATGAGCTTCCCTATAGATTCAAATTGAAACAAATGAATCCATTGTAGCTCCAATTAAAGGTCTGAATGGCCTCTCCAATTTCCAATTAGGATGGGAATCTTTCACCCTCAAAATTGGTACTGAGGCAGGTAGAGTAAACACTCCACAAGCATGGACAAGCCATGCTCTCCAATATGCAAAATGAGAAATGATAAAAAATCCACTCTCCTTTGTTTTTAACTTTTATAAACTTCCAAAGACCTACTTAGCTCAAATTCCATCCATGAGCTTCATGCCAACTCAAATTGGGAAGAGATTCCAATGTGTGCCACTTGTCCCTCCATTCCTAGCCTCCTCCTTCACTCAATTCGAATGGATGACTCTTTGGCTGCCCCAAATCCCTTGTGCACCCTCTTGGAGGTTATTTTCAGCCCCGACATGTCATACATGTCAGATGTCAGCACTCAAGTCTGATTTCTGTCATAGGTGTCATAGCATCTTCATCATTGTTGTCATAGAAGCTAGGGAATCTAGCCCAGGTGTCTCAATTTATCTCAAATGCCTCTTCCTCTTCCATGGGAGTTAATCTTCCACTCCAATTCGAACTTCATTTAGTCATGCCAAGTGTATTGACCTTCCAACTCCTCAATAACATTAGACTCCACCTTGGATTCGAATGGGTGAGAATAGGTTGCCATGTGGCATGAGGGATCTAGCTTTGTGTGGGTCCCACACCACCAATGTGTCTCCATGACCAAGTGCCACCTTATTTTCCTATCATAAATATTTATTTAACCCCTTTTAATATATTTATTTCAAGCTAATTTCCATTTGGGATTTTTTAGCTCCCTTATTCAAAATCCCAATGTTTCCACCCCAACCTAGGAAATTAGTAGATTGGTGGAATTTTCTCTTTTGAGATTTATTTGAATTGGGACATTACATGAAGTCTAATAAAATATGTTCAATGGGGCTCATAAGGAGTTGTTTCCTCTTTCCATTGCACTAGGAATGCATGCTCATTGTTAAAATAGGAACTCATGTGTACTCTTAGGAAAATGCACAAGTTCCATTTTAAATAGGTTGGGCCTTGTTCATCTATGTATAAACAAAGAAAAAGGCTCCTATTGTGAGTAAACATGAGCATGCTCTAGCTAGAATAAGCTACAAGCATTCATCGATTTTGTCATACAGTGTAAGTAACTCTAATCCCCCACAAAACCCATACACTAAAATAAATCAATGTTTAGATAAGTTGAGAAACTTAATTGGGGGATTAGAAACATATGAGAATCGTCCCACCTATCACTAGCTACTTCCCTTTGACACCCACGTGATTCAAGAAACATGAGTCTTTGCATGGATTAGTGCACATTGCAACCATGGAAAAGCAACTAGATGGATCGATATTTTGTGGTATTTTAGTTTTAATCAATTGGAAGTAGTAAGGAAGAGGTTAAAAAAATGAATATAACCAAAGAATCCATTGTCTAACCAACCACCTGATCCAAAAAAGAGGAGTATTTGCATGGGTTGGTGCATATTCCAACATTAGAATGGTAATTGAATGGATTAATGGTTTATGGTTATCTCCCTCCAATAATATGGAGGTTCCCTATTATTTTTGTTGGGTATGTGTTTTATTCTTTGAATGTGTGTGCATGTGTGTGGGGGGGGGGGGGTGTTTGATGACGGCACACCTAACAATGACGCGCTTGATGACGGTGTGCCTGACAATCCCCACCCATATAGTGCTCTTCTGTATGCACGAGGTGCTACCCTTGGTGCAGGTTCAAGGGGGGTTATAAAGGGGGGGCATGTCGATGCCCTCCCCCTTCTGCGACGTGAGTTCGAAACTTTTGGGGCTACTTTTAGGTTTTGGGTTTATTCTAAAAATATGTAATTTAATCTCGGTTAAGGGATTGGGTTCTATTTCTAATACAGGTTAACAGATTTGTGTTTTGGATGCGCAAAATACTTATATTTTGTATTGTGAGTGGTTAATAATAATGATGAGCAAATAAGAGTGGCTCTAAGTTTTGTTGGTTTTACGATTAAGGGTTTCCAGGGTAAGTGTATTATGTGTGAATGTTGTGAACTGTAATCTCTATTTTGATTAAAATAATCCATTATGCTTTGCTTCTTTGCATAGGTCTAAAACTTACAATTTTCTTCAATAAATATCGATTGAGTTCATTCTTGGTCTCCATTAAAAGTTTTGTGTTTGACATTAAAAAAGGTTAAGCAAGATATTTATATGATGTGGAAATGATACAAGCTCATCAAGTAAATCTACCTCATGAGAAGGTGTAACATCCCATATATCAAATCATATTACAATGGATATTGAGGAAAGGAAATGGCAGTCACACTAGGATTAGTTTGGCGTGACATTGTAGGGGAACTGTGAATAGTTAATTGGGTTGAGTCTCTATGGTTCTTTAGTACCTTTAGTATGTTTCTTACCTAGAATTTGCTAAAGGTATTAAAGAAGTTTGTATGACAAAATGATCAATCTAAATGTCATGTATTATTCTTAAAATGGTATGCGCAACACATTTTTTTAAGAATAATTTATGTTTACTTAAAAATTTGTGGTATGCGCAACACATTTTTTTAAGGATCAATAAAAATTTTAAACTTTTAAAGTCTAGAAACCTAGTAAAACTTACTAATTCTCAAATTTCCAAGGGCAATATTTTTCTTTAAAAAAATCAAAATTTTAAGGATGTTATATACTTTCTAGGTAATTTTAGCCATTTTTAGAGTAACAATTTTTTACCCTATAGAATTTGGGTGAATCAATTGAGAAAAATTGTCTAGAATAATTGAAGTTGACTTTAAAAAGTTTTTGGTGCCATTTCTTAAAATGGTATACATGCATAAAACATTTTATAGCAATTATGCACCAAAAATGGGAAAATTTTAAAGATCAATAAAATTTTTAAAGTGTAGAAACCTTGAATTTACTAAGGGCAATATTTTTCCTAAAGAATCTAACTTTTTAAAAGATTTTATATAATTTTTATGTAATTTTTGGTGATTTTTAAAGGAACAATTTTTACCTTGTAGAATTTAGGTCAAATGAAATCCTTTTTTTTTTTAAATGTAACAAATTATCTCATATACTAAATTTCACCTCTAAAATTTTCCCTTAGATAAAAATATATTTTTAATATAATTATTTAATTTTAAAAAATATATCCTATATTACATATTTTTATTTTAGGATTTTTTTATTTACTATTTCTTATGTATTTTTATTTTGATATTTTTTGGATTTACGTATAATTGTTTGTAAGTGAAGAAGAAATTTATAAAGAATATTTACGCCCATAGGTATATTTATTTTAGAATTAGGTTAACCATATTTAAGAATTAACTTATATGCATGTTTTAATGTTACATTGGCTAATGATTATTAAGAAAAATAGGTATATTTATTTTAGAATTAGGTTAACCATATTTAAGAATTAACTTATATGCATGTTTTAATCTTACATTGGCTAATGGTTATTAAGAAAATTTTGGTTATTTGAAATGATCCATTTGCCGTGAAGCATTTGTGGATGTAAGCAGAAATTGTAAGCACCAGCATTAACTCTTCGTTCTTCGTTCGCATAACCTCAAATTTATCTATTTACATTTACCATATAGAGTAATGGTTGCCATACCTACCTCAAGGTCAAGAGATCGGTTAGGTCTCAACTTAACATTATATGAATGGATTCAATTGGCAAATTAATAAATGATTTATAGGTTGATATTTCTATATTGAAAATGATTTTTTATTAAATTGTATTTTTGCAGTTTGAGTTTGAATCATAGTAACATAATTAGAGTATAAATATGGATATAAACATTATTCGATACGGAAATAAATATATATATTGAAAAAATATGATACAAATAAAATATTAGCATAATTCGACGATTCGATATGGAAAAAATATCTATATAATAAAAAAATATAATATGAATAAAATACTGAAGTAGAATGTAGAATGCTTACATGATACTTTTATTTAATTAATCACAAATATACCAGAAGGAAACATAAACAATTATAAAATCAAATCAAACATATATTAAAAAAAAAAAATCTCAAACAATATGAAGTAGAATGCTTACATGATACTTTTACTTAATTAATAACAAATATACCATAAAAAAACATAGACAATTATACAATAAAATCAAACATATATTAAAAAAAAATCTCAAACAATGTTGGATATGGTTAGTGTAAGAGACCGAAACTAGTTATTAATAATTATTTTAATAAGAAAATATGAAATTGAATGATATTTCTATTTTATATTGTCCAAATAATTAAAGTTTGTTTTTCTTTTTAAATTGGTTTTCAAAATTTAATTGTTCACAAGTAAGAATTGGTATCTATATTATCGATCATCGAATGTGTTCTGAATTTCCATACACAAAATACCAATACATTTGAATTATGCTACTACTAGCACAACCACTTAACTTAGGTGACAAGTTAAGTGTTGCACAAACTGCTTGTATCTATGCATCTGCTACCAATTATTCATGCATCAACTATCACTTATCCATGCATATGCATCAACTACCAATTATTTTTTATATTCATTTTTTTTATAATTGTTTAATTAGAATTTGGAACGATTGCCATAAAATCAATCTATACAGTACACTTGTCTCATCCTTGTGCAATCTAGGAATATCCAGTTATCTATGCATATGCATCAATTACCAATTATTTTTTATATTCCTTTTTTTATAATTGTTTAATTAGAATTTGGAACGACTGCCATAAAATCAATCTATACAGTACACTTGTCTCATCCTTGTGCAATCTAGGAAAAGCATAGGTGCTAGTCCACCCCAAATTCTAAAATATAAACATCTATCAATATAATAATGAGTACAATAAATGCAGCGTAATGTGCATATTTGCTACACTTATTTTTATATGTGGTGTCATTTCCTTTATGAATTATTTATAGAGTTGTAATAATGGGAAATGTTGTTGTCATACCTACATCAAGGATCAAGAGTTCGGTGAGGTCTTAGATTAATATTATACCAGCATAGATCCATCTTAAAAAGGGATCTACCAAGTGTCGAGAGGGATCAAATCTTTCTAGTTGCAAACCTCTTCTTAGAATACAAATGTTGAGGAAGCGTTTTACTTTATCTAATTTCATTAGTTTTATATATATGTTGTGTAAATATTTTAAATAGTCGGCATGCTATTTTTTATAATATTTTATTATTTTTTAAAAAGGACACATGTCATCTCGAGGATGAGCACGAAAAGAATTACACATCCCTCTACTGAACTGCAGAATGCACCTCTTCATCGCAATGAATGAAATCGATTATAAAAACATTAACTTAATATTATATAAATAGAATCGATGATAAAATCAATAAATGATTTGCAGGTTGCTGCGGGCGTATTAAGTGGTGCTTATTAAAAAACGAGATGAGGCTCGACTTCGAACCATGTGCGAACCATGCATTTAGCTTCATTATTGTTTCAACACATTATATTGAAATATCTGTCTAGCTCTTGTTAAATTATATTGTTTGAGTACTATAAATGCATCGTGGTGTGCATATTTACTAAACTTCCTTGTTAAATTGTATTTTTGTAGTCTAAAAATTATAAATGCATCATGGTGTGTATATTTACTAAACTTTTTTCATTTATGGTATCCTTAATAAACTATAATAAACATTATTTATCCTATTTTATTATGATTAAATATTATTAATTATGTTTTAATAAACATTATTTATTATATTTTATCATCATTAACAATTATCAAACATTATTAACTATGGTTAATGATGGTTAAATAAAGTTAACCATAGTTAACTATGGTTCACTAAAATCAACTAAGGTTAACCAACATGAACCATGGTTAAACAATAATCAATCATGATAAACTTTGGTCAAACTTATTCAACCATCATTTGTCACCCATTACCAACCATGGTCAACAATGATGAAACATAGTCATCCTAGCTAACCATAGTCAACAATTGTAAAAATTAGTCATCATTAGCTCACCAAAGTCAATAGTACACGGTTGTTTCATTGAAGTTAACCATATCCAACCATGGTGCACTAAAGTCAACCATGTCCAAACAATAGTAAACAATGATTAATTATGGTTATACATAGTCAACCATGATTTGAACTCCATCATCAACGATGGTCAAACATGGTCAAGATTAGTTAACCAAAGTTAGCCATAAAACACCATGGTTAACTAAAGTTAACAATAGTTTACCATTGTTCATTAAATTCCACCATGTTCAAATAATAGTTAGCCATAGTTAAATATAGTCAAACATAGTCAACTCACCCATGGTAAAATCATAGTCACCTGTGGTTAACCATGGTCAAACTTAGTCAATCATAGTTAACCATTACTAAACATAAACAACCATATTTAACCATGGTTAGCTAAATTCAACCCCATAAAACCCTGGTCTAATCATGATCTATCATTGTCAACCATAATCAACCATAATTGAACATGGTTAATGAAATTGTGAAACCATGTTTAACTATAGTCCAACCATAGTCAAGCATGGTCATCCCTGTTAAAACATAATAAACCATAACAAGCATTATTTACCATTCTTTACCATGATCAACCATTTCCAAACATTATCAACCATGGTCAATGATAACAACCATGGTCAACCATCATTTGTCAACTATGGTAACTATGGTCAAAGATGGGAAAACATGATCAACCTTATCTAACCAAATTCAACGATAACCAACCTTGGTGCATTAAATTCAATCATGGTTAACTAAAGTTAACCATGGCCAAATAATAGTCATCAATGATTAATTATGGTCAAACTTAGTTAACCGTAATTTGACCTCCATCATTAATTGTGGTCAAAATTGGTCAAACATGGCCAATCTCAGCTAACCAAAGTTATCCATAAAACCATGGTTAACTAAAGTCAACCATAGTTAACAATTATTCAATAAAGTCCACTATTTTCAGACAAAATTCAACCATGGTTGACTATGGTTAAACATATCAACCATGGTAAGTTTCTCAACTTTGATCACCCATGGTCAAACCAAAGTCACCTTTGGTTAATCTTAGTCAATGATAATTTGGCCTCTATCATCCACTATGGTCAACACTGGTTAAACATGGTAAAGCTTGGCTAACCGAAGTTATCCTTAAAAACCATGGCTAACCATTGAAATCAACCATAGTAAATCACTATTCAATAAAGTCCACCATGTTCAAACAATAGGAAACCATGGTCGACTATGGTCAACCATAGTCAACCTTGATCACCCATGGTCAAACTATAGTCACCTTTGGTTAACCTTGATAAGTTCAATCAATCATGGTTAAATGTAGTCGATCATTGCCAAGCACAGATAACCATAGCTAACCATGGTTAATTAAAGTCAACCTCATAAACCTTTGGTCTAACCATTGGTCTATGATTGTCAACCACAATCAACCATAATCAAACATGGTCAATGACATTCAAACATTATCACACATGATCAAACATGGCTAACCAGGGCCAACTGAAGTAATCCACAGTAAACCAAAGTAAACCATAGTTAAAATTGACAAACCAAAGTTAACCATGTTTAACCATTGTCTAATCACAGTCAAGCATGGTCGTCCCTCATAAAACATAATAAACCTTAAAAAAACATTATTTACCATATTTTACCATTACAATCATTGTTAAGCATGGTCAACCATCATTTGTCAACCATCATCAACTATCGTCAACGGTGGTCAAACATGGTTAGCCTATTCCAACTAAAGTGAACCATGGATTACCAACATCAACTATGGTTGACCATGGTCAGCCATGGTAAGATTTGGTCAAACTTATTCAAGCATAATTTGTCAACCATGGTTAATAATGGTGAAACATAGTCAACCTTAGTTAACCATAGTCAACAATGGTCAAATATAGTCAGCCTTACCTAATCCAAGTCAACCATACATAACCAAGGTTCATTTATGTCAACCATGGTCTACCAAAGTCAACCATAGCCGACCATGGTGCACTAAAGTCAACCATGGTTAACTAAAGTCAACCATGGTTAGATAAAGTCAACTATAGCTAAACAATAGTCAACAATGATTAATTATGGTCAAACGTAGTTAACCATAATTTGACCTCCGTCATCAATCATGGTCAATAATGATTAAACAAGGTTAAACTTAACTAACCAACATCAACCATATTCAAGCATGGTCATATAATAATTAACCATGGTAAACTTTAATCAAACTTATTCAACTATCATTTGTCACCCATCGCCAAGCATGGTAAACAATGGTGAAACATACTTAATCATAGCCAACTATAGTTAACAATGGTAAAACATGGACAAACTTGGCTAACCAAAGTCAACCATACAAATCCAAGTTTCATTGAAGTCAACCATGGTGCAGCAAAGTCAACCATGGCCAAATAATAGTCATTAGTGATTAATTATGGTCAAACTTAGTCAACCATAATTTCATCTCCATGTTCAACCATGGTCAATAATGGTCAAGCTTAGGTAACCAAAGTCATGCATAAAATCCATGGTTAACTAACATCAACCATAATCAACCATGGTTGACTATGGTCAAACTTAGTCAACTATGGTAAATTTTGTCAACCTTGATCACCAATTATCAAACCATAGTCACCTTTGGTTAATCTTAGTTAACCATAATATGGCCTCCATCAACAATGGTCAAACATGGTCTAGCATAGCTAGCCATAGTCATCCATAAAAACCATGGTTAACTAAAGTTAACCATAGTCAACCATTGTTCACTATAGTCCACCATGGTCAATCAATAGCTAACCATGGTTGACCATGGTTAAACATAGTTAGCCTTGATCAACCATGGTGAAACCATAATCACGTTTGGTTAACCAAAGTCAAACTTAATCAATCATGGTCAAACTTAGTTAACCATTATCAAACATAAATAGCTATAATTGACCATGTTTAGCTAATATCAACCTCATAAACCCCTTTTCTAACCACGGTCTATGATTTTCAACCATAATCAACCGTAACAAACATGGTCAATCACATTCAAACATTTCTATACATAATCAAACACGGTCAATGACATTCAAACATGCCATACATAATCAAACACGACCAACCATGGTCAACTAAAGTAATCCATAGTTAATCAAAGTAAACCATAGTCAAAATTTACAAACCATGTTCAAACATGTTTAACTATAGTCCAATCATATTCAAGCATGCTCATCCTTGGAAAAACATAATAAACTAATGACATTTAAACATTGTCAAACATAATCAAACATGGTCAATGGCATTCCAACATGTCACACATAATCAAACATTTCCAACCATGGTCAATTGATGTAATCCATAGTCAACCAAAGTAAACCATATTCAAAATTTAAAAACCATGGTCAACCATGTTTAACTATAGTCCAATCATAGTCACGCATGTTCATTCTTGGTAAAACATAATAAACTATAACAAACATTATTTACCATACTTTACCATGATCAACAATTACCAAACATTGTTAATAATGGTCAACCATCATCAACTATGGTCAACAATGGTCAACCTTATCTAACCAAATTCAATCATAATTAACCATGGTTCACTAAATTCAACCATGCTTAACCAACATCAACTATTATCGACCATGGCTAAACAATAATCAACCATAGTGAACTTATTCAACCATCATTTGTCACCCATTTCCAACCATGGTTAACAGTGGTGAAAAATCGTGAACCCTAACTAACCATAGTAAAAAATGGTCAAACATAGGAAACCTTAGCTAACCAAAGTAAACCATAACAACCAAGGTTCATTGAACTCAACTATGGTTAAACAAATTCAATTGTAGCCAACCTGCATGGTGCACTAAAGTCAACCATGGTTAACTAGAGTCAACCATAGCCAATCATAGTGCACCAAACAATAGTCAACAATTATTAATTGTGTTCAATGAAATTCAAACAATGTCACACTTAATCAAACATGGCCAACCATGGTCAAATTATAAAGTACTCGACATAGTCAACCAAAATAAACCATAGCCAAAATTTAAAAATCATGGTCAACCATGTTTAAATATAGTCCAACCATAGTCAATCATGGTCATCCTTGGTACACTACAAGGAAAAGAACATGTAGCATAGGTTTTTAGTGTTACAAGATTGGCCAAAATTGTCAAAAAAAATCCTCTACAACCTCCACCAATGGTATTGGATGTTTTGGCAGAGGTATTTATGGAAATTTATTATAACAAAAAAAACTCGGTGGTTGGAGGCTTTAGTGGAGGTTTTTTAATTGGTGCATTTTATTGATATAAACACACCTATGTGATTAACTACACAATGTACAAGTGCATATTTAAATTTGAACACCGCCAGTGATTTATAACATTATATGCACTGGTGCTTTATAATAAATATAACATCGGTGCTTATGACCTCTTATAACGCATCGGTGAAGTTGATTGGGCCATTGACGTTCATTGCATATTTTACATTTAGCAGTGCGCTTACCATGATGTGCTTATGTAGAAAGCTTCGGGGCATAATACTAAAAATGCACCAAGGCATGGAACGAGTATTTTGTTGCACCAATGCACATCTATCATAAAAACAGCAATGCGATATTTACTCAAATGCATTAGTGAGATTAAAATGATCAAAGGAACTGGTAATCATTTTCTCTTTGGTGAATAGTTACCAATGACATCACACTGGAATATCTATATATTTTTATTTGTTTTAATTCCATTATATATAAAAAGATGTAATATTTTTTTATAATAGTATTCATATAATTTTAATTTTAATTATTGTGTTTGGATATGATGTTTGGATTAATTTGTTATATCATACGTTTTCACATCTAATGTAATATTTAATCATCCATATATTTAATCAATGATATAACATTCACAATGGCATTGGACAATGCAATAGAATAATATACTTTATTTTATTATATATGAATAAGAGGCCACTTGTCATACAAAATGGGACAACATAAAGGTCCATAGTAATAAAAATGTCAATATGTAATTGTTACACTTATTGGTATCCCGGTGTCTTTCAATTGGGACACTATGTCTAGTACGTTATACAAAATGTATGATTTTCACAGACATTTATTTCAAAATATACAACACCTTGCATTAACAACCAAATATATTGATCATCATTCTTTGCTTGAAATGTTGTTAGTTCTCGAACTACTTGCATGACTTGGGTTATTTGGTCAAATGTTTTGTCCATTTCCTTGATTATGTTCCTCCATATTCAGCTTCCATCAAATAGTGCTATGACATGCATTATCCACCTCCCCATCATTATCATCGACATTTTAGTCGTTATCATTATCCTTACCATCATCGTCAACGCCATATACATCAACACCATCATCATCATCATGAATTACATAGGTGAGCTTTGGACTCTAATTGGGATGGGTATTAACTAGTAATTGACATCCCAATCATCATCACCATCATAGTCATTTTCATCATAGTCGTTGTCATAGACATCGAAATTATCACCATCGTCATCATTATTGTCATCATTACATATCATCTTAGTCATTGTTACACAACCAAATTTGAACCCAAAATCTGACGACAAAATTTGACAAAATACAAAAAATTGACCTTGTCGTCGGATATCACCTTTATAATATTGAATTTTATTTAGTTTTTTTTTTAAATTGACCCTGACTATCGTCAGATATCTGACTGTTGTCGAATATCCAACTACAGCCGTTGAATATTCGACTATGGGTGTAGGATAACCAACATATAGAGGGCTAAATTTTACACAACAATCAATAACTTAATGTCGTCGGATATACGACAATCCTTCTTTTTTAGAAAATTTAAATTGTAGAAATATTTTGACATTATTGCTATACAAGTGACGGTTTGCAGAGATTATAACCTTTGCATGGACTGTTTTCTGTTCAAAAAGCCACAATTATTTTAGTTGTTACTGTGATTACAAATAGTGAAGTGTGGAGCTTGATTCTTTAATATCGATAATCACCAGTCAAACTTGGTAAAATATAATGTCACATAACAATATTCCTGATCCATAAGAACAAAATCGAGAATCACTTGCTAGATTGTGGGATAGAGTGAAAAGAAATGGTGATGGGAAATGTTATTGTCCATGTAGTCAATGCAGGGGATTTAAAAGGAGAAGAATAAAGATCACAACAGCTAAACGACATTGTAGACAACATGGACATGTTGAGGGGGGACATGAATATCATCCATTCGTAACTTGTTCATTATATATGTCTTTATATTGATCATTTTTGTAAATGTATGTATCCTTTTAATATTTGTTATATTTACTAATATCTCTTGATGGTTTGTAATTATAAAGGAAAGGCCTCCTACAACATATCACTCGAAGGATGTGCTTGCAGAACAAGCACCGGAGGAACATGGAGCAATGAATATTGAAGAACAAGTTAATGATCATATTGAAGTTCAGAGGATCATACTAATAACATAGTTGAAGATGATGGTACAAATACATTGATCCATGATACATTTAATGGTATAATGGATGATAATGATGATGATCATTAAAATGATGACTTTGATGATGTTCATGATTTACCTCTTCTTGAGAAGGCATACAAACCCATTTATGAAGGGCTCCAACACAAATCTTCTCTCTGCTATATTGTTGATATTGAAATTGAAGGTTATGAATGGTCTTTCAAACACACCAGTCACATATATGTTAAGGTATGCAATATATTCCATCACATATATATGATCGTGATAAAGGTTATCTTTGTTCCTCTAATAATTTTATTGTTAATTCATAAGTAAAATTAATAGTGATGAAATATGTTTCATTAATATTCTTTATATATTATATTAACTAGTTTTTTTTTAATTTGTTCTAGTTTGATAGCTGAATTTTTGTTACCACTATCAAATATTTTACCTCGCACATACCGAGATTTATTTTCTATCATGAAATAAATTGGAATGCAGTATCAAGCAATTGATGCATGCTCCGATGACCATATTATATATTATAAACATCATGAATTTGAAACAGAATGTCCAGAATGTCATATCAGTAGATATCAAATAGATCAAGTAACAAAAAGGTGCCTCGCAAGGTTCTTTTTTATATTCCCATTATTCCACATTTGCAACGACTGTTCAGGTGCAAAAACGTAGCACAATTTATGGATTACCATGCATAGAACTTAAGTCAAGATGACATTCTTCGAATTCCTGCAGATGGTTCTGCATTTAGAGACATGGAGGAAAAATGACCATACTTTAAAGAAGAACCTCGTAATGTTAGGATTTCTTTGGAAGCAGATGGTGTCAATCCATTTGCAGAGATGAGATCTATTTACTCGGCATGGCCTATTTTTGTTATCAACAATAACATTCCTCCATGGATGTCAATAAAGAGGGAGCACATAATGTTGGCAATGATTGTTCTAGGTATGTTTCTATAACATTTTTTTTTAATGTAGTAGAATCTCATTTGTCATATTTTGTTGCATAATGTCATATACTTTTTTTTTCATTTAGTCATGTATATTATTTATATATCTAAAATGGTTGTAATAATTATGTATTTTATATGTTCAAATCAATCAAGTAAGTACCAAGTTAAAGATATGAATGTATATATCGAGCCTCTTATTGACGAGCCACTAAAGCTATGGAATGGCATCACTATGTATGATGTCTTTAGACCAATATGACAAAGTCAATTTCATTTCCATGCAATGCTTGTATGGAAAATTCATGATACCCAGGGATAACCCATTTTTGTGGTATGTAATTATAACGTCCACTTTAATAGTATTTAATTTTATGAAGTTGATACATTAATCATGCATGTTTTTCAAATAATCCATTCATTTTATATAATTATAATTGACATAGTTAATCCATCTTATGTAGGTCTTCAAACAAAGGGAAAATTTGCATGTCCAGTTTGTAGTCCTAAGATGAAATCTTGCCATTCAAAATTTTTGGGAAATGAGGTGTTTGATGAGTATAGGTACTTCATATCTAAGAATCATAGGTATCGAACTACCGAAAAACATCTTTTCAATGGGAAATAAGAGACTGCATTAAAACAACAGCAAATGACACTTCACTTATGGAAGTTGCAATATAATAGAAATCATCAAGGTACGCATGGATCAAATTGTCTATATATAATCATATATGAAATGTTTTGAATTTTTTTTATTGTGTGTTGTTGACTGTAATTGACATTGATTTCTATAATTTCTTTATAAACTATGATTCATGATGGTAGTCATGATCATGAAGGCATTAATGAACTTCCACAAGGAATGAAAAGTTATCCTAAACAATTCAGTAGGTTTCCCTACTATGAGAACCTACAAATTGCTCATTTGTTTGATACAATGCATATCTGAAAGAATGTAGCTGAAACATTATGGAGAATATTGGATGGAAGGAGTGACAAAGAAAAAATTGTCAAAATTTGCAATGACATTCAGGAAGCCAATCATGCAATGAAAGATGTCATTCAATTACATAGCAATTGAGACCAAATCAATATAAACTCACTTCCATGGTTGTTAACGAAGCAACAAAGCAATGTTGTAAAAGAAGTCATGCGAAAAAATAAATTTCCCACTGTATTTTGTTCGAACATGAAGAATATATTAACAAAGAAAGGTGATTTTTCAAGGGTGAAAATGCATGCTTGGCATATCTTCATCAAGGTAATTATTCTGGTATGTATATATATATATTGCTATAGTTTTTATACTAGTGCATGTTGTTGGTATTTTTTTGTCTACTTTTGTAAAAAATAATGAAACAATTTTTATATTGTTACAGTATGTTCTACCTCTATCTATCCCAGACAAATTCGACAATAATGTCAAACAAGTTATATATGATCTTGGAAACATGAGTTAAGTAGCGATATTTTGCATGCATAAAGTGCTTGTTTAATTCATTGTAGAACTTATATTTGACATTTGTTTTACTAATTGTTATGTAATATAATGTTTATTTTTGTTAAATCTCATGATTTTCTTGCATCACTTGTAGATGGTTTTCATCTAAAGCAATCCATAAATAAGATATAAAGTATTGGAGGAGAGAAATTCCTCATCTCATGTGTGCAATGAAAAAGCATCTACCTTCAGAATTTTTCAATGCACAAGAACACTACCTCATACACCAACTTGAGGAGATTGAATTGTGCACAGACCTATAGACTGAGGGTCAATGTGGATGGTCGAGAGGCACTTGAAATTTTTTAAGGATTTGGTTAGACAATGAGCATGTCCTGATGGTTCTATGGTGGAGCGATATATGGCATACCAGAGCATGGTGTATATTTGTGAATATATTCATAAATTAGCATCAAATCTAGATTTAGGTTGCATTTGTGATCCAAACTCCATGAACAAATTCGAAAGGTATTACTTAAAGGGGAAAGGTAGATCGAGGAAGGTGAAAGATAATTATTAGCTAGTGGAGATTAATTATAATACATTAGAATGTTTCTTTTTATGTATATATCATACTTATTTCATTTTTAATATTCAACATGCATCAATTAAAAGTGTATACCGTGTTAAGTAAATATACATTTGTGAATGGTAGTTTTATTTTCATCATGCAACTAGTCGAGAGTGGGATGCACTTCATTTATACATCACAAACAATCTTTATTGGATGAAGGTATGGATTGAATGATGTAAACAATATGGGCATGGAATATCATGGGAATGTGTGGCTTCATTGGTTAAAGTAGCTCATCACAATGGAGATACCATTCTTACACAAAGGGAAATTGATTTAGCATATGGTTTAAAAGATAAACAGGAAAGCATATTAATCAACCATACTATTTATTTTTTTCAATTATATTGATGCACACATTGTTTTTGTTCGGATATCCATCATCTATTTCGGGATACATATCTATTTCAGGATCATCTATTTCAGGATACATATCTACTTCAGGATCTTGCATGATCTATTTCAGGATATGCAGTCCAGTCACCAGTTTGATGCCTCCAGCACCTTATCCACCTTCTTCTAGCACCCGGGAGCCACTTTCCACAGAGTTTTAGCCCTCCTAAGCTGAAAGGCGCCCTCTTCTCACCTACTGACAGAGAAGGGCGCACTTGTTCACCTACCACTGCAGATTCACTCCAGTTACATTCAGTTAGCTCCGATTCTGATTGATTTCACTCCGATTTCACTCCTGACTGACTGTTTCACCTCCGATTGACCTCCAGTTCGATTAGGTGACTTGTTCTGACTCCAGTTAGCCTCCCATGCGCCCCCACTGAGCCTCCAGATCCTATATCAGTGCTACACACTTCAGTTACATTTATTATGATCAGTTAGACTCAGCTTGACACCTGGATGACTGTTTGTTGTGATTGATGAGCAACACCGATGATTGATGAGGACTCCTAGATTGAGTCAAGCTACTCCATTCAGTGATTCGAATGACCTCCTTAGGCAATTCGAATTGCTCTGTTCATTGTGACAGTTTGTATTGTAATTCATTCACCCTTTCTGGGATAGTCAGCACTGCTGCATGTTTTGCACAGTTTTGCACCATATTTTCTATGTTCATCTGTTGTGATTGATTTACTTGTTCATTAGATCTGCTGTGACTAATTTTACATGGTATCAGAGCCATTGCAGGGACAAGATCTCTTTTCTACAGGTGTTTATACAAGAAGATTTGACTGAATTGCTAAAAATTGCAAAAAGTTAAATATCTACTTGATTTTGGAGCAGTTAAATATTTTGGTGTACTACAGTCTATTTTGAGGGGGGGTATTTTTCCCATGAGGTTTTCCCCATTTCCTCGGTTTATTGACTGTTATTAGTTTTTGGATTATTGTATTGGGGTGACCTTTGGTCTTAGTTACCAGGGCCCCACATTATTTTAGTTGGCACATCATAGTCTAGCTTGAGGGGGGGTGTTCGGATATCCATCATCTATTTCGGGATACATATCTATTTCAGGATCATCTATTTCAGGATACATATCTACTTCAGGATCTTGCATGATCTATTTCAGGATATGCAGTCCAGTCACCAGTTTGATGCCTCCAGCACCTTATCCACCTTCTTCTAGCACCCGGGAGCCACTTTCCACAGAGTTTTAGCCCTCCTAAGCTGAAAGGCGCCCTCTTCTCACCTACTGACAGAGAAGGGCGCACTTGTTCACCTACCACTGCAGATTCACTCCAGTTACATTCAGTTAGCTCCGATTCTGATTGATTTCACTCCGATTTCACTCCTGACTGACTGTTTCACCTCCGATTGACCTCCAGTTCGATTAGGTGACTTGTTCTGACTCCAGTTAGCCTCCCATGCGCCCCCACTGAGCCTCCAGATCCTATATCAGTGCTACACACTTCAGTTACATTTATTATGATCAGTTAGACTCAGCTTGACACCTGGATGACTGTTTGTTGTGATTGATGAGCAACACCGATGATTGATGAGGACTCCTAGATTGAGTCAAGCTACTCCATTCAGTGATTCGAATGACCTCCTTAGGCAATTCGAATTGCTCTGTTCATTGTGACAGTTTGTATTGTAATTCATTCACCCTTTCTGGGATAGTCAGCACTGCTGCATGTTTTGCACAGTTTTGCACCATATTTTCTATGTTCATCTGTTGTGATTGATTTACTTGTTCATTAGATCTGCTGTGACTAATTTTACATGGTATCAGAGCCATTGCAGGGACAAGATCTCTTTTCTACAGGTGTTTATACAAGAAGATTTGACTGAATTGCTAAAAATTGCAAAAAGTTTGGCATGAGATATCTCAAGGGCATTCGCTCCTGTGCATGCAAAGCTTGAAAAATACTCCAATACCACTCCAGAAGCTTGAGTTACCACATAATTCCTGGATCTGATACATTGGACCTATTCAACATTGCTTGAAATCCAATCCCAGGTGTGATGCAACTCTCAAAGGGTGGATTGTTCGACCTTATTGTGGTTGTTTTGATGTGATTTGCAGGTTTCTTACTTCCTCCATGTGCATTCGCTAATGCAAAGATGGAGACTTCTTCTTCACAAAATATTCTTACTCCATTCAACTATGATGAATGGAAACCAAAGATGATTGCATTCTTGAAGAGACAATGTCTTTTTGATATGTGCATTGGTAATACAAGAGATTTTGATTCCGATGAAGAGGAGAATGATTGGCTCAATGATTGTGATAGAGCTTTTGGAGCAATATGTCTTGCTATGTCTCCTTGTATGCGCTACCTCATTAAGACTGCTGAAAATCCAAGTGATCTATGGGTCCAACTTGACAGAGAATTTGGAAAGCAGGAAGAAGAGGATCATGCTAGCCTTTTGGAGAACAAGCCCAGTGAGATCTCCTTATGTGTTCTTTCCGATCATGTGTTGGCCTCAACAATTGTTCAAGATGAAGAAGAAATTGTAGATTCAACACTCATTCTCTCAAAGTCTTCTATTTCAAATTCTGAGCAAGATAAACAAGCTCATACTCTAGATTCCAAAGAGGTTCTTGAATCCTCTCTTTCACATGAGTTTGTCGGCATGCGGAATAATGATCTACTTGATGTTTTGGAGGTAAAATCTGATTTTGGAGGTGAAGCATTCGCCCTCCTTGATTGCATGCCTTCTATAAACTTATGTTCTATCATTTGCAAAGTTTCTCAGAGTTTTAATGAAGATAAAGAGCACTACCATTCGCTTGAGTTCAATTCTCATGCACTTTTTGCTGATTTTGGTTTTGATCTCACCCTGGTTGGTTCAAAGGAGATCTCAAGAAACCATTCATCTATTTTTGGAGCTGATTTAACTTCTATTGATAAGAAGTTCAAGTTTCAAGATCTATTTGATCCGATTGGAGCTATTCCTACCTCACTTGGTTCGAATCACAGGTTCCAGGATCATCCTCATATTTTCAGATTTGTTCTCACCTTTTTCGGTATGAAGAGCAAGTTCTTAAAGTCTCCACATTCGCTTGCATCCACTGATGGAGAATTCAAGCACATGTTTTTGGAGCATGATCCATTTACTCCCAAGAGTAAGATACCTCCAGACATATCTACTTGATTTTGGAGCAGTTAAATATTTTGGTGTACTACAGTCTATTTTGAGGGGGGGTATTTTTCCCATGAGGTTTTCCCCATTTCCTCGGTTTATTGACTGTTATTAGTTTTTGGATTATTGTATTGGGGTGACCTTTGGTCTTAGTTACCAGGGCCCCACATTATTTTAGTTGGCACATCATAGTCTAGCTTGAGGGGGGGTGTTCGGATATCCATCATCTATTTCGGGATACATATCTATTTCAGGATCATCTATTTCAGGATACATATCTACTTCAGGATCTTGCATGATCTATTTCAGGATATGCAGTCCAGTCACCAGTTTGATGCCTCCAGCACCTTATCCACCTTCTTCTAGCACCCGGGAGCCACTTTCCACAGAGTTTTAGCCCTCCTAAGCTGAAAGGCGCCCTCTTCTCACCTACTGACAGAGAAGGGCGCACTTGTTCACCTACCACTGCAGATTCACTCCAGTTACATTCAGTTAGCTCCGATTCTGATTGATTTCACTCCGATTTCACTCCTGACTGACTGTTTCACCTCCGATTGACCTCCAGTTCGATTAGGTGACTTGTTCTGACTCCAGTTAGCCTCCCATGCGCCCCCACTGAGCCTCCAGATCCTATATCAGTGCTACACACTTCAGTTACATTTATTATGATCAGTTAGACTCAGCTTGACACCTGGATGACTGTTTGTTGTGATTGATGAGCAACACCGATGATTGATGAGGACTCCTAGATTGAGTCAAGCTACTCCATTCAGTGATTCGAATGACCTCCTTAGGCAATTCGAATTGCTCTGTTCATTGTGACAGTTTGTATTGTAATTCATTCACCCTTTCTGGGATAGTCAGCACTGCTGCATGTTTTGCACAGTTTTGCACCATATTTTCTATGTTCATCTGTTGTGATTGATTTACTTGTTCATTAGATCTGCTGTGACTAATTTTACAGTTTTTTTTGCATACAATGTCAGCATTAACATGCACTTAATCATCAATTGACGATGTAACATTTATGTGTATGGCATATTGTAGGTAAAACACCATAATGCTATGTGGTACAATGGTCGTAAATTTCACATCAAAAAGTTGGATGAAACTAAGAAAACATCTGATTGTGGGATAACTGCAGTCTTTGAGGTGACCAATGTTTCCTCAAGAAGTGACAAACATCCCGAACTTTCAGAAAATCGATACTATGGGTATTTGGGAGATATTATTGAATGTGACTTTAAATCCTTCGAATTTGTTCGTTGTCAAATGGTACATGTTACGATTGAATCAACGTGATCCCGGTAGAAATATTATTGAACATGATAATGGATTTACCATGCTTAATACATAGTTGTTTGAGCCAGGAACGAAGCCCTATGTTCTTGCAAGCCAATGTGAGCATGTATTTTACTTGGAGGTTCCAGGTAGAGGGGATTGGTCATTTGTTGTGAGACATGATCCAAGGGGAAGGCCGGTAAAGTATAATGTAGAGGAAGATAATGAAGAGGGTCTGAAGAAGAATATGATGTAGAGGATCAACATGGGTTAGATGATCATTTTCCAGAGGAAGATGTCAAAGAATTAGTTGAATCAGATGATGTAACATACAATGTTCATGAAGATGATATTGACGATGACATGATTATCAAAACTGACATTGATGATGATGATGATATGGCTAATCCTTACAATGTTGAATCTGGATCGGATGATGCAGAAGTGGACTTGGATGAAGAAGATGATGAAGTGCATTGAAGTGTATGAGGTATTCCTTAATATATCTATTCTATATATATTGAATTAATATTGATAGAATTATTGACTTGTATTGGTATGTATAAATTAATTCTTTTTAAGTTTTTTTTGCCATTTTCTAGTATGTTGGCATATGTTGTAAGAGACATTGTTTCTTAATTATGAAAAAAAACACAATTTATTTTATAGTACATAGTTTTTGTCGCTTTATGGGGCATTGAGAGTGACATGAGGGGGTAGGGGCAGAAGAGCTTCCACCTTCATGTGGTTGGCCCTATTTAGTAGAGAATATTAAATTGTTCTCGAAACAAAGAGAAGCTCAATAAGGTAATGCACAATTACCATGCTTATTTCACCTTCATTTTTATATGATATTTCATAACCCAAAAATAAGGTGTTCCTTCTCATGTACTTGACCCCACATATTATAACTGTCATTTGAATGGGGCCAACGTTGAAAGTTTTTCAGTTTGTGTTTGTATGGAATGGAATTTGGCATGGTTAGAATAGACACATGCATTGATGGTATGGGAGGGTTTCCATACTAAAAAATGACTCACAAAAACAATTTGACAATCAAACAACAAACCTATAGAATAATTAATGTACTGAACAGGTCAACGTTGAAGTTTTTCCAATTTGTGCTTGTATGGATTGAAATTTGGCATGGTTATACTAGACGCATGCATTGACAGTGTGGGAGGGTTTCCAGACTCAAACATGACTCAAACAAACAATTCGAAAATCAAACAACAAACCTATAGAATAGTTAATGTACTTAACGGGGACAATGTTGAAAGTTTTTCAATTTGTGCTTGTATGGACTAAAATTTGGCATGGTTAGACTAGATGCATGCATTGTGTAATACCCCTAGTTTTGACTTGGAATGTATTTATCCAATATTAGGTAAATGATGTAAATATTATCATGTGAATTCCTAGTGTGAAGCTCAAGGCTAAGGCCCGACTAGTGAATGTCCAGGCATGTATGATGTTTATATTTTATTTGGACTATTTATTTGGCTTTTATGTTGATTTATAATATATGTAAATATTATGTGCATAATTAATAAAATGGTCCAACAATGGTTGTGCAAAGACTACCAAAGGGGATATGATTCCAGCATAGGGGAAGAGGAAAGGGGTTCCATGGGTGACTGAATCCTTGTTTCCAAGTGTCAACCTTAGAACTCACCCAAAATTCTGTCATGTGATGAGAATAAACCAAATATCTCCTTTTTTGACCATTTTTCCAGTCATTAATGCATGTGTGTGGTTGGTGGGAAAAGTCACCTCATGTAGTTATTGAAGCATGGGACTGATTGCACTTTTGTGACAATTCTTTCATGACAGATTCAGTCTGTAGCTGCCAGGATTCATTTCTCTACTGACAAAAGTTATGTTAGTTTGTATTTTCACCATTTTCCCATATCCCTTGGAGTCAACCCTCATTTGTCTCATTCTTTCACACAGATTTGGAGGATGCAGAGTTATCCCTTGCTATCCATGAACCTACCAAGCTGTTTTGAACCCATAAATTCAAATTTGGAGACCATGATGCAGATTGGGAAGTGGGTATTGTTGGTTGTAATTGAGCAGAGAGGTTGGGAAAGATAGGAACCCTTATCCTTGAGTTCTGTTGCTCGTAGGTTCTTGAGAATCCACATATTGAGGTTGCAGGAGGTTCTATAGAAGCCAATACTAGGTTGTAATTCTTCTATGCACACGCTGGAAGCACCCAACAAGATGGATCACACAAGAGAACCGTGGATCGATGAAGGGGATGCCAGAGCTAGAAGGGTGTTGTGTGGGGCAGGTATTGTGGAAGCCAAGGCTGTGAGGGTTGAGTGAGACCCCTATAGAGCCCTGCATGAGAATTTGTCCAAGCACAGATAGTAGAATGGGTTGTGGGATGAGAGATAAAATTCCGTAGGTGTTTCCTTCTCCCTGGTGGCCTCATAGCCCAGCTTGGGGGTGGCCTCCTAGTAGAAAGAGTATATGCTGGACGGAGTGTCTATGGTTGGGTAGAAAAGAGCTCTTACACAGCCAGTTGCTTGGATCTGCGTTGGATAAATTTAAGTATTCTTATGCATTTGATTCTGAAGTGTTTTTATTTCATTCCTGTAATGTTATGCTTGTATTTTCATATTATATGTGCATGGATAGATTTGAATTCCGCTGTGCATGTTTATTTAAAATCTGCACACACATTGCATATGTTGAAAAACATATTATGGAAAGGGGCGGACTTTTAGAGCCCATGTTTTCCCAACGTCTCCTTCTAATGGTCAGAAAGGGTGGGGGGGATGTTACACATTGATGGTGTGAGATGATTTCCAGACTCAAACATGACTCACACAAACAATTCGACAATCAAATAACAAACCTATAAAATAATTAATGTACTGAACATGGCCAACGTAGAAAGTTTTTCAATTTGTGCTTGTATAGACTGAAATTTGGCATGGTTAGACTAGATGCATGCATTGATGGCATTGTTGGGTGTGTGGGCTATCTCAAAGAAAACACCTAATATTTAATTATCGATCGGGGTTGGTAAACTTAGAGTTGAGGCAAAGTATATGCTAAGGTAGAATGATACCTAAATTTTGGCTTGTCATACCTTTAAAAGATTTAATAAAGAAGAGATCAAAAGATATTTCAAAATGAAAAACTGAGTTGAACTTCAGAAAGACAACAAAGAAACTAACTGAACCTATCTAAACTACTGGATCAAAATAGTGTCATACAATGCTACTCTATTCTATGATTAAACAATTGAGAAGACAAAAACAAATCATGCAAGACTACAATAAAGCATCTAATTCCATTCTCCTTGGGAATCCTGAGGAAGTATGTCAAATGTAATGGGAATAGGGGTGAATGTATCGAAGTGGCTTTCAAAGGTAAGAAGAAAACAAAATGGAACTAAATCTAATTTAAATTCTACAAACAAATGAAAGCTAAAGATTATCCAACTACAATTAACTTTAAACATAATGATCTATCTCCTATTTATAAATGAGGGACTTGAACTGAAGAAGTCTAGAAGCAAGTAGAAAACTTGATAAAGATGTTTAATTCAGAAACAAGGAGAAAACTTGATAAAGATATTAAATTTCTGAACTAAATATTATTCCATAAATTCATTATTAGCATGAGAAGAAAAATCCAAGACTGAGATTACAATAAACTGCATTGACAATGAAACTAATAAATTCTGTAACCATAAAGCATTGATAAGTCAATCATAAGGAAAAGACAACTTGTAAACAACTGAAGCAAGGCTTGAAGGGAAAAGAAAATGACAACTAAAGATGATGACAAAGCTTAATTAAAACTTCATACACAATATAACAAAGTCTTAATGACTGTTAAAAGAAATGCTGAAAGAGATTACAATTTGAAAAACCTAAGAAACTAGATTCTAATTAAGAAAAATGATGCAAGAAGTATTAAGGTCCGGATGACTATCCGAATGACAGTCCGAATGGAGGAAAATGACTTAAACTAAAGGGAAGAGAAGATGGGATGATCTTATCTACTAGCTGGCTGATGCATATGATCCTACAGTGTAGGGAAAGCAATGGATAAGCTAATTAAGACCTAGAATAAGAAAAAGCTATCTATGTTAGGAAACTAACTATTTCTATGAGATTGAGATGTAACTTAAGCTAATCTTATGCTACAGGAGAGAAACTACAGAACTTTAGTCTAGGATCATATCTAAGAGGAGAAACTAACTAGACCCTAAGTTAACTAGGCAAACTGAATCTTTTAAATAAAACTAATAAAGGAACTAAATGAACTAAATGCAATCTAAACTACTTAAGCAAATGCAATGAACTTGAGCGTAGCCTATTCTATAAAGCAAGCTTAAATGAACCTAAGTGTGAATGGTCACCATTTAACTTCTGGAAAACATTAGTATAAACAACAACACAATATACATAACATAAATAGAAACATCATTTACATGAACAACACAACATTATTTATATCACAGAACAAAAACATCATATACATAACAGATACATAAATGAAATAATGACATGGTTTATCTACGATAAACAAAGACAATTTATATACACTGATGAAAATCACTGGTCGTTGAGGGGCCCGTCTCAGCAAACAGAGGCTGAGCCTTAATCAATCAATCACCATGCATGCTAATGAATTTCAATAAAACTGGGACAAAATTGTATTAATAAAAAGACAGAGTTACAGTGCTGTGGTATCCATTTGCAGCTGAAAAAATAGGCAAGTCTAAAGATGAAAAGACTGACTGACTAATGACTAACTCGTCTCTACTATAGGGACATCTATTTATACAATGTTACAATGAAGAAAGCAAATCGGCCCTTTAGTGTTTGACTGCTTAATAAAGGGTCGATTTGCTTAATAAAAGACTATCTTGAATGCCCAAAAATGGCTATGTTTAATAGCTCGTGACATGCATAAGCCAAGGGACAGATCTGCTTAATAATTTCATGACAGCTCATAGCCAAAGAACGACCTCGTCATGGTTCATGACAGCACACAGAGCTTTTCCCAAATTCCACAGCATTGATCCTTCATGCAGTTGTTGAAGCGTTAATGCTCCCTTGATGTGGGAAGAGACGGATGTGATGTTGAGCTGAGTGCACAGGAGAAAGGATCTTCCAGAACATCAACTCATGTATCATCAGGGCCACGTCCTAAATGAAAACCCACACGCTGATTTACTCTCTAACGGCCCGAGCATGCCTCAACCATCGATCTCGCGGGTCAAATGCGGGACTGAACGATGGGCTGAATGCAACTGAACTGCAATACATGTCCAATTGAAGATCCGTTTGAGAGCCAAAACCTGTGAAATGAAATGTAGTTACTAAACAAGCCAAATAAACATCAATAAACCATAGTATAACAATGTTTACTCAAAATTCATGTGATGTGTGAATAAACGCATACCTGCTACATTTGATGGTCTGAATGGCAAAGAGAATGACTTATTACATCAAAAATGGTGAAAGTAATGCCAATTCAGAGTGTATTTGGTATTAAAAAATGGTGACAAAATGGACACCAACAGGCATGGGATGGTTTCCAGACTCAAACCTAACTCATACAAACAATTCGACAATCAAACAACAAAACTATAGAAAAGTTAATGTATTGAAAGGGACCAATATTGAAAGTTTTTCAATTTTTGCTTGTATGGACTAAAATTTGGCATGGTTAGACTAGACGCATGCATTGACATTGTGGGAGGGTTTCCAGACTCAAACTTTACTCACACAAATAATTCGACAATAAAAAAACAAACCTATATATTCTTGGCATCGGAGGGAGTAGGACGATCCTACAAAACCTTGATTTCTCTTCATTTTAGCTTACAACTTGTGGCAGTGGATGAGGTCCAAAATTGTTTAAACATGCTATAAATTATGTATCAATGTTCCATTCGAAACCAAAATGTATTTATCGATATGTAGGTTGAAGTTATTAGGAAAACAATTCTACCTATATCACATATCTGCATAGGAGAATTTTATGTAGGATCCCCTTGGATGATAAATTTTGTAGGATCTCATACAATAATTATATTATAATAAAAATATGATATTTG
The DNA here is from genome assembly GCA_027924585.1 of Larix kaempferi. Lineage (NCBI taxonomy): Eukaryota > Viridiplantae > Streptophyta > Pinopsida > Pinales > Pinaceae > Larix > Larix kaempferi. The sequence goes on from BSBM01000232.1 coordinate 28,619,579, forward strand.
TACATTCCAAGTGATTTAGCACCCATTAGCTAGGTCCAAGAGATGATCTCAGATCACTGCTCATTATAATAAACAATAACTTTGAAGGATTTCTATTAGATTTCAGGTTGAATGATAATATAGGCTCACCACTATCCAACCCTAACATTATGATTCATTCTTAATCATGTTCAAGCTACCACTATTTGGTTACAAGTGACAAAAAAAACTTTCCAATCTTTGTCATGGATTTATACACAAAGGATATAATTGCATCTCTTGAGAAATTGAAACTTTTCATTGGTTTATACATGGTTGCATTTGTTGAAATGTTTATCTTTTCAATCTAGTGATGGATTGGGTTTCTATCACATTTGGACATAGTAAGCCTTGTGATGGATTGCAAGCACATTATAATATAAGGTTTGGAAGGCCATCTTTAGGGATTTCATCACATGTGTTTGAAACTTTTATGTTTGAAATTTATGTGATGTCACCTTTGATCAGACAAAGAGATCATAGTGTATCACTCCTTTAAAACTTCAAACACTTATAATATAGTATTGTGACATGGCCACACACATAGAATGGTTTTAAACATTTTTCATATGACTTCTAGTCACTTCTTGTTTGATATTTAGCCAAACCATGCCTCCTATAGAGTTAAATTGATGAGACATTATATGATGAGCATTTATCTTGTTATGCTTTTGTTTTTATCTATATAAGTTCTCTCCCATCTTCCTATGAACTTATTGAATTTTCTCTATAAACTTTATGTTTTTTTTCTATTCATTTCCATGGCTCATCAAATTATCTTTAGTATCTCGGGAAAATGAAATGTCAAAGGGTGTTCAAGCCAAAAATTCCAAAGATATATGTCTTGAATGGGGATTTATTGTTAGAGATATAAATGACCTAATTATTCTCATGCTTAATGAAGGGGAGACTCTCATCCCGAGTCTAAGGATGCATGATGTTAAAACATCTCAAAGTTCTATTGGAGAAATTTCATTTTCCCATCATTCTGTGGGTGAAAGTATTCACTCTATTTTAACTTAGTTTCGTCATACCCCACGATGCCTCCAAGAAATGGCTACAATTTGTTTTATTCTTATTTGTAATAATGGAGTTGGGGAGCCCGAAATCTAGATACTTCACATAAATCCATTGGGTATTCTTAGCTCCATACTTTTTAGAGACTCTGCAAGGATGGACTTCACTCAATAGGATGGTTATACACCCAGTAATTGGAATACACAACGTGTCATCTTTGTACAATAATCCATCTTTCGAATGGTATTAAGGCTTCTTATTTCCTTACTTCATTGCTACCAAAATTGGGTGAAACCTCATGTCCTATTCATACTGGATCTGCAAATGCTAAAAAAAAGGGTTGTAGATACATGATGGTTATGAGAACAATAACTAACATAAGGAACCTATATAATAAATCAATATTATTAATGGTAACCCCCTTGTTGTAATAGATAATAAGTTGATTTTTTTGCGATTTAGACCTCCACTTGGTATGCCTTGCTTGTTACAACTTAGTTTGGGTTTAGAAAAATTGTAGTGCCTTGTGATCATGGTGGATGATTGTCTCATTTACTACTATTTAGGCTTTCCAATGCTCATGGGTTAGTGTAATTTTAACAATACCTTATCATAGCTACAATAATCCACAACTTTTTCACTGCATGTTTTTAATGGTAGGCAATTTGTCTTTCTTATTGCATGAAAATGACCCCCCATGGAATATCGTCTAATGTATCAACCTAAATATAAAAAATGATTAATCATGTTTAGAAGAAATGACACGTGATTCACATAATTTATTCTTCAAAATGTGAAAGGATTTGAGGCATGTTATTTACTCCAAATAAATTTATTCTATGATTTTGTGAAGGAATATGTGACAATATCTAAAAACTCTTGCAATTGCTTCTTATCTCCTCACTCTACAACATAAAGGCTTGATAGAAAAGGGTTTGAAAAATGTAACTTTGCTCACTATCAAAAGTGTTGGAATTTCACTCCCTCCCAACATATCACATTTTCACCTTTCTACTCTCCTGCCAAAGCTCACAAAGGTCATCGGAGGTCACACAGTCTACATAAGAGGTGGAGAAGGTTGCAATAGAGGTCACCACGAAGGTCACAGAGGAGGTTAAGGAATTCACATAGGAGGTCAAGGAGTTTGAGGAGGTCGAGGAGGTCACAACAGAGGTTGAATAGGTCGAGGAGGTCACAGAGGAGGTCAAGGAGGTCATCGAGGAGATTAAGAAGCCACATAGGATGCAATGCCTCCCAAATCGGTCAGTACCCATTTTATTTACCTTTTGATTGATTGAATGCATGAGTGATTCCATGAATGGAGGATTCTATGATAAGATGGGTTTTCAATCTTGCTTTCATGATTGCATTGCCAAGGATTTCATCTAGAGCAACACAATCTCCTAAGCTTCCCTCTCCCACAATGTGCAAATGAACCAACAAAACCCTAATGAACCTCAGTTTGGAAATTAAGAACATAACCATCCATTGGAATTTTTTCACATTGACCATCCATGCCAATGAACCCCAATTGGATGCCCCAATCACATGCCAGTCACATGGGTTCAATAAATTCCAAACACCCAAGCGATGTGCTTTGGCTAGGGATTTAATCTATGGTTTTTACCATTTAATAAGAAATGCAAGGTAAAGGTTTTTGCACTAAGAAATACCAAGGCCATTGATGGGCCAGTTTCCAACCATTGCAAGGTTAACTCAATTTAAGAATGATAACCTAGTTTAAACCCTCTTGATGGTGCCAATAGGTTGACCCTCCATTTTCCTTGTTTAACCCTTCATTTCACCATAGAAGGATCATTGTATGGTATTGTCGCACTTGAAGAGGTAAATGAACAAGAGTTTATTTTTCCATAGAAGGAACATTGAATGGTGTTGTCCTATGTGAACCATTTTGATATCGAATAAAGTGTTGAGCATTTTTATGTGTATTGTTTGGGATTGAATTTTAATGGTTAAGGATCATAAAAAGAGTTTTTTATTCGGTCAAAGAATATGTTTTGATATTGAATAAAGTGTTGAGCATTTTTTATGTGTATTGTTTGTGATTGAATTTTGATGGTTGAAGATCATAACAAGAGTTCTTTCTTGGGCCAAGGAAGATATTTTATTTTTCTTTTTTTTCATATTTTTATGGTATATTTTTCTCTCACCCTATTCACAAAATCACAACTAATTTAGTTTGGTTTTATTAGAAGTAAAGTAGCCATGGAATTTTAGAATTGGGATCGTAATATAAATAAGTATTGTAGAAATATACCTGTTTATAATTGGGTTCTCAAAACCCCATGGAATTTGAAAATTATTGTAGAATTATCTCTTTGTTTATGAACCAAATTCCAACAACAGAAGTGATAGTAGAAGCAAAGTGGTTGTGTAATTTTAGAATTGGGGTCATAATAGTGATTATGACTCATGGGAAACATTGCATAAGTTCTAACCCTTTTAATTTGGGACTCAAACCCTCACAGAGAATTCTTGTAGTGCACTTTTCTCTTTGTTTGTGTACTAGATTTCCCTAGATTTTTATCACTAGGACCATTTAAAATTCACAACCTAAAAATCCTTAATGAAATTGAGGAACATGAATTGTGGGAGGATCAAATGGAATTATACATAAACTTGTAGAATTTTCTAAGGAGGGAATGATGACAACTTTTCAAGAGATGAAGGAGAAAGAGATATGTATTATTGGAGAGATATATCCTTTCATCGAAGGAGAGTACACAAAAAACATATATGTATGGTTGGTGTGATTTAGAGAGAAATCGTGATGAATGGTATACGGTGAGAAGATATATACTTCCAACTCCTCTGAAAACATATATGTATGCCTAGTGTGATTTAGAGGGAACTTGTGATGAATGGTATATGGTGAAAAGCTATCTACTTCCAACTCCTCTTTGATAAATCTCCTCAACCATGTGAAATGAATATTAGTAAGGTAAGTTTAAGCACAAGTTATAAATACTAGTTTTTGGCATACATATTATATAGAGGTAGTGTTCCTTCCAAATCCATTAAACCATAAACGTTTGATGCAAAAAACGATTATATTATCATTCACAAAGGATTTCAAAAATTTGAAACTAGTATAAACTCCAAAGAAGATGCCTGAGATCACTATTGTTTTGCATAACATAAATAAAACTAAAACTAGTGGAAAACATGCTTGATGTGCACTTCATCCTGGCCAACAATGGTGGGTTGTGAATTCTAAATTTCGAAGTCCTTGTATTCTAACATTTTTTGGATGGTTGCCTCTTATTTAATATATTAACATTTTGAGGTTGAAAGTTTGTAACTAAGAAAATAGTTTAAATTACAAACCATATTCTAGAGAAAGTAGCATTCCACTTCCAATACTTGGATTTGTCTCTTTTGTTGAAAGAGTTTTCAATATCACTACATTTTAATTATTGTAGTTTTTTTCTTAGACATGAACTTTGGTTGTAAAAAAGAAGATTAAAGTCTTGTTTCCATCGATAAATTCCTCATGGTTGTGTAGAACCCTATGAATTTCATGAATTTTTCAAAGGTAATTCTCATGGTTTCGAGGGCTATCCATGATCCTATGATTCAAAGGGTTAGTTTCTAATTAAGAGGAGCATGCGTGAAGGTGCTATGGGAATAATTCCCATATCATAACACTTTAAACTCTATTTTATACCCCACCCATGGCGAGGAAACATGGAAGACATCCATTCATAGTTGAACTTGATTGAAAACCTATGGTATAGGGTGAAATGATAACTCCCCAATTTTTAGCTCTCTTTCATTCAATTGTGAGGCTTTGTTGGCATGACCATATGATTGGAAATTATGTTCTCCCAAAACATGATAATGCCTAATGTTTTTAAAGCAAAGAGCTAGTATTTTGAATTCTTACAATAAGCCTAGGAAGTTTGACATTGGATGGAGTGTTCAAGTTGTTCATGATTTTGATTACTATAGAATAATCCCTAGTTACAATTAAGTTAATGATGCCACTTAAGTCTAATATTTTTATCCCTTGGAGAAGAGTTATGGCTTATTTCTAGTTGTTTGTTGTAGTCCTTAATCCCCATTTGTAGGTCATTTCTTGATTTCCACCAAGATAAAAAAAATTGATCCCACCCTACCCACACTTATCAAACCTTATATTTTGCAATTATTCATCATGAGAGTGTTGGATGAATATATACCCTTCAAATAGAAATTAGGATTATCCTTTCAAATTTGATCATTGATGATAAGCAAGGTAGTTTGATTAAAAGACATGACAATGCTTTAAATCATAGTGGAAATTGAAATTAGGAGCAACTCTTCAAATTTTATTGTCGATGGTAAACAAGGTGGCTTGATTAAAATCTAAGGAAATGATTCAAATGTGGTGGGTCAATTGGGATGTGACAAGTTGGAAGGTAGTGATGAATGCACATTTATGTGTGTTCTTACTTGAGCGCTCCTCTAAAGCATGATTTGGGTGACGAGATATGGTTTTTTCAGCAATAATTTTTTCTGATTGGGCACATTGGCCCCACTAGTATATAGTGTGAGTTATTTTAATGGAGCTTTTGGTGTTATTAATTTCCTATTTTTGGAAAAATCAGGGCATTACTTGTGACCATATTTATGCATGAATAAGTGGGTATGGATAAGTTCACTAACCCTATGCATATAGGGGTGTATTTTGATGAACTTGTGTTCTAATTTTGAAAGTGGTCAAATTGAACTCACATGAAAGCCAATTTTGGCTCAGGAGTTTTGTTTATTGAAGTAAAAAATATGACTAAGTATTAATTATTTAAGGAGGTGGAGCTCCAAAAAGAAATCCACAAGTTCCTTGATTTATCACTTGCTTCTTGTCTCCTATCTTCCTTATAAACTTGAGTCGTTTTGAGCTATAATTGAGTGTTGGGGCTAGTTGAAGTCCCTCATGGAGCTATTTGGTTGGGTTATATTAGAAGAGTTTGGCATAGTGTTTGGAATATTTTTATGATTGTTTAGGAACTGTTTTAGGGTTATAGATTTCTATTTATTTAGGGATACTTTCAAATTCAAGTATTTATTGCTTCCTCTAAAATTAGAAGCACAATGCTCGATATGATTAGCTACACACAAATTATTAGTTTCGCATGGGATATAGTGTTTGGTTTTACCTTTAAAATGAGTGCTCTACACTTAGATATGGTCCATATATTAATTTTAAGCATATGAGAGATAATTTATTTAAGTTTAATTTACTAGTGAACGTGGGTATTCATCTAGTTTTTCATGTAGGTCACTATAAGCTCTATGAACTGTCACAGTTGGATGGTAATGTTGATTAAGAATGTCACACAAAAAATTGGTGCCAAGATTGAAGAAGATGTGATGTATTATTCACAATCCTAATGATTTTATTTTCATTTTATTTGAATCCTAATTATTTTACTTTCACTCAAGACTTCCTGTGAAATTTTAAGACCCTTAGACTCACAATTCTAGATTGTGCGATTAAGAAATAAAGTTAATAATCTATTGTTTTTTTCCTTTTTTCAAAAATTGGAAATGGATATTCTATTTTTGTATATTATTGTCATTTTACTATAGAGGCTTTTATTAGAAAAGGTATTCATTATAGAATTCCCTATTTTGAAACATTTCATGGTTCTCTTGTTCAAGACAAAGATAATATATTGCATATTGGATTTATCAATTCGACAAGCCTCTAACAAAGACTTAGTGGCAAAAAAATGCAAGGCCCCAAATATTGTTTTAGAAGTGCATTTTTTTTGCTTATTTAGACGATATAAGACATTTTTTACTTCTTATGCCTAGTATAATAGAATTCATTGTTAGAAGATATGTGAAGTTTGAGGAAGACCTATTTTCCTACATGCTTGATTTGGCATCTATGTCATCTTCGACCTACAAGACATATCATATTAATTTGTTTTTTATGTGTTTCTTTAATGTGTTTTGTATGTTCCTTTAGTGGGATTTTTGTAGTTTACTAATGCGGTGATCACAATCATGTCCTACACAAGTGATTTGATAAGCATCTCCTTTATACTAATGAAAATCCTAATGACTCACATACGTTATATTATTTAGGTGCATCGCTAGAAAACTTAATTAAACATAGGTAGTTGTTTTCTATGGAATTGTAAGGAATACGAAGGTAATAAATACTATACATATGATGGTGCCATAGTGCAACCCATATCTAATACCTTTCATAATTCTTGAATTGATCATGATGGCTCCATAATGAGGGTAACCATATAGTAGCTTGATGTTTATTCTTATAATTGATTTCCATGGTGTTGAAAAAATGGGGTACATGATAGATACCATTTTGTAATTGGATGTTTTGCATGGAAATGTTGGGGAACCCAAGTTACATTGGTCAATGTGCCTAAGTGATTTATTTATTGGAGAATTTTTTTCCCATGGTGCAGGTAGAACTAAATAGGTATTTATCAGATATGTCTTCCTCAAGCGAGGGAAGTTTAGGAATACTAGAGGAAAGTGAGACATCTACTAGGTCTACAAGACGTAGATCAACTAGATGTCAAAAGATCAGAAGAAAATTCCATAAACGCATGGAAATTTTTCTCATTGAAGGGGTTTCATGTTCTTATGATGATGAGACCGTAGGTGACATCGAGGTTCCCTTGAGGTGCAAACATCTAGTGAAAAAATGGTTACCCAAGGATCTTCCTCAATGAAACAAAAAAATTTGTGAGAACGAGAGGATATATCAGATTGCACTATCGTCATTACATGGTTTGGGGTTGTTTTTCATGGATGGCATAAAGGTCGGTTATGGCAGATGTACTGAATTGATGGAGTATGTCGGACCCTGTTACAGTTACAAATATTGGATGCGATTGGTCCAATATACATGAAGTATGTACAAATACAGACTATTTGCAAATTATTTACAGCTAAAAGACAAGGATCAAAATAAAGGAGCGAATACGTACATTGATCGAAGGCCAAAAGCTAAATGGAATATTGTAGGGTTTATAAAAAGTACACAACCAAAGTCTACAATTAAGCAACCAAATTGCATATTTGAGGGGCATGAAGGAAAACATGTTTTTGTATGTGCCATAAAATCAATAGTTGTAGGGGAGGAGTTGTTGATCAATTACAATTTGAATCGAATAGATACAAACACTGTTACTATGGGAGTGGTACATCTAACATTTTACCCAATATTTAATGAATGAATATAATATCTTATTTTTTTTGTGAGTCTATTGTTATAATTTCGTTAAAATTTTATATATTTTTGTCACAAGGTAGTGATTGGGGGAATCCCCTAGCAGTTGATCAGAGGAGTACACCATCCTCGAGGCAATAAGTATACCTCATTGTAATTGTACAAATATAATATGAGAAAAATGTTTCTTTATTTTGTTTTTTTGTGAGTATATTGGTTTCGTTTAGACAATGTTTTTATATTTTTGTTGCAGGGTGTTGATTGAGGCAACTACCTAGATATTGATCAAATGATAGCCACCTTGAGGCAGCATGTATACCACATTGTAATTGTACAAATTAAATACAAGCAATATGTTTTCTTATTATGTTTTTTTCATGAGTATATTGGTTTCATTTCGATTATGTTTTATGTATTTTTATTGCAGGGTGCTAATTAGGGAAACTCCCTGGAAATAGATCAGAAAAGGCCATCCTCGAGGCAACGGGTATACCTCATTGTAATTGCAACTATAATATGTGCAATATGTTTTATTATTATTTTTTTTCATGTGTATATTGGTCTCATTTCGATAATGAATTCTATATTTTTTCGTATGGTAGTGATCGGGGAATTTCCCTAGCAATTGATCAAATGCGTACACCATCCTCAAGGAAGCAAGTATACCTCATTGTAACTATACAAATATAATATGAACAATATGTTTTTTTTTTCGTGAGTATATTGGTTTCATTTCGATAATGTTTTATAAATTTTTGTTGTAGGGTAGTGATTGGGACAAGTCATCGTCCATTGATCAGAGGAGTACACCATCCTTGAGGCGGCAGGTATACCTCATTGTAATTGTACAAATATAATATGAGCAGTATGTTTTTTTATTATGTTTTTTTCTTGAGTATATTGGTTTCATTTTGATAATGTTTTCTACATTTTTGTTGTAGGGTGTTGATCAGGGCAATTCTCTGGCTATCGATCATATGACACTAGCCTCGAGGAAGCAAGTATACCTCATTGTAATTGTACAAATTAAATATGAGCAATATGTTTTTTTATTATGTTTTTTTTCCTCAGTATATTGCTTTCATTTCAGTAATGTTTTATATTTTTTTTCAGGCTACTGATTCGGGGTTTGATCTAGCATAAAATAAATCAATAGATATTGATGTGGATGAACTCTTGTGCATTGCTGACATTGCATCTTCGCTAGACCCAATTAATATTATAGAGAAGACCTTAAAAAAAATTAATGAGGATATCGTTCGTCTGTTATTCATCCAACCGCAAACAAATGAGATTAGAGAAAAGGTTGATGTTTTGGTTAAGAGATCTCAGGCCTTGAAAGTAAGTTGTGGGATATGGAATTATAAGATAAATTCATTTAGGATTTTATAATTTGTACTTGTATATGATCATGAACTAAAATATGGTTTGTATTTATAGGATTTTTTGAGTCCACATACTAGTGGTCAGGTGGGTGTTGGGAGTTGTTGTAGTGATTCCCGTGGAGAGTTGTCACATGAGCATATGAACCCACTTGCATCTCATGTGCCATTTTTTTCGACTGAATAGTTAGCAACACATTTCTCAACACCCCCGAGGCCATATGTGAGTGCACCCTCTAGTGGCCGATGCACGCCAGATTGTGTAGAACATGAGGTTGCTGCAGAGCCTAGTATTGATATTGCTCAAGTAGCATTTCCTGGATCTTCCCATGTCACTAGCATGGGTACGTGATTACATACCACATTTTTGGTGGAAAAATATTTCGTTCCCATAAATATAGAGAATATACCAGGTATTTATATAATGTTTAAGTTATTGTTTATAATTTGATTGAAATTTACTTAGAAAACATTCTTTTTCAACTAATGATGACATGATCGTCTTGTAGGAAATGTTGTTTTTTATAAACATATAAATGATTTGTCATTGGATATCTTTAGGCCCACCATCCACACAAGGTGGGATAAACAAATTAAAAATTTAAAAGATGAGCTCACTAATCGCTTGGTTGTTCTATTCGGTAGTGAGGCCTTCAACCGAGCAGAGGTCCTCAAGAAATTTGGCCAACATATGAAGATTGTGAGGGACCAATATAGGGTTTACATAGAAAGGAACCATAGGTATGATCTCCCTCTAATGATTCCAAGAAGGGACTGGAAGGACCCAGTGGAATATGGAAAGGAGAGGGCTTTGAGAAAAGAAGGAAATCTACTAATGGGCATAGGAAGGTATGCAATAATTTCACCAATGTATTTATATGTTTACTACTATTTATTTTTAGATCAAATTTGAAACATATAATGTATTTCAACCTTTTCATAGGCTGTCAGACACATCAAAGGCCACAAAGGAAAGAAAAAAAAAATTTGTACAACACAAGCTTGGGCCTGGTGGTTATTCGAATTTGGTGGCACAAATTGTAAGTACCAATAAAACCAATATTGCATCCAAATAATAAATTGTAAATATTTTTTGTTTTATTGCACCATAAAGGCTAAATTTATGATGTTATGCAAATTTGCAAGCCGATCAATTCAAAAAAGTGCCCACAGAGGAAGACTTGAAGCTTAGCTTCTAGCATGGATTTGGAGCCATTGTTGAATGTTGAAAAAACTTGTCTGGGAAAACATAGTCTTTCGGTGATCCATCTTGCGTGCAGGTACATAAAATCAATGAGGTTTATTTAACATTGATTACTTGTGCAATTTATTCGTTATAAATTTTGGCCATAATATATTGAGTTTGTTTTGAGAAGGAAATCAATGATGCACTTAATGTCGAGGATGGAGAACAACCCATTGAAGGTCACACTTCAAATCTTGGTAATGAATGTATTCATATACTATAGTTTAAAATATTGCATTGCAAATGGTGTATTGATTTTACTTTTTCATGTTTCAACTATAGAGCATGACAGTAGAGGGTCATCCTATACAAGATGAGCTTAGACATGAAGATGAAATACATGATGTGGCCCCATCAGGTAAACAACACCTCTCTAATGTTTTTTTATTAATGAAATACTTGTCATTATAATAACAAAATATATCAATGTAACATTTTTACATTATTGTAGCAAATCCCAACCCCTTGCAGTAATGTCCACGTCATGAGTACAATAATAGGCAGATAGTACAACAAGTTGTAGATGCTACAAGAGTTGAACAAGTAGTTGCAGAAGATGAGTTGATTGTTGATTTTGTCAAAAGAAAAAAACCCGAAATAAGTGACTGAAAAAACATTATGAAAACTTATTTTTGATAATATAATGTCATGCATTATTTTTTTCCTAATGAATGAATAAGAGAATTAATGAATGTTATATTTTAATGAATGAATGCTAAATGTTTCTTTATGACGAAATCCACATGTTTGTACATAAATTTAATTATTTTCAAGTACATGCATTGGATATGGGGAATTGAGAGTGATGTGGGGGGGGGCGAGGGGCAATAAGAGCTTCCACATTCACGTGGATGGTCCTGTTTAGTAGAGAATATTAAATTATTCTAGAAGCAAAGAGGATCTCAATGATGTATTTATTCTTATGTATTATAGACTCTTGTGAATTTTGAAATACATGTCTATTTCTTAAAATATTTATCACGAAAAAATCATTTCATGGTTATTTGATTTCTACAACACTTTGCACTACAAATTCCAATTGATCAGTAGCCTATGTGGAGAGGCTACATCAATTGTACTCAAAGGTACATAATACTCATGAATTTGTCTTTTTTTATGTCGTCTGAGTTATTTACATTTCATGTTCTATCTACCTTTTGTATCTACATACATGACGAGATACATAGTATAGATTTATTCACTATGTGAAACTATATGGATCCTGCAATCCTAAAAAACCATTACATAAACCAATTGAGATGTGACACATAGAAGTTGATACTACTTCCTAGTTAGAGATCCAAGTGTAGTAGGTATCCATAAATGCACAATACTTCCATCTATTAGAAAATGAAACCAAAATTTCAAGCCATGAACTATAACACCCACGTATGCAATGAATATATAGCCTTCCTCAATTTCATACGTCTCATTTTCCTTGTTCTTTGTGAAGTGAATTATGTGATAGACAAGAGAAGCCACAAGTGGCTTTGATAAATAATATTAAAATAAGACCATTTGGTGGAGTAGAGTTAACCACATATTTATTCCATTTTTACCAAACTAGTTTTACATTTATGTAGGTTTTTGGTGTGTTCATGTGCCACCTCATCACTGAAAATATCATCTTAACATTCAATATTTTTACATTGTTACATATTTTCACATACCAAAGGGATCCATCACTAGTTTTTTCTACGGAATTGAAAAATTCCTTACTTCCCATGTTGCATTTTCTTTGCAACCCATAGCAAATCATATTCAACCAATAATTATTATTCTTACCTCCTAATCTCGTTTCTAGGAATACTGATAAATGTTCAGACCCACCTACCTTCATGATAAATGTTATATAACAATATGGAGCTACTATGAGATCATCCTTGACCATAAGCTAGTCCAATCTCTTTGGAATGTCACTAGAACCTACCTTATGATTTCTCTAGGTGCTCAAGGCATAAATAGGTTCAATATAAACAATATGGTTGGATTGAAATATCTAGGATAAGAACTCGACCGAGGAGTCTCTTCTACAAATATCCCTCCATATCTCATGGTGAGAAAGGATCAAATTTGTATCTCCTCCTAAAACCAAATTTGGGATATCCAAGACCCTTTCCCCCACCAACTCCTCCTAAAATGCTTTTTACGTTTGAAGAAATCCAATAAATATTTAGGAAATACAATTCTTTTGATTTTGGTGAGACTTGAATGGCATAGTTTAGATAAGCTACTTTCTTAAAACAAAAAGATGAGCTCCATCAAAATACTAGGCCACATGAATGACTATTGAACTTAGGTCTCTAAACTCCCAAAACAAATTTGAACAATGTGAAATGCATACCTTTTCCTTGATCATAGTTTCTTGTAAAAATATCAAGTACAATTTTGATTTAAGCAAATTCATCCTCAAGGGTGGTATTTTGTAGGCATCCTCTACCTTTAAATATTGAAGGACAGAAACTTGATTTATTTTCCCTTCTATGGGATTTGGATTCACTAAGAGCCCCTTTTATAATTTCTTGTCTATCACTCTTTGTAATATTTTACCTTGGATTCATGTAAATAGACTAATGTCATGTGTCCTCCTAAGAAAGATCAAGGTATCCTATATTATGAAACACATTTGTAATTAGGAGGATAAATTAGAGTAGAGTCATTTGAAGCTATAAATATAAAAGTAATCGTTCAATTTAGTGAAAAAGGTTAATTAAATGATAGGAGTTCCAAGGAAGAGGAGAAATCTAAAATAACACAAACCAAAAGAACTAACCACATGTTTATCCAAAAAACTAATCCTCGACCTCAAATCACTATATAAATTCTCCTAGTGCTAATTTAAGGAACATGTCTACAACCCTATACAACTTTTTATGGCTAAGATTATATGGAAATTTAATTATAATTCTAAATCCAATGAGGATACTCTTCCTAAACAACCAAATAATGACACCAATCAATAAGACTGATCTCGCCTAGCATTAGAAATAGGAGGCCCTTAATGTCCCATACTATAATGACTAGATTGAGTAGCCTTGATACCTTGATAGACTATTTTGAACAATGTGAAATGCATACCTTTTCCTCAATCATAGTTTCTTGTAAAAAAATCATGTGGCCCAATAGTTTAGATAAGATACTTTCTTAAAACAAAAAGGTGAGCTCCATCAAACTATTAGGCCACATGAATGACTATTAAACTTAGGGATTTAAAATCCCAAAACAGTTTTGAATAATGTGAAATGCATACCTTTTCCTTGATCATAGTTTCTTGTAAAAACATAGATTCGTCTAAGGTATATTCTTGGAGCAATGTATGACCGGAACTTACAAAAGAAGTCTCGCACTGTTAAGCTCTAATAAATGAAAAAAGGAACTATTGGGACAATAGATTTACCTAAATATTTCTAACCATGTATGATTAATTAATAAGTTTTATTGCTAGCTTATTTACACTAAAATAGAAATAAAGTTAGTTTTCTGAATAATTTATACGGTATATTATATGAAACCATATATATATATATATATATATGACATCATCAAGTGGCTTAGATAGAAATTTTTCGATGGTCTTCTTATCTTCCTACAGTGATGGCAAGCATTATGAATAAATTGTGATGCCCTTACATGAATGTATGCAGTTATGAACGTATGACAAACTTGAAACATGCTTCCAGCACCTCATATAACTTTGTCATTAATAGGCATACTCTCACTTGTTTCCAATAGACGCAAGAGTGTAAAGTGATTGCCATGTAAATACTTGTTTCCTATAGGATCGACAATGGATAAGCAAGTTGTGTTTTGAAATTTACTTCTCACTAGAATAATTCATTCCCCACAAGATTTTATCTACATGAGAATGAATTTCTTAATCATGGTAGCATTTAGGGATTTACCAGATTAATTGTTCAAACATTATGGGAAACCATCAATACCTCTGTAGTTTCTTTGTGATATTGTAAAACACAAACATTTTTTTTGTGACATCAAAACTATGCATTCAAAGAAACAAATTCACATAGTACTCCATTAGTTCAACTTTGTATAATCAACAAATATTTATTATCAAACCATGCCAAACTCTACAGTGAAATATTTTCATCCCAATAATAACGATGAATCTTGTTTCCCTTGGATAGAGAAACTTGTGTTTCTCAGCCTAGTACAGTTGCTTATACCTTTCTCAAAAGCCTAATAACCAACTAAATTGTAAAAAATGGACAAACAATTGACTTCATTCAAGAACAAAAACAATACTTGTGTTCAACAACCAGTTTAGGTCAATTTATGGTGCAGACTTGTCCTCAATCATGGAAAGCAACTTAAAACGAACTTTAAATGGACAATGCTTGGGAATACCCTTCTAAAGGTAATATGAAATAAAGTTTAAGCCTGTAAGCCTTCCATTCATTCCTAGGTGCATGTCACTAAAATTTATGTCATGAATTGTATCTTCAAGGAACCACAATGTTTTCTAGCATGTCTGGTGTGCAATGTATAATGCACTAAGTAGAGATTGCAATAAGTTATGACTCACTTCATATTTTGAGATCAATCTTCCATGTCCCCTGAACACTTTGTTTTGTAATAATATGCCGCATTATCAATTTGGTCACTTTCAATGCCAAGGCATTTCTAAGTCTTATTGCTTGTAGAAAAATATCTTTGGGGTCTGTATTTCTAAAATCTACCATTCGCACTGTTTTGCACCCTACATATTAGATCAGCAAAGTGCATCAAAGAAGCAATATACATGAGAAACCTAGATACTTCTTGTTACAATGTAATATAGGACAAACAATTTCACTTTAATAGGAATATACCAAATAAGCTCCTTTGGGACAGACTAAATAAATAAGCAAGGAGAATAAAAATAGCAAAGCTCACTGTAATATCCTCTCAAATGTGGATGCTTCCCATGCATCATTTTAGTGACCACCTCCACCTGAGGATTGTTATTGGTGAACATGGGTAGATGAGTCTGGATGAAATTTCTGCATTTCATACAATGTAAAAGAGTTTTAAGCTAAGAATTAATCTTATCAATATTTATAAGCCACATGAACTACGGTTGTGTTTCCATCCCTTCAACAAGTGGACCCTGCTCTATGACCTTTGAATGATTCATACTAGTATATAAAAAATAAAAATCACACTTGGTTACATCATGAAATGCTGCATTAGCAAGACAAATTGCTGAAACAAATTAACATTAGGTCACATCAACAAGAAAAAATAATAACTAGAGACTTTCAAGGGACATCTCACATCTTTTCTAGAGTTTCAAGTTGAACACACTATAAATTTGCTAATTCATGGTAAATATTTGGATAATATTATTGTTTAAGCAGCACACGGGATGAGAATTTGCATCATGTTCTTATTATCCTATAACTACTACATAAGCATAAGTTGTATTTCACAAAAGATGATTTTTTTTGCATGGACCTCTATGAAGTACCTTGGGTTTTTCATTAATCAAGAAGGTATCCTCTCTAATTGATAGTATCAAAATTATTGAGGAATCTCCTTGTGGGTTTTTAAAAATGGCCTTTCTTTAAAGTTTTCTAATACCCCATCATCTCTATTGCTTCATAATTTTCTGATTTTCCTACTTATAGGAGCAAGTGTAGAGTCTAACTCATGTATTTTTATAACAAATGGAGTGATAATATATGTTGCAGAAACATATTTTTCTTATAACATAAATGGTGCCTTTGTCTGTAAACATGGGCCATCATCTACATATTTTCATGGAATATTTCCATCCCATATGGATAAATACTAGATAAGAATATTACATTTTGTTTTTAGGAATGGCCTTTCTTTAAATTTTTCTAATACCCCATCATCTCTATTGTTTCATTATTTTCTGATTTTCCTACTTATAGGAGCAAGTGTAGAGTCTAACTCGTGTATTTTTATAACAAATATAGTGATAATATATGTTGCAGAAACAACTTTTTCTTCTAACACAAATGGTTCATTTGTCTGTAAACATGGGCCATCATCTTCAACTTTTCATGGAATCTTTCCATCCCATATGGATAACTACTGGATAAGAATATTACATTTTGTTAACCAGTTCTATATTATTGAATGTTGTTGTGGAGAGATGGAATTTAAACTAATTTATTAAAAATTATTACATATATGGTGAGGTCCCTCCATGTCTATGATGTTGAATACCTTTCAAGTCTGTGATGTGATTGATATGTATGGTCTAAGCTTGTGCTTTATGCGGTATGGAACTCCTCTAAAGCATATGATTATTTTAGTTTTCTAACAGATTCAAATTCAACAAAAAGATACTAGAGTTCAAGTAACTTATAGCTACCAAGTATGACACATGTAAGAGCTCCTCATAGATCCAATAAAGCATTTCAACCTTAAAATTTCATTTCTGCCAAACCAGGTTAACTAACAAGAACTCAACTGGATTGCATTGAAATGAATATCAGTACATTCAATCATCAAATATGCCAAATGTCACCATGTCCCTTTGTCATGTGTCACCTACTTAAAATAACAGTCACCTCCACAAATATATCTGAAGAAAATTAAAGTTCACCACCAGGACCAAATCTAGACAAAACCACTAACATATCACATGCATGCTCAACCAACATAATGCCTACTAAAAAAACAATAAATTTTCCATCTCCTTAGCAAATATTCAACAAGATCGAGATATTGTGGGTATTAAAGGTCCTTTTTTTTATCTATGATATTATTGGTAATGTGAGTAATTTTATGATTTCAAGTTTGGTACCACTTAAAAGGGTGTGAAAAAACTAGAAAACAATCTCTTTATTTCTCTATTGGTAAATTGAAGGGAATCGTGATGCTTAGGATATAACATCCCAACCAATATAGATATTTGAGCCTCCAATAGGTCAAATTGGTCTCACCAAATTACATAGGGAAAAGTTTGGCTAAGAAAGGATTGTTTCTTTAAAAGGACTTGTAGAATCAAGAGACCTGACATTAGCACACATGGAGGACTCTAAATTAGATTCTAAATTGTGCTCAAAATATTACTAATTCTAACAAAACTATTTTAGAGGGTCTTTGTTGCATGATTATAGAGAATTGTTGATATAAAATGTAGATACATTGGAAAGACCCAATTTGGAGGGAATTAGATGGAAAAGTGAAAAGGCTATTTACATTTATCAAATGAAAGATCTTTATGAATTGATTAGGCACTCTTACAACATTGGAATTTGCTTAAATAAAATATGGGTATTTGGAGATCCAATTATGCAATGGTTGAGATATCAACTATTTAGAAGGTTCGTGGCTCTTTCAAAAATAAAGTTTGGGGGTGGATTTTTCCTCAACAAGTTTTGGTTGATAAGCATACTTCACAAAGTTGGAATTTCTAAATTGACATGTGTGTTGTGTGGTTAGGATGATACAATTCATCATGTTTTCTAGAAATGTTAGACTGGAAGAGATTTTTGGGCATGGTTTCAAGTTGAATTCCACTCCTTTTGTTTCACCTTTCTCTTATGGAAGGGGCCCCTTCTAGGAGACACCTGGGTGGCTTGAGATAATTCAAGAAAATTTCTTTGGCACACAATTCAATCAGTTGCAATATAATTTTTGTGGAAGGATCGATGGAAGCTATGTTCAATGAGGATAATCACCCCCTCACTCCAAACATAGTCAATGACCTGAGGAATGGGAAATAATAGAGGAAGATTGGACTACGGAAAGTAAGAAGTTAAGAATACAACTAAGGGAACTAGGGGAATGTTACATGAGCAAGAAAATGAAGGATGCACACCAAGAATAAAACAACAATACTGCGTGGACTAGTTCAATTCATGGGGAAATTAGAAGTCAATATTATTTTAAGCTTGTAACCATAACAAGAAAGGACAATAACTCTCAGACTAAAATGTGGAAGAGGAATATGGGAACAACTAATATAAGGATTTGATGAGAGAATAGAATGAAATAATCTACTTTAGGGCCTACAAACTAGCCTCTCAAAAGGGCCCTAATTTTCCCTATTCACTGGTCTAATCAACATTTATATATATATATATATTTTAAATATCCTCCATAGTCGTCAAATTTCCGATGATGCTAAACAGTGCTTCGAAGGCTCTACTATACCTCCGATGGTAGAAGTGGTCAGCCATCCGACGTGGTCGAATGGATATTGGTGCTAGATTATAACCTATATGTGTCATATTTTTTACGTCCATTTGTGCCTGCTCTGTTGGATTTTCGACAATTGGATATTCAATTGGTAAAATTGCTACATAGGTTATTTGACATCCAGGATGTTGGATATTCAATGTCCTTTTTGTTGTATAATGGCAGATCAATTGGTAAAATTACTACGTAGGTTATTCGATGTCTAGGTAGTCTTCTATTCGACATATTTAATGTCATATATTTGACAGCTGGAAAACTAAATTGGTAAAAATATTGTGTAGGTTATACAACGAAAGGATATCGGATATCCGACAGATAGTTGTGGCTGTCGAATATCCGAAATTTTTTTACGAACGTTTAAAAACATATCTTTGTCAGATTTTAGATAGAATGTTGTCAAATTTCAAACAAATATGCCATCATATTTTGGGTTTAAATATTCCCATGTCATCATGATCATCATGATCATCATTGTGATGATGAAAAAGAAATCCAACTACATAATCACATGAATTTGGTGAATGATATTTTTCTTCTGAGTGGGAATTCAAGCACCATTAGCATGTTGTAATATCCTGGGCAAGATCTGACCCAGATATTAACTCCACTTCAAAAACTTTTATAACTTTTACTAGTAAAATTTTCTATCAAATCCTTCGAACTGGGCAAGAGCTAAGTGAGGGGTACTGAGGTAAGGATTGAGGATGGTGGGATGAATATTTAACTCTGGAAAATGTATGAGGTTAGGTGTAGCAGCAGGTCAAGGAGGTCATATCAGATTTGTCTTATGCACAAGGTACCAGTACCATTCCCTTTTCAACATAGAAAAAGTCTATGTCTACTTCGAGGCTCCCTGGGTAGCTGGCATATGCATACTGGACAAGGGGGGGAGATTCTGGAAGTTGATGATAGAGTTTAAATCAGTCAAATGATGTATGGTTATGTTTAGAAATATATTTTTGCAGACTTGTGAAAGTTTGGGAAGAACTGGGGTTTATGGGCTCTCCCGGGATTGCTGAGCTAGTAATTTTCTTATCTTTACAAAACAAGGCTAAAAGAATTTAAATTCTGGTTTTTTGGACTGATTTGTTTAATTTATCATGTTATTAACCTATTTAAAAAGACGGGAGGTCAAATGGATGCATAGATTACATTTTACAAAGAAATCAGTGAAACTAATCTAGAAAAACCTTTCAATGAGCTAGTCTTGGATTTTGATTGAATAAATGGATTTACTTAATTAAAATATCTGTTCATAAATATTTTTCAGATCTGATATAATCCTATGAACAGTAATATAGAACATTTATCATAACAGAACCCTCATTTTTATTCCAGTGTCTTTCTCTTCAAACAAATTTCCTTACATGCTAGAAATTGCAGTACATTTGATAGAGAATATGAAAAGAGAAGAGATTTGTTACAGGGGATCTGTTCTGAAGTACTGATCATGCTCTCTGAATATCAGTGGTCTGATTTGGCTGTAGCCACTGCTGCAAAACTCTATTAATGCACCCTCCTTCAACTGGTTAACTCCACCAGTGAAAACACCTCTAGATTTGGTTGTACGAGCTAGAGAAGTGAGAGATGAATAGGAGATTAGATCTGAACTCGACCTATGGACATGGAAGCCACTAATATCTGCTGATAAGAAATCCTGGAGCTCACCAAAGGTATTGGGCATACTCCTCCATGAATATCTTCTTCTGCTAAAGAACCTCCACTAAAACTAGCTACAATTCTTCTCCAAAGGCAGCCTCCTCCTCAATATGATATTAAGACTTCATCGATAAACCGTACTGAATATTAATGGCTGTAATATAACTTGCTGGACCTGCATAACACTCTTAGATAACTCACAAAATCTTGGGGCACATCACCCAAGAGAAAAGGTTGAGGCACAACACTCAACAACTAAGAAGCTCAAAGCTCTCATTCACAAATTCTAAATGATCAAAAGTTGTCAAATGGAGTTGGTTGGATTCTCTTATAAACTTCATGATGACCTATCGAGCAATTTCTTGGCTTGGTGACCTGTGAGAGTAGGTTACCCACTTTCCAATTCTAATCCAAAGCCATGAGGGCGCCTTTCTTGAGGAAAATAGCAACTTCTGAGCTTTCAAAAATTTCTTTCCTTCACCTCCTTCACTGAATTTGGGAAAGTGTGCTTTAGGTAGCTTTTCTGGTTGTTGCTATTTTCTTTCTGAAAGATTTTCTGAATCTTTCCACTTTCTTTACTTTCCTCTTTCCTGCTTTTGTCTAATTTTTCTAGCTTTTGTCAGTTTTCTTTCTGGGTTCATCTTGCCAACTTGTCTCCACTAGATTCCTTAGCTTTTCTGAGACTTTACCACTTATGCAAGTTTGGCTCACTTAACAATTTGAATTTCCCAGCCAAGTCATCAACCACTTGGCACATTTATTAGCAATAAACATTTAAATGAAAATAATACAACTCGGAAATAATTTAACTTAACAATTAATTAATTATCCAGTAATTAATTAATTGTTATGGTGTAATGCCTCAAAATTTCCCCAATTAATTAATTTCTCAATTAGTCAATCACTTAGACTTAGTCATGGGGTTAATAACTGCATGGGGGGCCCTCCTTGTCCATTTAATTCCCAAATACAACCTTAGGCATTTTCCATAAGTTAGTTTCCATACTTGCTCATTAATTAAATAATTATTGCCTAGGTGACTTAGGCCAAAATTACCCCATGGACCACGGAAAAATATGGGGACATGATAGTCCTCCCTTCCTAAGATTGCTTGTCCTCAAGCAATGTCAGGATTCCACCAGGATTTTGCTGCACCACTCTGATTTTAATTGTCCCCATCCACTGTGCAGTCTTGTAAATTAAACTTGGGCCTTCAAAAAAATGAAGAAAAATTGCACTGTAATTTATATCTGCAAATAAACCAGCAATGAACAAAATTTTCAACCCAATTAGGATAACTTGAGTAGAATTCCAGGATCCCATTGTTTCTCCTGCAAGGACCAAAACTGTTCTATCACCTTTGGAAATCTGTCACTCCAATGAATGCCCGGATCCCAAAGTATCAACTGCATTTTCCCAATCATCAAAGTCAATTTAGTGAATATGTCATCAAGCATGTGCCTTTCCATCCAAGGAATAACTGAAAGGACATTATTGCCAACTAAACCAAGTGGATAGAAAAATGTTTCTTCCAGTGGAAACATCCAATGGCTCAACTCTCTACCATTGGAGAAAAATTTCAAGCATCCCTCCCAGCATGTGGATTCCCTCCACATAGGCCAACTTTTGCAAGTAAAATGTTCCATTAATTTATCTTGGTAACTTGCCTGCTTAGCTGCCTTCCCTTGATCATAAGCATAAAAAATTTTGCAAGGTAGTTTCATGCTTGTCAGGTAATCATTCACCCAATCGATATGTGGATGAGTGACATCAAATGGCTGCAAAATGTACTTTTGTTGCTGCTCACAATTCAAGACAATGTCAGTTATAATAAAAAAATTATTGTAGAAACAAGTGAACTTTTTACCTTCCAGATTTTCTTTTCCCGTGAGGCCTCTATCCATCCATCTGGTGGATGAATCGGAGATCCTGCTTGCTGATTTATATGAGATATAATTAGCCATCTCTTCTGCAATAGGATCCATCTCCCATGGGGATAGATCATGATCCTCCTGCTGAACATGTGACACAAATAAGAAAAATGTCTTCACCCACTGCTCATTCCCCATTGGTGTTGTTGAATCTAGGACATGTGGGAAAGAATTGTGAAACTTCTTTGCATGTCTGCATCCTTCAGTAATCAGACTTATGGCTGCAAATTCTTCATTACTGGCTGTCCCAAATTGGGTACTCTCATCCCACTCTTTCATGGGAGAGTGATTGTCTTCAAGGAACAACTCAAGTTCCCTTGAAAAACAATCCTGTGCTTGCTTCTCATCAAACTGTTCTGCACACTCTTCAAGCACATATAAAAATGAATGATCCTCACGATCCACCCTCTCATGAGGTTCCTCCCTATGTTCAAGAATTCTTTTAGCCGAATGAATTTGATTGAATGGTGTGTAGGAGGGTAGGGGGGATCTTTGCAACTTTTCATGAAGCTGCAATATTTCTGCCTTGGATTCTTGGAGGGCACCTTGAGTGCTTCTCAAAGAATCTTGGATGGCCATTAAGTCATCATTGAGATTGCTGATCTCTTCATTATCCCTCAAGGATGTACCATGAAACAATTCTACAAGCTCCAATAAACTATCTCTATCAGAAAGCAGGTTCAAGAATTTACCTTTTATGCTTGCCATGGCTTTCTGAAATTCTTCCATGTCTCTCATGGAAGACTACTCCCCCAAATTCCAACAAAGGTTATTCATTAAGGAATATGTGCAATTGAGGGTTTGAAGGGCTTCTTGGATCTTCTGTTCATCCATCTTTAAAGCTCCTGCAAGAAGATGAGGTTCTTGCAGATGTTCATCCTCTTCATTTTCCATCGCTCGATCAATTCCATGCAGTGCACTTGAAGTTTTGAAATCTGATATATTTGTTCCTGCTGCAATATTTTCATCTTTTAGGTCCTCAAAAACATAATTTGGGCTGCAACATAAGTGCTCATTCATCCTTGATGCAACATAAATATATTCTCTTAAAGTTTCAGCCTTCATACTACTTTCATTTTTAACACCAGAATTCTGAACCTCATCACTATGGGGGTCAACCATTCTAAATTTTTCAATGGAAATGGCTGCCATATCAGATTGACATAATGGCACATAAAAATCAGAATTTACTAATTCACCATGTGTCATTTTCTCCTCCTTATGTGGTGGAATTTTGATGGCTTGTCCATACACCCATTTCTCTGCTTCACACCCTACTGAGATGTGCTCAATTTCTGCTTCTTGGCAAGGCTCCAGGGGTGAGTGTAAATCTGAATTATGTTCCTCCTTTGGATCATATCCAAAAGATGTCTCGCCTTCATCAATCTATCTCATTTCTTCTGCACTTGTTTTGAAATCAACCATTAAAAGATCGAGAGTGATTTTACCTCCCTCATCACCAACAATCAAGTGTTTGACTACTGGATCTTCTACTTTGCATTGACCTTCTTCATCAACTTCTTGGAGTAATGGGGCACCAACAAGGTCTTCTTGGTCATTTCTTTCCAAGAAACTTGATGTATCTCCACATTGTGTGGTGCTCAAATCACAACCTTTGGACTTCCTTCTTGAAGAAAAACCAAATAGTCTCGCAATGCTTGGCCCTGCAAGTGGCCTTGATGAAACTTCCGTCTTGATTCCTTTTCCCTGAGATTGGGATGGATCCATATGTAGGGATGCAAATTCATCTTTATTCTTTTTGGATTCTTCTCCACCATACGAACTAGGTGGCTCTTGGTTTCCTCCCTTGATTTTTCCTAGCTGTGTGGACACATCTTTATTCCTTCCTTCTATCTTAGCTCCTAGGGGTAAAGATCTTGCCTTGACTTCTTTGCACACACCATCAACCATATGTGCAATCCTTCCTTTGCTATCACTATTGTAGGGGTCTTTGAACAAACTTTGAATTTCTAAATCACAATAGTCTCTAAAGTTCAAGGACTTTTGAACCTCCTTCTTCAAGGTAGAGTACTCCATGAAGTACTCATAGGATTTCTTAGGGTTACCTCTTTTGAGTATTCCTTCATAATCCCCATTAGTCATAGGTAGGTCATTTCCTTTGCTCTCTTCAAACATTTGTTCATCAAGGAAATCATGTTCAACTTTGTGCAAATAAGAATTTCCAACAGGGGTTAAAGGCTCCTCTTCATATGGCTCAAAAATAAATTCTTCTTCTTCACTGACTGGTAGGAGCCACATTTTGCCTCTATGAGAAGATATTAAATATTCCTTCCATCAGTGAGCTTCTTTCTTTCCACGGGGGTGGAGGAAAGTTCTCTGATACCACTGTAATATCCTGGGCAAGATCTAACCCAGATATGAACTCCACTTCAAAAACTTTTATAACTTTTACTAGTAAATTTTTCTGTCAAATCCTTTGAACCGGGCAGGAGGTAAGTGAGGGGTACTGATGTAAGGATTAAGGATGATGGGATGAATATTTAACTCTGTAAAATGTATGAGGTTAGGTGCAGCAGCAGGTCAAGGAGGTCATATCAGATTTGTCTTATGCACAAGGTACCAGTACCATTCACTTTTCAACATAGAACAAGTTTATGTCTACTTCGAGGCTCCCTGGGTAGCTGGCATATGCATACTGGACAAGGGGGGGGATACTGGAAGTTGATGACAGAGTTTATATCAGTCAAATGATGGCTGGTTATGTTTAGAAATATATTTTTGCAGACTTGTGAAAGTTTGGGAAGAACTGGGGTTTCCGGGCTCTCCCGTGATTGCTGAGCTAGTAATTTTCTTATCTTTACAAAACAAGTGTAAAAGCATTTAAATTCTGGTTTTGTGGGATGATGTGGTTAATATATCGTTTTATTAACCTACTTCAAAATATGGTAGGTCAAATGGATTTATAGATTGCATTTTACAAAGAAATCAGTGAAACTAGTCTAGAAAAACCTTGCAATGAGCTAGTTTTGGATTTTGATTGAATAAATGGATTTCCTTAATTAAAATCTATGTTCATAAATATTTTGCAGCTCTGATATACTCCTATGAACAGTAATATAGAAAATTTATCATAACAGAACCCTCATTTTTATTCCAGTGTCTTTCTCTTCAAACAAATTGCCTTACAAGCTAGAAATTGCAGTACATTTGATAGAGAATATGAAAAGAGAAGCGATTTGTTATAGGGGATCTGTTCTGAAGTACTGATCATGCTCTCTGCATATCAATGGTCTGATTTGGCTGTAGCCACTGCTGCAAAACTCTATTGATGCACCCTCCTTCAACTGGTTAACTCCACCAATGAAAACACCTCTAGATTTGTCTGTACGAGCTAGAGATGTGAGAGATGAATAGGAGATTATATCTGAACTCGACCTATGGACATGGAAGCCACTAATATCTGCTTATAACAACTCCTAGAGCTCACTTAAGGTCTTTGGAATACTCCTCCATGAATATCTTCTTCTGCTAAAGAACCTCCACTAAAACTAGCTACAATTCTTCTCCAAAGGTAGCCTCCTCCTCAATATGATATTAAGACTTCATCGCTGAACTGTACTGAATATTATTGGCTATAATATAACTTACTGAACCTGCATAACACTCTTAGATAACTCAGAGAGTCTTGGGGCATATCACCCAAGAGAAAAGGTTGATGCACAACACTCAATAACTGAGAAGCTCAGAGCTCTCATTCACAAATTCTAAATGATCAAAAGTTGTCAAATGGAGTTGGTTGGATTCTTTTATAAACTTCATTATGACTTGCTGAGCAAGTTCTCATCTTGGTGACCTATGAGAGTAGGTTACCCACTTTCCCATTCTACTCCAAAGCCATAAGGGTGCCTTTCTTGAGGAAAATAGCAACTTCTGAGCTTTCAAAACTTTCTTTCCTTCACCTCCTTCACTGAATTTGGGAAAGTGTGCTTTAGGTAGCTTTTCTAGTTGTTGCTATTTTCTTTCTGAAAGATTTTCTGAATCTTTCCACTTTCTTTGCTTTCCTCTTTCCTGCTTTTGTCTAATTTTTCCAGCCTTTGTCAGTTTCCTTTCTGGGTTCATCTTGCCAACTTGTCTCCACTAGATTCCTTAGCTTTCCTGAGACTTTACCACTTAGGCAAGTTTGGCTCACTTACCAATTTGAATTTCCTAGCCAAGTCATCAACCACTTAGCACATTTATTAGAAATAAACATTTAAATGAAATAATACAACTTAGAAATAATTTAACTTAGCAATTAATTAATTATCCAGTAATTAATTAATTGTTATGGTGTAATGCCTCAAAATTTCCCCAATTAATTAATTTCTCAATTAGTCAATCACTTAGACTTAGTCATGGGGTGAATAACTGCATGGGGGGCCCTCCTTGTCCATTTAATTCGCAAATACAACCTTAGGCATTTTCCATAAGGTAATTTCCATACTTGCTCATTAATTAAATAATTATTGCCTAGGTGACTTAGGCCAAAATTACCCCATGGACCATGGAAAAATATGGGGACATGACACATGTTCAAAGAATTTTGGATGGGTCTTAGTTAGTAATATTCATCATTGTTGTGATCATTGTAATCACTACCATCTTATAATCAAATAATCATAGCCACCATCATCATTGTCATCACATATCACCATCATCATCACTACAATTTTGTTAGGGTTGATCAGATGTTGTTAGGGACACTCAAATTACATTAGGGTCGTTTTGGTGCCACTAGGGTAACTCATATTCCATTATAGTCATTTAGGTTCCATTAAGATCACTCATGGTCAAATAGTGTTATAAGATGCATCATCCTCATTCTCATCATTGCCATTGACATCTTAGTCATCATAATAGTCCTTACCATAATTTTCAATGTCAAAGGAATCAACATTATCATCATTATCATAATCATTTTCATCCTAATATATCATCATAGTCAATGTCATCATCATCATCAACATCATTAGTATGATGATGAAAAATGAATCCTACTACCTTACATGAATTTTGTAAAGGAGCTTTGGCCTTTGACTGGGATAGGTCTTAATTAGAAATTGTACTCACAGTCATCGTCGTTATCATCATCATTGTTATCACTATTGTCATCATCATAGACATCGAAATCATTGTCATAGGCTTTCACCTATGAGTGGGAATGCAAGCACCATTATCACATTCCGAGCACTATGGATGGGTCTTAATTACTAATTGTCACGATCATCATCATCATCATCATCATCTTCGAGAAAAGAGAATCCATTCACATGTAATAAATTTTGAAATATAGGAAACCTGCATGATTTTTTCAAGGAAATATACGATGAAATCATCATCATCATCATCATGCTCATTGTAATAATTATCATCTTATAATTATATCAACATCAATGCCATCGTCATTGTCATCATGCATCAACATCATCATCGTTATGTTGTTAAGGTTAGTCATATGCTATTAGTGTCACTCACATGTCATTAGGTACACTTAAATGTCATTAGGGTCATTTATGGGCCATTATGGTCACTCATACACCATTAGTGTCATTTACATGATGCTAGGATCACTTAAGTTCAAATAGTTTTATAACATGAATCATCCTCATCATCATCATTTTCATCAAAATAGTAGTCATTGTTAACGGCTAAAAGTCGTACACATGTGACATTTTGGTGATTCATCGAGTAAAGCGTCATCAACATAAATAATGCATCTCACCACATGCATCCTAAACAAATACAAAATAGAACATGATTCCACAAGTGCCAATAAATAGTCAAAACAAAGGGTAATGCGGGTATTACACAGTTGACCCATGCTATAGCGCATGTTATCTCAACAATTCATGTGCTACACCCGCGCAGATTTTCCTTCGATAGTCGCTCTACTGTCAAAACGACGGGATCACTCCCGCCTAGAGGCGCATTAAAGAATAAATCCTACCCAACGATTATAATTCGTATCCTCACACACTTGGGGGCATTAATAAGCCCCCCTTATGTACCTTGGAACTAGTTCATGAAGGAGGAGAATTCATATCTAGATCTAGTGGTTTAATGGCCACCTCTTGGCCTATAAAAGGAAACCATTGGCATAAATTTGGTAGAGATAAATTAGAGAAATCTTATGCTTTTGTATTTTATTTGGAGCTTCCTCATAGCCCACCATTTCCTACCATTGTGAGCATTCCCAAGCTTTCTTTCCACCTACCATCAAGGGGAAAGTGTTTCTCTCCATTGTTCTTCCTCCTACTTAGCATTTATTTTGGACAAGAAAGGCCTCCCTAAGGGATATTTTTGGCTTCCCTTGAAGACTTCACCTCCTAGGCATTGTAAAACTATTCCATTGGGAAATACAAGAGTGGTTTAACATATCTTTGGTTTTTTTTTAAGTTTGCATTCTCCCCCCATCTATTTCATTTTGTTTTTATTAATATTTTCATGTTTGAATGTGAACTAAACTAACAATATCTTGCAAAATCACTTGGAGGAATACCACCAACCATCAAAAGGGGCTCCTGTTAGAAAAACAGGATCGCAGAGCAATAACAATAAACGGAAATGCAAATATAATCACACATACACATTACAAGAGAGACACAGATATATTGTGGTTCACCCAACTTGGGCTACGTCCACACTGAATTTGCCAGTCCTTATTATTATTACCGTCCAGCAAGTCAAAGGGATACCACCTGCAGCACAACCGCTGCACTTCCTCTTCTCTGTTTTTTTTTACAGTCTCTCTCCAGATCTCAAAGATCTTTACAATGCATAAAACCTAATACATCAACCCTAGCCGTATTACAATGTCTTTCTTTTATAAGGGAAATACAATGGGAAAATACCACGGGATACCCAAAACCATGGGCCCGCAAAACAGCTGGCGAAAACTGGGGTGAGTGTACAGTCCACCTACACATCATATAGAACTGGGGTGAGTGTACAGTCCACCTACACATCATATAGAACTGGGGTACAAATACAATATCATCTATGAGACTAGAAGATCTGGCTCCACAACCAACAATCTCCCACTTGGAGACTGATCACAACAACTCCACCGCTGCTGCACTTGCTGGACTTGGACTTGGCAAATTTCTCCTCTTCACCTTCATGCTAGAAGGCCAACTGAAACCGAGCACGAACTCAGTTTCTCTCTGGTTACTACCTTTGTGAACATGTCTGCAAGATTCTGGCTAGTATGTATCTTTTCCAACTTTAACAGTTCATCTTCCAGAACAGAGCGTATGAAATGGTACTTGAGCTGTATATGTTTAGTCCTGGAATGGAATGCTGAGTTCTTTGCAAGATGAATGGCACTCTGGCTGTCACTATACAGTCTGCTATCCTTCTGCTTCTTACCCACTTCCTCCATAAACCTCTGCAACCAAATCATCTCTTTACTAGCCTCTGTAATGGCAACATACTCTGCTTCTGTTGTTGAAAGTGCAACAACCTTCTGTAGTTTTGAAATCCAGCTTACTGCTGTTCCACCTACAGTAAACACATACCCTGTGGTACTCCTCCTGCTATCCTTGTCACCTGCCATATCTGCATCAACATATCCCTGTAGAACAGTGTCTGAACCTCCAAAACATAATGCCTCAGTGGTAGTACCTCTCAAATACCTGAGAATCCACTGTACTGCCTTCCAATGTTCTTTACCTGGATTGTTCATATATCTGCTCACAACTCCCACTGCATGTGCAATATCTGGTCTTGTGCACACCATGGCATACATCAAGCTGCCAACTGCTGATTGATAGGGAACCTTGGACATGTAATCTATCTCTTCTTGTGTCTTGGGACACATTTCCTTACTTAGACTGAAATGGCTAGCCAAAGGTGTACTTACAGGTTTTGCATTCTGCATTCTGAACCTCTCCAACACCTTTTGTATGTACTCACTTTGAGACAATGTCAATTTGCGATTTTTCCTGTCTCTCATTATTCTCATACCAAGGATTTGCTTTGCAGCACCCAAATCCTTCATCGCAAATGAATTAGCTAGCTTCCTTTTGAGTACATTTATATCCTGCATGTCAGACCCTGCAACAAGCATGTCATCCACATACAATAACAAGATAATATATCTTCCATTGTCTAGCTTCTTGAAATAAACACAGTGGTCAGAATGACATCTACTATAACCTTGTTCTGTCATAAACCTGTCAAACTTTAGATACCATTGCCTTGGAGCTTGCTTCAAGCCATACAAGCTCTTTTTCAACCTGCATACCAGATCCTCCTTACCTTTGACTTCATACCCTTGTGGCTGCTGCATATATATTTCTTCCTCCAAATCCCCATGGAGGAAAGCTGTTTTTACATCTAATTGTTCAAGATGCAAATCTTCTACAGCCCCTAGACTTAAGATAGTCCTAATTGAAGTCATCTTTACAACAGGAGAAAATATTTCATCAAAATCTATACCTTTCTTCTGTGCAAACCCCTTTACAACAAGTCTGGCCTTGTACCGCTTCTTACCTCCTTCTTCTTCCTTCAACCTGTAAATCCATTTGTTTTGCAATGCTCTTTTACCAGCAGGCAATTTAACCAAATCCCAAGTCTGGTTTCCTACCAATGAGTCCATCTCCTCATTCATGCCTTGCTCCCACTTCTTTCTAGTTTCCACCTGCATTGCTTCTTCATAACATTCTGGTTCACCAGAATCAGTCATCAATAAATAATACATTGAAGGAGAGTATCGTTCAGGGAGTCTACTTAACCTGGTAGATCTTCTTACAGTTGCAGGAGTTTCAGGTACTTGCTGCTGCTCTTGATTTTCTGGCACCTTCGGAACTTCATTTTCTTTAACTTCATCAAGCACTATGTACTCCGTGCTTTTCTTTTCCTGTTTCTTTCCCTGCAACTGATCTTTATACATGACCTTTTCATTGAATATCACATCTCTACTCTTGATGATTTTGTTATTTTCATAATCCCATAAACGATAACCAAATTCATCAACCCCATATCCAATAAAGGTACATTTCTTGGATTTAGCTTCAAGCTTTGTTCTATTTTCTTTATCAATATGGACAAATGCTTCACAACCAAATGTTCTCAGAAATGAGTAGTTTACCTTTTTATCTGTCCATGCTTCCTCTGGAATACCACCATCCAAAGCACTTGAAGGTCCTCTATTTATTAAATAAACAGCAGTATTTACAGCATCCACCCAAAACTGTAAGGGCAACCCTGCATGCAGTCGCATACACCTTGCACGCTCCATGATCGTTCTGTTCATCCTTTCTGACACACCATTTTCCTGTGGTGTTCCTGGGACTGTCTTCTCTCTACGAATCCCATGGTATGAACAGTAACTATCAAACTCCTTGCCGCAGTACTCACCTCCATTATCAGATCTGAGACACTTCAATCTTTTTCCTGTCTCATTCTCAACCAAAGCTTTCCACTTCTTAAAAGTAGCAAACACATCAGATTTCTGTCTAATGCAATAAACCCAAGTTTTTCTAGTTGCATCATCAATAAATGTAACATAATAATGAGAGCCACCAAGAGATTGTACCTGAGCTGGTCCCCATACATCTGTATGCACAAGCTCTAATTTTTCATTCTTCTTCTGTTTCCCAACCCTGAGAAATCTGACTCTCTTCTGTTTTCCATAAACACAGTTTTCACAGAATTCCAAACTTACCTGCTTCAAATCCGGCAGCAACTTCCTTGAGTGGAGAATCTGCATCCCCTTCTCACTCATGTGGCCAAGCCTATGATGCCACAATGCTGTATCTGTTCCTGTGGATGCTAAAGAGATAGAATGGTCAGTATTATGAGGACATAAATACAACGTACCTACTCTGTCTCCTTTTGCTATCACCATTGATCCTTTAGTGATCTTCCACCACTTTTCTCCGAACGTAGATAGACAGCCGCCATCTCCCAACTGCCCTGTTGAGATCAGATTTCTTTTCATAGCAGGAATATGCCTAACATCTTTCAACAACCAATCAGTTCCATTCTTAACTTGTATCCATACCTTACCCATTCCAACAATTTTACATGGCTCATCATCACCCAATAAAACATGTCCAAAATCGCCAGGAACATACTCATGAAAGTATTTCCTATGGGGTGTAGCATGACATGAAGCTCCTGAATCTACTACCCAATAATCACTAGTATTATCTAATGCAAGAATCAAAGCATCTTGTAACACATCACCTGCTACATTTGCTTCCTGGGTAGTTTCCTTCTGTGCATCTCCTTTCTTCTTTAGAGATTTGCAGTCTTTCTTCAGATGTCCTTTCTTTCCGCAGTTCCAGCACTCTATCTTTCCCAGTCTGGACTTAGATCTACCCGTTTTAGACTTTCCACGATTACCTTGGCTCTTTCCTCTCTCCTTTTGTCTTCCTCTGCTTTCCATGGTCAACGCATTTCCTGATGTCTCACCTGTGCTTTTTCTTCGCATTTCCTCGCTAAGAATAACACCAATAACATCATCAAATTTCAAGGTGTTTGAACCAGAGACAGAGTTACTTACAGCCATGACCAAGCTATTCCAGCTTTCTGGCAATGAACACAAGATTAGAAGAGCCCTAACCTCATCATCAAAGGTCACACTTACAGAACTTAGCTGATTTGTAACCGTATTAAACTCATTTAAATGATCAGTAACAGATCCACCTTCAGACATCTTCATATTAAATAAACGCTTCATTAGAAATACCTTGTTGGAAGCCGAGGGTTTTTCATACAGCTTACCCAATGCTTTCATCAAACCCTCTGTTGTCGTTTCTTTTGAGATATTGAAAGCCACCAACGAAGCCAGGCTCAACCGTATTGTTCCCAGAGCCTTTCTGTCAAGAACCACCCATTCTTCGTCCTTCATAGTCGTCGGCTGCTTTGCTTTTCCTCCCAACGGTAGGTATAGATCCTTCTGGTACAGATAGTCCTCCATTTGCATCTTCCATAACCCGAAGTTTTGGCCGTTAAACTTTTCGACCTTAAACTTTCCTTCTTCTGCCATTGCTCCCACTCGAACCAGAAACCCTAGCTTCCTGCGGGTTTAACTGCCAAATAGACCTTTGGCTCTGATACCAATTGTTAGAAAAACAGGATCGCAGAGCAATAACAATAAACAGAAATGCAAATATAATCACACATACACATTACAAGAGAGACACAGATATATCGTGGTTCACCCAACTTGGGCTACGTCCACACTGAATTTGCCAGTCCTTATTATTATTACCGTCCAGCAAGTCGAAGGGATACCACCTGCAGCACAACCGCTGCACCTCCTCTTCTCTGTTTTTTTTTTACAGTCTCTCTCCAGATCTCAAAGATCTTTACAATGCATAAAACCTAATACATCAACCCTAGCCGTATTACAATGTCTTTCTTTTATAAGGGAAATACAATGGGAAAATACCACGGGATACCCAAAACCATGGGCCCGCAAAACAGCTGGCGAAAACAGCCCCAAAAATTTTCTTCGGGGGCATTGCCCCCGAACCCCCATTTCTCGGGGGCGCTACCCCCGAACCCCCGCCAGGGGACCACTGGCCCCCGGACCCCCCAGCCAGGGGGGATGGGCCCCCCTGGAACCCCGTGGGGGGGCGATGCCCCCCCACACCCCCTCGCTGGGGTGAGTGTACAGTCCACCTACACATCATATAGAACTGGGGTACAAATACAATATCATCTATGAGACTAGAAGATCTGGCTCCACAACCAACAGCTCCAAGGACTGAGACCTTGCAACAACCTACAAGGATTAGCCCCTCACCAAGTGGAAGAGTTCACTTGTGCAATTTTTTCCATAACAGTTCTAATGGCGACCATACTTATTTTTGTTCATTTCTTTTTAAACTAGGTTGTTTTATGCTAAGTATTTAATTATGGGTATTTGTCACTTGCAGGAGATTAGGTATTCCACCTCTTGCTTCCATATTTTGACCCCATCATGACCCCATTTATATTTTCGTATCCACGTAGTTCCTAACATATCTTTCATGCTAATAGCTCATAATTGACTTGGACAGTCGAGTGCATAGCGCAGGTTACCAGTGTAATTCCTGTGTTGCACCGCTCATTGCACCCGTGCGGGAGGTTAGTGTATTACCCGTGCTACAACGCGTCTATTTTGTATTAACCTACATGGTTTGCATGGTAGTGTCTGGTTTAGCTGTGCTACTGTTGTTTATTTGTTTTTTATTTGCATAGCTTAGTTTGGAATCCCAATTGTTGCTTACTAGTGAACTTAAATTAAGTCTAATTCAACCAATTACTTAATTTCCTAGTGATTAGTGCACCTAGACCAATATTAGGAAGTAAAGAGTATATCTCTCTTGAAACTTACCTAGGTAACCAACTTTTATGCTTTCAATGGGCTACATTATTGTTAGTAGTATTCAAGACCATTTCTTGTTTATGCATCAAATCAACATGTTGTTTTTAGTAGTATTGCTAGTGTAGAAAACACTTTTGCACACAAGCAGGGACCTAAAGACACTTTTCTCCCAAAGTATGCTCTTCACCTCGCACTTCATGCGATCTTGGTGAATCGGAAAAAGGGTTAGAAGTGTGAAATGCCTCCATTACACACTTTTCTATTAGTTAGAATATTTTGATTTTGCAAAGCGCCATGAGCATCTCTTAGAGTTAGAAGTACACATTACTTGATATACTCTTTTAGTTAGTTTTCCAATAAAATATTTTTTTTGCTTTGATCACATGTGTTTGCTCCACTAGCACACAATAAGAGGCCTAAATACTATTTCTACCCTAGTATGCTTTTCACCTTGCACTTCATTTGAGCTTGGTGAATCAGAAAGGTATGAATTGTGAAATTGACGCAAGGCACCCTATCACAACAAGGTTCTTGATTAACATTACACATGACACAACCACAATGTTCACACAAACAAGGTGTAAAAAAGGATTCCAAAAGTGGCTTATATTACTTCTACCAATCAGTTACAATGCGGAATAACCATAAATACAAATAACTAACTATCTGTTGGCCTCAACCGTTACATTACAAAAGTAACTGTGGTGTGCTCTCTTATTGTGTCGACCTCACTCTCTCCTGGTTCGCTACAGAACTCTGAGCTATGGATCGATCCTCTACTCTGCTCTGCTTGACTCTCCAAAATTCCAAATCCCCTCAACTGATCCAAACTCCCTGGTCTTTTGCTTCACTGCTGCTATTCTCGAGACCACTACGATCCTTGAGACACGCATTCTCTGCTAGCTGATCCTTCCATGATCCTGCAGACTTGCAACTATCAACATCCCGACCGTACTGCATAGCCTCTTCCTTTGACGACATCTGTCATGTCTTCACCCACCTACAATAACTTCCATTAACTTCCTTAGCAACCCCGAACTATTGCCAAGTACTCTCCTTGACTTCTATGCCTCCCTTTGATAAGATACAGTAAACCATCCCATTGGCCATACTATCCTCTGTCACCTTTGACCCCCCTGTCGATTTCACTCTGCACTTAGGCTTCGCCATTCCACCTGTCCTCCTCGCTTGGTTCATGCCCAATCTATCGATGTTGCGGTCTAACAACATGTCGACCTTACTACGACTCTGCAGCAACTTATCACCTGTCGACTATCGACTATCTTCTATCGACTATTGACATGATGACTCTCGACTTCCTTTTCTCTTGTCGACTACTTTGACAACTTCTGCTCGACTTGTTGACTTTGAAAACCAACCTGCTCATCTGCACCAGTGGTCATTGTCACTCCCTCTGGTCGATCTTCTCATGTCGATCAAATTCGACTAATCTGCCTAGGCTCCGATGCTCTTGCATCAGACTCCCCGGGTGAAAAAGAACTCGACTGCTCCACCAGTCTCCTAAACTCTTCTTAGGAAATCCATGTCGCCTCCTACAACTCATCATCCTTCCATCACACCAAGTATTCTTTCCTTCATGAACTGCGCGTACGCTCGACTTCGCGTTCCTCTATTACTTCTGTGATCTCCTCCCTCTATCGATCTGGAATCTGCTCCATCCAGTCGATGTTCGACACTTCTACGCTTCCATTGCTTGAACCTTCTTCGAACTTGTACAAATCTGAGACATTGAACGTTGGTCAAATGCTCATGTCATTCGGCAGCTCCAACACATAAGCGTTGTCTGAAATTTTCTTCACAATCTTACATGGTCCAATCTTCTTCAACATCAGCTTGTTATATGTTCCTATCGGAAATCTCTCCTTCTGCAAATGTGCATAGACCAAGTCTCCTTTGTTGAACGACTGTAGTCTCTTCTTCTTGTCGGCCCTCAACTTGTATGCCGCATTGCTCTTTTCTATGTGCTTTCGCACATATTCATGAACTTCTTTCATATGCTCTGCGAATGATTCTACATCCGTGCTTTTCCTGATATCTATTGGTAACTCGACCAAATCCACCAGTATGTGTGGGCTTCTTCCTTGAACAATATGGAATGGGCTCAAAGCTGTTGACCGATTCACAGAATTTTTGTATGTGAACTCTGCTTGTGCCAACACGTTCTCCCACTGCTTGGGTCTGTCAGTCGTCAAACATCTCAAAAGGTTTCCCAAACTTCTGTTCACCACCTCGTTCTGTCCATCTGTTTGCGAATGACATGTCAAGCTAAACTTCAACCTCGTGTCCAGTTTCTTCCATAGGGTTCTCCAGAAATGTTCCATAAACTTGGTATCTATGTTTGATGTGATACTCTTCAGTAACCCATGCAATCTTACCACTTCTTTGAAGAATAGTACAGTAATGCTTGTGGCGTCACTTATCTTCTGACACGGAATAAAGTGTGCCATTTTTGAAAACTTGTCGACTACAACAAATATTGATTCTCTTCCCTACTATGTCTTCAGAAATCCTAGCAGAAAATCCATGCTCAGGTGCTCCCATGGGGTATTCGGTACCGGCAACGGTTTATAAAACCCCATGTTCTGACTTCTTCCTTTCCCCAACTGGAAAACTCTACATTGTTGAACCTACCTTCCAACATCTGTCACCATTCCTATCCAATTATACTTTTCTTCGACTAATGCCTTAGTATTGTCGATGACAAAGTGACCTGCTAATGCACCGCTATGCAACTCTCAGATTAGGTTCTCTGGCACAGATCCTATGGGAATACACAAATGTCATCCCTTGAATAGGTATCCCCCTTAGATAAAATAATCCAAGTATGGAGTTCTATCGACACTCCAAGGTTCATGACAAGATTCCCATGCTTTAACAAAAACTTTGTCGGTAGCATGCTTTGTCTTCACCGACTCTATTCCTATTTCCTGAACTGTCGTCGTGTTCAGCAATGCAACTCTTCTACTCAGCGCATCGGTAACCTTGTTGGACTTTCATGACCTATGTCCCAACATGAACGTATATCCCTGTAGGAATTCGACCCATTTCATGTGGCACTGATTCAAGTTTGACTTAGTATTCAGATACCTTAGTGCTTGGCAATCTGTGTACAACACAAATTCCTTGGGCAACAAATAATGCCTCCACTTCTTCAATGCTTGGACAATATCATAAAATTCCTAGTCATAGACTGAATATTTCCGCTTCACGTCATCCAACTTCTCACTAAAGAATGCAATTGGTCGGCCCTCCTAGCTCAACACTGCTCCAATTGCTATTCCACTTGCGTCACAATCAACCTGGAAAACTTTGTCGAAATATGGGAGCGCTAACATTGGGCTCTCAATGACCTTTTCCTTCAATTTGTCGAAAGCTCGCTGGGCAGCTTCCATCCACTTGAACTCCCCTTTGCGCATGCACTCTATCAATGGTGCACAAATCCGACTGAATCCCTTGATGAACTTCCAGTAGAAAGTGTCAAGTCCATGGAAAATCCTCACTCCAGTCGCGCTTGTCGGTTCAGGCCAATCCAATATCGCCTTCACCTTTTCTGGGTCCATCACCAACCCTTTACCCGAGATTACGAATCCCAAGTATACCAGTTCTTCTTTCATGAAGAAACACTTTTGCAGGTTCACCATCAGCTTCTCACCCCGCAACTTCTGCAATACCTGTTGAATGTGCTCCAAGTGTTCTATCTTGGTTCGACTAAAAATCAGAATG
This sequence comes from Larix kaempferi, assembly GCA_027924585.1. Classification (NCBI taxonomy): domain Eukaryota; kingdom Viridiplantae; phylum Streptophyta; class Pinopsida; order Pinales; family Pinaceae; genus Larix; species Larix kaempferi. The sequence goes on from BSBM01000232.1 coordinate 28,658,289, forward strand.
TCATCTAGATAGACTATGACAAACTTTCCCAAGAATGGTATCAGTACTTCATTCATCAAGCGCATGAATGTACTGGGTGCATTAGTCAATCCAAATGGCATGACTAACCACTTATATAGCCCTTCCTTTGTCTTGAATGTTGTCTTCCATTCGTCCCCTTCTCTAACCCGAATCTGGTGATAACCACTCTTCGGGTCTATCTTTGTGAAGTACTTCGCTCCGCTCAAACAATCCATCAAGTCGTCCATTCTCAGAAATGGAAACCGATACTTGATTGTGATCTTGTTGATAGATCTGGAGTCTGTACACATCCTCCATTCTCCACCTTTCTTCAGTGCTAATACTGCTGGTACTGCGCACAGAATCAGACTCTCTTTGATCAACCCTCTGTCCAACAACTCCTGGACCTGTCGATTGAGTTCTTCATCTTCTATCGGACTCATTATATGCACTGCTTTGTTTGGCAGACTCGACCTTGGAATCAAGTCGATCTGATGGGATATGCTCCTTGTCGGCGACAATCTTGTCGGTGTCTCATCAACCACTATGCTTCAAAACTCTTCGAGCATCTTTCTGACTTCGACTAGAATTTTCTCCTCCATTGTCATCTTCTCGACACATGGTCCCTTCAGAATGATAGCATAACACCCCAGCTGATTTTCCTCCTCTGCAAGGAATTCTTTCGTTGAACACATTAGCACGCGCTTCTCCCAAAAGTTGCTCTTGCCTTGTTAACATCAGCTTGCTTCTCCAGTTTCGGCTTAAGAGGCCTCTTCATGCTATTTTTCCACACTATGACTGTGTTGGCTCGACCATCATAGATCATTTTCTGATCATATTGCCATGGTCTTCCTAATAACAGATGGCACGTGTCCATTGGGATTATGTCGCACAATACGCTATCCTCTAACTTCCCAACCTTGAAGTTAATTAGGCACTGTCTGGTCACCTTCACATGGTGTCCTTTCTCCAACCATGAGATCTTGTAAGGGTGTGGATGTTCTCAACATCTCAGATTTTCTTTCTCAATCACCTTTATCGACACAAAATTCTCAGTGCTTCCACCATCAACTATGGTCTTGCAATGCCATTCGCTGATTCGCACCTTCATTCGAAAGATTGCTTTTCACTGTGCCAGCTCTTGCTCATCGCGTCTATCATCCAGAACCAGTGTCTTGCTGGCTTTCATGGCCCAAATTTTCTTCTTACCATCCTCACTATTGTCAGATGCCGATTCTTCCCTCTCGTTGACTTGCTCATCTCTTCGACGTCTGGGTTTCGACTCCTCTACAAGATGTAGGTTCTTTGGGCATTCATATGCCTTGTGTCCTGCTCCACGACACTTATAACAGATTATGGTTGGTCTGTTAGCTCCTTTTCTGTCGGATGGACCACTTCGACCATACGCACCTCGACCACGGTTCTCTTGCGCTTTCTCCCTTGTCGATGTCCCTTCCGCATGTCAACTATCTTTGACAATTTCCTTTCTATAACCGCTACTTTTTCCTTTTGCGGAAACAGTCCTCGCACCCCGACCAGTCGTCCTACCTCTGGTCGCTATGTATTTTGTCGACAATTTCTCTTCTGCCTTTAGAGCTAACTGATAAGATTCGCCCACTACTCTAAATATTGAAATTCTCAATTAATCCTGAATGGCATATTTCAAGCCGTTCACGTACCTAGCGACAGCTTCTTCTCCTTCGTCGGTCTGGCCTGACCTTATTAAAAATATATAGAACTCTTCCGTGTACTCCTTCATGGTCATCTCCTTTTGTCTAAATTTTCGCAACTTCCTAAAAAAGGAAATCACATAGTCATTTGGAAGTAACTTCCCCTTCAGCTTGGCGACCATCCTGTCCCAAGACTTGATTTTCTCCTTTCCCTTCTTGACTCTGTCAACTTGCACACTGTCCCACCACAATGAGGCATTACCCTTCAACCTCAGACATGCAGTCTTAACCCTTTTAGGATCCTTGATCGACTCTATGTCGAAGTATTTATCCATTTCTCTGAACCAGTCGATCAAGTCTTATGGATCCAGACTTCCTGAGTAGGTATGAACGTCTATCTTTGCCTGACCTCTCATATCCGTCAAAAGCTTGATGAGTTTTTCTTCTAATTCATCTTTTGCTGCTTCCCGTGGTTCCACTTCTTCGACTTCCTTATCATTTTGGTCTAATGCATCAGGAATACAACCATGCCTTTGGCTTTCTTTGATTGCTGCAACTTCATTTTTCAAAGTTTGCATCATTCAGATGCACTCGTCAAACATTTCACGATCAACCATGACTGCTACACCATGCGCTCTTCGTCCTCAGACATTAACGCCTCTGTGAGCCATTTTCAACCTCGGTTGAAACTCCCACTCGTCCAATTGCAACCGGACTTCAACAAGTCATGCACAACTCTACCCAACCTCAGTTGGAGCTGTTCAACGCACTTGTAGGCTTAATACCACTGATGTTATCCTACTTAAATCAACCGGACTCACTTTCGGGCTCTGATATAGCTATCCTTCGGCTCTCAGGATACTATGGATCTGATACCAACTGTCGCAAGGAACCCTATCACAACAAGGTTCTTGCTTAACATTACACATGAAACAACCACAATGTTCACACAAACAAGGTGTAAAACAGGATGCCAGAAGTGGCTTATATTACTAAGTGGCTTATATTACTTCTACCAATCGGTTATAATGAGGCTGTCAATACAAATAACTAACTATCTGTTGGCCTCAGCCGTTACAATACAGAAGTAACTGTGGTGTGATCTCTTAGTGTGTCAACCTCACCCTCTCCTGGTTCGCTATGAAAATTTGAGCTATGGCTCAATCCTCTGCTCTGCACTGCTTGAATCTCCAAAATTCCAAATCCCCTCAACTGATCCAAACTCCCTCATCTTCTACTCCGCTGCTGCTATTCCCTAGACCACTATGATCCCCGAGACACGCATTCTCTGCCAGCCGATCCTTCCATGATCCTACAAACCTGCAACTGTCAGCGTCCCATCCGTGCTGCATAGCCTCTGCCTGTGGCAACATCTGTCATGTCTTCACCCACTTGCAATAAATTCCATTAACTTCCTTAGCAACCTCGAACTGTTTCCAAGTACTCTCCTTAACTTCTACGCTTCCCTATGACAAGCTACAGTAAACCATCCCGTCGGCCATACTATCCTCTGTCAGCTTCAAATCGCTTGTCGGTTTCACTTTGCGCTTAGGCTTCTCCATTCTGCCCATCCTTCTCACTTGGATCATGCCTAATCTATCAGTGTCGCAGTCTGACAACATGTTGACCTTACTGCGACTCTGCGACAACTTGTCGCCTATCGACATTCGCAGGCCAACTATCGACTGTCGTCTGTCCACTATTGACATGTAGACTCTCGACTTCCTTTCCTCTTGTCAAATGCTTCGATAACTTCTTCTCGACTTGTTGACTTTGACAACGAAACTGCTCATCCACACCAGTGGTCATCAACACTCCCTCTGGTCGGTCTTCTCATGTCGATCAACTTCGACTGATCCTCCTAGGCTTCGATGCTCCTGCATCAGAAATACCCCTCTTACACTCCATAAGTGAAACTTTCAAACCCCTTAAAATCAACATTGTAATTGTCTTAACCAACTAAAATCATCCACATGAGGTTACAAAACAATATTTTAGTTAGGTAGGATTGATTGGGCTAGGCATCCATTAATTCCCACCAATCTAGTTTCATTAGCAATATTTTGAAACATAGCATTGTTGTCTTTTAGGTTACTTACAAAATCCTTCTATAAGCAAGTGTTAAAAGAAAACTTGAATCAGAAGTGCGTCGTGACCAAGGAGGTGAATTCCAAGGTATATCTACCCTGCTCTCCCCTACAAACCACTCATCTTGTTGTAGGGAGACAACACTAGATTGTGCAGGCCGAACCACTGATCCACACTTGACGCAAGGTATCTTAGTGTCCTAAATTAGGATATCACCGAGGAGAAATTATGAGTGCAATTGACTCCTTAAGTTAGCTATTTTTGTTGGGAGGTGTTGGAAAGTATTCTTGATTGGATCATTTGCCCCATCGCTAGTATAAATATCTCTTTGTTACCTACACTAGTCGATTGGTGAGTGGATACCATTATCACCATCAATTGTGCTTTTGGGAGGTCCAATTACATTTTAGAGGAAGGAAGTTAGGTGTTCTAGGGAATTTTCATTTATTTTTCTTTTTAACTACAAGTTCACTAAATCGTAATAAAAAGAACCTACATGTGGGGACTCATGCACCTAAAACCGACATTGCACATACCACTCATTTATCGCACCATTTTGCATCTGTTGTAATTGGCATATTTTTGCATTTGTTCAATTGTTTTTATTCCACTATCACTCCCATATTGACACAAGGCCTTTACCATTGAGGAAAAAAACAACATCCTAAGACAGTCTCTTAGACTGCAAGGCCTATCCGCTCTCTCGAGGGGTGTTTTCCTACCTTTCCCCGGTGTTATATGTGGAGGAAATTCAATCCAAGGTCACTTCTCATAGGATCATCTAGTCGAGTCTAATCCTTTCTAGGTATATTTTCTCTCCTCAGAGAATCTATTAATTACACCACTTCTTCCCCCATTAGAATTAGTCCCCCACTGAATTCTCCCCCACTGAGATCCCTCAAATCCCTTTGACCCATCCTCTCTCATAGGAGGTAAACCATTTCTTACAACATCACCTGGGTCTCCGCCTTGTGGAAATCACATCCCAAACAGAATGGCAAGACTAGTTGTCCCTACCTTACCATTTATGGCTAGTTTAAATCTACTAGATTTGGCCAAACTGACTAATGATCCCATCACTCATGATGCAACATGGTCGGCTATATCCGACAAGCTTCCTTCTGACATTCCCAAATTTGAAGGAAAATAGGGAAACGATCCCTCCAACCACATTATGTATTTCCACTTATGGTGTTCATCTAATAGCATAGTGGATGACCCCATGAGGCTTCGCCTATTTCAATGTACCCTCACCAGAAGTACGACAACAAAATGGTACGTAAACCTAGAAAGTGGCACCGATTCCACACTACATTTCTTACATACTTTCAACTTCCAGCCTAACATGATCCAGGCCTCGAAATTCTCACTGATTTTCATCAAAATAATTCCACCCACATTACGGACCACATCTACAAGTGGTGTAGATGTTGCACACTATGCAAGATCGAAATACAACCTCCCTTCTTTTTGGATTGGTTTATCAAATATCTCCAACATGCCATAGCTAAAGATGTCACCACCTCCATGCCACAAAGCGAGGAAGAGGCCATTCTAAAAGCACAACATTTCAACCTCATATATGCACAATATGGCTACCTTTACACAATCCTTCCTGATGCCCCGTGACATCGGTCATTGGATCCTACACATTCGGGCTCCTCACATTCAGCAGATGGGATTATTGGGTTCATTTCCCATTTAGGAAAGGTTCCTACCACCACATCGGTACCATTTAGCATGGTCCCATATTACCCATCCATGCCACCTATGTCAGTACCCACTACACCTGTACCAACACCATTAGTTGGTCAATTATAGTATGGACCATATAGTCCTACCTACCCAAACGTTATCCAAGCGATGATAGTTCCCACACTACCCATGGCGCAAGTTGCTCATACATCCATCTCTTATGGAGTGAAAATGGCATCTATCCCACCGCCGAGATATAATCTGTATTACCCTTTCCCATGCCCAACTGGTCAACAACCTTCCCCCCCACATGGGGGTTAACCTGATTCAACCTACTTATGTTCAACAAGCTCAACAATTTGAGCCATTGAACACCGCAAACCCCCCAAATCCACAGACCCAAGGGAAGAAGAAAGGTAAGAACAGGAAGAATCAGCAGTCGAGACAAGGGGACAATCCCACTCCCCAACAAAACTAGAATACATGTGATCCAAATGTAGGGACAAATAATCCCCCCCTAAGAACCAATTATTACTACTCCATCTGTGACAATTATGGTTATTACACACATCATTGTTGTCTTATCTCTGACTTCCAACAATTAGTGGAAGCTAAAAAGAATATGGTGACGAACCCTCCTCAGGCAAAAAATCCTCCCCAACCAAAAACAACAGTGTTAGAACAACCCTTTTCCAATCAAGGGGAAATTACACAAGAACAAGATCCTCATCCACCTGGCGATGGCTCTTTCCAAAATATCTATATGTTGTATATAAACCTTCAGACATGAGCCAAGGGTTATGATGGGCCTTCCACCCCCCAAGTGGAAGACATTTCTATCCCCTACGGGGGCCCTCTACAAATACCACATGTGAATATCGAAAACATCCCATGTATTTCGAAAGCTCCACTTAGGCGTACCCCTAGTAACCCCCACATGAAAGCTACCCACAATTATAGTATTGTAGATGACTTGGCTCACTCCCCAACGAATATGTCCACATTATAAGTGCTACAGTCTTGTCCAACATAGAGAAAGGAATTACTCAATGCGCTTGATTTTGTTGACCCTTTTGAATCGCACCTCATGACCTTTGATATTGACAAAGATGACCTACGACTACCATTGTCAATCTCATTCCAAGTTCCAGTCACGGTAAAAAATGTCATGATCCATCACTGTATCAATGACAAAGGCACATCCACATATGTTATTTTTCGTAAAAGTCTAGAAATGTTTAGGATATCCTGAGCTAGTCCCATCGCCTATCACTCTTCATGTGTATGATGGGAGACCATCCCAACCAAGAAGATTGTACCAAAATTTCCCCATGGAGCTGGGGGGCAAGATATTTATGATTGATATTGAAGTAGTCGGCGCAAAAATCGACTACAACAACCTCTTGGGGCGTAGTTACATGTACGCCATGAAGGAAGTAGCCTCCTCAGTATTCCATATCATAATGTTTCCCTTAAATGGGAAGATAGTTACCCTCTACCAGCTTAACTATTATGGCCCTAATACCACAAGAAATCCCCACAATGTCCTACCAAATATACTAGGCGATGATCAACCATATGTTGGCATTGTCCCTGGTATGTTCAAGGACTCCAATTTTTTAGGAGAATATTCAATACCACCACCAAATATCCCTACATATACCGATGGCCTAATGTGCACAATTTGCACCACTGAAAATGGAGCCGCCCCCACCTCAACATCGTCATCAACACCATCGCTGAGTCATGGCATTAAAAAAATGTTGAGTCCATCGATACCATCGATTTTTCAAATCCCATTCTTGTATCGTCCCACAGGAGTACAAGGGACACCGGTTATGGCTTAGTTAACTTTACCTGGGATAACTTTGGGGATCCTCGTTTGGTACCTTACACCACCTCTCCCATAAATGGATTCTAAACCAGTCTCCCATTATGAGGTTGTCCCTGTTTCTACTAGTATGTATGCAAGGCCCGTAACACGTCCAATTACGACAGCCCAACTTATGACATCCACAACTACCCCACAATCGGTCATCGCTAATACCATCAATGGGGGTACCAAAAAACCCAACTTTAAAGATCTCCTATTATCAACCCCAACATCTAATTCGGTAGAAACCATGAAGCCTAAAGCAAGGGGCATCAACCATCAGGATTTGAAATCGCCAGTACTGATCAATACTCCCAATCAAAGGGTCACACTCCCGTGTTCGTTTTGTGGGAAGAAATGCCATGCAACAAACCTATTTCCTACTCTACTAGAGCTAAGGAATTTTCTTAACACCATTGTTAGCATTTCCCATGCTCCACCAACTAAAAAAGGGTATAAAACCCCATCACCCACACCTAATCCCAGAACTCTATGTATGAATCACGCATTTCCCATATGCTCTCAATATGGGCACTATACACACCATTTACCTGACCTCCCTCGCTATAGGGAGGCCTTGGAAACTATTCGCCTCACCGAACCCTTAGAAGATACCTCACCTCCCTCATCTATAGAATAATATCCTATCAACATGGGTACTGTAAGGATCCCATCTAATCCCTCCCCAGGGTGGGATTATTCCATACTCGACCAACAGTCGTTGCGACGTCCACAAAGCCCGACCATTTTTTAAAATCATACGTACGCCTCCCGACCATGTCGCTCGTGCAACTTAATGTATCAACACTCATTCCAATGCCCTCTTATTGTCTCATTTCACACTTTGAGGACAACCCAAATCCGATTAGCTGATAACCTTACCCCGTGTGAAAACACCCTCCCTACAGTAATCAAAGAGGATACCGAACCAACAGAGAACAATGGGGACAACAACATGTCACATTCATCGGATACTGCGACAGATGTTGATCCCCCATCACCAATTTCCCATGAGGTTCTAGACTGTGAAAATCCTCACAGCAGATCTAAGAGCTGATGTATACCTCACAATAAAGATTAAGATTAAGTAGGAAAATAGAAGAAGAGTGGTCAATGCAGTGTAAAGGAGCAACATAATTATGATACAGTAGAAATCGGATAGAAGCAGAATAACATCACACACAAATTCATTAATCACAATATGGACAAATAAATAATACAATGGTGAGAGGATTCGAATGCCAAGGTGGCAATTCGAATTAGCCTTCATGGAGTGATCATCAGATCAATGCAGTGTCATCAAAGAACAACTAGGAGTCCTGATCATCATCAGTGGAGTCATCAATGCACAAGTAACTGTCAACTAGGTGTCAAACTGAGTTTAACTAAGTGTGGTAGGTGTAACTAGAACATGGAAGCACTAACTGAATGAAGGAGGCTCAGTGGAGGGCACATGAGGAGCTAACTGGAGTCAGAATAGGCATTCTAGTCTCATTGGAGGTCCATCGGAGTGATACAGTCAGTTGAGAGTCAATCTAGCCTTAAATCAAGGAAAGATCTAAAGATAACTCAACTAACTGAAGTGCAACTGAGTGGTAGGTGAGAGAGGGCGCTTGGGATGCATGCAATTGCATGCAGGGCACACTAAGCACTAGGAGGGCTAAAACTGATAAGAAAGAAGCTCCCAGGGATAGCTAACTGAGGGCTAGGTGCTGGGACTGATGACTGGGATGCATGCATGCAAAATCATGACTGCATGCATGAATGAAAATGCAAAAATGGAGAATGTTGTTAGGACTAGGATGGAGTATAGGAATATCCCAACATAGACCCCTTAATCTCCCATCAAGATGAAATCCTAGCACCCACTGTAGCCATCCCTGGGTATCTTGACATCTTGCATCTCGATTCAATTTTTCTTTCCTCTCAGATGAAAGACCCTGGGTATTCATATGAGGATATACTAGAAGAATACATATTCACCACAAATGAGGAGATAATTGAGGCCATCATAGGTCCTCAGCAGCAAGCTGGCAAGAAGCACACACACTCCCCACTGAACAACAGTACACCATTGTGTCAAAATCATTTTTACCCCCAAGTCACATCGATTGGTTTAAAAATCCTATCTCCACCCTAGATGCATTTGAAGACAATAACCTTTCCAATATATCCCTTACCATATAAGTTGAAATCTTCCTCACACCAGGATTCGTCGAAAACATCTCTATCGGGGCTTCCTACTCACCGTAGGAAATTACTAATTTCACCGCTCTATTTAAAGAGTTATACAACACCTTTTCATGTTCCTATGAATAAATGTCGGGTCTTGACCCAACAATTGTCGAATATCACATTGACACTTGGCTTGATTCCATTCTCATCTGACAGAAAGAATGCCCAGTCCACCCTTCTAATGCCCCCACGATCAAACCTGGGGTCGAAAAAATCTTGGAAGCTGGATTTATTTTTTTGATCGATTACACATCATGGGTGTCTAGCCCCATCCCAGTTAACAAAAAGCAGGGAACTATTCATGTCTATATCGATTTCTGAGACCTCAATTTAGCCTTCCCCAAGGATAATTTTCCCATGCCATTAATCGAATAAATCATCGACTCATCTGTCGGTAGTGAAATGTTGTCCATCATGGATGGGTTCTCCGGATATAACCAGATACACATCCTCCACCAGGATCAGCATAAAACTGCATTTACCACACCATGGGGCACCTTTTCTTACAAAGTCGTGCCCTTTGGTATGAAAAACGCCGATGCCACTTTCTAGTGAGTAGTGGCATATATTTTTAATGACTTGGCCCACATCATCCTCTCCTCTTTAGACAAACTCACATCCAAGTCAAAAAAAACTGTGCAATCACCTTCAAAACCTTCGTACCATCTTCACAAGATGTCACAAGTATAATATACGCTTAAAACCCCTCAAGTGTGTATTTTGCATCACCATTGGTCGCCTCTTAGGATTCATTATTTCCAAACATGGTATAACCGTCGACCCCTCCAAGGTTGAAACCATCTTGGAATTACCAACACCACAAACACGACACCGGTTACAGAGTGTCCAAGGTAAGGCCAACTTTATTCATCGTTTTGTTCCCGACTATGCCACTCAGCCCCATGGATTTGTACGCCCTCTCAAAAAATATCTGCCATTTAAGTAGGATGACTATTCCCAAACTTCCTTTGATGCCATTAAACAAGCATTGTCATTAGCCCCCCTCATCTCTCCACTAGACTTTGACAAAGATTTCATCTTGTATATCTCTGCGTCATATTTTGTTGTAGCTAGCATACTAGTCCAACCTACCACAAACCAATGGGAACATGTCATATATTATGTCAGCAAAACCCTCGTGAGACCTGAACTCAACTACACCCATGATGATAATGTTTCCCTTGCATTCATCCTTTTTATACAAAAACTCCACCACTATATTTTTCTCCGAAAAACAACCGCCGTCGTTGACTCCAACCCTACCCAATATATACTTAGTTGTAGGCTTATCAATAGTAAGTTTGGACGGTGGATCGTTATTTTAAAAGAATTCAACCTTGAGTTTGTGATTCCTAAAAGTAATAAATCCATAGCCTTAGCTGAACTCATTACAGATCTTCCCTCCTCCACCACCAGCAAATCCATCCAGGACCAACTACCCGATGAGCACCTATTTCTCATTATGACCAAAGATCCCTGGTATGGTGATATCCTCCTTTATCTCTACACCCAGAAATTAACTCCCCACTTATCCCACGACGATCACTGCAAAATCTGCCACTAGGAACTACGATACCTCCTCATTGGAGATGTCTAATATCATTGTGGAATCAACACTATTCTTTGATGATGTCTAACGCATGAAGGATCCAAACAAGTTCTCAATGATTTCCATAGCAGTGCGTGTGGTGGACACCTCCCATAAAATATTACGAGCAGGGTATTTTTGGCCCTCTGTATTCAAATATTGTGTTTATGTCATCAAAAGGTGCACCAATTGTCAGGTATTTTCCTACAAAACATGGTCTCCCCCTGCACCCCTCCCTGTTACGGAGAAAAAATTCCTATGGATTGGGGTAGACCTCAACGGATAGATGGACTCGAGAAATCAACTCACTTCCCAACATATGCTATATAAATGTAAATGCCGATAAAAAAAAATACAAGACCTACCCCAGCCAGACGTCTAATGAAGAATTTCGTTGAGCTTTCAAATCACAACACTTGAACCTGCAGCTTAGCCTCAACAATAAATGAAAACAAGTGCATATGATATATAAAAGAGATCAGCATATACAATAGCATAATCCATGATATATATAAGCAAATGTACCCAATGATGATAAATGTTCATTCACAATATATGGACAAAAAAATGAGTATTTCTATTAATATAAACAAGAAGTACAAGATACAACCTCTTGCCGGAAACTCATCTGAACCAAGAACTAGGTCCCTTTACTTGTTCCTCCACCACTTCAATCCCCCATACAATGGAAAAATCACGAATAAAAGAACAAATCCTTAACAAGATATGAAAGATTTTGGGAGGTGAACATAAATGGTTCACAACAACTAGGATCAATGGATGTATACACAAGCAATCAAGGCAAAATTTTGGTAAAGTTTCGATGCTCTTCTCTTTCTCCTCCCTCCATGCATCATAATAGCTCAATATATAACCCTCCAAAGGCAAGTGAAAGGTCGAATCGAGTTGTTTCAAGATACATGGAAGGCCAAAGATCACAATGGCCGCTTTTTGGAGCAAAAAATAGATATTTTGCTCTCATTTACCAAAAACATTGATGTACACAGGTTGTAGTGATGCAACCAATGCGTACGCGAGTTGTACTGAAGCAGATCATGTATAGGAGGAAAAATAGCGAAACATGGGTTCAAGGAGAACCAAAAATATGGTTTTTAGTCTACAAATGGGTAAGGGAGGCCAAGGAGTGCTAATGCTCACAAGGTGGAAAAATACGGTGTAACACTTTCGGTCATCACTTTGGGCCCATTATATAAATGGGAAATTGATTTTATGGAATGTTGTTCGCCTCTAGCCCAAGTTCACCACCATATCGTCATCATCGTGGACTACTTCACCAAATGGGACGAAGCGATTCCACATTTGATTGTAAAGCAATAATCATTGCACAATTCTTCTTCAACCATGTCATCTCCTACTTTGGAGTTCCTAAGCAACTTGTCTCCGACATTGAAAGAAAATTCGGTGACGATATGTTTGAGGAACTATCATGGATATTAGGATTTAAATATGAATTTTTGACCGCTTACTACCCTTAGCCAAAAATTCAGTTTGAAGTTGTTAACAAAATCCTCAAAACTATGCTCCAATGCATAGTGGATAAAAACAAAACCAATTGGAAGCACATGCTCTTTCCGGCCCTTTGGGCCTACCGCACTTTCGTCAATACTACCACAGGTTTGACACAATTTCACCTTGTACATGGAGTAGAATTCGTCCTCCCAATCGAGTGTCAAATCCCTATCCTCCAATCCATCGTTGAGTTGTTACCAGATACCCGTACTCTAGAACAATGCTTATTCACTTTGGAACACCTTCATGAGGAAAGGTGTGAATCTCTTCAAAACAATGAAGCTATGAAGGTCCAATCCAAGGAACACTATGATCGACAAGTGATACCATGCACCTTCACCAAATGTGACCTTTTTATTTTGTTTAATGCCAAGAAAGATGGTAAACTGGGACCTAGGAAGTTTGTATCTAAATGAACAGGCCCTTATGTCGTTAAGCATTGTATCCCAAAAGGATCATATATCTTAACCCACCATGAAGGTATTACCCTCAACAACCTAGTCAATGGTTTTTACCTCAAAACGTTCTATCCTTGACTACCAAGTACCCCATAGGTACACACTGTTCTGATTATATGATTTATGCATTGTCAATACCTTGGTTATGTCTTTTACTACAGTTGGGTATGTGCACCGCATGTGTAGGACCTTGATCAGGCCAATATGGGGCCTCTTGTTTTTACACTATATGGATAAGAATCTAAATATCTAACAACAAGGGGCACACACCCTACCGTAGGTATCATTCTGAAACTGGCATATCGACTCTATTTACCCTCCATTTATAATGCATGTTGCAGTATTCCTGCTAATAACTGTAGGGCCACCATTAATGGAATTGATGTGCCATCAACATCATTTCCATGAATAGCATGTTCCCCCATGGGTGTGTGCACCACTTCCATCCCCATCATCAATTGGCACCCACGATGCCGACCTCCACAAGTCTGAGGAATCTGACCAAACTTGAAACGACCCTCCCTTAGAGTATTATTTCATAATTGCGCATTTACTCCACCAAGTAGAGACACCTCAGACTCCTCGACAGAGGTTAAAATAATGATTCATGAATCCACCTTCATACCTCCATGAGCACTTTACCCTTCGTAATCCCCCTTGTATCATCACCCCCACAAATAAACATATGCCCCCCCCACTATCAAAAGCAACCAGTTCTATTCAATTATCCCGTAGGTATACATTGCATGGAACTGTTTCATGGGGAACTTGCCTTTGCATCTGGAATTTAACTCTAACTTCACCATTGGAAAGTTTCCCCCAATCCACTCAAAACCGTGAGGATTCCGCCCATCATCAAATTGGTCCCTCGATACACCCAAAACTGTGTGGACCCCACCGATATTCTTCATGTACAAACAAGTTCCCTCGTCACCTCACATTGAGGAACACCATATTATTTTGGAAGAAACCCATGGTCACCTTTGATCGATGTATATTGAGTCTCCAAATGTTCATCAACATTTATTTTTCCGGTTACCATTACCATTTATTTTTGCATCTCCATCAAATCTTTTTCACTTGCAATTTGTTTCCACCAGTTTCAATATGTGCCATCCCGAAATAAAATATTTCATCCCCTCTCCCCATGTTTACATTGATCAAAGGAAGTTACGATCCCCATGCTTATAAACCAGTCTTGTTTTAGGTTTTTTCTTGAACGAATTGATTACAATATGATTTCGGTTCTTAGGATAGGACCCTCGTCTTATGATATACTTTAGCTCTCGTCAACATCAAAATATTATATTCCGCGAGTTACAGTAGTTGTAGTTGTACCTTGGGATCCCTTTCAATCACTATAAGGGATCACCTTGAACTTAGTATGGAGAGTCATTAGTGATCCCTAACTAAGTGGTTTCCCCTATTCTCGACATCAACACATCATCGCATTAGGGGGAAACATACTTTTGAAGGTAGCAGTTTTCACATTTGGAAATCATTATAGCAGTATATTCAGTACGGTGAATCCCTCAATAATATTTACATACCAACTTTAGTCCCCCACCACAATGGGTTCTTCATGGTCAACAGCATATCCACTTCTTCAATATTTCGCAGCAGCTCCGGGGGCATTAACTTTAACATGGATTGAAGCCATTGTCATCCATGTCCTAGTAGTATAGTAGAGTCAACACCTTTGTCCCACTAGTGGATTTGAACCCAAAATCCGACGACAAAATCTGACGACGTCCGATGAAAAGGACTTTTTCGTCGCATTTCACCTTCAAATTTACGAAATTTGATGAGTTTTTTAAAAATGATACAAGGTTACATCGGATATCTGATGAAATTCCAATGAATATTCACCATTGCCAAAGGGTATCCGGCTTAATATTTCCCTAGTATGGAGACACATACAACTGATGGCCAGGAAGTCAATTATCCGACGGTCAACGCTTAATTTAAAGTCGGATATCTTAGACGTGGACGTTGGATCACCGACAACCGTTCAATGCACAAATGCCTTCCATTCGACGTTCTTACCGTTGGTGGTATGGAAGAAACGTTGGGTACTTTAGCCCGTTGAAGTCAGATAACTGACGCCATCAGAATGCAAAATTGCTTGCCATCCAACGTTCTTAGCCATCGATGGTATGGAAGGAACGTCAGATATTGCCCTAGTATGGCGAATATCCGACATCTATTCCTTTCGTCGGAAATATGACGATATGTAATATTATAAAACCTATAAATTCCAAAACATTCCCACATGTTTGCTATATAAGCGTGCGATGGATTGCAGATTGTTTTTGACAGACTATTTTTCATTATTTATCTTATTTTTGTGATTAAAGCGAGCAAAGTGTGGACCTTGATTTTCTAAGATCGATAATCTTCATTCAAGCTCTTTATGAGAAAATGTCAACTAGCAATATTCCTGAGATGGAGGAACAAAATCGACAATTGCTTGCTAGATTGTGGGAAGGAGTTGAAAGAAGTGGTGATGGGAAATGTTATTGTCCATGTAGTCAATGTAGGGGCTTTAAGAGGAGGATAATTTTGATCACAACAGCCAGAAAACATTGTAGGGAACATGGACACGCTGAGGGGGGACATGAATATCATCCATTTGTAAGTTTTGCATTATATATGTTTTTATTTTGATTGCTTTTGTAAATGTATGTATTATTTTAATATTTCTTGTATTAACTTTTATCTATTGATGGTTTCAATAGATTGGGACTAGAATGGACAATAAATATTATTTTAATATTTATTATTTATTATATTATATTTTTTTTTTCTTGTGTGCATGTTGAATCTAGTGTATAGTAGAATAACTTATTTATGTGTTCATTAGTGAGAGTAACCCACTCACTGGGGAAAGCACTTAGCTCTCTAGATTTGTGTCACTTTCCATGATAATAGAAATCACGACTATATTGCCATGTTGTTTCTCTTCTATTTTCTCTATAGAAACCATAGCATCGTTTATCTTACCCTAGTTTACAGTATGGGAAATTCTGAGTTATATTTGAGTAGCTTTGCTCAGTAATTGGGTCAATTTTTATGTTTCTTGGAAAGTTGCACCTATTTGACCAACGGGTCAATTTTTTACTTCTTTTATTCCAAAATCATTGATGTTATTACATTTTGCGTTTGAATTTCTTATATTAACTTTTATCTATTGATGGTTTCATGTAATTATAAAGGAAAGACATCCTACTGCATTTCGTCCGGAGGAAGTGCTTCCAGAACAAGTATCGGAGGAATGGAGCTATGAATATTAATGATCATATTGAAGAATATGATCATACTGATAACATAGTTGAAGATGATGTTACAAATACTTTGATGCATGATTCATTTAATGTTAGAATGGATGAGGATGATGATGATCATTTTGATGATATTCATGATATACCTCTTCTTGAGAAGGCATGCGAACCACTTTATGAGGGCTCTAAGACAAATCTTCTCTTTGCTATATTGTTGATAATGAACTTGAAGGTTATGAATGGTCTTTCAAACATATCAGTCACACAGATGTTAAGGTATGTAATACATTCCATCACATAATATATATGATTGTCTAATAATTTTATTGTTAATTCATAAGTCAATTTAATATGGAATATGAAATGTGTTTCATTAATATTATTTCTATATTATATTAACTAGTAGATTTTTATTTTAATTTGTTGTAGCATGATAGGTGAATATTTATTACCACTGTCAAATATTTTACCTCGCACATATCGAGATCTATCTGCCATCATGAAAGAAATTGGAATGCAGTATGAAGCAATTCATGCATGCCCCGATGACCATGTTCTATATTATAATCAGCATGAATCTACAATAGAATGTCCTAAATGTCAAATCAGTAGATATCAAACATATCAAGTAACAAAAAAGGTGCCTCGCAAAGTTCTACGTTATATTCCCATTATTCCACATTTGCAACGACTTTTTAGGTGTAAAAACATATCACAGTATATGGATTACCATGCACGGAATAGAAGTCAAGACGACATTATTCGGATGCATGTAGATGGGTCTGCATTTAGAGATATGGAGGGAAAATGGACTCACTTTAAAGAAGAACCTCGTAATCTTACGATTTCTTTGGCATCAGATGGTGTCAATCCATTTGCAGAGATGAGATCTGTTTACTCCATGTGGCCTATTTTTCTTATCAACAATAACATTCCTCCATGGTTGACAATAAAGAGGGAGCACATAATGTTTTTGATGATTGTTCCAGGTATATTGTGTCTACATTTTTTTTAATGTAGTGGTATCTCATTTATCGTATTTTGTCACATAATGTCATATATATATTTAATGTTTTTATATTGTGCAATATGGTTTATATATCTAAATGGTACATCTCATAATTATATTTTTTATATGTTCAAATCAACCAGGTAAGTACCAAGTCAAAGATATGAATGTATATATCGAACCTCTTATTGACGAGCTACTAAAGTTATGGAATGGCATCACTATGTATGACGTATCTAGACAAATACTACAAAGGCAATTTCAATTCCATGTAATGCTTGTATGGACAATACATGATGCACCAGGGTTAACCCATTTTTGTGGTATGTAATTATAAGTTCCACTTTATTTGCATTTAATTTTATGAACTAGCTAGTTAATATACTATGCACACATGTTTTTCTAAATAATCAATTCATTTTGTATAGAATTATAACTAATCACATAGATATTCCATCTCTTTATGTAGGTCTTCAATCAAAGGGAAAATTTCCATGTCCAGTTTGTGGTCCTAAGATCAAATCTCTTCGTTCAAAAAGCTTAGGAAATGAGGTGTTTGATGAGTATAGGCACTTCCTCTCTAAGAATCACAGGTATCGAACTACCGAAAAACATTTGTTCAATGGAAAGCAAGAGACTGCATTAAAACCACAGAGAATGACACCTCACCTATGGAAGTTGCAATATAATAGAAATCGTCAAGGTACGTATGAATCATTGTATTTGAAATGTTATATTGTATTTTTTTTTATTGTGTGTTATTTACTGTAATTGACATTGATTTATGTAATTTCATGATTGTCGTTCACGTGATCATGAAGGCATTAATGGGATTCCATGAGGAATGAAAAGTTATCATAGACAATTTAGTAGGTTGCCCAACTATGAGCACCTACAAATTGCTCATCTATTTGATACAATGCATATGGGAAAGAATGTGACTGAAACATTATGGCGAATATTGGATAGAAGGAGTGACAAAGAAAAAATTGTCAAAATTTGCAAAGACATTCAAGATAGAAACTATGCAATGAAATACGTCATTCAATTTCATAGCAACATAGAGAAAATTAATATAAACTCACTTCCATGGATGTTAACGGACCAGCAAAGTAATGCTGTAAAAGAAGTCATTCGAAAAATTAAATTTCCCACCGGATTTTGTGCAAACATGAAGAATATCATAACAAAGAAAGGTGTTTCGTGGGGGTGAAAATGCACAATTGGCATGTCTTCATGAAGGTAATTATTATGGTATGCATTTAATTATTTTTTTTTTTCCTATTCCAGTGAATATGGTTGGTGTTTTTGTTTGTTTACTCTTTGTTGATAAAATGAAATGATTTGTATATTATTGTTACAGTATGTTCTACCTCTCTCTATCCCAGACAACTTCGACAACAATGTCAAGCAAATAATATATAGTCTCGGGAAATACATGAGGTAAGTGGTGATTTTTTCCATGCACTTACTAGTGTTTATTCAATTCAACATAGAACTTATATTTGATTTTCGTTCTCTAAATCATGTTACGTAATATAATGTTTTTTTCCTTTGATCTATTGATTGGGTTGTCATGTCACTTGTAGATGGTTGTCATCTAAAGAATTCCATAAAGAAGACATAAAGTATTGGAGGAGAGAAATTCCTCGTCTCATGTGTGAAATGTAGAAGCATCTACCTTTGGCATTTTTCAATGCACAAGAACACTACCTCATACACCAAGTTGAGGAGATTGAATTGTGTGGACCTGTGCACTCAAGGTCCATGTGGATGGTTGAGAGGCACTTGAAATTTATGAAGGGTTTGGTCAGACAACGAGCATATGCTGAGGTTTCTATGATGGAGGGATATATGGTATACCAAAACATGTTGTATATTATTGAATATCTTCCTATATTAGCATCAAAGATCAATTTACGTCACATTCATGATCCGGACTTCAATAAATATTTCAAAGGGGAGTACCCGAAGGGGAAAGGTAGATCGAGGAATGTGAAAGGTAATATAGCACATTTGACTGTTGATTTTTATGTAGATATATCATGTTGATGTATATGTAACTTCGAAATGTATTTCACCCATGTATTTCATATATGTATTTTGTACTCCTATAGAGATGGTATTATTCCTCTATACAGAAGTGTTTGTATTCCTATAGAGATGTTATTATTTCTCTATACGGAAGTGTCGTCATTTATATTGTAAGTGTCGTAACTTATACTTGATGGGTTATTAGACCACCCTATTGGGGGTCGACCATGTGGGTCAAAGGTTTATTAGACCACCCTACTGGGTGTTGGCCTAGTCAGCATTATGTTAAGTGGTTAAGTTGAGGCCGACCTAGTTGAGTAAAGGTCAAGTCAAGTTAGTGTATAAATAGAGAGTGTGTCTCTCTCATTTTACACATTCTATTCTCTCTCACTCTCGGGAGAGTGGCGCACTTGTGGAGGAGGAGAAGCTGTTGCTAGGAGATGTCTATCTCTTATGCTTGGGTGGTATCATTGCTCTATATATCTCTGAGGAAGTTATTGGGGTTTTTCACCTTTATGGTTTTCCCCAAGTAAACTCTGTGTCTCTTGTGTGCTTGCATTATTGTGTCCATGCTTGATATGTTGTAGATTTGCTGTACATGTTGCTCTCTCAGTTAAGATCCTAGATCAAATTGAAGTAAATTCTGAAAATTTAACATGGTATTAGAGCTAGCCTGAAAGAAGGCATGATATGGCATGTATGACACTTGTTGCACTTACGATGCTAGGGCTTGATATAGCAAAAACTAGTCATCGTAGCACTTTCGCTATAAATCCATTTTGGCGAAGTTTTCGGATCTGAAACGTTTACAGGTCAACAATTAGATCCCCATGTACCTTGTGTACAAAGGAAAACCTACAATTCATTGTACTTTGTGATTTATGATCTGTACAATGTAGGGTTTCTGCCTCTTCCAAATCTGAGTCAAAAACAGGTGACCTTGGAAAAAAGGTCATAACTTGGGCTAGGAAGCTCCAAATGGAATTTCGTAAAATGTGATAGGTAGTACACAGACTTTAATATCTCAGGAAAAGTTTTCAGAGACCGAAGTTGAATCAATGACATGTGGAATGCCATACAAGTTCGCTCTCCTTTTTTTCCCATAAACAGGTCACGTTACGACACTTGGCATAACTCTCTCTTAGAGAATCCAATTGAGGTCAAACCTGTCGGGATGGAAAGATGACAGGTCGGGCTATCGTAAGAAAATTGTTTAGATCATGTGGATTGAAAATTTCAAAGTTACACTAGAAACAATTAGGTACATATTTCTGTCAAAGCATAATTATTTTTTGAGCACCTTCATTCATGGCTTCCAAAATTTAGGGTTTTGGATACAGTTGGAATTCTTGTAATCAGAGACCACGGCTGAATGCTACTCATCAAAATCGAAATTTAGAGACCAAGATCATAATTTTTGGTTGGGCAGAAGGCCGGGCTTGATCAAACCCTAGTTCAAGACTTTGATCAGAAAAGTGGAAAATTAGGGCTTCTGCAAAAATGGGAATTTTTGAAATCTGTGACCACGGCTGGAAGCTCCTCAGAAAAATTGAAGCTTAGAGCTTTGGATCAAACCATTTTATTGGGCAGAAGAGTGGGCTTCATCAAACCCTAGTTCGGGGTCACGTCCAGTGAATCCAAAAGTTTCAAAGGCAAAATTGAGGAGTGAAACTTTGCAGTTTTCAAATTCTGAATATACCAACTTGATCAGCTCATCAAGGCCCATATTTCTATCCTTTCGAAAGTTTGAAATTCAAAGTTTGAATTTTTGGGGTTTCTCTGACAAACCCTATTATAGCTATAGATCCAGTTCTTACAAATCAAGTGGATTGGTTTTATCCTAGAAGAGGATGGATTGGTCACCTGCATAAGTGAAGAAGTTCCTGTCTCAGAGGGAGATGAGGCTAAGGCCTTCCATAAGAAGATTACAAGCAATCTTGACAGGTACGTTTTGAATTTTGTTCATGGTTAAGTTTATGATATGCTTGTCTTCATATCATTACAGTACAATCTTGATTAATTACTAGACTTGTCGTATCACCTTAATAGAAGATATTCATTGATTAAGGTTTTGACACTTATGATTGTACTAATGCATTGTGATGTTGTATGAGGTTTATGTTGTTTGCTAACACAAAAGGTACACCAAGAAAGTCAAATCATGTTCTACTTCAAGAACATATGATCATGGTGACATGAAGACAAATATTCATCCATTGTCATGGATCACATAGAAGATCTACTTTCGAGGTATGTATAACTTGGTTCTACAATGGTTAACTTATGAGACATGCAGGTTACTAGCACAAGTCACTGAAGAGAACCAGAAGACATTATGTGGGTATGTTAGACATAACTAGCTAGCATGCTAATCCAGGTATGTTTTTCCTATATCAAGCTAGAATCCTACATTGTGTTAGGATCTTATACTGTTGTGTTGTTGATAATGATTATTCATGAAGTCATAGGTTTGAATAGTCATGGTTGTATGCATATTATGTTTCTTACCATAATTGATGATATGACTAACCAGAAGAATCATGAAGGTATAGGTTTGAGTAATCACGAGTTTATGCATTGATGATTTAACTAATCAAAAGAGTCGTATGATCAAATAAAAATATGCATGAGTAAAAGAAGACTTCCCTGAAACCTTGAATACTAATGTTTATTATCTGTGAATGATCATGACTATACATGTTTAAGATTATTGTGTTTTGATAGTATTAAGATTATACTAATAAATGTGTGATTATGTATGAGACCTCAAGGATAACACAATGATGATACTAATAAGCATGCATAGTGATTAAGGATGGATGTAAGTTCAAGGATAGGTAATCCAGGAAGCAAAGATCACGAGGGAGCACACTCCAGTTGTTCCTGCAAGAAAGCAAAGGAGCACACTTCAGTAGTTTCTGCAAGGATGCAGATATTCAAAGGGAGTTGACCACTTCTCACAATCCACATCAGAATGGAGTTGCAAAGATTCAGAGGGAGTCCACCCAGCAACCAAACAAAGATAAGTGTTTCTTACATAATTTTATTCAATGATGTATATGCTTATGTTCCTAGAATTAGGTTGTGTATTATGCATATTAGAATAGTTGCACAGTATACTACTAATATACATGGGTAAGTGGCCTATGGCACTGTACAACATTCCATTACTACTTATCTAGAATGAAACCTCTTTGCTGACATGTTAGGAGTTGTGCACACTCTTAACAATGTTCTGGTAGAGATTGGAAGGCATCTAGAAAGTTACGGAATATGGATAAATGTTGTATTGAAGCATTGGCTAAGATAATTGCATGACTGTATGACATATTTCTTTATGTGTAAGAATTTGTTCTGAAAACTATGAGATGTTTTCTAATCATGCAATTTAACTTGTTGTGTAGGAAAGATCGTATACCATCACCTACAAAAGAAGGACTACAACATTTGTTCAGCAACAAAGTTATCTATTAACAATATTGAAGATATTGAAGTTCCCAGGATCTGGGAAGAATGTCATGATCAAGGAGTACCATTCGATCATGAAGATGTTTGGGATACAGTCCCAAGACCTGAAGGGGAGTCTGTAGTGACTTCCAAGAGAATATACAAGATCAAGCATGCTGCAGGTGGTAGCATAGAGACTTTTGCTCCTGTAGCCAGATACACTTCCATTAGATCAGTACTTGCTCTGGCTGCAGTAATGAAGTGGAAGATACACCAGATGGATTTCAAGACAGCTTTCTTGAATGGTGTAGTTGAAGAAGAAGTGTATGTGGAGTAGCCACTTGGTTTTGAGAGACATGACAGGGAGTCATATATGTGCAGAATCTTGTATGGTAGGATAGACAACCTTCTATCCAGTTTGGGCTTTACCAAGAGTAAAGCGGATTCCAACCTTTACTACAAGGTTAAGGAAGGGAATCTTGTGATTCTACTCCTGTATGTGGATCACCTGTTTGTAATAGGAGATGATTTCTGACACGCAGCAGAAGCTTGCTGCCAAGTTCGAGATGAAGAACTTGGGGATGATGCATTATTTGTTTTTGGCATGGAGGTGTGGTAGAGTGCAGATGGAATCTTCCTTGGACAAGGGAAGTATGCAGTAGAGATCCTGAAGAGGTTCAGGATGATGGACAGCAAGGCTATGGCCACACCTATGGCATCGAACCTGAAGCTTCTGTGTGATGCTTCATCTGATCCGGTTGATATCACTATGTATTGTTAGATGATTGGGTCCTTGATGTACTTGACAAACACGAGACCAGATATTTGCTTTGAACACATTGAGCCAGTTCCTAACGGATCCGAGGAGTGTTCACCTAGTTGCTGTAAAGCATATTTAGAGGTACCAGAAGGATATAGTTTATTATGGGCTCAAGTATGATGTGAATCAAAAGTTTAACGTATAGGGTTATGTTGATTTAGATTGGGCAGGCAATGTTGCAGATAAGAAGAACACTCCTAGGTGTTGCTTCAGTATGGGTTTAGGTGTGATCTCTTGGTTCAGCAGGAAGCAGTCCTGCGTAGCACTGAGTACAGCTGAGGCAGAGTATGTTGCAGCCTGTTCAACTAGTTGTGAGGTAGTATGGCTTTAGAAGCTACTGTCTGAGTTATTTGATCTCTCGTTGGATGCTACTGGTATCTTTTGTGATAACCAGAGTTGTGTGAAGTTGTCCGAGAACCCAGTGTTTCATGACAGGTTGAAACACATAGAGATCAAATATCACTATATCAGGGATATGGTGCAAAGAGGAGCTATGAAGCTCCTGTACATTGCGACAGATGAGTAGATTGCAGATGTGCTGACGAAGCCACTAGCCAGGGTGAAGTTCGAGTACTTCAGGGAGAGGCTTGGTGTTCTTCAGATTGATGAAACTTCAAGGAAGAAGTGATGGGCACATTTGCAGAAGCCATTCCAAGCATGTTGGTAGGAGGATCCTTCACATGGCTATGGATGTAAGCGCTGGATGATGAGCATTAGGACGATGCTCCAATTACTGCTCTGTATGTACGCATCATGTTGGATGCTGGATATGATCAGTTGGATCATTTATATGTATATGTATGTATGCATCATGTTGGATGCTGTATATGATCAGGAGGATCATTTGTATATGTTTTGTATATGCATCATGTTGGATGCTTGGACCATGTATCTGTATATGTATCAGGTGGATATTGTGTATGATCAGGTAGATCATGTATGTTGATATGTATCAGGTATGATCAGGTGGATCATGTTTTGTATTTGTATCAGGTGGATCATGTATGATGATATGTATCAGGTAGATACTTGGTATGCATCAGGTAGATGCATTATATGATCAGGATGATCATGTATACATCAAGATGATGTATGGTGAGTATCAGGTTGATACTCTGTGGCCGTGGACAGGTTGTGCAGATAAGCATATAATAGCGCCCTGGGAGGTTTGCAGATTCTCTTGCTAGGTTTTTCCGCTAGCATATAATAGCTCCCTGGGAGATTTATCAAATGCTCTTTCGAGGTTTTTCTTTGGGAGGACATATAATAGTGCCCTGGGAGATCTGCCGATAGTCTTGCAAGGTTTTTTCGCTGGCATATAATAGCTCCCTTGGATATCTGGCAGATGCTCTTTCGAGGTTTTGTCCTATGGCATATAATTCAGCCCTGGGAGATCCGATAGGTTGAGCTGTGTGCTCGTAATAAGTCCTGGGATGCTCTTGCAAGGTTTTGCCATGACCACATGTAATATCACCCTGGGAGATCTGATAAGTTGGGATGTGTTCCCGTAATAAGTCCTGGGATGCTCTTGCAAGGTTTTGTGGTGACCACATATAATAGCGCCCTGGGAGATCCGATAGGTAGAGCTGTGTGCTCGTAATCAGTCCTGGGATTCTCTTTTGAGGTTTTGTGGTAGGGTCACATGTAATAGATCCCTGGGAGATCCGATAGGTTGGGCTGTGTGCCCGTAATAAGTCCTGGGATGCTCTTGCAAGGTTTTGTGACGCACGTAATAGGTCTTTAGGATTCCACAGTATGGCCAGTGATGACGAAGACCTACAGGTGGTGGACCTACATCCAGTATGAAAAAGGACTGGCTCTCTAGAAATTCCTATGATGAGTAGATCCAGAGATTGATTGAGATAGCAGCAGCAGTGATGATGACGATGATTCAAGGATGATGATTTGCTGATGATGATCCAAAGAAGAAGACTTGTGCTAGCAGACCTGTGTCGAGAAATACCTTCCTAGTTAAGAGGGAGTGTTGATGTATATGTAACTTCGGAATGTATTTCACCCATGTATTTCATATATGTATTATGTACTCCTATAGAGATGGTATTATTCCTCTATACGGAAGTGTTTGTATTCCTATAGAGATGTTATTATTCCTCTATACGGAAGTGTCGTCATTTATATTGTAAGTGTCGTAACTTATACTTGATGGGTTATTAGACCACCCTATTGGGGGTCGGCCATGTGGGTCAAGGGTTATTAGACCACCCTATTGGGTGTCGACCCAGTCAGCATTATGTTAAGTGGTTAAGTTGAGGCCGATCTAGTTGAGTAAAGGTCAAGTCAAGTTAGTGTATAAATAGAGAGTGTGTCTCTCTCATTTTACACATTCTATTCTCTCTCATACTCTTGGGAGAGTGGCACACTTGTGGAGGAGGAGAAGCTGCTACTAGGAGATGTCTATCTCTTATGCTTGGGTTGTATCATTGCTCTATCTATCTCTGAGGAAGTTATTGGGGTTTTTCACCTTTATGGTTTTCTCCAAGTAAACTCTGTGTCTCTTGTGTACTTGCATTATTGTGTCCATGATTGATATGCTGTAGATTTGTTGTACATGTTGCTCTCTTAGTTAAGATCCTAGATCAAATTGAAGTAAATTCTGAAAATTTAACATATCATACATATTATATTTTTATATTCAATATTTTGCATCAATTTAGAGTGTAATAATATACTTTCACGTTAAGTGACTATACATTTGTATTGAATTTTAATTTTATTGTCATCAAACAGCTGGTCAAGACTGGGATGCAATTCATTTATACATCGCAAACAATCTTGACTGGATGAAGGTATGGATCGAACGATGTGAACAATCTAGTCATGGAATATCATGGGAAGGTGTGGCTTCATTTGTTAAAGTTGCACATCACAATAGAGATACCAGTCTAACACAAAGGGAAATCGATTTAGCAAGAGGTTTAAAAGATAAGCAGGTAAGCATATTAATCAATCACACTATTTATTTTTCTGTAAAAAATATTGTCGTTGTACACACTGATTTTTTTCCCTGTTATATGGCATTATAAACATGCACTAATTAATCATAAATATTGGATCATTATGTAATCTTTTCATGTATGGCTTGTTGTAGGTAAAACACCATAAGGCTATGTGGTGCAATGGTTGTAGATATCACATCAAAAAGTTGGATGACAGGAATAAAACATCGGATTGTGGGATATCTGCAGTCTTTGAGGTGACCAATGTATCTTCTAGAAGTGATAGACATCCATAGCTCTCTGAAAATCGATATTATGGGTATATGGAAGACATTCTTCAGTGTGAATTTAACTCCTTCAAGGTATTTCTGTTTGTCTTCAAATGGTACATGTGTCGATTGAATCCATGTGATCCAGATAAAACAATTATTGAACATGATAATGGATTTACCATGGTAAATACAAGGTTGTTTGAGCCAGGAACAGAGCCCTATGTTCTTCCAACCCAATGTGAACAGGTATTTTACTCTAAGGTTCCAGGTAGAGTGGGTTGGTCATTTGTTGTGAGACATGATCCAAGGGGAAGGCCGATAAAGTATAACATAGATGAAGGTAATGAAGAAGTTCTCAAAGAAGAAGACATCGTTGAAGATGATCATGCTCAACATGAGTTAGATGATCATGTTCCAGAAGAATATGTAGAAGAATTTCTTGAATCAGATGATGTATCAGACAATGTCCATGAAGATGATATCGATGATGACATGATGATCGTAACTGACATCGACAACGACGATGATATGACCAATCCTTACAATGTTGAATCTGAATCATCAAATGATACAGATGATTACTCGGATGGAGAAGATGATGAAGTCCATTGAAGTGTAATAATATCTTCTCCATATATTTTGAATATTTAATATTGCGATAGAAATATTGAATTTTTTTTCCGGTACGTATAATAAATTAACTGTTTCTTAGTGTTTTCTTCCATTTTCCTGTATGTTATAATTAGAAACATTTCTTGTTATATAGTATGACAAAAAACAAATTTAATTTTTTTGTACATAGATATTTTTGTCAGGTTATGGGGAATTGAGAGTGATGTGAAGGGGGGGAGGGGCCATAAGAGCTTCCACCTTCATGTGGTTGGACCTGTTTAGTAGAGAATATTAAATGATTCTCAAAACAGAGAGAAGCTTATAAGTACTAAGAAAATGCACCTCCTATTTGTGCTAGAAATTGTACCTAGACTATGAAGGTACAAGCTAGGACAATCGTAGGCTTATGAACCTACAATGTGTAGGTCTATGACCCAATCGTGGGAAACTTAATAGGTTTATGAACCTACAATGTATTGGTTGCATATCCCTAGATATAGGAAACTTGGTGCAACATAGGAATTAATAATCAAAAGTTGAAATTGAGGAATAGTGTAATGTCAAAGTATTTTATAATTCATTTAGTGGAGGATTTTCCCTCTAAAGATGTTACAAAGGAAAGACTTGAAGTACTACTACGAAATCCAACACTACAAATGCTTTGCATCAAGGCAATTCAATGAAGAAAGTTTGTTAGGATGTCTGAGAATTATCATCCATACAATTCTTAAGGTAGGTTTCCTTATCCTATTGCATAGTAATGTAATATTCTATGATAGTTTGGTTCTTGTTGCAAAATTATAAATATTGTTAGCTGGATGTTCACCCTTGAAGTTAATTGTGTTAAATGTTGTTATATTTTTACTATTGTTGACTATATTATTGTACTTGTAATTGCCCAATTTATTGTTGTGGTGATTTGATTTCTGATTTTCATGTAGAAAAGTTTGAATGAACTCATATCTAGTCAGGAATTGCCGTTAATCTCAAGCAGAACCACATGCCTTGTTTCAAAGTACATCAACTATTGTACAAGTTTTTTTTCCCTTTGTTTTAGTGATGCATATTCATCGAACTATAATTATCATTGAAATGCACTAGTATCATAATGCAATACAACACAGGGTGTATAGCAGAGAGAGTTGTTCAAGAGTACAATTGAAAATTAGTGCATGAAAGCTCTACTATTTTAACATAAACTATAGCCTTATATTAGTAGCCACTATGAAATCTACTAGGAAGGGTTAGGAAATGAAGCAAGGCACCTAGGCCACTGCAAGGCAAGTCTAGGATTCCTAGCATGCTTCAGTATGTCTACATATTTCTAGAGTTTGAAAACTAATACCATAGCTCATTTGACCTAGAACATAGCATGAGGGTTTGAGACAACAAAAGTGAAATGTTGTACAAGGGTTTCATATATAGAGTTACCATATTTAGTCTAACAGGCCATTTGACAAAGCCTATAGGGATCAAGTCTATTTGTTTTCTTATGTGGTGCAAGTATAGAGGTGCTCCTGTATTTGGTTCAGTAATGTAACTCTCCCTGCAAGAAGAATACAATAACCCATACTTGTATTAATTTGTTCATAAAAATTTTGGTATTAAACACTTGGAATCCATGTAGTAGTTGCACCAGCATTTAATCCAATGAGTAAATGAAGGTAACAGCTTTTCCAAGTCAAAAGATTATTGGTCCAACCAAAACAAGTCCCTTGAAGAGACACAAGATATAAATCATGAAACAAATTTGAAGAACTGAGATATAAATATATAAAAGACATACATAAACCATAAACATTCATAAGCAAAGCACTGGCTTTGTCCACAACTCATAAGAATTCACATGAATAAAACTTTAATCAAGAAATGAAATTATAAGTTGAGTGATCAAACTGGCCATAAATAAAATCAATAAAGAGATAATAGTGGCTTATATATGTATTCAAATCAGTCTCGGTCTTCAAAAGAACGTACACGAGATTAATAAGTATCAGTTTGAATATACATCAATGCATTTAGCTTTATAGCCCTTCTCGAACAAAATGCCAACCCCATTGGTCTAAATTTTCCTCCTTTTATCATTTACAAAATAGGGTAGTTTCATAACTACTTTTAGGTTTAGTTTCAAGGTAGTTACATTAAGTAGTTGTATGCTAACTTCGAATATTTAAAGACAATATACTATTAACAACTAAGTACATGATAACAAAATGAAATACTTGAGCAGCTGGACATTAGGTGGCCTTCACAACTGTTTAGCAGCTTTTGCTAACATGGTTATTCCTTCCAATGCATGATATTTCTTCTTGTCTCAAACTTGCTTTGTATCCAAGATTTTAACTCTACTTGACAACACTTTATTTTGCTTGTTTAAATACTGAATTTGCTTGGTTAGATCTTCAGCTTGATTCTCTGTTTCCCTCTTTCTTCTCAGAGCTTTTTTTCCATTGCTATTAACTCTTGATAATGTGCATTGATATCGTCCAAGTCTTCCCTTAATCTCTTATTTGTAGTCAAAAGCCTGTCATTGGATTCATTTAGGAATTGTATTTGTGACTTAATATTGTTGGACAGCTTTCCTGAGATTTTCAACTTCAAAATCCATATGCACCTCTCCAGGCAATGTCAAATCCTAGTTTGATGACCATGGAATATCCAGCTTCCTAAAAATTAAGTCTTCTTCCTGCCTATTCTTTACTACTATTTCTACAAATGAGACCCCTGAAGTCATACCTTGTTCCATAATGGGAGAGGCTTCCTCTTCTGAAACTCCATGGCATTCTTGAACTAGTTTTGGTGACATTGGGTAATCTTCTTCTATGCCCATCTGACCTTGCTGTGGCTTCAATTCCTCCTTGTTTTCCTTATCTTCATCACTTGAAGAGTATTGAATAATAGTAATCTTCTCCTTTTCCAGCTTAGGGTCCAAGATTCTCCTCATGTTCATTCTGAGTTTATTTGCAGCTCTTGTCTTAGGCCTCCATCTTGGTCTTTCCAGCTGCACGAGAGACTTTACATCTTCTTTAAAATCCGGATCTTGCAAAATCTTATCCTTTGTATTGGATGCAAGAGATATTATGGTTAAGTTTTCTTTTGCAGGTATAGCACTCTGCTTCTGCTCTATTAAACTTACATCTTCTTCAGGATTAGAACCTGTTGTCTTTTCCATTACTTCATCTTCCAAAATGTGCTCTTTCTCATCTTCAAATGCTTTCTCCTATTCTTCATTATCAAGGTTTATGGTTTCTTTTTTTGAATTATCTTTCTCAGAGCTATCTTGTACTAAATCTTCAGTCACATCCCTTTTGAATTTCTTAATAAAACCAGATTTTTTAATGGGAAAAATCTTCTTTACATGCTCACCCTGTTTAGAGGTAAACCCTGACCAAAATATAAAATGATCCTAGCTTCTATTTTACCTCTGTAAGACTGTTAAAACGACCAATTTTATCAATCCATGATGAAATAGTGACTGTTGTGTATGATCATAATGTCCTTTAATTCTATTCGACATTTTCTGGAGGTTTTTGAGTAGAAAGAATGGCAAATTCATCCTAGATTGTTGGTTCAGGTGCAGCAAAAACCTAACATGATACTTCAACACTGACGTGAACCTGCCATCACATGTAATATAACTCTGTACAATTCCAATTGCCTCTCTCCATTATGGATTAAAATTTGTTAAGTGAACCCCTTTGCTCCAATCTAGGGTTTCATTGCCTGGTAACAAGAAATTATTAGGGTTAAAATCAAAAGGAGTCTTCTTAAACCAAGATTCTCCATCCATGGTGGCGTCGGTGGCTTCAGCAACTAAACTTTATGTGAGCTCAAACTTAAGAGTATTAAACTTAATAGCATTACTGGTGAGATTCTGAGCAAAGAAATGTGAAACTTCAACATTGAAACCTGTGATCTTCTTAAAGAAACCGAACCACCCTACTACAGTAAACAATGCTGCACACTCCAGAAACTTTGTGGCCCAACTTGTGTCTGTAGGCTCGAACCTGTGATTTTTCCACTTACCCATATCTTAACTGCAACTTTTCTAATTTACTTTCTTGGAAATGAATCTGGGGTGAAAACCTTCAAGAAGTTTCAAAATATGTGTCCTCAGCTCTGAAATTTGTAACCCCCAAATAAGAACTCATGGCCACTCAAATCCCTAATTTCCTCAATGATAAATCACAATGGTTTTTTTCAAGTGTCATGATACACCAAACAGGTGTCTGGAGGTCTTCTAGCATCATCGAATGCAACGGGCATCTCTTGTGATCAAACGACCACGTTCTTCTATGATTTTGGATTCCTGCAATGACCTAGTGTATGCAGTTTGGGTTCTTCACTATAGGAATGCTTCCACATCAAAAATTTGGCAAACAAGCTCAACATGAAGGTTAAACTTTAGATATAGGGATTAGGGAAAATTAAATAAGAATTTTGAAGACCTTATAAAGAAATGTAATACTTAATAAGCCACTAGGTGCAATCCTAAGAGAGGATAAAATAAATTAAAACAATAACTATAACATATAAAATAAAAATACAATCAAAATCATTAAAATTTAAAATAAGGTAAAATGAAAAGTAAATAAGGAACAAAACATTTGAGAAAAATCACATAAGGACTAGGTGCAATTTCAGTCCTAACATAACCTATGTCTATGGCTCAAACACCTGACTGTCATAGTTGAAAAGTCTTCTTGGAAGCCACTTGATCCCCAATTTCCTCAGAAAGGAGGAGGTGATCTAGTGAATTTTCACATAACAATGCTATAATAAATGTCATCAAAAAGTTTTTCATATCTAATCATTGGCCATATATAGATCTTCATCAAGCCATGGGAAAATCTTATATAACACATATTAGTTATCCTCAAACTCCTTCTGCAACAACAAATTAAAGGTAAGCTCAAGGAATGTTTCTTTAGTCAAACTTCCATCTCTGAAAACAATATTGTTGTTGATTTAAAATAAATCCATGTAGTTACAAGGAAATTTATACCCTAAGGCAATGGCTCAATTGAAAAGTCTTCATGGAGGCATGAACTTTTGTGGGAATTTCATCCATCACTTCTAGAAAAATGAAAATACTCCTAAATCAGCTCGTCAAAGCCACCATTGCATTCAAGTAGAGGCTTGAACAAGATACAACATTCCAACACCTAAAACTTAAAAGAATAAATAAATGTCGCTGCCTTTCTATAGAACTTCTCACACTTGCAAAATAAAGTAAGAGACATACTCGTCAAGATTCAAAACAAAATCTCAAGTATAAGGCTCTACAAGACACATGAATGAATATCCTTTTTAAGTGGGGGACAATATTTGATTAACACCATGAACCCAAAACTAATTAGGCCTTTCAAAATTTTATAGGCTTTTGGACTAATTGCTTTCCACGTTTGAGTCACTGCCTCATCTTGGCACCAATAACATACTAAAGGTCAACAATCCCAGGCTCTATGACTTGACACTTTTGAAGATGTGATGGAAATAAAAATTCCACATTTACATGACACCATCACAAGATTTAGATTGTCATATGGTATTTTATTTATATTTTAAGTGCCATTTTAATGCTAGTACATATAGAATAGTCTTGAATTCAATGATTTTGTGAGATTTATTTGTATGTTTTTATACTACATAAATAACTTCATAAGTGAACCAATGTTACTCATCATATGCAATTCTTGTGCAACGGAAATCTTGTGATGGAATCCATATGTACAAGTTGATTCATATTCATCTTTGTGAAGTTCAATATTTTTGGTATGATGCTTAGCATTCCTCCAATTCCTCAATTTTCATTGTTGTTTTTTCATCTCAACTTCCTTTATAATTCCTCCACAACATTTCTATAACATAATAAAAATTTGAGAGGGGTGTGGCGGGTGGGGTGTGGTTATTATGATTGATCCCCGAAGGAAATATATAATTGAGTTATGTGTCGGTTAAATTATATGCATGATTTCAAAAATTATATCTATCAATCCAGGAGCATAAACTTTGAGATACAAACATAGGAAACGAAGGATCAAAGCTTACTCTAAAGAGGCTAAACTAGTTGGACCGAGTACTACAAGAATTCATCACTTGAATTGAGATCTATAAGAATTTTAGTTAAAAAATCCACTAGTCACAATACTTCATTCTTGTTCATAAAGTAAAAATGGTCATGCAACAATTGTTTGTTCAATTCATTAGATCTCAATATAAGTGGACATCCCTGCAATACACTTGTAATGAAAATCATTGAAAGCATAAACTGATAACACTACATAGATATTCAACCACTGGATTGATGGGTACATAGATACTTTAATAAGCATGGATTTCAGTCTTTCATTGGCATTGGATTTCAAATGTTCACATAATACAAAGTGAAGTAAATATCATCCTTCAATATTCAATGGAAACTAATCCTTGTAGGTAACTATGCACAATTCCAAATCAAAACATGTAGGCAAACTATGAAGGAAAATATTAACAAGCTACTGCATGAACTAAGATTCCACAAAGATGTCTTTATCATTGGATTGACAATTACAGAGTTACTTTATAGCACAAGTCACACTCTTTCATTTGGATCATACTTAGATGTTTCTGCAACACAACATGAAGTAAAACTTGTCTTTCAACCTTCAACGAAATATCATTCTGTGTAGGGAATAACACATGTAAATGGAAGCATATAATTAACTATTGAAGAAATGATTACAAACAATATTTGGGATGTAATCTATGAATTATGAAAACTTGGAAATTAAATAATTACAAACACAACACAACTAGCTATTGGATAGAGAAATACAAAAAAAAGGAAATATACCTATCTAATTTAGTTGATTGAATGCAGTAATGGCCAGATTGAGGGTCCCTCCCAATTGGCTTCACAATACTTAGAAAACTACAGTACTAGAAAGTAATCATGCACACACAACTTATCTTCGAGGAGACTAGCGTACTTTGGGATATTGGAGGACATTGCCTATTTGATAGGTTCATAATACCTTATGTTGTCCTCAAAAGCATTGAACACTAGTGTCCAAGGTCCAGCAGAGTTAGGTTGTTGGTACATCGAGGTATTAAGCTCAGAGTATTTGGTTATGGGCTTCTTGGGCCAGGGGGATGTAGAATCCTTCTATTGAACATTGTTATTCCCTATGAGTACTAGCTTAGTATGTAAATAAGCAACATTTTTGGGCGGAGTGACTATAAGGGAAGCCTAAAGTCAAAAGATTATTGGACCAGCCAAAACAAGTCCCTTGAAGAGACATAAGATGAAACAAGTCATTGCAAGAGTGGTCTATTAACTACACCCAAAAACCCTTGGGATGGAAGAATATGCAAAATATGCAATGAAACCAATGTGAAGATTAATTCCACGCAATCTTGAAATGCATATTATTTACTGCAAAGAGAAAGACAACCAAGAACAACACACATTCCAACATTTAGTTCCACTAGATCGATCGATCGATGCTCTTCTTTCAAGTGCCAAACCTTCTCCACAATTGGGTGGTCTTGCAAATCAAGCTCTCTATTCAATTGCTCAGTGTGTGGCAGTTCTTTGCCTTGCTGCAGGAGATTAGAAATGTGCATCTACTATAGAAATGAAGATGAACTCCTCATTTATTTTGGATTTGAAGAGATCAATCACAGAATAAGCAACCTTCAGCTTGTTTTCCAATTCAGTGAATATTCTTATGATATATTCAGTGAATATTGGAAGAATTATGAATATGTTGAAGGCAGAGACTCAGGGATCGTCTAATCGCGATGATCGACGATTGCGATTACATTTTGTTTTGGGAGATATCCCACATTGACCACGAAGTTTAGTATCTTGGCATTTATAATGCCAATTCTGAGTAGTCTAATTCAACGTGTAGTGCAAAGGATTCTTGGTGGGGGCTCTGGGTGATTGGACTCCACGAGAAGATCACTAGCCCGGAGCCTGGGATGACCTATCAGGCCCCCAATCCTTTTGGAAAACGTGGCATTAGCGAGCTCGTCGGATTCTTTTGAAGTCAGAAGTTGGATATCCGACGCCTCTTGCTGTCGATGGTATGGCGAGGTCGTCGGATTCCGAGCTTTGATGCTTTATTGTTAATAATTCAAGGAAGAATGTAACAAGTTGGATCTTAGCAATAAACAATGGAAACATATTAGTAGTATAACAATCAGTTATAGAGGGGTACTACCCGCTTGCTATAACGAACTAGCATTCTTGTGTACAATGGAAGGGCATATTAGCGTTGTTTGAACCTTATCTTGCCAGTGATTAAATGAACAAGTGATGCATGTATTTGCGATGCAATTTATTCTATTAATGATGTGATGGAATTAGCAGAATTAGGTAGTGAATTAATTGGTCTAGAATCCTAGATTGAAGAACTAGCATTTTGCAAGAAGATTTCGATCAATGATTTTTAGCGAAAGAAAATAAGCACCAAATATATGGATTGATCGATCGATGCTCTTCTTTCAAGTGCCAAACCTTCTCCACAATTGGGTGGTATTGCAAAGCAAGCTCTCTATTCAATTGCTTAGTGTGTGGTAGTTCTTTCCCTTGCTGCAGGAGATCAGAAATGTGCATCGACTGTAGAAATGCTGATGAACTCCTCATTTATTTTGGAGTTGAAGAGATCACTCACAGAACAAGCAACGTTCGGCTTGTTTTACAATTCAGTGAATATTCTTATGATATATTCAGTGAATATTGGAAGAATTTTGAAGATGTTGAAGGTGGAGACTCAGGGACCGTCCGATCGCGATGATCGACGGTTGCAGTTGCATCTCATTTTGGGAGATATCCCACATTGACCACGAATTTTTATATCTTGGCGTTTATAATGCCAAGTCTGAGAAGTCGAATTCAACGCGTAGTGCAAAGGATTCTTGGTGGGGTCTCTAGGTGATTGGACTCCACGAGAAGATCACCAGCCCGGAGCCTAGGATGACTTGTCAGGCCCCCAATCCTTTTGGAAAATGTGGCATTAGCGAGCTCGTCAGATTCTTTTGAAGTCAGAAGTCGGATATCCAACGCCTCTTGCCGTTGGTGGTATGGCGAGATCGTCGGATTCATCATCATCATCATTTTCCTTATTATAAATAATATTATAGGGGCCTCCACCTCCCAATCCTTCTAAGAAGTAGGCTCCTATTGATCCCTCTTATAGCCATCTTAATGTTGTGGAGAAATTCCATGTTGTTGACAATTCATTTACGTCTCATTAGGTCATTGTCTATGCATAGATAAGTGCAGGTATCATGTTTTTGTCCCTTCTCTCTTTTATTTACAATTCATTTTCAAAATATATTATTTTTTATAACTAGCATGCATCTTGTAGCATACCTGTGGGGCTTACTTCTTACTCTTAGCACACTGTAATGGGATGCCATATGATATCATCCTTCCACAATTATCAAGGAAATGTAGTTGAACTCAAAGGTTTTATAAATCGAAACCATCTAAAGTGATAATATCCAACAACATGACAAAATTGTTAAAAAGGGGACAGTATGGTAATCGCACATTGTACTCATTAGATTTTCAATCATCTGAACCCTATGTTCTCTTGGATATCCAAATTGTAATTGACAAACATTCAAATCTATTTGTGCGATATTCCCAAAGGTATTCCACCTACTAGAGATCATGATGAAACTAGATCCTCAAGAATATTTCCATTTTCATTGATGATGATTAAGAAGATCTTATTAGATGGGAACTCATATGGAAAATGGACTTTAATGAATCATAATATAAACATAGCATAGCTACTTGTACTATTTCTCCCTCTTTTTCTTCACACAAGTTTTTATTTAAATAAATTTGGAATATGTTTTTTTTTTGTTATGGAAAGGGAAGTTTTGGATATTGCAAACATGTAAAGGTGTTTTGGTGTTCATAAACTAGGCTCTAACTAAAATTTAAGTCAACTAAGGTTAATCACCACAAAAGAAGGTTTCAAGTTTTAGAAATAGATTTTTGGAAAAAATATGGACATGCCAATGTAACTTTGGTTTTTCCTATAAGTTTTTGTTATACCTATGCATATAGAAAGTTTTCATTACCTAGTTGTGATAAAATGTAACACTCTCGTAGACGTTTTTAGAAAATTCAATAGTGTAGCAATCGAATATGTTTTCTAAAATTTATTTGAAATCACTTAATAGTAATTCCAATCCTTGTCTAGTGATACCTTGAAGGGATCTACCCCTATCTATATCATTCTAAAAAAAGTTAGATTGATTTTTTGAAATTTATCAAAATCACTTTATATTACACATCTTAAGACCATCCACACTATCTATCACAAGCATGTATCATTTACATCAATTCAAGCAACATATAATAATTATTTTTCATAATGTTAGGCTTCATACTTTCAAATTTATCACATGTTAAGCTATGATATTAATTATTTTTTCAAACAAGAATATTTATGAGCTAACCACTTCACAATTGTTGGCATTGTATTTTATAACATTAGCATTTTGGCATTCAAACTTCATCTTGATCATTCATATTTATGTACAAAATAGTGTTGGACTATTACCATTACTTTATATTATATACATCTTGGCCATATGTTTGTAATATCCCAACAGGTTGTTGAAGCATCCCAAAATGTTTGCATTGCACACTATTTCCCAAAGTTCCTTTAATACATCTTAAACTCAAATTTTCACTTCTACTTACACCAATGAGGCATGTGTCTTTATCTATTGCCTTATTTTTTATACAATTTTAGTATAAAAATATGCAAAATATGCAATGAAACCAAAGTGAAGATTAAATCCATGCACTATTCCAATGTATATTATTTACTGCAAAGAGAAAGACAACCAAGAACAACACACATTCCAACATTTAGTTCCACTAGTTCACTTAATTGGTTTACAAAATTTTCCAGCCGATATCATGGATCACCGAGTGACTGCTAAATTCATTTTATTATTGTTTGATAGAACGAATAGGTTGTCAATGGACTAGCAATGTTGAGTGGGTACATGATCCAATTCCAAGATGCAAATCAGAGGAAAAAATTAAAAGATCTGACTAAATAAATTATGGGGACATAAACACGAAATAGAAACAAGATTCCCATAAAGCAAAGTAAAACATAACAGTGTCTGTATTGTTCCGTGCATATTGAAAAAAAGAGCAGAGTTACAATAGATATTCTAGAAGACTGTTCCCAAAAGAGCGATTCACACTTTTTTGTTTGTTTACAGTAACGATTGACAAGCTTTTATATTGAAAAAAAGAGTAGAGTTACAATAGATATTCTGGAAGACTGTTCCCAAAATTGGAGAGCTGTCATAGCAGGCTCATCCATTTCAAGTCTTTGATGTTCAGTCACACCCTCGATTCTATGACAACTATAGATCTTTATATACTTTCCTAATACTAAACAGCAAAGGAAATACATTATCGTGCAAATAGATAGTTAACTTGCTTCTAAGCTATTATACACAAAAAAACAAAACATCTAGAGAATCATGGTGAATTATGCAGAGCATTGATGGCCGATATTCTCCTTGTTGCCATTCCTTGTTCCAACGTTCTCCTCATCGTTGCCATTCCTTGTTCCAACATTCTCCTTGTCGTTTCCATGGAAGACCATAGAGTTTCTTTTGATATCAGACTTCATTACATACAACTTTGCTTCAACCACTTTCAGACTGTTGTGCAGCGAGTTAATCCAAGTGCTGATATCCCCAGAGCAAGGGCAACCGTTGTCCATTTTTCCAGCAAGTACATCAAAGTACTCCTTCATTTTGTTGCAGACATTCTTGATTTCCATAGAAGAGATATGAACGAAAGTGGGAAGATGAGATAGATCTTTCTTTTGATTAGAGTATTCCCCCCAAATCCTACGGAGCTGAATCTACAGTTCCATTAGATGCACAAGAAATTATGAAGATGGGCTATCCTCCCGATGGGGAGAATCCAGGTTGATAAAACTGTTTTCCATCCCATGCTCATGAGATTTCCAATTCTTGCCACTTCCAATCTCACTGGAAAGCCCACGGCGAGTAGAAGGGTGCACCGCCCCACCCAGGTTCTAATTGTTTCCCAATTCTAGAGAGGCTGCCCAGCCCTTTCCATTACCTTTCTTTCCAAAGAGTCCTCGTGCTATTGGGTGCACAAACCCACCATTGTTATGACCAGTGCTCAATTCTAACGACACCTAGTGTCTGCCATTGACTGGTTCATCCACCTTGGAGAGACCCCATACAGTGCTCAATTCTAACGGCACATAGTTTATGTCATTGACTGATTCATCCACCTTGGAGAGACCCCATACAGTGCTCAATTACAACGGCACATAGTTTCTGTCATTGACTGGTTCATCCATCTTGGAGAGACCCTGTAGGAAATTCTGAGCTGACCCACCACGCACTTTCCCAACACCACCATTCCCCTATCCATGAACAACATCGTAAGTAGACAAATACCGCTTCACATCGACCCCACCTCCATTCTCCTGGATATTCTTCATGCAATGGTGGCATTGCAATGAAGAAAATTTTGAGACCTTATTGGCCTCCATTGTTGGTTATTGACGATTCAAAATTCTAATCCAAACTACGCAAGGTCCTTGGAGCACCCAATTCTCAACAGTTCGAAAATGCAGGATGGCGAGCCTTCTCCCATGAAGCGTGATATAAGGTAGGGAAGAAGGTGGACGTAGTATTAAATTCATTCATGCGGGCCAGGTGGGATGATACCGGTGAGGGCACCATGTGTTCCAGAGGTACGCAGGAGAGGATCGATGCCAGGAAGAAGATCCCAAAGCAATCTTGCCTTTACTCCCTAATTTTTTTTGTATTTTGTAATGTTTGGGGGAAGGGAATTAGGATTCAAGGTGGTCATAAACAAAATAGGAAGGGGACTAAGGAAACCAGTTGGTAACAATGCTAAGGCCATTGATGATCATCAAACCACAATCTAAACCGACACCAATATTTGTCATGTGGTCTGCTTCTTTATTGTTGTTTCTCGGGACATGGAGGAAGGATATGGAGTTAAAATCCTTAGCTGCATAGGTGAAGAGGGTTTGAAGATTAGAGGTGGGTTTTTTCCTTTGGAGTAAAAAAGGACTCCTCCCACACCTTCCATCCCGGGAGCAGTTAATCACACTTTCTTGCGTAAGAGTGTTCCTTGTTATTTTATTCTCATATCAATGATGAAAAATACAGAAAAAGATTAGATTACTATGGAGCATCATGAGAAATACTAATCATTTCCCCTTTAGCTTGCATTTAGTACATTTACATCATCATCATCATCATCATCATCATCATCATCATCTCATCTTCATCATCATTGGCATCGTCATCTTCATCGTCATCATCATCATCACCATCATCATCGGCACCGTCATCTTCATCGTCATCATCATCATCACCATCATCATTGGCATCGTCATCTTCATCGTCATCATCATAATCACCATCATCATCATCTTCATCATCATCATCATCATCATCATCATCATCATCGTCGTCATCATCATCATCGTCGTGGTCGTCTATGGATATCCGATGCAAATACCCAGAAAGACCAATAGCATTTGGCGTTGGTGGTTTAGCGAGATCGTTGGATTCTTTTGTTCTAAGATGGGTAGAGTTTATAATTGAATTTATAATTTTAAGAATATAGTAAAATGGTTTTAACTTATAAAGGTGATAATATAATATGTTTTGATTTTACATTACTAATAAATAGAATCATGAGATAGAAACTAGGGAATCATTACTAGATGGAATCCATTTCCTTGTTGTTCACACTTTCTTGCATAAGATTGTTCCCTGTTATCGGATTCTCATATCAATGATGAAAAATACAGAGAAAGATTGGATTACTATGGAGCATCATGAACAATAATAATCATTTTCCCTTTAGCTTGCATTTAGTACCTTGACATCATCATCTTCATCATCTTCTTCATCATCATCATATTCATCATCATCAGCATCGTCATCTTCATCATCATCATCATCATCATCACCATCATCATCGGCATTGTCATCTTCATCGTCATCATCATCATCACCATCATCGTCATCATAATCAATCATCGTCATCATCATCGCGTTACATAGTTACATAGTTCTTCCCCTTTCCTTATGATCAATTTATGGTTGAAATGGGATGTTTCGACGGGACCATGTTCTTAACCACTTGGTATTGCTAGGTGTTCCACACGAAAATAAAAATTGGGCATAATCTTGCTAAGCCCCAAAAGAGTAAAAAGTGGCATTGTTGGGTTAGCATGGTCGGTTGATGTTGCTCTATAACGTCCAAGAATGAAGTACATATAAACCCATCACCATCATCCATGGTCATATTAAAACAAAATATTGACACAGAATTTGAATTGAGATTAGACATAATATCATGTTGATTAAGAACTCACACTAGTGACTACACATGTTGTACTGAAGGAACCTCCTAGGGTTTATGTAACATTTGAATTGTGAATAATTTAGTACTATTCGGTTTCAATATGACCTTAAAAAAACTCAATGGCTCCAACCGAAGATACTGTATTGAAAGAAAAAAAATTAAAGAGTAATGAGACAAAAGCTAGCGAGTGAATATAAGTGAGATTTTAAAAATGTTATCTGAATATAAGTGATTATAAGTGAATAATCTTGGGACTAGGCATAAAACTATTAATTGCATGTAACCACAAGAGCCTTAAACTCCTGAAACTTATTGAATACTTCATCATTGGTCTTCATAAAGTATATATAGGTCTTTATGGAGGGTGACATAGTGTTAAGCGATGCTTGAGGTAGGAGCTGGGAGAGGGAGTGAACTCAAAGACCAAAGGGAGAGGAATCATTAATAAATCAAACATAATAAATATTACCAGTTAAAGAAGTCGATGACATAGGTCAACATACATTTTCATGAATCATATCAAGAAACTATCTTGATCTATGCACACTACTTGG
Organism: Larix kaempferi; assembly: GCA_027924585.1. Taxonomy (NCBI): domain Eukaryota; kingdom Viridiplantae; phylum Streptophyta; class Pinopsida; order Pinales; family Pinaceae; genus Larix; species Larix kaempferi. Next base: position 28,700,843 of record BSBM01000232.1, read on the forward strand.
AAAAACAATCTTTGTATGCTTTCCAAGTGCACAACCCTTGCATGTACATATTGGTAACTCAAGAACATGTAACTCCATATTGGTAACTAGATATTTGGTATCATCGCGTAACTCTACTTGTATGACAACTTCTTTCTCTTTAAGTCTATTGAAATCCTTCTTATTGAATGTCACATGTTTGGATGATCCACTGTCCATATACCACCCTACACTAGAGATGGTGTTAGTGGAAAGACATGATACCATGGAGAAGGTTGTCTCTAGCATTTTGTGCTAACTCATCCACTCTGAATGCTTTTCCATCCTTGCCAACAACTTTTGTTGCTTGTTCTTTTCCTTCTTCCTAGGACATCGACATGCATAGTGGCCCATCTTGAGGCATGAATTATTTCATGTGACTTGAGTGGTTCTTCCCATGCCATGATAATTATGGATAAAAATATTAAATGAATGAAAGTGATATTTCAAAGGAGTAAGCATAAAATGTCCATCACACATATACAATAATCTTGGCACTAGGCCTAAAAATATTAATTGCATGTAACCACAAGAGCCTTAAAATCATGAAACTTATTGAATACTTCATCATTGGTCTTCATAAAGTATATATAGGTCTTTATGGAGGGTGACATAGTGTTAAGCGATGCTTGAGGTAGGAGGGAGAGGGAGTCATGAACTCGAAAACTAAAGGGAGAGGAATCATTAATAAATGAAACATAATAAATATTACTAGTTAAAGAAGTTGATGACATAGGTAAACATACATTTTCATGAATATTTGTATGGACACTACTTGGAAAATCAATCTTTGTATGCTTTCCAAGTGCAAAACCCTTGCACATACCTAGCTTATAGATCACAAAGTTCAGAAATCCCTGCACTATTTCCTTCGAGGGTGGAAGTGCTCCATAGTGCAAGAAACCCAATCTCGTGTTCCAAATGTTCCAATAGTGCTACACTTTAGTATGACAAATTACTTCTAATCAAACTCCACACACTTAAGAGGTGTCATATCTTAATCTAAAACAAGATTATTAATTAAAATTTGTTTAGAATGGGTGAAGCAAGTCATTATAGCCTTTCTTTACATGTGGATCTACCTAGAAACATAAATTATGAGTGTCTATAAGTTGGGATTGTTGCAAGGAATAGATGAAAATAAAATTGTATTGAATGGATGAAGAAAGATAAGCATTACATCCTTTCTTTGCATGTGGATCTACTTGAAACACCCATTTATGATTGTAGAGGTCAAGATAATTAGAAGGAACATTGTTAAAGGTATCCATTCCAATAATAATGTATTCCTTGTCAACTAGAAAAAAGAGGCAATTCTTACTAGATGTACTCACTATGTCATATTTACCCAATATGAGAAGGGAAGTGAATTGAAATGCTTTTGTTTGTAAATTGATGCTAGTTGAAAATGTTAAATGAATATCTAACTAAAAACACGAATATCCATGGAAATGCAAATCCCATTATGTTAACAGCAATGTGATTTTTGCCACTTATATGTTCTACTTCCATGCCCTATTTTCTAGCCCTTAACTTTTGAGTTTGATCAACTAGTAGTGAAATATACTACATATAAAATTAAGGTATCCTAAATTTTCATTTAACTAGCTTCTTAGATATCTCCCACACCTACATATTGTCAATACTCAAGAAATATGACATAAAATATAAGATAGTCATTTTTGCATTTTTGCATTCTTAGTGATACTAACATTGTTGAAAGTACAACATGAGCTATATATCAAGATATCCTTATGTGGGTCAAGATGTTTTCTTCCTTGTTTGGATTTCCTCAACTCTTGTCCTTAACAATAACATTTTGGTATCATTTGATGACTTGAACCTGGTGAGTATTTCACATGGAAAATATAAACAACATGCAAACCTTCTTTATATAAAAGCAATGTGAGATTTCTTTAGAACCTTCATCTTTTTAAGACAATAATAGATCCATAAGAAATCAACTTATGGCCCATCTCTTTCATCAAAATGGATTCTTATTGTGGAATTCAAATTTTATTATATCTTCAATTAGTCTTTTAATGTTGAGTTCAAAATTCTATTTAGTGAGGGTAAGTTCAAAACTCCTTGTCCCTATTCTAGTTTGGTTTGCAATCTTGGTCTGTTTCCTTGCCTTGCCTACCATCTTGGAAAGTTCAAATGAAAAAAAGAACCCCACACTGTCTCAATGAGTCTGCACATACAGGGGATTCCTCACGTGGTAGACTGCAGTGGGCATGCCTGAGCCTTGAGGCCTGGACAGGGTGTGACTCTGGAACTTCCTTCAGGCTTCACCAAACCTTGCAAGGTTAGTACACCATTTTCACATCTAAGCTCTGGTTTGAATCATTTCAATCACACTTTTTTCATCATGTGTAGACTGCTCCCTTCTCCTCCTCTTGGAATAATAATAACAGATACAAAATCCTCATCATCGTCGTTGTCATCACGCTATCCAATCTATCTACCTATCTACCGCCAGGTCATGCGTTCGATTCCCCTCCTCACACTTCAATGCTTGCTTTCCAGATCTGCTCCCAGCAGTACCTCCTCCCAGCCCAGCATAGCAAAAAGCTTCACTTCTGGGTTCGTATCTTGACCCAAACCTTGGGCTCCGAATTCCTAGCAGCCCCGTCGAAACCCACAAGGTTTTTCAAGAACGAAATCCACCAGTCTAGATCTCTAGCTACTCGAACCCGGGACATATGGACAATGCCCAGAAAAACAATACGGATGTATTACTACTTGCAAAGCCAGATTCGCTGCCGAAACTCTCCATTCACAAGAATCCAATTGAAACTCAAAAGAAACTCTTACAAACCCCCACCATGACTATCAGAAATAGAAAATATTATCTAAACCTACTCCAGTAAACCACCATAATCAACGCTATATCTGTCTGCCTCCATTCATTATTCCTTCGCCCTCGCTATTTATTTCATCTTCCCCATTCATTCAACACAACACAGTAATGTACATAGCATATTGTCACATTAACAAATATAATTAATATAATTGACGAGCGACAGATAGTTCAGAGTAAATTATTTACGCCCCCATTACCTTTTTACTGCGTTGATTTTTGAGTACCTGTTAAAATGGGAAATGCGAGGTTAACCCCATACGCATTCCATATGATTCCCAGTATGGAGAGAGCTTGATTTTACAAGAGGCTCTCTATTAGTTCACCATACTCATTCCATATGATTCCCCATATACTAGCTTTCCCTTGCTTACCTTGATGCCCAAACAAATTCATGGAAAAAATTATTTAGATCAAACAATTTGATCTGAAAATTTCGACAGAATTCTTAATAGGAGTTTCCAATTTCACAACTTCTTCGTTGTTCAGGAATAAATTTCAATTGAAGGGTAAAATTTTTTATTAAAATTTTTATGCAGGGCAGTTTTGGGAACAAAACCGTAAAAAAAAATTTGTTGATGGGTAAGGGTGCCCGTCAAATTTAACCCTTGGTGGAGAGTGTCACGATTCATTGCCAAGTAACTTCTACCTACAGCCTTTAAGATTTTCTTCCTTCATCCTGTATGTATTTGTTTTATCTCAGGGTTTAACTTGTGGTTTTTCTTTGACTTTTACTGGCAAGTCGTAGGTTATGATACTCACTGCGTTGTGTGCTAACAAGTGACCGAAAGCTTGGTTTTTGGCATAAGAATGGTAAGTCCAGGTCCTCCCAATCATTCATCCCTTCCTGTCGCAGCTATGGTTACAAGGCTCTAAATTTTTAGGCTCTTTTGTTTTGCAACTTGACTAAGTCCTTTGGACTCTCTGTAACTAGATTTGAAGTTTCTAATGGGTCTCCTTTGGCTGGACCGGTAGTTAGAAGGAAGACGATTTTAAAAAAGAAGACTTGGAGAAATTGGGGAAGTAATCTTGTTAATGTTTAAGATGTGTTTGTTTTAGGAACTGCGTTTGACCTCTGTCTGAAAGGTGGGGTTTCACCTAAACCTGAGATCTAAAATTGATTAGAAGGGTACTGTAAATCCTTGCCAACTAGTTTCTAGGAGACATGAAAAATAGATAGACTGGTAATGATGGTAATTGTGGAACCGAAGCCTCTAAAGGTGGTTGCAAGGGATATCACACAAGAGGAACTGAGCTTAGTTGATAGTAGTCTATCTGCAATCAAAATTTGAGCTTAGTTGATAGTACTCTGTCTACAATAAAATTTAGAGGAACTGAGGAAAATGAACATGACCAAAATCTGATTGATGGGAATTCTAGTATAAGGTAATTTTTTGCCAATTTAATTATTTGATATTTGAAACTCCAATTCAACTAATCTGTGGGATAGATGTGCCATAGATGAAAGTTTCAACATCTCAAGGAATTAGATCTTTGACCAAACACTAGGAATGACAAAATTGGGTACTAAGAAAGAAATAACAACAACAAATCATTACCATCTGTATGGTTGTAGGAGGGAAGATTCAATTCCCATAGGCAAGAGCTTGGGGAAATTGATGTCAAGGTACTCAATGCAAGCTAAAGGGGAAATGATTAGCATTGCTCATGATGTAAAAGTAAAGGATGTATCAACTTCAACTTAGGTTTCCTTCAAAAGTCTACATCAGTTTTGTGTTGTCACCAAATTTGCAGACAGTGAACACTTGAGATTCTTAAAGATGACAAATGCCTTCCTAAACCACAATTTTAGGCTATTGCTAGAAAATTGGTGTTGGCACGTCATTATCTCTATTCTCATAAGGTTATCAATCATGATATGAAACCTTAAAATATTGTTATGGGCACTGGAAATGTTGCTTATCTTCTGATCATGAACTTCTATCATGATGACACTTATTGACTCAACATGTAGACTAAAAAACTCAATTGATACACCTACGTAGACTCTACACTGAATGCCTGCAATTCTTGAGTCAATAAGTGTCAACACTCCATATAGACTCTAGACTCTTAGCAAATCCTACTACTATGAGATGTTACTGTTGGCAGGTGGTTTGATGGGGAAAGGTTGTGGTACCGTCGACGCTGCGACACACCAGAGGAGGGCGCAAAATGAGTATTTTGTGCTAAAGAATACTACAGTTGGCGGGTTTTGGGTCACTTGGACCACATATTATGTAAAGTGAGTCAGTTGTACTACGGTATGCAGGGTTTTTGGGGTCATATGGACCAAGTCAGTTAGATATTGGGTCAATTGTCCATAGTGTCGGTTAGGAAGTCGTTTGTAAGTGGACAAATATTGTAATGGTAGAAGCCTATAAATAGATGAGAGTTGTAGGTGTTAGAGGGTAGTTGAAGTCAGAAAGAAAGAATAAGCAAGAGATAACGTGATGCATGTATACGGAGATCTATGTTTTGCTTCTGGTATATGATTGAGACAGTAATATAATGATGTTTTGGTACGAACTTTGTGCAATATTGCGATGTAGGAATGTTATTTGATGCAATGTCTGCTTATTGTTGCTATAATAATAAATGTTGTGATTAAGTAGTATGTTCCATGTAGAATGTGATGATGAATGCTGCACTGAAGTAAATTGTTATAACTCCTTGCCGAATGTTTAAAGTTTCTGGTTAAATACTGCACTAGAGCTAGCCCATGTAGCCACAACTCTCCTCCTCTCTCGATAGAAACATGGTTCCATATGCTCTTCCTGGATGCCTTGGGTGAGACCTCATCCTCTCTGCGGGTGTTGCTGGGTGGGCTCAAACCTGCTCGGGCCGGTGCCCAGGGAGACTGTGGTATGTGTCGATAGTGAGGCAAACCCCTGTCAACTGAGGTCGCGTTGGTTTTGGTCAAAAAATGGTTTCGTTGTCGGGACCATGTGTAGAGTAGAAGGAGGTCATGTTGTGGCACCCGACGAAGCCAGAGATACAGAAATGGTTCGATCAGAAGTTGCAGGAGTTTGCTGAAGAAGAAAGCCAGAACACGCAATTGACAGTAGATCACTGGCTGGGAAGATATATTCACGACAGTCCGCATGAATGATTTTTCTGTGAATTCCCGGTCATTCTGTACGAATGGTTGTCAAAGCTGACCTTCCAGAAGAGAAACTTCCAGGGTGGTGAGCCGACGGCTTGGACGCCGGAGTTGATTCGGGAGCAGCAGGAAGTCGATAATAAGGCATCGCAGGCTATCGAAGTTTGGCTTGATAGCATCTTGGAGGGATACATCACTGAATTTGCGGTCGATATGAAGAAGTCCTATAGTGAAGCTGAAAAATACTTCTTCCAAGGACCAAGGGGAAGGTTTCTACTGTCGCTCCAATTTTCGATTAAGATGCTAATCTGCGAAAAGGGTATATTAAAGATGCACCTTGATCAGTAGAAAGGCTGGTGGGTGGAGGCCATGGATACCGCGACTGTTGAGGAACAGTACATGGAATGGTAAGGGGTAGATGGGTGCAGACTATGAGGAGACTATGAGTGAAGCCGAGGAAGAAAGTGGTATTACAAGGGGAGGAGCGAGGTTTTGATAGGAGAAGAGGTAGAGGACGAGAGAAGGTCCTGCTGCGATCGAACCGAAAAACCATGAAGGAAGACCACACGGGATGAAGCAACCTCATAGTCCTGATAGGGATGACCAGGCTATGCCTAGGATAGAGGCAGGACCAAACCCCGACACCAACATACCCACACCTCCACTCACTGACTCTCAAACAACAAGGAATACTACTTCAACATCGTCAAGTTCGTCAATCCCGCAGAAGTTAATTGGTAGTAGCACAGCGAAAGGAGGAAGGAAGCCTAGGATGGCGGGCGATGATGCTAAGTTACCATTGTTCCATGGAAGTGTGACAGACAACCCAGAACAGTATTGGTTTTTGTGTGAAGCGGTCTGGACCATGAAATAGATCACTGATGCCAATGCTAAGAAAGGACAGTTAGCCACGACTCTGCTGGGTCATGCATTAGATTGGTTCATGAAGTTTATTCTAGTCCCTACAGGGGCCCTAGAGAAGTCACTAGATGAGATTCGAGATGGGCTGATTGCTGAATTTAGATTGCCTAAGTTAGAGGCTCAATATATTACTGAATTGAAGGAAATTAAGCAGTATCCCAATTCGACGGTATGGGATTTCGACCAGCGATTCAAGACGCTGATGACAAAGGTTAGTTTTGATATGAGCACTATCCAACATAAAGAATAGTTCATTGCAGCACTGCTACCCCACATTCGGCTGCCACTAATGCAGCAAAACATATCGACGCCTGGTGAAGCTCTAGAGATTGCAATGCGATTGGAGGCATCACCGATTGGAGATAATGCAGCCGGGATGTCGCAGATATAGACACAGCTTGCTAACCTGACTATACAGTTGCAAGATTTGAAGAAGAACAAGGAACAATGCGATGAAGTATGGTGTACGCAATACCGAAGAGAAGGGCATACAAAGGATAATTGCCCGGATTTCCATAATTATTTGGTTTAAGGCGCACCAAACCCGTTGAATGGCAGCAGTATGCTGTGGTGTCACGTTTGTCACGTGTTTGGGCATAGTCACAATAATTGCCCATATATGCAGAAAATGGTCACAACCCCGTGTAATCTTTACTGCACATTTTGTAAGTTGGTGGGTCACGATGACAAGGATTGCCATGCATATGGGTTGCTATAGGAGAGGATGTGTGATGCATTCTACGTCAAGGACAATCAGTGCGTGGTGCAGCAACCACAATTGCAACCGCAAGTAGCCTAGTTGCAGATGCAATTTGCACAACAACAACAACAACTGCAGCAGTTCATGCCGCAATACACCATGATGCAGACGACTCCCCCACAACCACAATATGTACAACAACCACAGTATGCACCACAAGGGCAAGGGATTCCACAAGCACCAATGCAGCAACAATACCAGTAGCATGGCAGATACCAGGGAGGATACAGGGGTGTACGCGGTGGTGGATTTGGTCATGGAGGAGGAGGTTGAGGTGGTCATGGACCTATTCAATGTTACCACTGTGCGGTATGGGAGCATTATCAATGCGACTGCCCACTCCTACAAAATCAGTGTACGTTTTGCTTTGGTAATGATCATATGGTTGAGAATTGTCCACAGTTAATTGTCCATGGAAGTGTGACAAACAACCCAGAACAGTATTGGTTTTTGTGTGAAGCTGTCTGGACCATGAAATAGATCATTGATGCCAATGCTAAGAAAGGACAGTTAGCCACGACTCTGCTAGGTCGTGCATTAGATTGGTTCATGAAGTTTATTCTAGTCCCTACAGGGGCCCTAGAGAAGTCACTGGATGAGATTCGAGATTGGTTGATTGCTGAATTTAGACTGCCTAAGTTAGAGGCTCAATATATTACTGAATTGAAGGAAATTAAGCAATAGATTCCCAATTCGACGGTATGGGATTTCGACCAGCGATTCAAGACGCTGATGACAAAGGTTAGTTTTGATATGAGCACTATCCAACATAAAGAATAGTTCATTGCAGCACTGCTACCCCACATTCGGCTGCCACTAATGCAGCAAAACATATCGACGCCTGGTGAAGCTCTAGAGATTGCAATGCGATTGGAGGCATCACCGATTGGAGATAATGCAGCCGGGATGTCGCAGATATAGACACAGCTTGCTAACCTGACTATACAGTTGCAAGATTTGAAGAAGAACAAGGAACAATGCGATGAAGTATGGTGTACGCAATACCGAAGAGAAGGGCATACAAAGGATAATTGCCCGGATTTCCATAATTATTTGGTTTAAGGCGCACCAAACCCGTTGAATGGCAGCAGTATGCTGTGGTGTCACGTTTGTCACGTGTTTGGGCATAGTCACAATAATTGCCCATATATGCAGAAAATGGTCACAACCCCGTGTAATCTTTACTGCACATTTTGTAAGTTGGTGGGTCACGATGACAAGGATTGCCATGCATATGGGTTGCTATAGGAGAGGATGTGTGATGCATTCTACGTCAAGGACAATCAGTGCGTGGTGTAGCAACCACAATTGCAACCGCAAGTAGCCTAGTTGCAGATGCAATTTGCACAACAACAACAACAACTGCAGTAGTTCATGCCGCAATACACCATGATGCATACGACTCCCCCACAACCACAATATGTACAACAACCACAGTATGCACCACAAGGGAAAGGGATTCCACAAGCACCAATGCAGCAACAATACCAGTAGCATGGCAGATACCAGGGAGGATACAGGGGTGTACGCGGTGGTGGATTTGGTCATGGAGGAGGAGGCTGAGGTGGTCATGGACCTATTCGATGTTACCACTGTGCGTTATGGGAGCATTATCAATGCGACTGCCCACTCCTACAAAATCAGTGTACGTTTTGCTTTGGTAATGATCATATGGTTGAGAATTGTCCACAGTTAATTGCACGATGGAAGGCTGGGAATGCTCCGCAGCTATAGAATCAGGCCCAGCCACAACAACTAGTACAGAACCCAGTACAGCAACCAGTACAGAACCAACCCCCGTGACCACCACCGAACGCCAATCAAAATGTCAATCAACTAGGTAATCTGCAGTAGAATCAGATGTAGGGTACAAATATTGCGACCATTTCTGCCGAATCGTGACCACAAGATGCTTCGATGGCTGTTGTCTCTCATGGAGGCAAGACGACTGGGGAGGATGGTTCGTGACCACTGATTCAGTCGGCTGGTCAGAAGATGATACCTTTCGACATTGATATGGAGCAAGAGACATTCATGGAGGCACATCACACCTTGGAGAAAGACTGCGGTAAGGCTTTTGTTTGCGATATGCTGCCTATATTTGATACTACATCAGACCCTGATCGATCACCACCACCGGGGACATTGCAAAAGTTCCTTGAAAGCTGTCTATCATTGGCACGAGACCTGACTGCCTTGGTTGAGATTGAGGGATGGTTGCAATGATTTTCGAAGGAGTCGACAGTAAACTCCCTACAGCGATGGAAGACTGGCAAGGAGATGCGAATGAATATTCAGATTGGTGAATATGATGTTGACTCTATGAATCTTGAACTTGGTTCGGATGTTAACATATTAACCAGGTAGGTGTGGCAGAAGATGGGGATTCCCCCATTGAGCTGGTCTAGTGTGTAGCTTCGGTTGGCTAACCATGCCAAGGTAACACCCATTGGGTGAGTTCCGCGGCTCACGATTGATACTGAGGGCATGAAGACTTATGTTGATTTTGATGTTATTGAAGTGGTTGAGGGAGGAAGCTCTTATCCGACGCTCTTGGGGATCGGATGGGCTAATGATAGTGGAGTTGTAATCAACTTCAAGAAGTGCATGATGACCTTTGAGAATCGTGATTTCAGAGTCATAGCCCCGTTGGATCCGGCTGAAGGATTTCGATACGTTGAACCTATAAGAGATGATGATACCGCTGGATGGGACCATGCATTCAATATTTCTGAAGATTATATTCATCCTACTATCCACGGTGAGTTGGAGTGGTGTAGCGAGAGCTCTGCGTCTTCTGAATCTGATGATGCATTAGAACATTGGTAGAACCAAATGCATGAAGTACCATTCCGAAAATGTGGCTTAGTTACGCAATCCTTATGTAGTGTTGCGACAAAAATGATCACATTTCCTATCTACGATGTGTTGCCTGGACTAAACACTTTTTTCGCAGAGTTTGAAGACCGCGTCTCAGAACCACAACAATTACTGGCCTTGGAGGAAGCACTGAAGGCTACTCCAGCACGATGGTGGGCGACACATAAGAAATTCATTAAGAGTTGGTCACAGTGTCGAAGGTTGATGATGGTTCAGTTCGGCGATATTTAGGTTTATCACACTGGCAAGTATGATGGCAGGACTAATCCCAATGAACATGTGATGGAGTGCCAATGCTTATGGGTAGCGTGACCCAGAGATGAATGGGTCCATGCTTTTGTCCACACTCTGGATGAGATATCGTGCTCGTGGTACACTGCAGCCGAGTTGCGCCGAGACATTACAACATGGGGGGATTTGACGATCTGTTTCACTCATACGTTCACTTTTGCGGATGCCAACCCTGATGTCCATAATTCCCTATAGCTCATCCACAACGTGGTATTTCAGGTTGTTCCAGTGGCCTACCCTATCGACCCGCACGCACATTTCCAGATGCAGTCTCTCATGGAATGCTTCAACATCAGTGGAGGGCCAGAGGATGATGATGATCCCCGGAATGTTAGCATTCCCAAATTTGAAGGAAGTCGCGATGTGGTCCCACCTGTTGCACCAAGTAATCCATTCAGTCAACCATTGTAGCTTCGCAAGATGAATATCGGCACTGAGGCTACTCCCAAGTTTGCTAATGTTGGGGATTATTGGGACGATGAGATGATGACTAAGGTTATTGAGTTACTTCATGAGTTTCAAGATGTGTTTCCCATGAAGTTTTCCGAAATGAAGGGAATCCTAGGTGATTTAGGAGAGATGAAGATTCCATTGAAACCAGATGCTAAGCCAATCCGACAGCGCCCTTATCGGCTGAATCCGCGACATAAAGAAAAGGTCAAGGCGGAACTTGATCGGATGTTGGATGTTGGTATTATTGAACTGTGGAAGAGTCTGAATGGATCAGTCCTATGGTGGTGCAAGATAAGAAAACAGGTGAAGTGCATATTTGTGTCGACTTACGGAAGTTGAATGATGCCTACTTGCATGACCCTTTTTCGACCCCGTTTATCGATGAAGTACTTGAATTAGTGGGTAGCCAGGAGATGTACTCTTTCACCGATGGATTCTCTAGCTACCATCAGATTTGCATTTCTAAGGAAGATCGCCATAAGACAAATTTCGTTACTGAATGGGGTTTCTTTTAGTACACGGTTATGCCGTTTGGTTTGAAGAATGCACCTGTGATATTCTCTCGGGTCATTGTTGCCACATTCAAAGATTTTATTCAGAAGTTTTTGCAGGTATATATGGATGATTGGACAGTTTATGGGTTGATTCGCGATCATCTGGCCAATCTGCGGTTAATGCTTGAGCGATCCCGATAGCACCAGATATCGCGGAACTTGAAGAAATGTTTTTTCTATGCACCGTTTGGGATCTTGCTGGGTCATATCGTGTGTAAGCAGGGATTGTTGGTTGATCCAGCCAAAATTGCGCTCATTTTGGGGTTGCAACCGCCAACCACCGTTAAGCAGTTGCGCACGACTTTGGGTCATACGAGATATTATCACAAGTTTATCAGGGGCTACGCTGCGATTAGTGCCCCTATGGATAAGCTGTTGAAGAAGGATGCAACATTTTAGTGGAGCCCAGATTGTCAGGATAGCTTCGAAACGCTCAAGGCGAAGATGGCGTCGGCCTCGATCTTGGTCTTTCCGAACTGGAGTAAGGAATTCCATGTCCATGTTGATGCTTCATCGATTGCATTGGGTGTTGTTTTGGCTCAACCTGGAGAAGGTGACCTTGATCATCCTATTGCTTTTTCCAGTCGGAAGCTGTCCTCTGTAGAACGCAATTACACTACCAAGGAGTGGGAAGGTCTGGCCATGGTTTACGTGCTGCATAAATTCAGGCATTATTTGTTGGGTGGACACTTTAAAATGTTCACTGATCATTCTACATTGAAATACTTGGTTAATAAGCCTATATTGGGGGGGGAGATCTATCGTTGGCTACTTTTGTTTCAGGAGTTTGATTTTGAAGTCATTGTGAAACCGGGGTGGTTGAATGCTAGACCAGATCATTTGTCACGAATTGACACAAGGGAGGAACCGACTAATATCGAAGACGGGTTGCTAGATGCCCAACTATTTAAAGTTGTCACCGCTGATCAATATTTCGATGATATCCTTCAGTTTCTGACAACGGGCACTACACCGGAGGAGTTCACCACTAGTCAGAAGAAGCAGTTGGTTGTCAAGGCTGTTGACTTTCAGCTAATCGCAGGAGAGCTGTATAAATTGGGCACTGATGAGATATTGCGCAGATGTGTCCTGCCACATGAGCAAGCATAGATATTGGCTGAGGCACATGGAGGAGTAGCGGGAGGACACTATGGCGGTCAGGCGACTACCAGGAAGGTACTGCGTGCCGGGATTTGGTGGCCCACATTACATAATGATGTAACGGACTATGTGCGATCTTGCGATGTCTGTCAGTGAACTAGAAAGCTGTCTAGACGTGACGAGATGCTGCTGCTACCTCAAGTGACACTACAACCATTTGAAAAATGGGTTGTGGATTTTGTGGGACCGATCAATCCAGAAGGGAAACGCATGGGTGTGTAGTACATCATCACGGTGACAAAGTACTTGACCCAATGGGCTGAGGTATCACCCATAGTTGATTTCTCTACCGCCATAGCTACTCGATTTTTGTTTGATCACATTATCACTTGTTTCGGCTGCCCCAAGATATTGCTAAGTGATCAAGGCAGCCACTTTCTTAATCGCACCATCAGCACATTGAAGGAGGAGTTGCAGATACAGCATAAGAAGAGTACACCCTATCACCCACAGGTGAATGGGACAGTGGAGGCATTTAACAAGGTATTTGAGCATGCGTTGATGAAGGTGTGCAATGCGAACCGCGACGACTGGGATCTGAAAATCCTAGCAGTGTTGTGGGCCTATTGCACCACATGTGAAAGGTTGACTGTTTAGATACCTTTCAAGCTGGTATATGGGAAAAAAGAAATTATGCCGATGGAGTACATTGTTCTAAGTCTACGAATTGCAGCTATTACGGGAATGGATGATGTCGCAACATTAGCTGAACAACTAGCACAATTAGTGGAGCTGGAAGAGGATTGATTTATCGCTGGCTTTCACCAAGGGGTGGAGAAGGATCGCCAGAAGGCATGGCATGATCGCCACATCAAAAGTAAATAGTTTCAGCAAGGTGACTTAGTGTTATTAATTATATGACAGCAAGTTTATGAAACATCCAGGCAAGTTGCAGATGCATTGGCTGGGTCCCTATCGCATCAATAGTATTACGTCAGGAGGAGTGGTTCAGTTGCAATGGTTGGATGGGGTGATACTCCCCAAGCTAGTAAATGGTCACAGGTTGAAGCCCTATCGATCGGGCTTGGAGCAGTGCAATGTCTGAGTCGCATCAAAAAAAAAAGTGGTTGTTGCAAGATGCTTGGTGGCAGATGGCGCACGAACAGAAGAAGGTATGCGAAGTAGGGATACTTGTACTGCAAGTTTGGAGCAGACTCATGGCAGTATTGCGACCAGGACCGACGACAGACTTTGTTCAAGGATTTTGTGATGATTACGGAGGATTTGGGGGGTATGGGGAAATTCCATGACTACCATTGTCACTGCTATCCATCCTCCCTATACATGATTACACTTAATAGATTCGGCCGAATTACCATAAGACGATGGCATGTTTTTCACATGGCACACTGGGCTGGTACGATCAGCACGAGCTAAGGAGATTGCTCACATGTTGGCACGTAGGATCTTCGGTGACAGTATGGTCATTCCCCCCAGTTGTGTCAGGTGATGGGTTCACACACGCAGATGAGAGGTAGTGGGACATCATTCCCACCGTCGTGACCCAGGAATGGTCTGGCTATAAGTAGTCGAGGCAACTGGTCATTCGTTACAACGACGAGTGTTCCGAAATAGAGTGGTTATGCGGGTCGATCAGTTTGAGAGTTGAGTTGTGAGGAATTCCAAGGAGGCTGTGGAAATGCTTCACTTCGTTTCCCGTGGCAACACCCCAAGGGCCCTGCGAGCCCAAACGATGAGTGTCCCTGAGCGCCTTGATATAGTGGCTACACTAACACTGTGTTATGCCTGAGCCGAGGGCCGATCCAACATGGTTAAGTACATTCGAAGGTTTGTGCTCTTCTTACCCAATGAGATGGTTGGGGTGGTTGCTCCCCGACCATAGTAGGACCTGGCAGCCAGTGTGAAATAGATGTGCCATAGTCATCTGCTACTTTCGCACCTTGGTACTATTCGTCCTCTTTTTCTTCCCATCAATACCATTCCAAGAGACTGGAGGATGAGTTTGAGAAGTACATGACAGCAAGTTGGGCGGTGAACATTTTGGGTTAGAAGTACATGGAAATAAGTTGATAATTAGTATAGCTGAAGAAGTAGGACAACACCACGTGATCTAGATAGCAAGAACAGTTACCGGAACACTCTGCCCAGTAGTTGACGTGGCTTGAGGGTGAGCCACAAGATTGTGTTGGGGGCCTGTTGGCAGGAGGTTTGATTGGGAAAGGTTGTGGTACCACCGACACTGCAACACACCAGAGGAGGGTGCGAAAGGAGTATTTTGTGCTAAAGAATACCGCAGTTGGTAGGTTTTGGGTCACTTGGACCACATATTATGTAATAGTGAGTCAGTTGTACCGTGGTATGGGGGTTTTTGGGGTCATTTGGACCAAGTCAGTTAGATATTGGGTCAATTTTCCATAGTGTCAGTTAGGAAGTCATTTGTAAGTGGACAAATATTGTAATGGAAAAAGCCTATAAATAGATGAGAGTTGTAGGTGTTAGAGGGATAAGGTGATGCATGTATACGGAGATCTATGTTTTGCTTCTGGTATATGATTGCGACAGTAATATAATGATTTTTTGGTACAAACTTTGTGCAATATTGCGATGTAGGAATGTTATTCGATGCAATGTTTGCTTACTGTTGCTATAATGATAAATGTTGTGATTAAGTAGTATGTTCCATGTAGAATGTGATGATGAATGCTACGCTGAAGTAAATTGTTATAACTCCTTGCCGAATGTTTAAAGTTTCTGGTTAAATACTACATTATCCCGTGTAGCCGCAACTCTCCTCCTCTCTTGGTGGAAACATGGTTCCGTCTGCTCTTCTTGGACGCCTCGGGTGAGACCTCATCCGCTCTGTGGGTGTTTTTGGGTGGGCTCAAACTGTAAGTTTTAAACCTTAACAGTGAAGTACAAACTTATATGATTCTTAAACATTTACAGAAAAACACACAATGGCACACACATTACACAGAGATTTTCACCTGGAAACCCTTAACCGGGAAAAAACCAGCAAAACTTAGAGCCGCATAGCTCCTTTCTCATTATATGTTTATTTTACATGTACAATACAATAAATGGTATTCTGCAGCATCTAAAACCCTAATTCGTTTACCCGAATTAGGTTACAACCCTAATTCCTTTTACCGGAATTAGATAGAGTACAATGGGTCGAAAATCGCGAAAAAGCAAAAAAGCAAAAAGCAACCCAAAAAATTTTTGCGCTCCGCGCGGACTCCGGGGGCCTAACGGCCCCCTCCGTGTCGTTTCGGAACCTAACGGTCCGAAACGAAGGGGGTGGGCCCTGTCGGGCTACCCCCCCCTCTAAACCCCCCCCTCCGGACGCGCCCGGCGCAGGCGAATCGAAGGTGCCGTAGGGATCGTGTTGTACACGCAGCGACCATGTGAAGAGATATAACATACCCAACATTCTCCCACTTGTTGTTCTCTTCACATACAGGAGAAATTTATGACTTCAACAATTCAGGGCAACAATGCCCATGTTCTCTTTGCACCAAGAGAACTTCTGAGTACTCACAGACTTTGTCAAAGAGTCTGCAACATTGACCAAAGTGTCAACCTTTTTCAGCAACACTTTGTTCTGTTCAACCATGTCTCTGACGAAATGGTACTGCACATCAATGTGCTTTGTCCTCGAGTGATAAGCAGGGTTCTTTGCCAGAAATATAGCACTTGAGCTATCACAACCAATTTTTACTGCATTCTGAACAAAACCAATACCTGAACACAATCTTTGCAACCATACAGCTTCCTTACTTGCATGGGTAGCTGCCATGTATTCAGCTTCTGTAGTTGAGAGTGCAACTACAGCTTGTCTTCTACTCATCCAACTGATTGCTCCTCCAAATAGATTAAAAACGTAGCCACTTGTAGATCTTCTGTGATCAAGATCTCCAGCCCAGTCAGCATCAGCAAATCCTTGTATATCTATCTCTCTGTTTAGACCGGGTCTTCCTTGGTAGCAGATTGCAGAATCTGCAGTGCCACGCAAATACCTGAAGACCCTCTTTACTGCAGTCCAATGTTCCTTTCCTGGTTTTGACATGTATCTACTCAAAACTCCCACTGCATGGGCTATATCTGGTCTAGTACAGACCATGGCATACATCAGACTGCCAACTGCACTAGCATAGGGAACATGAGACATGTCCTCTACCTCTTCTTGTGTCGTGGGACACTGTTCTGCAGATAACCTTACACCTACAGGAATGGGCACCTTCACTGGTTTGCTTTCCTGCATATTAAATCTCTTCAATATCGTTTCAACATATTTCCTCTGATTTAACCAGAGTATCCTGTTTTCACGGTCTCTTTTTATTTCCATGCCCAAAATGAAATTTGCAGCACCAAGATCTTTCATGTCAAATTCAGATGACAGCTGATTCTTGACATCCTTGATGATTTCTTTGTTGTTTCCAATTAGCAACATATCATCAACATACAAAATTACATAAATAAAATGATCACCAATTAGCTTAAAATAAACACAGTGATCAGCTTTGCTTCTTGAGAAACCAAGTCCCAGTATATAAGTATCAAATTTTTGATACCACATTCTGGGAGATTGTTTCAAACCGTAGAGAGACTTTTTCAGCTTACAGACAAGCTCCTTTCTTCCTTTCACCACAAACCGTTCTGGTTGCTTCATATAGATCTCTTCATTAAGATTTCCATGTAGGAAAGCCGTCTTTACATCCATCTGTTCTACTTCAAGATCAAAAGCAGCAGAAATAGATAGAAGAAATCTAATAGAAGTTAATTTTGCAACAGGTGAAAAAATCTCACCAAAATCGATGCCCTCAATTTGGGAATAACCTTTCGCTACTAGTCGAGCCTTGTACTTCTCTACTTTACCTGCTGCGTTTAACTTCTTCTTGAATACCCATTTGCTTCCAATAGGCTTTCTTCCTTCGGGCAACTCAACCAGATCCCATGCCTCATTTTTGTCCAAGGCATCCATTTCTTCTATCATGGCCTTCTTCCATAGTTTACTATCTTCTGAATCCATTGCCTCTTTAGCAGTTCTAGGATCATCATCAGTAATAGATAACACAAAATTAGAACGAAAATCAGGGGGACTGTACCTTTCAACTTGCCTTCTTTCTCGGTCAGATCTCCTCAATACCGGAGTCTGTGGATCCGCCTCTTCATCTGATTCAGACGATTCTGACTCCTCATCTGATTCAGACGAATCTGGTTCCTCAAAAGAATCACCTCTTTCATCCTTGATATCAAAGTGTAGCTTCTCTGAATCCTTTTCCTTTGGTACATCCTCAATCTTGGAAGTGCTTTCAACTTCTCTGAAGATCACATCTCGACTGTAAACTGTTTGCCTTTTTACTGGGTTCCACAGCTTGTAACCTTTCACTCCATCCTTGTAACCAATGAAGATACATTTTTCCGCTTTATTATCCAACTTGCTCCTTTTCTCCTTTGGAACATGTACAAAAGCATCACACCCAAACACTCTGAGATGAGAGAGAGAGGGTTTCTTACCAGTCCAAACCTCATGAGGTGTCTTGTCAACCAACGCTGATGTGGGTGTCCTATTCACTAGGTAACACGCAGTGTCAACAGCTTCTGCCCAGAATTGTTGTGCTAGCCCTGCACCACTGAGCATACTCCTTGCCTTTTCCATCAATGTCCTGTTCATCCTTTCCGCAACCCCATTCTGTTGAGGTGTGTATGGAGTAGTCTTTTGCCTTGCTATTCCACACGTTTTACAGAACTCCTCAAATTCACTTTCACAGAATTCTCCACCGTTATCTGTTCTGAGTACTTTTATTTTCTTCTCAGTTTGATTCTCTACAAGAGCCTTAAATTCTTTGAATCTATTAAAAACCTCAGATTTCTTACGCAGGAAATAAATCCAAGTTTTTCTTGAGAAATCATCTATGAATGAAACATAATACACAGATTTACCTAGTGATGGAACAGGCACAGGTCCAAAAACATCACTGTGTATTAATTCTAGGATTCCTTTAGCTCTTACAACACCAGATGAGAATCGTACCCGATTCTGTTTACCATATAAGCAATGTTCACAGAAATCGAAATCTAATGTGAAATCAGACATGCCTTCAGCCATACTTTTACCTTGTAATAGTCGAAGACCCTTTTCTCCAATATGTCCCAGCCTTCGATGCCATAGCGATGTCTTCTCACTAGAGACAGTAAGGACTCTGTCTTCTTCATTTTTACCCTCAGAAACAATAGTGCTGTTACATCCATTTTTGAAGGTGCTTCCCAACAACTTGTATAGAGTTCCAATCCGAACTCCCCTCATCAGCACCAATGACTCTCGAACCATCTTGCATGTGTTCTTTTCAAATAAAGTTTTCACACCTGCATCATCCATTTTACTTACAGATATAAGGTTTCTAGCCAACTTTGGAATGTGCAGAACCCCGGGAAGAGTTTTAACCCTTCCATCTTTGAGCAGTAGCCTGACCTTTCCTCGACCTATGATTTTCGCTACCGAGTTGTCTCCCAGAAATACATCTCCTCCATCATATTTTTCGTATTCAGAAAACCACTCCCTGTGAGGAGTCATATGATAAGACGCACCTGAGTCAATCAACCACGAATCATGCTCTGCATGTGTACTTGAAGATGCCAGATACACATCTCCTCCTTCCTCTGTAGATTCTTTCCCATCTGCGGATGGAGCGTCATTAGGTCCTCTACTTTTATCAGTAATTTTCGATTTACAATCCTTCTTGTAATGCCCAGCTTTTCCGCACTTCCAGCATTTTCTTACAGAAGGTCCTGGAGATTTAGATCTCCCTCTAGATTTAGATCTACCACCTGAAGACTTATTTTTAGATTTGTCTCCAGGGCGACCTCTTACAAATAAGGCATCCTTGGCTGAACTATCTATGGATCTCCGCCTCATTTCCTCCGATAGTAGGGATGCAACCACATTCTCGAAGTTTAGCGTGGTTGCATTACTCCCAATAGCTATGACTAGATTATCCCATGAATCTGGCAAAGAGCACAACAGACTAATACACTTTTCATCATCATCAAGTGCAATACCAACAGATGTCAACTGACTTACCAGAGTATTGAAGGCGTTTAGATGCTCTGATACAGAGTCTCCATCAGTCATCCTCAGAAGGTACAATTTCTTTCGCAGAAATAGCTTATTTACTAGGGACTTTGACTGATACAGATTTCCCAGTTTGTCCCATAGCTTCTTTGCACTGTCTTCTCCAGATACGTTCACCAATACCGAATCTGCGAGGCAAAGACGAATGGTGCTCCTTGCTTTTCTTTCCAGCTTTTCCCATTCTTCTTTTATCGCACCAGTAGGCATGGTACCTGGATCTACAGCGATCCATTGTTCTCTATCTACCAGAAGATCTTCCATTTTGAGCTTCCATAGCTCAAAGCTCTGACCATTAAATTTCTCAATCTCGAATCTAGAGCTGCTCGCCATTCTTTAAACAAAGAATAAATCACCGCTGCAAAGCTCCCACTGAAACCAGGTTTATCACAAATCCAAGATCGAGCCAAACCCCTGGAAACAAAGGCGTCCCTCTGAACCCAAAATTGCTCTGATACCAAATGTAAGTTTTAAACCTTAACAGTGAAGTACAAACTTATATGATTCTTAAACATTTACAGAAAAACACACAATGGCACACACATTACACAGAGATTTTCACCTGGAAACCCTTAACCGGGAAAAAACCAGCAAAACTTAGAGCCGCATAGCTCCTTTCTCATTATATGTTTATTTTACATGTACAATACAATAAATGGTATTCTGCAGCATCTAAAACCCTAATTCGTTTACCCGAATTAGGTTACAACCCTAATTCCTTTTACCGGAATTAGATAGAGTACAATGGGTCGAAAATCGCGAAAAAGCAAAAAAGCAAAAAGCAACCCAAAAAATTTTTGCGCTCCGCGCGGACTCCGGGGGCCTAACGGCCCCCTCCGTGTCGTTTCGGAACCTAACGGTCCGAAACGAAGGGGGTGGGCCCTGTCGGGCTACCCCCCCCTCTAAACCCCCCCCTCCGGACGCGCCCGGCGCAGGCGAATCGAAGGTGCCGTAGGGATCGTGTTGTACACGCAGCGACCATGTGAAGAGATATAACATACCCAACACAAACCTTCCCGGAATGGTGCCCAGGGAGACTGCGGTATGTGTCGACAGTGAGGCGAACCCCTGTCGACTAAGGTCGCGTTGGTTTTGGTCAACAGTTACCCAATGTTTGCAGTGCACCTTATCTTTGTGCAAGGGCATTCAACGAGTTTTTATTTCACCATACCATCATGAAAGGGAACCTAAACCAAACTCACATTGCATATATTCATGCCAATCAATAACCATTGAATTCATTATATAGTATACTTTCTTGAAGTTACTCAAGGATTAGGACTTACAGACTCCCTTTATTTATATTGGCCCCTTTGGAAGCTTTAGAAAATTCCTCTTCCTTTGGTTAGAAACCATGAGAAGTAACTAAAAAAATGCATATCTAGTACTCAACATACGAACATGACATAATCTCCAACACTTCCTATGGATAAGGCACAACTGCATGGGAATAAATATATTGATTCTTTTGTAGTTAACCAAGTTATTCAGTGTGCAGTGGATAGGAGACAACAACAACAAAATTTCAAGTCCTAGGCTAGTGTCACTCCCAACCAAAAACACAAGATATCCATTTCATCATGAATTTTTGCCTCAAGAAACACTTTCTACACCATCATTTGGTGCATTGAAAACTACGCCTATGGTGACGTTTCTGACTTAAGAGGACACTAGAGACACTTTCGATCTCAAACTATGATTCGATACAACTTTCTTAAGACAATCCACATTTATTATATATATTGTTATATTTCATTATTTCATAACACATTGAATTAATAGCTAGATATTAATTACTAGGTGTTTCCTTATCTTATGTGCATTAAAGAATTAGATAGAAGTTTGATACTTTTTTATATAAACATTTGACCTTCTCTTTTAAATATTTACATTATAAACACAAAATTGAAGTAGAAATTGTAGGTGCTCATTAAACCAATCTTAATGTTGTTTGTTTTCTTTTTCTTGAAGAAGAGTGAATGGACTTCAATCTTCTTCCATGTATCAAGAACCATTTTTTGGGTGTGTGAAGGTTTAGCTTAAATGGGTTTTGTAGGAGATGCGTGGAAATTTGGTAAACTTAAAGATGTTGGTAGTATTGAAAAACACATGCTCGTTACATGTATCAATAGTTTTTTTTAAAGAGGGAACTCTCAATGGTTAGATGTTAGTTAGGGAGTGTTGAGATTATTCAAATAGACATCCAACCATCTAGTATTTTGAATTTATTTTGTTTGAAAATAAGGTTTCTTGTTAGAATAGAATATTTATATTTCGTCCATGGGAGACCTAATAGGATCTTTGGGGTCATATAAAGAATTATAAAAAGTTACATTATGATCCTTAATGTATATTCATTTCCATTATGTATCAACATGCAATATACTCTCTATTTTTATGATGTTCAAAGTCTTCAAATCCTAATTTTTTAATCCTTGTCATCTCATCAAAGTAGTACCCCTTATCTTTAGATACAATATTTTCTTGAATTATGCTCACATGCCTTATTTTGATTATATGGGTTTTAAATTGAAATAATGTTTCCTAGAATATATGATTATGCACAAATATCACAATGTCATGCTTATGCTTGCTAAGGTTTAAACATTGTCATGCATTTTACTCATTAGAAGTAGAAGAAAGTTATTGTTGGATTCAATTAATTTGAAAGAGTAGTTATAGTTTGAAAGAAATATCTCCTTACCTTAGCTAGAATTCATTGAAAGGAAAGGCTTATTTGATTCATATGCATTTGCATGGTTTGAGTCAGTCATCACACCACGAGTTGCACTTCCATCACCCGACTGAGTAATACAACCATTAAAATTTAACTCGTTAACTCAACACACTTTAACCTCGCTTGAGGATAAAAGAATTTGGTAGTTAGGTAATACACCAGGGATAGGAATCCAAATAATTCCCCCTTGTCATTTTCACCTGAGACATAGATGTTGTCCTATAGGGTACTAAAATCCTCTAGTAGTTATTGACACGGTCATCGACCAGTTTGTGGAGGGGCCTCCCATTTTTTCGGGGGTTAAGCCGTGAGGATTGATTCTAGATGGACTTTGTGGAATGCCGCACTCCACTTAGTGCCTAAGGAATATCGATCCATTGTCTTCCTTGTACTCTAACATATTGGTGATATAGGGGCGATAAGACAGAAGTGCTGAAAACCTTCTCTGACGTGTCATGAACGAGGTAGCCTAGTAACTTTTCTTCTAGGGCTCTTTTACCTAGGATCCCTTTCGGTAGACGGATATCCTTCAAATTTGGTCTCTCACTTCGTATTGTTCGATTTGGATTTCATTAGCTTTTGAAGGATACGATTTTTCAAGGTCTCCAGCTCCTAGTTAGGAAGTTTGCTTGCTATTTCACCTTTTTAGAGGGTATTTTTCTTTTTAGTGCTGCTTGTTGGCATTCTGGCCACTTTTGTTTCAGCTCACTTACTGTGACACCAATCCCAGTACAGTTTTTTGAGCTTGCTTTTTTGCCCTGCGAGCCTTGTCTTCTCCTAGCTCCCCTTCTGCACGCTCAGTTGGTTTAGGGTTTTTGAGTTCTTACACGGTTAGTTACCAATTATCTGATGATGTGTGATGTCCTCTTCTCCTAGGTCTTCGATATGGTTGAGTTAGATGGTCTTCTCAAGGGACTGAACACCCCTTGATGGAGCTGCTAACGCTTGACCTTAGGAGTAGTCTAGAGGATCACGTGATCACATAATCCATGTGGACTTTTCCATTTACTCTGATGATGGACTTTCAAGTTATATGGAACAATGGTACATTTGAGAGAGAGATGATTGGTTGCACCCCACCTTGGTTGATTGTCTTATGGTCCTTTCATTTTGTTGATAATATTTTTGTGGTACCTTGCCTTTTACCTTTTGGGTCTTCTACTCATCTTGGGTTATATTTTGATTTGAACCACCTTTTATGTTTTTGGTCTTGTGGGTACTATGGTAGTTTGTCCACATTTGAGGTATGCCCCCTTTTTCCAAGTTGTTATGAGTCTTTATATCCCCTTCGTACCACCCTCCAAACCTTAGTTAGGAAGATTGCTTGCTATCATACCTTTTGGTGGTCCTATTTGAGTTACAAGAGGTACTTACAAGGAGTTATTGCATATAAGAGGTAGTTACAAGGAGCTATTGCATATATTTGACATTATTTAACTTCCATCTCTTTGGCATGTCAAATAATAGGTAGTTACAAGGAGTTATTGCAATATATATTTGACCTTATTTGTACCTTACCCACAATGGTTGATTTAATTTTGGTCCTTACACCCTGTTGTTTATTGGTCTTGTGGTAGCTTGTCCTTTAATTTTGGTCCTTTCATTTTTTTGTGGTACCTTTCCTCTCACCTTTTGGGTCTTTTACTGATCTTGATTTATCTTTTGATTTGTACTGCCTTTTATGTTTTTGGGCTTGTGGGTGTAACTATGGTTGTTTGTCCACAATTGAGGTAGTACACCAACTTAGTCCCAAGGGTTATGAGTCTAATTTATACCCACTCTTTTCTTTTTGAATTGTACCTTACTGGTTGGTTTTTGTACCCTTTGGTTGGTCCTTGTACCTTACTTGAGGCCGTGAGTCTCTTTGGCCTCAGTCTGTTGGCTGTCAGATCATATTTATTGTGATTGTACTGAGCCTTTTGACTTTCATTGACTTTATTTGATTGACCGTACCATAGCCCAGTTATCTCTCTCTCTCTGGTTTGTACTAACCCTATAATAGGGTCACTTGGTTCCTAGAGTTGACTGGTCTCTAAGAGGCACAATCATTTCTAAAAGTAACTCTTCTGAGTATATTACAGGAAACGCATACACCAAGGTAGTCAAATATGTGTTGGTTATAATACTTAAGGAATCAAATTCTTGGTAATCAAATATGTGGTAAATAATTTGAATTAAGTAGTTAAGACATGTCCTATTAGACAAAATTATTTGTAATCAAATTATATTTGTTGCTAAAGAATTTTAAGAACGTGAACACTTTGAAAAAAAACTGTCTTGAATATAAGAGTGAGGTAAAAATGTTACCCATACTGCATGTCATCGATTATAACCTTCCCAACATTATAGAAACAAAATCTTCATACATAGGATGGGGACGAGTTCTAAAAAAGGTAAGAAAACCTAAAGAAGAGGAAATAGTCTAGTTTGCATCAGGAACTTGGTATAAAACTGAGCTAAACTATGCCAATGTCGATAAAGAAATCCTTGTAGCACTGAGATGCATAGAGAAGTTACAAATTCATTTGTTGAACCATGAATTTATCATAAGAACAGATTGCTCTAGTCTTCCAATTGTGCTCAACGACACACTAAAAATTGCAACAACAAAAGGAAAGTTAGCAAGATGGAAATCATTGTTTTGATGTTATAATTGTACTGTTCATGAGCACATTTCTGGGAAAGCAAAAAGCATTCCTAACTTTTTAACAAGAGAATATTTGACATAGAAGTATGATGTTAATTTTTTACCAATGAACCTGAAGCAAGCGAGCCTGAAACAAGTGAGCCTGGTGCAAGCGAGCCCGAGGCAAGCGAGCGTAGAAGGTCAAAGAGGAATCCAGTGGGGGCCCATAACCCACAAGTAAACATGGAAATCTCTGCTTGGACCGAAGGAAAACATCAAATCTATACTATTGATGATAATATGAGTTGGTTGGATTTTATGCAAGATTGGAAACCTAGGTGGGAGTTGAGACATACTGAAGTATTAGATGCTAACTTACAGGGATCTGATGATTTTATTAGACTAGTTCCAGAAATCAGAAGAATTCCTATGGGATCCAATATTGTACCAGAGATGATTTACAACAACTCCCTGAGAAAAGCAGCTGATGCAAGCAATTGGTTAACACACCTCTACCATGATCTTAACTTAATCATGACAGAGGTCTCTTCACATCAACCCAGGCTAAAACTAGACCATCAATACTACTGTATTAACCGGATACGTTGCTTGAAAGCATGGCCACATCAAGATGGTAGTCTCCGGTTTCCAAGTACTACACACACTTATGAAAAATATAAAAAATTATGGTGGCAATTCTTGAGAAAAGAAAATACAGATTGAACATATTATACCATGCTAAAGTTTGGACTTCAAAGTACACATGATATCCATGAGGATCCAACTACATTCTACGACGTCCGTAATTGGATGAGAGACTGGTGGCAGTCATTCGGCATCAACCTGACAACATTAGAACCAATTGTTATTTATAATCTAAAACGGGAAGTTGGAGAATCTCTCGAACAGGTCAAAGATATTTTGCAGACAAAGATTACTGAGGATCAAATCCTTGGGTACTACATTAAATACAAAGAACAATGGCTTGTCAAAACCCGCATAGACATCCACATGCATCAGAATAGACGCGTGGTTCAGAGGTCTATTTATTCAAAGGCATGGTGCACTGAATCCAACGTCTTTTGAGAAATATATGGTCCCCCATACTCCGATGATTTGTAAATATCTAAAAAGTATTTGGCTATGAGTGGGGCATGTCCATTCAGATTGTCATAAAGATTGAATGGAAAGTCTATGCAACTATGTCATGATAATATAAATAAATCCCTACTTTTCTCTGTGTCAATATGATTGAAAATCTATGTTATGCAATAAACACCCTCAGTCAAGATTACAAGTAATTGTCCAAAGGAAACATTAGTTGGGAGTAGGACTGAAAGATACCATTTTTCAAAACAACATACATGTTTATAATTCTGTTGTTGCTTGATTCAATTACTTTCAGTCATCTAAGAAGACCATGCTTGATTACAAAACTACCCATGTCTTTCCAACATTCAATGAGTTCATCCTTTTCCTTAAGAGTATTTCATTTTAGATTTTGAATAAGATTATACAAGTTCCACGACATTATATAAAATATTGTTTTTGAAGATTTGTGAACACTTATTAACCACCTAAAAGATCTTACTTTTGAAAGTCATAAAAACTTTTAGCATTTTTCCATAATGGTTAGTTATTTTTATTTTATATTATTATTGCTAAATATAAATATCTTACTAAATGTGAGTGTACTTCAATTACTAAGGTGATGAACCCAAACTGATGGGATGAGAGAGACTTTAGGGCCATGACAACAAAGCTGATAGCTAGATGGTGTGATATGGGACTCAAGACCCAAAGGAGCAATAAAAGACAACTCATAATTGCATGAATTTCTACTCCTAAGAAAGATAAAGTGATCCTCTTCCTTAGCACTTGAATGCCTAGATTTTGAGAAAGGGAATGCGGTACAAGTCACCTTATAAAAGAAGTTACACGTCACCTTTTAAGAGGTGCTATGCCTTGCAGTCCTATCTAAACTTTTTTCCCATGGTGCAGGTAGAAGCAAACAGGTATTTGTTAGATCTGTCTTCCTCGATCGAGGGGTGTTTAGGAACGCTAGAGGAAACTCAGACATCCAGTAGGTCTAGAAGAGTTTTATCAACTAGATGTCAAAATACCAGAAGAAAATTCCATAAACACATGAAATATTATTGCGCTCAAGGGGGGTCATGTTCCTACGATGATGAGACAATAGGCGACGACGAGGTGCCCTTGAGGAACAGACATTTAGTGAAACAATGGGTACCCAAGGATCTTCCTCAACCGAACACAGATTTTTGTGTGGATGAGAGGATATATTGAATTGCACCATCGTCAATACATGGTTTCAGGTTGTTTTGCATGGATGGCATAAAGGTCCCTTACAATAAATATACAGAATTGATGGAGTATGTTGGACCCTGTTACAACTACAACGATTGGATGCGCCTGGTCCGATATACAAAAAGTATGCATAGATATGGATTGTCGGCAAACTATTTACAGTTGAAAGAAAAAGATCAAAATAAAGGAGCAACGTTGTACATGGATGGAAAGCCAAAGTCCATAGGTAATATTGCGGGGTTTATAAATAGTACACAACCAGGGTCTACAAATAAGAAACTAAACTGCGAATTTGAGGGTGTTGATATATTTGTAACTTCGAAAGATAATATTCTATGTATTATATTTGTACTTTATTATATATCCCACAGAGATGTATTATTCCTCTTATTGGAAGTTTTGTCATTTGTATTTGCAAGTGTCGCAAGTTACATTGTAAGTGTCGCCATTTGTATTGATGGGTTATTAGACCACTAGTGTGGGGTCGGCCCTAGTTAGGTCATGTGGTTGGGTTATTATACTTGAGTAGAAAGTTGGCCCCAATGAATTATTGGCAGGTCAAGTCAGTGTATAAATAGAGAGGTTGTGTCTCTCATTTGATTCATTCACTCACTTCTCAAGCTCGCATAGCTAAGAGAGAAAGTGGTGCACTTGTGGAGGAGGAGGAGCATCTGCTAGAGACATCTTATTGGATTTGATCCTTATGATCTTGTATTTGGGTTTATTCTATCTCTGAGGAAGTTGCGGGGTTTTTCACCTTCTTGGTTTTCCCCGATGAAACTCTATCTCTTATGTGCTTGCATGATTGTGTTTATGATTGATATGCTATAGATATGCTGTACATGTTATTCTCTTAGAGATCCTTATGATAATGGAATGAAATTATCAAAAAATTTACATGGTATCAGAGCTGACCTAAGAAGAAGGCACTGTGCAGTTGCGGAAGCTAGGGCTTCTTAATATTTGCGTTTATCTCCACAGATCGTCAAAGGCAAGAGTCTAGATTGACTCTCCTTTGAAGGGCGCATATTTCTATTCAGACAGAATTCAATTCTGAGCATTTTCAGTTTTTGACCTGAAAATTAGGGTTTCTACAAAAAATGGAATTTATGAAATACAAGACCATGACTGGAAGCCCCTCTGAAAAATCAAATTTTAGAGCTTTGGATTGAAATTTTTGGTTGGCTGAAGCTCCAGCAAATTCAAACCCTAATTCAGGGTCCTGTCCAGTGAATCCAGAAGTTTCAAAAGCAATTTTGAGGGGTGAAAATTTGTAGATTTCAAATTCTGAGTATACCAGCTTGACTAGCTCAGCAAGGCACATCTTGCTACCCTTTCAAAAGTTTGAAATTCAAATTTTGAATTTTTAGGGTTTCTCTGACAAACCGTAATCCAGCTCCAGATCCGGTTTTCAGCAAATCAAGTGGTAAGACCTAAATCTTTTATTTCCATTTGAGTTTCTCATTAAAATGTCTCACCACACCAAGCTTGAGGATAAGCTTGAAGGGGCTGATAGCTTCTGAGCCTAGAAGTATAGGATTGGGTTAATCCTAGAAGAAAATGAGTTGGACAACTACATAAAGGAAGAGGTTCCAGTTCCAGAGGGAGATGAGGCTAAAGCCTTACTCAAAAAGAACCTGGTCAAGGCTAAGAGAATCATTGTTGATTCTATCAAAGACCATCTCATACCTCATGTGTCTTCCCTAAAGACACCTAAGGAGATGTTTGACTCCTTGACCAAGTTGTTTGAAGGAAAGAACATTAATCAGAAGATGACTCTACGGAATCAATTGAAAGGGGTAAAGCTTCAGAATGGAGAGACTATTCAATCCTACTTTTCTAAGGTCTCTCAAATCAAGGAACAACTTGAAGCTGTGGATGAATTAGTGGAGAATGGTGAAATTGTAATGACCACATTGAATGGCCTACCTAGGTCATGGGACTCCTTCATCCAAGGAATCTGTGCAAGAAGGAAATTGATCTCTTTTAGTAGACTATGGGAGGAATGTTCACAAGAATAAGCTAGGCTTGTAGCCCAAGAAGAAAAGATGGGGAATGAAGATCAAGATTTCACTGCACATACCAAGAAGGGTAAGTCTAGGAGGGAGCCATCTCATAGCAAAATATCTTCACACCATCATTATCATAAAGATAAGAAAGATCTAAGATGTTTTACATGCAATGAGAAGGGACACTTTGCCTCAGATTGTCCTAAGAAAAAAAAGAACAACAACAACAACTTCAACAAGAAGAAGAAGGGAAGCAAGAAGAGATATCATGCTCATGCTGCTGAGGATGATGAACCAACCAAGAAGAAGGCTAGAGCAGAAAGTGATGACTCATCAAGTGAAGATGAATATGTTCTAATCTCTGCTCTCACAGGTACTATCTCTTATGGATGTGATGATTGGCTTATTGATAGTGGGGCTTCCAAACACATGACTGGGTTTAAAGAATGCTTTGTAGCTCTATCTGAACATGATTCACCTCATAAAGTAAAACTTGGGGATGACTATCAATATCCTATCAAAGGAAGTGGTGAAGCCTCCTATAGACTAGACTCTGGGAAGTCTTTGAAAATGAAAGATGTTCTATATGTACCTGGGCTCAATAAGAATCTCCTATCCATATCATCTTTGGATGCAAAAGGAATTAGAGTTGCATTTGTAGATGACCAAGTACTCATGTGGCCAAAGGGTAAGACCATAGATGATGCAGTAGTGATTGGAGAGGAAGAGGGAGGATTGTACAAATTGAAGGGACAACCTGAACATGCTATGGTACATGAATCCATGGATCCAAGTGAACTTTGGCATAGAAGGCTTGCACATGTGCACTATAGAGCACTACCAATTGCAAGAAAAGCTGTAGAAGGTCTTCCTGAAATCCAGTCGAAGCATGAAGGTGTTTGCAAAGGATGTGCAAAAGGAAAAAACACAAAGAAGGAATTTCCAAGCAGTGAAAGCAAAGCAAAAGGAATCTTGGAGATTATCCACTCCGATGTATGCAGTCCGATGTCTTCCAGTTCTCTAAGTGGGTATGTATACTATGTTTCTTTCATTGATGATTTCTCTAGGAAGACTTGGGTTTATTTCTTGAAGAATAAAGATGAAGTGTTTGATAAGTTCAAGGAATTCAAAGCCTTGATAGAAAATCCAACAAATAAGAAGATCAAGACTTTCAGATTAGACAATGGTGGAGAATTCACCTCAGGTGATTTCAGGAAATTATGCAGTGATTCAGGGATTAAGAGGGAGTTGACTGCTCCTTACAATCCACAACAAAATGGAGTTGCAGAAAGGAAGAATAGAACCATCATGGAGGTAGCATGGGAAATGCTTCATGACCAAGATCTGCCTATGCATCTATGGGCAGAAGTAGCTAGGACAGCGGTATATGTGCAGAACAGAACACCTCACAAGATACTTGACAACAAGACACCAAAAGAAGTCTTCTCTAGTAAGAAACCTGAAGTTAGCCATCTCAGGATATTTGGCTGTCCAGTATACACACACATTCCAAAGGAAAAGAGGACAAAGCTAGATTCTTCAGGAAAGAAGGGCATCTTTGTGGATTACAGTGAAAGCTCGAAGGATTACATAATATACTTTCCAGGGTTCAAGAAAATTGACATCAGCAAGGATGTAACATTTGATGAAGACTCGACATACAACAAATCGAGGAAGACACCTGTTGAAGACCATGAAGAACCAAAGGTAACCAAATTTCAAGACACTACTGTGAATGAAGCAATTCCAAAAGAAGATCGTGAATTTGAAGATCCACAAGAACCTATAGATCCACTCCGTGAGAAGAACTCTCACAAGAGGAAACCTGCATGGGCTAGAGAGCTTATTCAAGATGCAGAAAGGTATGGCATTCCAGACACAGAGAAAGAAAGAGGACTAGATCACATACCAGTTATGTTGCCTTACTCTGTGATATTATGAACAAAGAACCTTCTAGTTATGAAGAAGTAGCGAAAAAGAAAGAATGGAAGGATGCCATGGTAGAGGAGTACCAGTTGATCATGAAGAATGATGTTTGGGATGTAGTCCCAAGACCTGAAGGGAAGTATGTTGTGACTTCCAAGTGGATCTATAAGATCAAACATGCTGCAGCTGGTAGCATAGAGAAATACAAGGCGATTTTTGTAGCTCGTGGCTTCTATCAGAAAGAGGAAATAGACTATGAAGAGAATTTTTCTCCTATAGCCAAATACACTTCCATCAGAATAGTACTTGCTCTGGCTACAGCGATGAAGTGGAAGATACACCAGATGGATGTCAAGACATCTTTCTTGAATGGTGTAGTCGAAGAGGAAGTGTATGTGGAGCAGCCATTCAGTTTTGAAACACATGACAGGGAGTCATATGTGTGTAGGTTGAAGAAAGCCTTGTATGGCTTGAAGCAAGCTCCTAGGACTTGGTATGGTAGGATGGACAGTTTCCTATCCAGTTTGGGCTTTACTAAGAGTAAAGCGGATTCCAACCTTTACTACAAGGTTGAGGAAGGCAATCCTGTGATACTACTATGATATGTGGATGACCTGTTTGTTACAGGTGAGGATGGGTTGATTGCCGACACCAAGAGGAAGCTTGCTGCCGAGTTCGAGATGAAGGACTTGGGGATGATGCACTATTTTCTAGGCATGGAGGTGTGGCAGAGGGCAGATGGGATCTTTCTTGGATAAGGGAAGTATGTAGTAGAGATCCTGAAGAGGTTTGGGATGATGGACTGCAAGGCCATGGCCACACCTATGGCATCGAACCTGAAGCTTCTGTGTGATGCTTCATTTGAGCCGATTGATATCACTGTGTATCTATTGGGCCTTGGAAATGTCCCTTTTTAACCATACTTATTTCATCATTTTGCCAAATTTTACTTTACTTTCGTAAACCATATACATGCCTTTTTCCAAATCAATCAACAATCCTGACAAAGTATAAGTCATTATTGTTTCATTTAACTATGCCTAATATTGTTATGGTTATGGATCCTGACCCTTGGTTTATGCTAACATTTGTGAGTTCATTTAGTCAAAATCTAAAGCATAGGTGTATCAGCCAAGTGGGGCTAGCTGTTACTCTTCAAAGCACCAGCTACTCATACTCCAAGGGATAGTGCATCCTCCACGCAAGCTGTAACAGATCCTCACTGTAACAGATTCCACTGAAATAGAGCCCAGCTGTGACAGACAGGTTGCATTCCAGTTGATGAGTCTGTTGATCCATTAATTATCAGAGCAACAACATCCTTCATGATTAACAGCCTTGTTTAATACGGTTGTATCAGTTAGCTGTAACTCCGCAGCATGAAGATCATAGATCTTCATTGCTGCATGGATATAGTGGATCTGAAACTGTATTTTCCTTGTATAAATTCTAGAAGGCTCTCGTATCCTAGGGTTGGATAATTACCACTTTGTGTAAGCTGTAACAAATCACTAAGAATCATGATCTTCCATCATTAATATGAGCCGCAGAGTTCTTCATTTCTGTGTCTTAATTTGCTGTGACTCTTGACATATCTGTTAGAAGGCCAAGGCCCACCTTCTCACAGAGATAGCTAGTTTAAGTAGGTAGAGTAGTTTAGTTTTACTTCTGGTGTGTGGTGTGGAATTATTACAGATGTTATTGGTAGCTGCAACAGAGAATTAGCTTTCCTTTTGGTAGTTTATAATTGCATCTCGAATAGCTATAGCAGATTGGTGTGACAGTTGACTGCGTAGGATAATTTATTTAATTGCACGTGTGTTGTAATCAGCTGTGACAACCAAGCTCAATTCCAAATTCTTTTAGTTGTTTATGCTTTCTAGGATTTCCTGTAATTATCAGTTAGAGTTCAAGCTTGTATTTTAATTCTGGTTGCTGTTGTATCTTCAATTGCATTCATAGATTAGAAAGATAATGGTAGAGTTATAGTAGCCACTAGATAGATCATTTTGGTAAAGATTGAATGCTGTAGTTTGATAATTATAGGATTTAACTTCTTGCAAAAGTAATCTAGTTCCATTTCATTATTAGATCATTAACTTGCTGGGTTGATTTCTGTAGGAAGGTTGTTTTACTTTGGATTCTTAGATGTATGAATTAGATTAGTTTTCTGATGGAATGAGTTGGTTGAGCATATAAGTAGGGTCATTATCTGCACTTAGTAAATCAACTGCTTGATCTGTTTATGCATAGATTGTGCTTATTGCCTTTGAAATAAAAGACCTTCCTGGGTTTGAGAATTTATATTGACCATCCTGTGTGTTCGCTTTAATTAACTGACATATAGGGTGACCAACATTTTGGTGCC
Source organism: Larix kaempferi (assembly GCA_027924585.1). Lineage (NCBI taxonomy): Eukaryota > Viridiplantae > Streptophyta > Pinopsida > Pinales > Pinaceae > Larix > Larix kaempferi. Next base: position 28,734,934 of record BSBM01000232.1, read on the forward strand.
ATTGCCGGGGATAGTAATAGATAGACAGAGTTAGTAGTTGGTTTCATTTGATTTTATTTTAGTTCAATTACTTACAGCATGCATGAATACAAGAAAAACAAATCGGGAACCCCCTTTGAATACTAACATTGCAGGTAGAAGAGGTCGAGGTCGTAATGCAGGTCAAGGAAGACACACATACATTGATGAGATAATTGCTAGAGCTGATTCTTCCACTAGACCACCGTGTAACTCTACAGGTAGGGGAAATTATGTTCCTCCCAATCTTGAACAATCAGCATCCATAGTGGAGGAGACAACTGGACCTTCAACTCCTGTTGCAGAAAGTAAAGGCTCTTGAAAATAAGGGAAGCACTGTAGGTGCACCAGATAGAGAGGAGATCTATCATATTGATGGAACCAGATTTACTAAAGAGGTGTGGTTGGATACTCACAGAATAGCAGAGGAAGAAAGAAGGCAAGAAGAAGAGAGGAGAAGAGAGGAAGAACGCATAAAGGAAGCTGTTGAATTCTGGATCAGAACCATGGCTGGTAGAGAACAGGAGGGAAAGAATGAACATGGAAATCACCAGGAAGAAGAAGGAGAAAATAATCAGTTTGGTAATACTGTGGCTACATTAGAATTCCCTATCCTCCAGATACCTAGAGCAGCTCCTATGAAGAATATCTCACCATCAGTTCTCCCAAATTTTCATGGTAAGTCTTCTGAGGATCCTGATGAGTTTCTTTTTGAGTTTGATATCCTCTGTCGTAGCTATGATTACACCTCTAGTGCTCAGAAGCTGAAGTTATTCCCAACCACCTTGAAAGGAAATGCTTTGCGCTGGTTCATGAGTCTGGGTCGTGAGACCATTACTACTTGGGACCAAATGAAAAACACCTTTCTTTCTAAGTACCAAGAATATTGCAGAACTAGAGATAGAAAAGAGGAGTTGTCTAAAATGGTTCAGAAGGATGAAGAAAGTTTGGAAGACTTTTTGGAAAGATTGTTGTACAACTTACAAAGATTTGGTCATGCTGAGATTGGCAAGGATGTGCTCAAGATTATCTTACTAAGAGGAATTAGAGAAGATTGCCTTGATATGTTGAGTCTACTGGGAAAAGGGGATATCTCAAAGGAACCTTTTGAAAATATTATTGAATGATGTCGAAGGTACTCCATAGGATATTCCAGAACCAACAAAAGAGACAAAGACCGAGACCAGGACATCTTCACTAGGACTCAAAAGTCAGCTAGTGGAGAGGTCACTTGAGCAGAAATAGGCAACTTACTGGAAAATTTTAAAACAGACATGATGAGCTCCATTTCCTCAGATTTGGATGTGTAATGTACCCACCTGCTGACCCAATAAGAGAGGGAAGATGATAATAATATGTGGGGCTTTCACATTCTATCATCCCATTCATTAGAATGATATGAGTAAATCATTTGTGTGCAGATGTAAAATTAATCAAGTATGCACAACGGAATTAAACTTATCCACACACATTACTCATGCATACAGCATAGCAACAGTCATCAAATTAATACATTGTAGAAGTAAATACATAGACATAAAAACACTTATCTTCATTTTGCAACTGCCCCAAGCAACTAGCTATGTTGTTGCAACGTTCCACCAACCATAGGCTCTTCGACAGCTTATACTGAGTCAGTCCGAAGGCCACCCCAGAGCTGGGCATGATTCTCACAAGGAAAAAGGGGACAAATCTCATTCACAGCCAATTAATCATTCCATCTGAGCCAAGCCAGTCCATAGCTGGGTTTATCAGGCTACAATTGAACCCTGGATGCTTACTCTCAAGCTCAAGTCAAAGCAATAAATACCCATACCCATACCCCAACATATTCATTTCTCACACAGCAAGCACAAACATTGGGCATAGATACACATTTCTAGCAATGGAATTCACAGACACGCCCTTCTCTACTGGGAGAATGAAGGAAAACACAGCAAACATGCTTGGAAAACGCCCAGGTAGCTCTAAACTCGTGAGGGAGAAGGAATGATCATGGATAATGGATTGGGGGAGAAATTCATGGCTCTTTTCTTGCCCAAGAAGAAAAACATGAATTCCCATGCAGGGTGGTTTTCCCATACCCGAATTTGGACAGCCATACCTCCCATTCCCCAAGGCATTAACTACCTCAACCAACTCTTGGGAGAAATCAATGATTGGGTTAAAAAGTCAACATGGGTAGTTGAGGGTTTGATGGGTTCTCTCATTGACACTTGGCTTGACTTGAGTGGCTCAAGGGTTTGAATTTTTTCCCTCCCAATTCCTTGTAAAATCATGCCCCCATCTCTTGTTGCATTGCATAGCTAGTTGTGGGCTTTTATTAAAATACATATTTATAATTTCAATGTGCCTGGCTAGCACGTAAACCTTATGCATCACTAAATCGATGGCAGGGCCTTGGCCTTGAGCTCCTCACCATGATTTCATAACAATATTACATCATTTATAATGTTAATGCCATGGGGTCAAACTTGGGACATTACAGGATGTCATGAGGGCAAAACAGAAACAAGTGGTAGAAGATCTTACACTTGGGGTATTCTGTCGTAAATGTAGGAAGAAGCATCCACTGAAGGAATGCCCATTGGAAAAAGCAGAGGTATGTAGGATATGTGAACTTGAGCATGATACTAAGGAGTGTCCATCATTACCTAAGGTTAAGGCAGTCCTGCAGGCATCTATTCCAGATGTAGAGCCAGCATACTTTATGGCACAGAAGAAACCATGGCAGCCTAGAAACCAAGGTATGAATCCAGATCCAGCATTTTTCTGCATAATATGAATGGAATGAACAATATGCATAATATGAATACACAATTCCCTTCACATTATTCCAGCAACCAGTGGCATCCATCTCAGAATCCAATGCAAAATCTTAATTCATGGACACCATGGCCACAACAGTCTAACCAAGCTCCTTGGAATTCCAACTAGAGAAACTCTTACTAAGGAAATAACTTTCCCCATCACCAGACTCAGTATCAATAGTAACCTCCTCAACAGTATCAGCATCAGCAGTATCAGCAACCACAGCCCCCTTTCCAAAACAATGTCGCACCTATGAATGCACCACTTCGACCACAACTACCTGCACAACCTAACTCGAACCCAAACAATAAAGCATTCCATCAATTCAAGACTGCCAACATGCCTGCATACTCCATTACCCAGATTCCTTGCAATGATATACAATTACGATTAGGGAGGGTAGTGGAACTTATTATCACTAAGGATGTGTCACCCCCAGTGATTGAAACTGGAGTAAATCAGCATTATGAGAACATGGTTAATTCAACAAGCCCCATTATTGAGGATGCTGATACTCCTACTGAAGCAGTAGCAAAAACTCAAAAAGCAAACACACGATGTGTCATAACCTACACAGTTGAATAGAGAACCACCATACCCTGAACGATTGCAATTGCAGAAAACAGTGGAACAACCCCGATTTGATCTCGTGGGAGAGTTGAAAATTTGTATGTTAAAATTCCACTATTACAGGCCCTTCATGATGTGCCCATTTATGCTAAGACGGTTAAAGATTTGTGTGTCAAGAAACCAGGGAGAAGGCCCAGGGATCTCCCCACTGTCGACGTGTTGGGAAAGCTTTCAAAATTAATAATGGGGAAGGCCCTTGTGGCAAAGTACGATGACCCTAGGAACCTGATTGTTACAGTTCACATAGGGAATACACAAATTCCAAATGTCTTGGTGGATTTAGGCGCAGCTATTAACGTTATGACCATAGAAACTGTGAAGAAATTGGGACTCACTAATCTTTGACCAACCCCTACCATTTTGGAACTTGCTGATAGATCAACGATCAAGCCTGAAGGGATCCTAGATGACCTCGTGATCTCAGTCGACTTGTGGGAATACCCTGTGGATTTCTTTGTGTTATAGCCGAAATATCAGTTGGGGGGACACCCACTGATCCTGGGAAGACCGTGGTTAGCCATAGCAGATGCCTATATCAGCTGTCGGTCAGGATCTATGACCATTTTAGATGGAACTGAGATCAAGACCCTAACCCTGTACCTTCCAGCTCGAACAAGAACAAAAACTGAGACTCCATTATGGGCATATTTGGAGGAGGAAGAGGGTGTGCAACCACTACTAACCATAGGGAGAATCTTAATGTTTAAAGATGAAATAGAGGATGATGCCATTAATAGTTTCATCAATGAGCCCACGTCAGTCAATCAAAGTGTCTATCAGATCTTGGACAATACTCTAGCTTTAACAGAACAAGAAAAGCTTACAGAAGAAACTCTAATCGGTGATGACAGTATAATTCCAGTACTTAAGAATTCGAAGAGTGTTCCAGTAGAAATTGGGCCAGGAAAAACATTGAATATCAATCCTAATCTGGCACCTAATGAGCTGGAACAACTAGCCACTCTGCTGAAATAGCATAAGGGAGCTTTCGCTTGGGAGTACACAGACATGAAAGGAATTCCTTCTCATCTGTGCACCCATCACATGTATATTAAGAGCGACTCCAGGCCTGTATGTCAACCACAACGAAGGATGAACCCAAACCTGAGAGACATAGTGAAAGAAGAAATCCATAAACTTTTGGAAGCAGGATTTATATATCCAATTTCAGACAGTGAGTGGGTTTCTCCACTTGTGATTGTGCCAAAGAAAAATGGGAAATGGAGGGTCTGCATGGATTACAGAGAATTGAACAAGGCAACGCAGAAGGACCATTTCCCCTTACCTTTCATCAATCAGGTCCTTGATACCTTGTCTGGGAAAAAGTATTTCTTCTTTCTGGATGGCTTGAGTGGCTGTAACCAGATTTAGATTGCTCCATAAGATCAGGACAAAACCACTTTCACTTGCCCTTGGGGGAATTTTGCATACCGAGTACTTCCTCTTGGGTTGTGCAACGCACCAGCTACATTTCATAGAGCAGTGATTGGAATCTTTTCAGAAATAGTGAATGATTGCATGGAAATCTTTATGGAGGACTTTACTCCATATGGTGATAGTTATGAAGAAGCATTGAAAAATTTAGAAAAGGTTTTGAAATGTTGTGAACAAAGCCAGCTCTCTTTAAGCACTGAAAAGTGCCACATGATGATGAGTGAAGGCATAGTGCTGGGGCACTTCATCTCTTCTGATGGTATCCAGGTAGATCCATCCAAAATCAAGGTAATTGAAAATATACCAACTCCTGGGACACAGAAGGATGTACGTAGCTTTTTGGGGTCTACTAGCTATTACAGAAAGTTCATAGAAATTTTTTCCAAACTAGATTCTCCTTTGTTCACTCTGTTGATGAAGGATGCATAGTTTGTCTGGAATGATGCATGCCAAACAGCATTTACTGAGCTAAAGAAGAGGTTGTCTACAGCTTCCATCTTACAAGGACCCAATTGGGCTTTACCTTTTCACATTTCTTTAGATGCTTCAGACACTGCCATTGGAACAATTTTGGGACAGCAGGAAGGTAGTGCTCCTTATGCCATTTACTATATTAGTAAAAATTTGTCCTGCTAAACTAAATTATATTGTCACAGAAAAAGAATTTCTTGCTATTGTTTATGCCATCAACAAATTTAGACATTATATTACTGGATATTCTACTTTTGTGCACACTGATCAATCTGCTATCAAGTAATTAATGAATAAACCAATCACAAATGCTAGAGTTACTAGATGGCTGTTACTGTTACAGGAATTTGATATCACAATTATTGATAGACCAAGAAAGGAAAATGTTGTTGCAAATTTTTTATCTCGATTTACTAATAGTGATGACAATTTACCAGTCGAAGATTCCTTCCCTGATGAACATTTGTTTGCAGTATCAGCTCATTCCCCATGGTATGCAGATATTGCTAACTTTTTGGCTGCAGGTAAGCTTCCAGCACATCTGTCAAAGAGTGAAAAAAGGAAGATCATACAACAGAGTGCTAGGTACTGCTGGATTAATGGCCATCTTTTCTACACAGGGCTTGATTTAGAAATCAGAAGATGTGTTAGAGAAGACAAAATCTTTAGCATTCTTAAAGCTTGCCATGATGAGCCCTGTGGGGGACATTTTGCTAACAAAATGACAGGTCATAAAGTTTTGAGAATGGGCTATTTATGGCCTACATTGTTTAGAGATGCAAAGAAATATGTTCAGGCATGTGATAGCTGCCAAAGAATGGGCCATCCCAACAGATTAGATGAGATTCCTTTGCAACCACAGCTTGTGGTTGAACCATTTGATAGGTGGGCTCTAGATTTTGTAGGGCCTATCAACCCTCCCTCAAAGCAAAAATTTCACATCTTGGTTTGCACAGACTACATGACCAAATGGGTAGAAGCTGTAGCTTTGGTTAAGGCTAATTATCAGGCTATGATTGATTTCCTGTATGAAGAGATTTTTACTCAGTTCGAAGTACCTAAGGAAATCATTACAGATGGTGGACTATAGTTTGTGTCTCACAAGCTGGAAGCACTGTTACATAAATTTCATATTCAACACAGAATAACCTCACTATATCATCCACAGGCCAATGGTCAAGTGGAGAGCACAAACAAGGTTATTGAGGCCATTCTAACAAAAAATAGTGAAGAGCCATCGTAGAGATTGGGTTGAAGGGATTCCAGAGGCACTGTGGGCCTATCGTACTACGTGGCATAACACCACTGGTTTTTCCCCATATGAGTTAGTGTATGGCAAGAATGTTATTTTTCCAATAGAATTTGAAATCAAAACCTTGAAAACAGTTGTGGAAGCAAACCTAGATCTATCAGAGGCACAGAGGAATCGACTGAATCAACTCAATGAATTGGATGAGAAGCGCACAACTGAAGTACATCATACAGCTTTAATCCAACAACAACGCTCTAAATGGCATGACAGATTTATAAAAAAAAGGGTCTTCCAGGAAGGAGACTGGGCCCTATTGTATGATTCACAGTTTAAGAGGGACTTTAAAGGCAAATTGCGCACCCGTTGGTTGGGACCCTATCAGATAGATCGGGTATTTGATAATGGAACAGTTCGGTTGATCACCATTGACGAGAACAAAGTACCATTATTTGCAAATGGTCATCGACTATGACTGTATCACAAGCCGATCTCAAGGGATGCTTTTATTTCACAAGTTGCAGCTAATCCAAAGTATCAGTTAACGCCAGGGCAGGGATCTTCCTTAAACCCTATGAATTTCTAAAAAGTTGCAATTTCCACACATATTTTTGTACATAAATAATTGGTTTTTATTTCATTCTGTATTTTATCTATTTTTGCACTTGTGATTTGTTTTGAAGAACTGTGTGCAGGAACTAATTGGAGGAGGAGCAGCCATGACTGGGCCAGATGATTGCAGACACCCCACAATTGTTCCTAATCTAATAAAGCACTTTGAAAAGATGGATAATTTGTAGTCTTCCACAAATAGATAAAATTTGCTTCTACTTCACTCTGACGCAGTTGTGACTCCACCACTTTCTCCCATTCTGCCAAATTTCATAGCTGTGACTCCACCACTTTTGCTCATTCGGCCAAATTCTGCAGTTGCGACTCCGCTATTTTCGCTCACCTTTCTAAGTTGGCAGCTGCTACTCCGCAATTTTCGCTTCATTTTTACTCCTTCCCAGCAGCTGCGACTCCACTACCTTTGTCCATTCCGCTAAACCTAGCAGCTGCGACTCCGCTATCCTTGATTATTCTACTAAATCTAGCAGCTGTGACTCTGTTCTTTCCACTTCATTCCCACTCCTTCCGTACAACTACTGTTGAATATTGTAACTTCAAAGAATATTATATTTGTACTTTATTATTCCGGAGATGTTTCATTCCTCCGAGGCAATCCTATTATGTATCCGGAGATGTTTATTCCTCCGATGATTAATATTAACTAGGGTTATTAGACTCACCATATGTGGGTCGGCCCTGTAGTTACATTTTAGGGGTTATTAGACTTCTCCAGGTGAGGTCGGCCCCAACAGGTCTTTTAGTCAGTTGAGATTCAAGTATAAATAGAGGAGGTGAACTCCTCATTAGATCATTCACTCACTTGTGGAAGAGTGCGCACTAGTTGAGGAGATCTGCTAAGGAGTCAAGGAGAAGGAGCACATCTTGTATTTTGGTTGATCATCTTATTGAGGAAAGCTTTACTGGGTTTTCTACCCCATGAGGGTTTCCCAGGATATATTGTGTGTTATCTTGTGATTGTGTTTCTATCAGAGATCTTGCTTGTCTATTTGGTTTAAACTTAACATGGTATCAGAGCTAGACTGAATAGGACATCTTTCACAAGGTAAGATCATCTCTCTCTCTCTTTGGTGAAGTTAGGGTTTTCAGCCCAAAGTTAGTATTATTGATTTTTGGTTGCATGGCTGGATAGCCCTCATCAATACCTTTCTTTTAAGCCCTAGATCGAACTTTTTGGTTGGGTAGAACTCCGGGAATTGCAAACCCTAATTCTACCAAAAGTGCGATACGTCAGTTTTTGGTTTCAGAAAAAAGTTGGAATTTTTGTTTTCTGTTTACATGGTTGGATAGCCTTTATCAAGAGCATTCTTTTAAGCTATAGATCGAACTTTTTGGTTGGGTAGATCTCCGGAAATTGCAAACCCTAATTCTACCAAAAGTGCGATAAATTTCTGTTTCAATTTCCGAAAAAGTGAAAAGTAACTTTCCAAGTTAGTCTACTCTGTCTCTTGGACTCCCCCAAGAGAAGATGGCTCCTAATACTAAGCTTGAAGACAAGCTAGAAGGCATAGAAAATTTCCGGGCATGGAAATACAGAATTGGTCTCATTCTTGAAGAGAATGATCTTGCTCATTATATCAAGGAGGAAGTTGCAGAACCAGAAGAAGATGAAGCCAAAGAAAAACACAGGAAGGATTTGATTAGGGCAAAGAGAATCATAGCAGATTCTATTAAAGACCACTTGATTCCCCAAGTGGCTTCCAAGAAGACTCCAAAAGAAATGTATGATGCCCTAGGAAGAATGTATGAAGGGAAGAACATCAATAGGAAGATGAATCTAAGGACTCAGTTGAAGAGTACCAAGATGCACAAAGGAGAATCCATTCAAGACTACTTCTCAAGAGTCTCTCTAATCAAAGAGCAACTAGATGCCATTGGTGATACTCTTGATGAGGATGAACTTGTGATGACAGCTCTAAATGGTCTCACTAGACCTTGGGAGTCATTCATTCAAACTATGTGTGCCAGAAAAGAAAGTATGAAGTTTGATGTAGTTTGGGAGGATTGTGTGCAAGAGGAGGCTAGGGTTGCAAATAGAGAAGCCCTACTCAAAGAAGATGACCAAGCCTTGGCCACACACACCAAAAGAAGAAGGAGTCAATCCTACTCCAAGAAGGGATTACTCTTCCTTCCAGTGCTATTCTTGCCACAAATTAGGACACATTGCTAAAGATTGTCCTCTACAAAAGAAGAAGGGTTCTTACTACAAAAGACACCAAGCACATCTTGCAGAAGATGACAGTGAAGAAGAAGAAGTTGAGGAAGAAAGGTCTCACAATAAAAGGCCTAGAGATGAAAGGGAGGAAGAAGAAAGGACCTTCTCCAAAAGAAGGACAAGGAGAAATACAGAAGAAGATGCAGAAGAATATGTTCTCTTCTCCGCACTCTCTGGATCCATAACCCCTGAAGAAGGTACATGGCTTATTGACAGTGGTGCTTCAAAGCACATGACAGGACAGAAAAGGACTCTCTCAAAACTTGAAGAAAAGACTTCTCCCCAAAAGGTATCTCTAGGAGATGACTATCAATATCCCATTAAGGGAATTGGTGAAGCAAACTACAAACTCGATTCTGGAACTCCCATGAAGATGAAGGAAGTTCTATATGTTCCAGGATTGAAGAAGAATTTGCTTTCAATCTCAGCTTTGGACAAGAAAGGCTTCAGAGTTGCTTTCATTGATGGACAAGTGTTAATGTGGTCCAAAGGCAAAACCATTAAGGATGCAATTGTTATTGGTGAAGAGGAAGGAGGTTTATATAAACTCAAGGGTTATCCGGAAGCTGCTCTTGTTCATGAAACATCCAGCCCCAGTGAGCTATGGCATAGAAGACTAGCTCACATCAACTACAAAGCCTTACCTTATGTAAGCAAGGTGGTCATAGGACTACCAGACTTAAAGGTTGATCATGATGGCTCATGTAAAGGATGTAAGAAAGGAAAGAATGTCAAGAACCCCTTTCCGAAGAGTGAAACAAAGACTAAGGGTATCTTGGAGTTAATACACTCAGATGTATGTGGTCCAATGCCCACCACCTCTCTAAGTGGTTTTGAATACTATCTTTCATTCATTGATGATCATTCAAGGAAAACTTGGATCTACTTTCTAAAAGGTAAGAATGAAGTCTTTGGAAAGTTCAAAGAATTCAAAGCCTTAATAGAGAATCTCTCAGATAAGAAAATCAAGATTCTCAGGACAGACAATGGTGGAGAATATACTTCAAAAGAGTTTGAAGAATTTTGTAAAGAAGCTGGAATCAAGAGAGAGTTAACCACTCCCTACAATCCCCAACAAAATGGGGTTGCAGAAAGGAAAAATAGAACCATCATGGAAGCTATGAAGACTATGATACATGACCAGGATCTTCCCATGTATCTATGGGCTGAAGCAGCCAAGACAGCAGTCTATGTGCAAAATAGATTATCTCACAGTGCTCTTGAATTCAAAACTCCAGAAGAAGTGTTTATAGGTAAGAAGCCTGAAGTAAGCCATCTTAAAATATTTGGGTGTCCTGTGTACATCCACATTCCAAAAGAAAAGAGAACCAAGTTGGATCCCTCAGGTAAGAAGGGAATGTTTGTTGGTTATTGTGAAACTTCCAAAGCCTTCAGAATATACATACCAGGTTTCCATCATATAGAAATAAGTAGAGATGTAACCTTTGATGAGGAAGCAGCTCTCAAGAAATCCAGAAAGTGTCAACTTGAAGAAGTTTATGAAGAAGATACATCTCCCAAAATCTCAGAGACTGTTCTTGTCCCTAAAGAAGTTACATCAGAGGATCATGACATGTTGGAACCTCAAGAACCTCCTGTAGCAGATTTTTCTAGGAAAAGAAGACCAGCATGGGCTAGAGATATTATTCAAGGAGCTGAAAGATATGGTGCTCCCGAAGGCTCTACTAGAGAAAGGAAGAAACCAAAACTAGTGTCCAACTATATGGCCTTGATGTGTGATCTTGTGGATCAACTACCTACCAACTATGAAGAGGCAGCTCAGAAGAAAGAATGGGTAGAAGCAATGACAGAAGAATATCAGTCAATAATGAAAAATGATGTTTGGGATATAGTCCCCAAACCCAAAGATAAAAGTGTGGTTTCTTCCAAATGGATTTTCAAAATAAAACATGCTGCAGATGGTAGCATTGAAAAATACAAGGCAAGATTTGTTGCCAGAGGATTCTCTCAGAAGGAAGGAATTGACTATGAAGAAACATTTGCACCTGTCGCTAGGTATACTTCAATTAGAACTATCATGGCACTTGCATCCATGATGAAATGGAAATTGCATCAAATGGATGTTAAGACAGCCTTCCTGAATGGTGAAATTGAAGAAGAAGTATACATAGAACAACCTCAAGGTTTTGAGGTCAAAGACGGAAGGACCCATGTATGCAAACTGAAGAAGGCATTATATGGTTTGAAGCAAGCTCCCAGAGCTTGGTATGGAAGAATTGACAGTTTCTTATTAAGCATGGGCTTTACCAAAAGTAAAGCTGACCCCAATCTCTATCTTAAAGTAATGAATGATGAACCTGTTATATTGCTATTATATGTAGATGATCTATTTCTAACAGGAAATGAGAAACAAATCATTGAAAGCAAGAAGAAGCTTTCTTCAGAATTCGAAATGAAAGATCTCGGATTAATGCACTACTTCTTAGGCCTAGAAGTGTGGCAAGAGCCAAAAGGGATCTTTCTAAATCAAGGTAAGTATACTGTGGAGATCCTCAAAAGATTTGATATGTTGGAATGTAAATCTATGGCCACTCCCATGGACTCCAACCTAAAACTGCTGGCTAATGATTCTTCAGAACTAGTGGACATAACCCTATATAGACAGATCATTGGATCACTGATGTACTTAACAAATACTAGGCCTGATATATGCTTTGCTGTAAATACCCTAAGTCAGTTTCAAGTAGAACCTAGAAAGGTTCACCTTATAGCTGCAAAGCATATCATGAGGTACCTAAAAGGTACAGTGGACTTTGGCCTTTACTATCTTGGAGACAGTGAACTCAAGTTGCATGGTTTCTCAGATTCTGATTGGGCAGGTAGTGTCTCAGACAGAAAAAGTACTTCAGGTGGATGTTATGGTCTTGGATCTGCCATGATCTCCTGGTTCAGCAAGAAACAATCTAGTGTGGCCCTCAGTACCGCTGAAGCAGAATATATAGCTGCTTGCTCTGCCAGCTGTGAAGCGGTGTGGCTTCGGAAACTCTTATCTGGAATCTTTGACTTAGAAATGGATCCCACTGTGATTATGTGTGATAATCAAAGCTGCATTAAGATGACTGAAAATCCTGTGTTCCATGATAAGTCAAAACACATTGAGATCCGTTACTTCTATATACGAGACATGGTGCAGAGAGGAGCCATCAAGCTCGAGTATATAAGCACTGAGGATCAGGTTGCTGATATCTTGACTAAACCTCTGTCTCGAGTGAAGTTTGAGTACTTCCGAGACAAGCTTGGTATAGTCCAGAAGGACCCTCCTCGAAAGGGGGAGTAGTATAGTATTTCTGTCGCTTATTTTTCTGTTTTGTTAGCTACTTACAATTATTTAGATTTAGAGCTTTTACATATTGTTTATGTCTGATATACATGCTAGTGATGTACACATGTTTTGATGTGATGTGTACATGTGTTGATTAGTGATGTATACATATTGTGATATACATGTGTTGATTAGTGATGTATACATATTGTGATGTACACATGTTTTGATGTGATGTGTACATATGTTGATTAGTGATGTATACATATTGTGATGTACATGTGTTGATTAGTGATGTATACATATTGTGATGTACACATGTTTTGATGTGATGTGTACATGTGTTGATTAGTGATGTATACATGTTTTGATATACACATGTTTTGATGTGATGTATACATGTTTTGATATACACATGTTTTGATGTGATGTATACATGTTTTGATGTACACATGTTTTGATGTGATGTATACATGTTTTGATGTACACATGTTTTGATGTGGTGATGTATACATGTTTTGATGTACACATGTTTTGATGTGATGTATACATGTTTTGATGTACACATGTTTTGATGTACACATGATTTGATGTGATGCTTACATGTTTTGATGTGTTACATGATTGTACCTGTATAGATGTGGATACAGTTGAGGGGATTGGATCATCCCTGGACTTTCAGTCCTAAAAGGAGCCGTAGACGAGAGGTCTCCGAGAATGAAGTCCTTAGTGGACAGTTGAGGGGATTGGATCATCCCTGGACTTTCAGTCCTAAAGAGAGCCGTAGACGTGAGGTCTCCGAGAATGAAGTCCTTAGTGGACAGTTGAGGGGATTGGATCATCCCTGGACTTTCAGTCCTAAAAGGAGCCGTAGACGTGAGGTCTCCGAGAATGAAGTCCTTAGTGGACAGTTGAGGGGATTGGATCATCCCTGGACTTTCAGTCCTAAAGAGAGCCGTAGACGTGAGGTCTCCGAGAATGAAGTCCTTAGTGGACAGTTGAGGGGATTGGATCATCCCTGGACTTTCAGTCCTAAAGAGAGCCGTAGATGTGAGGTCTCCGAGAATAGAGGATAGGACTGCATCGTCCCTGGACCTCGGTTCAAAATGTACGTGATGGGGATTGCATCATCCCGGAACTGATAGTTCAAAATGTACGTGATAGGGATTGCATCATCCCGGAACTGATAGTTCAAAATGTACGTGATGGGGATTGCATCATCCCGGAACTGATAGTTCAAAATGTACGTGATGGGGATTGCATCATCCCGGAACTGATAGTTCAAAATGTACGTGATGGGGATTGCATCATCCCGGAACTGATAGTTCAAAATGTACGTGATGGGGATTGCATCATCCCGGAACTGATAGTTCAAAATGTACGTGATAGGGGATTGCATCATCCCGGAACTGATAGTTCAAAATGTACGTGATGGGGATTGCATCATCCCGGAACTGATAGTTCAAAATGTACGTGATAGGGGATTGCATCATCCCGGAACTGATAGTTCAAAATGTACGTGATGGGGATTGTATCATCCCCGGACTTCGGTCCCTGAATTGATCCGTAGACGAATGGTCTCCGAGAAAGAGTATTGATGAGGTATCGGTAGGATACTTGTGCTGCTGATGATGACGATGCTGCTGATCGTGTGATGACGATGCTGCTGATCGTGTGATGACGATGCTGCTGATCGTGTGATGACGATGCTACTGATCGTGTGATGACGATGCTGCTGATCGTGTGATGACGATGCTGCTGATCGTGTGATGACGATGCTGCTAATCGTGTGATGACGATGCTGCTGATCGTGTGATGACGATGTTGCTGATCGTGTGATGACGATGCTGCTGATCATATGATGACGATGCTGCTGATCGTGTGATGATGATGCTGCTGATCATATGGTGACGATGCTGCTGATCGTGATGTTGATGTTGACAGTGATGTACCAGTAACTGTTTGAGTTACTGATGAGGACAGATTGAAGAAAGCTTCCGATGATTTATAGATGTATCATGTGTGGTGACTCCTTGCTCCTGCAGATGCTGTTATAATATCCTTCTCGTTAAGGGGGAGTGTTGAATATTGTAACTTCAAAGAATATTATATTTGTACTTTATTATTCCGGAGATTTTTCATTCCTCCGAGGCAATCCTATTATGTATCCGGAGATGTTTATTCCTCCGATGATTAATATTAACTAGGGTTATTAGACTCACCATATGTGGGTCGGCCCTGTAGTTACATTTTAGGGGTTATTAGACTTCTCCAGGTGAGGTCGGCCCCAACAGGTCTTTTAGTCAGTTGAGATTCAAGTATAAATAGAGGAGGTGAACTCCTCATTAGATCATTCACTCACTTGTGGAAGAGTGCGCACTAGTTGAGGAGATCTGCTAAGGAGTCAAGGAGAAGGAGCACATCTTGTATTTTGGTTGATCATCTTATTGAGGAAAGCTTTACTGGGTTTTCTACCCCATGAGGGTTTCCCAGGATATATTGTGTGTTATCTTGTGATTGTGTTTCTATCAGAGATCTTGCTTGTCTATTTGGTTTAAACTTAACAACTACGACTCTGCCATTTTCGCTTATGTTGTTAAATTTCGCAGCTATGACTCCGCTAGTTTGTCTGCTCTCCGATTGATGATGCCAATAATGATGTGATTAGGCATTAGTTTTGTCGCTCGATCCACAAGATCTAATTATGGTTCTCCACGAAGGAAAATTTTAGGTTCCTTGAGTAGCTGTCATCCCAAGTATCAGTAGCCACATCATTTTAGCACATGTGCATTTATGCTTATTCCTAATGACGGAGATGATGAAGGCAGGCTATGATGGTTGGCGCACCATGATGATTAATTCATAGATGGACGCATAGCGTGAAGGTACAGGTTCTAACTATAATCATGATTAGGCATTTATTGACGCCGTGAATAATAATGGTTATGCCTGTCATTTATCCCTACCATTTATCCAGGCAAAACTGTGCTTAAAGCCATTACCCGTACTCCTGATCATGATTATCATTTTATTTGATTCATGTGACAAACCAGTCATAAATCTTACTTCGAAACTAACATTTCCACCTTTCCAACATGACTCAATTCAACTCTTGACTATCCATCAACCGTGCCCGCATGTAGATAGTTCGATAGTTGGAGCTATGACTGGCACATTCGTTACAACTTCTTGCAAAAGTCTAGCAATATGGGTATTCCTGTGAGATATGAACCTCTAACAATAGAATCCCTGTACAGAAACAGAGATTTCTTTGTCATTTTTCAAGAAGTAGGATGGATGACTTATTTCCAATGCCTGAATGGTTTTCATGAGGAAGCGGCCCTTGAATTTGCTCAAAATTTGACGAACACTGATTCAGAGGTTCGAGGAATAAGGGTATATGTTTCAGAGGTAATTCTGGCGAAAGTAATAGGACTTCCCAGAGTTGGGCATCATTGGTTTAGTCGAAAGCACTATCATCCAACCGCAGTTGAAGACTTTCTTGCAACTGGAGAAAGGGTCCGACCATTGCGCAGGGGAACTGCCTTGGAAACTCTTCCACATCCGTGGAACCAAGTTGCAATCTTTTTGAAGAAATATATTACATGCGAGGGGATGTATAGTGTTGTTTATATCAATGAATTTTTACTCCTATCACATTTACGACACAGTCGATTGCTAAACATGCCGTACTTTCTTTTTCAATCTTTGCAACGCATGGATTACTATGTTAAAGGTGCTCAACACCCCTTAGCATCCCTCACAAATCATGGGATCATTAAACTGCTAAGCTTACGAGCCCTTCCACAGCATAATTTGACATGGGATCAATTTCTGGACCGGCCAAACCTCCCTCGTGAACTGTCTTTAGAAATATTGCATGAGGACTGGAGTTCCTCAAATTCAGTTGGGGGGAGGGAAGATGGAACACCTAAAAAGATAGAAATAGAAGAGGATGAAATGGGGGCATCCAAAACTGAAAAGGAAAATGAAAACCCTCAAGCAAAGGCAATATCAGAAAATGAACAAGCAGTCCCGAACGTCGAATATTCTCCCACAATCATAAGGACTCTAAATCAGAAGGAGGGAGTTGGCTCTATTTCTAGGACAATAATACTTTCCTTGCCCCGGAGAAAGAGAGGACCGATGAACATGGGCCAGTCATCTTGCTCAGTGAAGAAGAGGAAAATCAAAATTGTGACTGCAGCAAAAGCAGGTCATCTGGTTAGGGTAGACAATGGGACTCCAATTTTGAAACCCCAACCACCTGCTAACACACAAGAACCTGCTGTAGAAGAACCTCAATTAGAAAATATTCTATTTGAAAATGAGTTGCTAAAGAAGGAGGTGCAAGATCTTTGGGAAGAACTAGATAAATGGAAGGAGACACGCAGGGAATAGGAAAAGAAGTATGTGGATGCAAGGGTGGAAGCTGCAGATCAATTGAGGAATTTATTGATTATTCGGGGAATTGGAGTATAGCAAGAGACAATATGTCCAAAATGTGGATATATTTTTAATTTGGCAGGGCTTACATTTACAAAGGTAGACCTAGCAGTTCAGGGATCTACAAGAGCAAGGTAATCAGAGAAGTTCTTTTCGATCTCAACCTCATCTTTTTGAAGGCATCAAGACGATCCAACAGACTAAAATTATTAGTAAAAAGAGCGTTGTCACACAAGAACCAACCACCTTAAAATTTTGTTGGAAGTATATTTTAGATTGAAGCTGCTAAGGGTAGGAGGATGCTATCACACAAGAACCAGCATTCCCAATAATTGATTGGAAAATTTTTATTTTCTCAACTGGCATAATATGAACAGGGGTCAGCCTCATAATCAAACTAATCAGTTGTTGCATGAGGACATGCAAATGGATATTTGGGGGGAGATGTTGGGCCCTGGAAATGTCCCTTTTTAACCATACTTATTTCATCATTTTGCCAAATTTTACTTTACTTTCGTAAACCATATACATGCCTTTTTCCAAATCAATCAACAATCCTGACAAGGTATAAGTCATTATTGTTTCATTTAACTATGCCTAAGATTGTTATGGTCACGGATCCTGACCCTTGGTTTATGCTAACATTTGTGAGTTCATTTATTCAAAATCTAAAGCGTAGGTGTATTAGCCAAGTGGCGCCAGCTATTACTCTTCAAAGCACCAGCTACTCATACTCCAAGGGACAGCGCATCCTCCATGCAAGCTGTAACAGATCCTCACTGTAACCGATTCCACTGAAACATAGCCCAGCTGCGATAGACAGGTTGCATTCCAGTTGCTGAGTCTATTGATCCATTAATTATCAGAGCAACAACATCCTTCATGATTAACAGCCTTGTTTAATACGGCTATATTAGTTAGCAGTAACTCTACAGCATGAAGATCATGGATCTTCATTGCTGCACGAATATAGTGGATTTGAAACTGTATTTTCCTTGTATAAATTCCAGAAGGCTCTCATAGCCTGGGGTTGGATAATTACCACTTTGTGTAAGCTGTAACAGAGCACTGAGACTCACGATCTTCCATCAATAATATGAGAGCAGAGTTCTTCATTTCTGTGTCTTAGTTTGCTGTGACTCTTGGCGTCTCTGTTAGAAGGCTAGGGCCTGCCTTCTCACAGAGATAGCCTGTTTAAGTAGGTAGAGTGGTTTAGTTTTACTTCTATTGTGTGGTGTGGAATTATTGCAGATGTTATTGGTAGCTACAACAGAGAATTAGCTTTCCTTTTGGTAGTTTATAATTGAATCTCGAATAGCTGTAGCAGATTGGTGTGATAGTCGACTGTGTAGGATAATTTATTTAATTGCATGTGTGTTGTAATCAGCTGTGACAACCAAGCTCAATTCCAAATTCTTTCAGTTGTTTATGCTTTCTAGGATTTCCAGTAATTATCAGTTAGAGTTCAAGCTTGTATTTTAATTCTGGTTGCTGTTGTATCTTCAATTGCATTCATAGATTAGACAGATAATGGTAGAGTTACAGTAGCCACTGTATAGATCACTCTGGTAAAGATTGAATGCTGTAGTTTGATAATTACAGGATTTAACTTCTTGCAAAAGTAATCTAGTTCCATTTAATTATTAGATCATTAACTTGCTGGGTTGATTTTTGTAGGAAGGTTGTTTTACTTTGGATTCTTAGATGTATGAATTAGATTAGTTTTCTTATGGAATGAGTTGGCTGAGCATATAAGTAGGGTCATTATCTGCACTTAGTAAATCAACTGCTTGATCTGTTTATGCATAGATTGTGCTTATTGCCTTTGAAATAAAAGACCTTCCTAGGTTTGACAATTTATATTGACCATCCTGTGTGTTAGCTTTAATTAACTGACATATAGGGTGACCAACAGTATCGTCGGATGATAGGGTCCTTGATGTACCTAACGAACACGAGACCAGATATTTGCTTTGCGGTGAACACATTGAGCCAGTTCCTGACGGATCCCAAAATTGTTCGCCTCGTTGTTGTAAAGCATATTTTGGGGTACCTGAAGGGTACAATTGATTATGGGCTCAAGTATGATGTGAATCAAAAGTTTAACTTGGAGGGTTATGTTGATTCAGATTGGGCAAGAAGTGCTACAGATAGGAAGAGCACTTTTGGGTGTTGCTTTAGTATGGGATCAAGTGTGATCTCTTGGTTTAGCAGGAAGTAGTCCTGCGTATCACTGAGTATAGCCGAAGCAGAGTATGTCACAGCTTGTTTGGCTAGTTGTGAGGCAGTATGGCTTAGGAAGCTATTGTCTGAGTTATTTGATCTCTCGTTGGATGCTACTGGTATCTTTTGTGACAACTAGAGTTGTGTGAAGCTTTCTGAGAACCCGGTGATCCATGTAAGGTCAAAGCACATCGAGATCAAATATCACTATATCAGATAGGAGCAGTGAAGCTCTTGTATGTTGCGACGGATGAGCAGGTTGTAGATGTGTTGATGAAACCACTAGCCAAAGTGAAGTTTGAGTACTTCAGAGAGAGGCTTGGTGTTCTTCAGATTGAAGATACTTCAAGGAAGAAGTGATGGGACACATTTGTAGGAGCCATTCCAAGCATGGTGAGAGGAGGATCCTTTCCATGGCTATGGATGTACGCGCTGTGTGATGAGCATCAGGACAATGCTCCAGTTATTGCTTTGGATATGCATCAGTTGGATGCTTTGTATGATCAGTTGGATCATGTATATGTATATGCATCAAGTGGACGTTTTGTATGATCAGTTGGATCATGTATGATGACATGCATCGGGACGATGCAGTGACGATGATCAGGATGATCATGTGTGATGAGTATCAGGATGATACTCTGGATGATATGCATTAGGACGATGCTATGATGATGATCAGGATGATCATGTACATTAGGATGATGTATGGTGAGTATCAGGTTGATACTCTGTGGTGGTGGACATGTTGTGCAAATAAGCATATAATAGCGCCCTGGGAGATTTGCAGATACTCTTTCGAGGTTTTTCCTATGGCATATAATAGCGCCCTGGGATATCTGGCAAATGCTCTTTCGAGTTTTTGCTTGGGAGGACATATAATAGTGCACTGGGAGATTTGCAGATACTCTTTCGAGGTTTTTCCTATGGCATATAATAGCACCCTAGGATATCTGGCAAATGCTCTTTCGAGGTTTTGTCCTATGGCATATAATAGCGCCCTGGGAGATCCGATAGGTTGAGAAGTATGCTCGTAATCAGTCCTGGGATGCTCTTTCAAGGTTTCTCCATGACCACATATAATACATCCTGGAGATCCGAACAGGTTGTGCTAGTCACGTAAAAGGCCTCGGATGCTCTTTAGAGTTCTTGCTAGTCAAGACACTCTTTTAAGGTTTTGTGGTGGGGGTCACATGTAATATGTCATAGAGATCTAGACAGGTTGTGCTAGTCATGTAAAAGGCCTCGGATGCTCATTAGAGTTCTTGTTAGTCAAGACACTCTTTTAAGGTTTTGTGACAGTCAACATGTAATAGCGCCCTGGGAGATCTTTCCGTTCATGCTTAGGCACATAAAGGATCCTGGGATACTCTTTCGAGGTTTTGTTGACGCACGTAATAAGTCCTGGGATCCACAGTATTGCCAGTGTTGATGAAGACCTGCAGGAGGTAGGCCTACATCTAGCATAAAAAAAGGTTGGCTCTGTAGAACTTCCTATGACGAGCAGAATTCAGAGATAGCCCAGTGATCGAGATGTCAAGTACAGTAGCAGTGATGATGATGATGATGCTCTGTGATCCAGTGATGATGATCCAGCTCTAGAATTGAATACTTGTGCCAATATGTATTGATGACTTATGTTTATAATACCTTCCTAGTTAAGAGGGAGTGTTGATGTATTTGTAACTTTGGAAGATATTCTTCTATGTATTACATTTGTACTTTATTGTATATCCCACATAGATGTATTATTCCTCTGATCGGAAGTGTTGTCATTTGTACTTGCAAGTGTCACAAGTTACATTGTAAGTGTCATCATTTGTATTGATGGGTTATTATACCACTAGTGTGGGGTTGGCCGTAGTTAGGTCATGTGGTTGGGTTATTAGACTTGAGTAGCAAGCTGTCCCCAATGAATTATTGGCAGGTCAAGTCAGTGTTTAAATAGAGAGGTTGTGTCTCTCATTTGATTCATTCACTCACTTCTCAAGCTCGCATAGCTAAGAGAGAAAGTGGTGCACTTGTGGAGGAGGAGGAGCATCTGCTAGAGACATCTTATTGGGTTTGATCCTTGTGGTATTGTATTTGGGTTTATTCTATCTCTGAGGAAGTTGCGGGGTTTTCACCTTCTTGGTTTTCCCCGGTGAAACTCTGTGTCTCTTGTGTGCTTGCATGATTGTGTTTATGATTGATATGCTATAGATATGTTGTACATGTTATTCTCTTAGAGATCCTTATGATAATGGAATGAAATTATCAAAAAATTTACAGAGGGGCATGAAGGAAACTGTGTTTTTGTATGTGCCATTAAATCAATATCTATTGGGGAAGAGTTGCTTATTAATTACAATTTGAATCGAGTAGACACAAACACGGTTACTATGGGAGTGGTACATATAACAATTTACCCAACCTTTTATTAATGAATTTAACATCTTAAGGATTTTTTGTTAGTTTATTTCGTTTAAATTTTCCATATTTACTTCATAGGCTAGTGATCAGGAAAAATCCAAGCTAGCATATGGCCAGAGGAGTACATCTTCCTCGAGGGAGCAGGTATACATCTTTGTAATAGTAAAAATATAATAAGAAAAACGAGTTTTTTTTGCTTTGTTTTTTCATTATTAGTATATTGGTTTAGTTTAGATAATGTTATCTATTTTTCATTATTAGTATATTGGTTTGGTTTAGATTAGTATACTGCTACATAACATAATGTTTATTTTGTTATGTATTTTTTGTCTTTATACTAGTTTCGTTATGATAATGTTTTCTACTTCTTTTTTGTAGGGGCCCGATGATCGGGGCAAGTCCACGACTGTGGATCAAACGACACCATCGTCCAGGAATCAAGTAAACCTAGTTGTAATTTTAGAAATCTATCATGATATATATGTTTTGTTAATATAATTTTAGGAATCTATCATGATAGAACTCAGTAGTGTTTTATATATTTTTGTTGCAGCCCAGTGAATCACTATATGAAACAGGATCGCAAGAATATTCAATAGATCCTGAAGTGGTTGAGATGCTAGCTAATGATACCGAAAAAATTGGTGAAGCCGCGTCCCCGTTTAAGATGATAGAAAAAATGTTGAATAGATATAGTGCGGAAATCATTTCTCTGCTAATCAGGGTTCTGTAGATAAGCGAGATTATAGCAAGGATTGAATTGTTGGCAAAGAGATCTGAAACCTTGCAAGTAAGTTGAGGAATCTTGAATCATAAAATAATTCATTTATAACTTTATAATTTTCTCTTTTATATGATAGTACTAAATGTATAAAATGTAGTTTGTATTTACAGAATTATCAAGGAGCACACAATAGTGGTCAAGTCGGTGTTGGCCCCAGCAAGGCTCGTGGAGAGACATCACATCATGGGAAAATGACTCCACATGAATCGAATCCTTTGCCATTGTTGTTGACTGAACAGTCGGCAACATGTTCCCAAACACCACAGACCCCAACTGTGAGTGCACCGGCCGCTAGTGACCAACACACGCCAGATCATCCAGAAGAAGGGGTCGACACCGAGACTCTTAGTAATTTTGATATCACCCTAGCTACATTTCCAAGATCTTCCTGTGTCACTAGCATGGGAACAATGGAGGAAACATTTTTGGTGTATGAAAATCTCGTCCCAATAAAGATCGAGAAGATCCTAGGTAATTAATATGCATTGATTAAGTTAGTGTTTATAATTTCATTGTAATATACCGATAAAACATTTTTTCAAATAATTATGATCATGGCATGATCATTTTGCAAGAAATTATGTTTTCTATAAACAAATGAATGATTCATCCTTGGAGATCTTCAGGCCCACCATCCGAACAAGGTTGAATAAACAACTAAAATATTTAAAAGATGACCTCACTAATCGATTGGTTAACCTGTTTGGCGACAAGACCTTCAATCAATCCAAGGTCCTGAAAAAGGCTGGAAAACATATGAAGGTTGTCCAAGACCAATATAAGACCCACCTGGAAAAAAACCCTAGGTATGAGCGCCCTCCAATGATTCCAGCAATGGAGTGGAAAGCTCTAGTGGATGATGGAAAGGACAGGGCTCAGAGAAAAGAAGGAAAGATACCACTAGGCACAGGGAGGTATGCAATACTTTCCACAATGTAATTCTAAACCTTATTATTATTGATTTCTATATCGGATTTGGAACATCTAACGTATTTCAACACTTGCATAGGTTGTTAGACACTTCAAAGGCCACAAAGGAAAGACTAGAAAAAATAGGTTAGCACAAGCTTGGGCCTGGTGGTTATTCGAATTTGGCGGCACGATTTGTAAGTTTCAAAAAACCAATAATTCATACAAATAATAAATTGCAAATTATTTTTTGTTTTATTGCACTGCAAAATGTTAATTAACGACGTTATGCAAATATGCAGGTCGACCGATTCAATGAAGTGCCCACTGCGGAAGACATGAAGCGTGGCTTCTAGCACGGCTTTGAAGTTGTTGTTGAACATTGAAAAAGATTATCTGGGCAAACACAGTCTTCTGGTACCAATCCATCCGATGCACAGGTATATAAAATCTATATAGTTTAATGAATATTTATTGCTTGTGCAACCTATTCACTATAAATACTTGACATAAAATATTGACTCTGTTTTGAGCAGGAAAGCAATGATCCCCCTAATGTTGAGGAGGGACAACAACAAATAGAAGATCATGCTTCGAATATTGATAAAGAATTTATTCATATGCTATAATTTTATGTATAGCATTGCAAATTGTGAACATTAATTATAGTTCACCATATTTCAACTGCAGAGCATGTAGAGGGTGAAACTATACAGGTTGAGCCTGGACAAGAACATGAACAACATGATGTGGCCGCCATTACAATAGAAAAATATAACGATGTAACATTTTCAGATTGTTGAAGCAAATCCGAACCCCTTGCCGCAAAATCCACATCTAGATCAGCACTCTAGGATGTAGACATCACGACAAGCTCCTAATGAAGAACTAAGAACTGGAGGAGAAAGTGCAAATCAAGTTGGTCCTATTATAGAATTATTGGCAAAACATAAGAGAAGAAAAACTAAAAATAAGTGTCTGGAAAAACGTCGTCTAATCATTTTTTATAATAATATATCGTCCATGATTTTTGGCCTAATGAATGAATGAATGGTTTAATGGTTTAATGTTTTAGTGTAGTAAACTGTTACCTTTATTGAATGTCAGCTTTTATTGAATGAATGTGTTGACTGAATGAATGAATGGTTTATTGAATGTTATCTTTTATTGAATGAATGTGTTGACTGAATGAAACAATGGTTTAATGAATGTTAGCCTTTATTGAATGAATGGTAGATGAAAGTTCATGATGAAGTATGCATGAATTTGCACGTAATTTTTTTTTTAGGTACATGAATTGGGTATGGGGAATTGAGAGTGATGTGAGGGGGGGGAGGGGACATAAGAGCTTCCACCTTCACGTGGTTGGCCCTGTTCAGTAGAGAATATTAAATTATTCTCGAAACATAGAGGAGCTCAATGAATGGCTATGATGTTTCCTTTCTACAACCCACTCGCGTGTCATGTAAATTTTGACAATTTCTTGGAGCTTGTTGTGATGTCTGGTTGCTCCTCATAACCAATTTCGATTTTCCACAAATTCAAAGGCTAAGTAAATGATGCACTGGAATCAATATCCTTAACCTTCTCTTTAATTTCCTTGGAATCAAAATCCTTAACCTCACATTAAACCCTTCCAAAATGGTATATTTACCATTGAAGCCTGGCTTCTGAAGCATGATATTTGCAACTAATCTAGCATACACCAACAACAATTAGAAACATGCTGCTTCTTGTCAATTTTTATCATTTTTTAGGGCTTCAACTTGCCCATAATGGATCCTCTTATGCTAGGGAATTAAAGAAAATAGGAAATTAAAGAAAACATATCATTTGCATCGAAAAAATAACTGGGTACAAACTAAACTGAGGAGATTCGAACCTGTGACCTATGTCTAGTCCCAAGGCTACCACCTTCAAGCTTGAAGTGCAGCTGACAATGGGAGACCACCTTCAAGCATCTTGATTCATTCTGCATTCATTTCACAGTGGGAGATGGCGGGATACCACCTTCAAGATTGATTCATTATGCATGCATTTCACTATGCAACCATCTCAAATTCTCACTGCGTTTTCCCTCAATTAGTTTCTCAATTCAGCATGACCCATGCCCGCCGTCTGAGGAGTGTTTCCATCGGTCTTGAGTTTCATCCTGGAAACGGTGACGATTCATGGTATTATGTTTCCCTTCGGCTGCAATATGACAAACTCAAAGTTCACTATGAAGTTTTGTCTGACAAATGTGATGGTTTGGGTTCCATAACCCTGGTGCCGTTCAGGTACACTTTGAGGAATTGCTCTGGGGTAACAGAACCCAAACTGTCACATTTGTTAGACAAACCTTCACAGTGAACTATGAGTTTTCCATATTGCAGCTGAAGGGAAACATAATACCATGAATCGTCATCATTGCCAGGATGAAACTCAAGACCGTTGGCAACACTCCTTAGACGATGGGTATGGGTCATATTGAATTGAGAAACTAATTGAGGGAAAACACAGTGAGAATCTGAGACGGTTGCATAGTGAAATGCATGCAAAATGAATGAAGAGTACTGGGTGTTGAGAGAAATGGTTGTGGGACGTCATATGAGAGGAAATGGTGATGGGAATTTATTGATAAGGTCAAGCTTGAAGGTGGTAGCCTTGGGATTAGAGATAGGTCACAGGTTCGAATCTCCTTAGTTCAGTTTGTACCCTGTTATTTTTTCGATGCAAATTATAGGTTTTATTTATTTTCCTTTGTCAACTTTACGTATCCCTTTATATGTTTTCTTTATTTTTCTTTGTTAACTTTATGTATCCCCTTGTGATAATGGGGATTGTTAATATCAAGTCACTCGAGAATGAACATAAAGAGGATTTCCATGGTAATCTGTTCAATGATAACCTATCAAGTGTACTTTTAGGTCAGTAATATTCTTGTAACAAAGCGATGAAGATCTTAGAAGCAAATGTAACAAAGCCCTGAAAGAAGTTCGCATAACATAGTGGTCTCTGTTTGCAGGAATCCTTCAATTTACAGGGTGAAAATGGCCAAAGAGCTGCCACAGTTCAGAGACAACAATATTCCTGACCTAAAAGTGCACTTGATAGGTTTGGATGGAATATATTACCGTGGAAATCCTCTTTATGTTCATTCTAGAGTTTTGAGAAAACCATATATATATGAAACGATGCTTTATGACTGTTCGTCTTCACAGCCGCCTCTTGAAATCAAGGTAAGACTTGGATATGGCGGGAGAAGTTCATATGATAGGGGGAGTAGTTGAAGCAAATGAAGTAAAAGTTCATTTGATTCAACTACTCCACCTATTGACTGAGCTTGATATTGTGTCTTGTAAATTATCCTTGTACCTTGCCATCTTCATCAAAATTTTGCTGCTGGTTTTTTCATGCTAAAATGCTCCCCCTTATGCTACTTCAAACTTCAATAAGGTTCTGTCTAGTAAATTCATAAAAGGTAAGAATGCATCATCATTCCACATTCCCCCTATCAATCATATCATTTCTTAGTCATACTTCTTGTCAAATCAAGCTAAAAGGATATTCTCTTCAACAATATCTGGTACATTGCTTCACTGAAGCTTCCTTTTTCCAAGAGTAACAAGCCCGAACTTGTCCACTTTATCCTTACCAAAAACTTATTTGACCTTCTCCAATTCTGTTATAGCATGTTGAGCACTTAGAGATGTGTAATATTCAATTTGACTATGTCTTCCTTGCATCGATAACTTCTAGCAATCTTGAGTTTGTCCACTATCTCCTTCAACATTCTTCATTCTTTGAACAATTTTAAGGCTTCCATGTATATGCTTATTGATCCACACTCTTCACATTAGAATTGAGAGGAATGCTACTATTTTTTACTTAAGGCATAGCTTACTACCATGGATGCTACCAATCACTCAATACCAATTGATGAATATAATTTGTGCCATATTTCTTGAACTCATACTTGTCAATTATATCTAGTAAATTCATAAAAGAAAATCCTCCACTCATCAAGTTGCTTTTATTTCATTTGATTCAACTACTCCCCCTATCATATGAACTTCCCCAAGGGCATCACCTTCACATAGGATGAAGTGACTGAATTAGAGGTAACCACATCCAGACTCGTATAGATGTCAAATGATGAGGATGAAGAGTCAACTTTGAATCACCCACAAGGTCTACCTCCTGCCCAGACTTTTATGAGACCTTCGTGCAAACAACAATCTCTAATTAATTGTCCAGACAATCTCTAATTAATAAGACCCACCCTACATATTTGATCACAACATAATACTATTTTTTTTTAATTCCATAATTACGTCGGTTATCCGACTTCCATTGCTAACCCATCCTACGTTCTTTCCATACCACCGATGGCTAAGAACGCCGAATGGTTTCAATTTTTACATTCTGTTGTCGTCGGCTATTTGA
The DNA here is from genome assembly GCA_027924585.1 of Larix kaempferi. Taxonomy (NCBI): domain Eukaryota; kingdom Viridiplantae; phylum Streptophyta; class Pinopsida; order Pinales; family Pinaceae; genus Larix; species Larix kaempferi. The sequence goes on from BSBM01000232.1 coordinate 28,762,877, forward strand.
CTTCAACGGGCTAAGGTATCCGACGTTCCTTCCATACCACCGACGGCTAAGAACATCAGATGGCTTCCATTTTTACATTCTGATGTCGTCGGATATCTGACTTCAACGGATATGGTATCCGACGTTCCTGCCATACCACCGACAGCTAAGAACGTCGGATGGCAGGCAATTTTGCATTGAATGGTCATCAAGGATTCGACATCCACGGCTAAGCCATCTGACATTCTTTCCATAACACCGATGGCTACGAATGTCAGATGGCTTCCATTTTTACAATTTATTGTCGTCGGATATTCGACATCAACGACTAAGGTATCCGACATTCCTTCCATACCACCAACAACTAAGAATGTCAGATGGCAGGAATTTTTGCATGGAATGGTCGTTGGGGATCCGACATCCACGGCTAAGCCATCCGACGTTCTTGCCATACCACTGACAAATACGAACGTTGGATGACTTCCATTTTTACATTCTCTTGTCGTCGGATATTCGACTTCAATGACTATGGTATCCGACGTTCCTGCCATACCACCGACGGCTAAGAACGTTGGATGGATTCCATTTTTACATTCTGTTGGCGTCGGATATCCAACTTCAATGGCTATGGTATCCGACATTCCTGCCATACCACTGACAGCTAAGAACATCAAATGGCAGACATTTTTACATTCTGCTGTCGTCGGATATCCGACTTCAATGGCTATGGTATCCGACATTCCTTCCATACCACCGATGGCTAAGAACATTGGATGGGAGACATTTTTAGATTGAATGATCGTTAGTGATTCGACATCCACGTCTAAGATATCCGACTTTAAATTAAGTGTTGAATGAGCGGTTAACCGACGGCCTGTTCATCAGTTGGGTGTGTCGGATATCCGACGGGAAGTCCTACCGTCGGATTTCATCCGAATTTAGACCGACATTTAAAAAAAATGGAGATTGTCGGATGGCTGACAACAAGATGTAGAAAATCTGATGTATATGCCGTCAAATTTTGGGTCCAAAAGACTTAGTGTCCTCTCTCATTGTAATCACTTTTAAAATATTTCACAAGAATGGGTATGCCCACCTCATTTGTATAAAAACTATTCTTTATTACAGCTCCGATAGTCGTCACCAACAATCTTCCCCCATGGGCTTTATCACAAGCAAGGTCACTGAAAGAAACACAATCACAAGATAGACACAGATTTACCCTGGGAAACCCTCATGTGGTAGAAAACCCAACAAAGATTTCCTCAATATAGATAATCAACCAATACAAAGATGTAGTCCAAGACTAGAGCTCCTTCTCCTCCTATGAAAACCTCTCTCTCTCCTATGCACCAATCACAAGTGAGTGAATGAACGAGATAAGTGAGGAACACACCTCCTCTACTTATACTCATCTCCCAACTAACTTTTTACCCTAATGGGGCCGACCTCTCCTAAGAGAGTCTAATAACCCCTAAACAATTAACTCGGGGTTGACTTCACATGGGAGATCTAATAACCCTAGTTACCACACTCTATCGGAGGAATAAACATCTCTGGATATGCAATAGGGTCTCCACGGAGGAATGAAACATCTCCAAAATAATAAAGTACAAATATAATATTCTTAGAAGTTACAATATTTCAACACTCCCCCTTAACGAGAAGGATATTATAACAATGTTTACAGGAGCAAGGAGTCATCAACTACATAATACATGATACATCTATAAATCATTGGAAGCTTTCTTTATACATCATCATCAGTAACTCAAACAGTTACTGGAACATAATCAATACTGGAATATCAACATCATCAGTATTGAGTCTTCATCTTCTGCAGCACTTGATCAGCTACAGCATCATCATCATCTAGATCACTCGATCAACAGCCTCATCATCTAGATCATCACGATCAACAGCATCATCATCTAGACCATCACGATCAACAACATTGTCATCTAGACCATCACGATCAACAACATCGTCATCTAGATCATCACGATCAACAACATCGTCATCTAGACCATCACGATCAACAACATCATCATCTAGACCATCACGATCAATAACATCGTCATCTAGACCATCACGATCAACAACATCATCATCTAGATCATCACGATCAACAGCATCGTCATATAGACCATCACGATCAGCAACATCAATATAGCAGCATACTCTGCAATGCACAAGATCCTATTACGGGATGATCAATCCCTCTCACTTTAGGACATAGGTCCAAGGATGATACAATCCTGATCCGCTTACGGGATGATCAATCCCTCTCTTTTTAAGACATCTCTCATGTCTATGGACGATGCAATCCAGATCAAATTATAGGATGATCAATCCTTATCACTTTAAGACATCTCACCATGTCTAGGGATGATGCAATCCCGAATCATCTTACAAGATGATTAGTCCTTATCACTTTAAGACATCTCACCATGTCTAGGGATGATGCAATCCTGAATCAGCTTATAGGATGATTAGTCCTTATCACTTTAAGACATCTCACCATATCTAGGGATGATGCAATCCTGAATCAGCTTGCAGGATGATTAGTACTTATCACTTTAGGACATGAGTCCAAGGATGATGCAATCCTGATCCACTTACGGGATGATCAATCCCTATCACTTTAGGAAATGAGTCCAAGGATGATGCAATCCTGATCCACTTACAGGATGATCAATCCCTATCACTTTAGGACATGAGTCCAAGGATGATGCAATCTTGATCCACTTACGAGATGATCAATCCCTATCACTTTAGGACATGAGTCCAAGGATGATGCAATCTTGATCCACTTACGGGATGATCAATCCCTATCACTTTAGGACATGAGTCCAGGGATGATGCAATCCCACTAGTCCTCTTAGACAAAGTCTAATTACCACTTCATTGACCTCATTGTCAGAACAGGTAACCTCATCATCAACCTCATCATTGGAACAGGTAACCTCATCATCAACCTCATAGTTGGAACAGGTACCCTCATCATCAATACATGTATCCTCATCAATACAGGTATCCTCATCATCAACCTCATCGTTGGAACTAGTAACCTCATCATCAATACATGTATCCTCATCATCGATACAAGTATCCTCATCATCGATACAAGTATCCTCATCATCAATATAGTATCCTCATCATCAATACAGTATCCTCATCAATACAGGTATCCTCATTATTGACCTTACCATCGATATAGGCAATCTCATCATCGATACAAGTATCCACATTGATGCCAGTATCCAAATATCATCATCGACCATATCACTCCCCCTTTCGAGGAGGGTCCATATGAACAACACCAAGCTTGTCTCGAAAATACTCAAACTTTACTCGAGACGGAGGTTTGGTCAATATATCAGCAACTTGTTCGTCAGTGCTCACATACTTGAGCTTTATAGCTCCTTTCTGCACCATATCTCGTATATAGAAATACTTGATCTCTATGTGCTTTGACTTATCATGGAATACTGGATTCTCTGTCATCTTGATACAACTCTGGTTGTCACATAGATTCTCAGTGGGGTCCATCTCTAGGTCAAACAGTCTTGGCAACAACTTCCGAATCCATACCGCTTCACAACTAGCAGAGCAAGAAGCTATATATTCTACTTCAGCTGTGCTGAGAGCCACACTTGACTGCTTCTTGCTAAACCATGAGATCATGGCAAATCCTAGACAATAACACCCACCCGATGTACTCTTCCCATTTGATACACATCCTGCCCAATTAGCATTTGTGTAGCCATATAATCTGAAGTCATGATCTCCACGATAATATAGACCAAAGTCTATCGTACCCTTTAGATACCTCATCACATGCTTTGCAGCTATTAAGTGAACACGTCTAGGTTCCACTAGATACTGACTCAAGGTGTTCACAACAAAGCATATGTCTGGTCTGGTATTCGTTAGATACATTAATGACCCAATAATCTATCTATACAGAGTTACATCCACTAACTTTGAAGAGTCATCAGCTAACAACTTCAAGTTGGAATCCGTGGGAGTGGCCATGGCTTTGCATTCCAACATATCGGATCTTTTCAAGATTTCCATAGCATACTTACGCTAGTTGAGAAAGATTCCTTCTGGGCCTTGCCATACTTCTAGACCTAGCAAGTAGTGCATCAATCCGAGATCTTTCATCTCAAATTCTGAAGAGAGCTTCTTCTTGCACTCGATAATATATTTCTCATTTCCAGTCAGAAATAGATCATCCACATATAGCAACAATATGATAGGTTCATCATCCATAACCTTGAGATAAAGATTAGGATCAACTTTACTTTTGGTAAATCCCAAGCTTGCCAAGAAACTGTCAATTCTTCCATACCAAGCTTTGGGAGCTTGCTTCAACCCATACAAAGCCTTCTTCAGTTTGCACACATGAGTTCTTCCATCTTCCACCTCAAATCCTTGTGGTTGTTTTATGTACGCTTCCTCCTCAATCACACCATTTAGGAAAGCTGTCTTTACATCCATCTGGTCTAATTTCCACTTCATCATGGATGCAAGTGCCATGATTGTTCTAATGGAAGTGTACCTTGCAACTGGTGCAAATGTTTCTTCATAGTCAATTCTCTCTTTCTGAGAGAATCCTCTAGCCACAAACCTTGCCTTGTATTTTTCAATACTGCCATCCGCAGCATGCTTTATTTTGTAAATCCATTTAGAGGATACCACACTCTTGTCTTTAGTTTTGGGAACTATATCCCAAACATCATTCTTCATTATTGACTAGTACTCCTCTATCATTTCCTCTACCCACTCTTTCTTATAAGATGCTTCTTCATAACTAGTGGGTTCTTGATCTACAAGATCACACATCAAAGCCATATAGTTGGAAAATGTCTTTGGTTTCTTGCTCACTCTGGTGGAGCCTTCAGGAGCTTCATACTTTTCTGCTCCTAGAAAAATATCTCTTTCCCATGTTGGCTTTCTTTTTATTTATATGTTTGTGATAGGGGGTTCTTATGGTTCTATCATGTCATGGTCTTCAGGTGTTACATCTTCAGTAATAGGTACAGTCTATGCAGTTCTGGGAGGTGTATCTTCTTCATATACTTCTTCATACTAGCACTTCCTAGATCTTTTGAGAGCTGCTTCTTCATCAAATGTCACATCTGTACTTATTTCCATATGATGGAAACCTAGGATGTAAATTCTGAATGCTTTGGATGCTTCACAATATCCAACAAATATTCCCTTCTTCCTAGAAGGATCTAGCTTGGTCCTCTTTTCTTTTGGAATGTGAATGTATACTGGGCATCCAAATATCTTGGGGTGACTTACCTCAGGTCTTTTTCCTGTGAATACTTCTTCTGGGGTTTTGAAATCAAGAGCACTATGAGATAGTCTATTCTGCACATAGGCTGTTGTCCTAGCTGCTTCATCCCATAGATGCATAGGTAGGTCTTGATCATGTATCATTGTCTTTACTACTTCCATAATGGTTCTATTCTTTCTTTCCGTAACACCATTTTGTTGAGGATTGTAGGGAGTGGTTAGTTCCCTCTTGATTCCAGCTTCCTTACAAAAGTCTTCAAAATCCTTTGAAGTATATTCTCCGCCATTGTCTATTTTGAGTATTTTGATCTTCTTATCTGAATGATTTTCTATCAAGGCTTTGAACTCCTTGAAATTTCTAAAGAATTCATTCTTTCCCTTTAGAAAGTATATCCAAGTCTTTCTTGAATAGTCATCAATAAATGTAAGGTAGTATTCATATCCACTCAAGGATGTGGAGGGAATTGGTCCACATACATCTGAATGAATCAATTCCAAGGTACTCTTAGTCTTTGTTTCACTCTTTGGAAATGGGTTCTTGATATTCTTCCCTTTTTCACATCCTTTGCATGTGCCACCATGATCAATCTTTAAGTCTGGTAGTCCGATAACTACCTTGCTAACATGAGGTAGTGCTTTGTAGTTAATGTGAGCAAGCCTCCTATGCCATAGCTCATTTGGGCTAGTGGTTTCATGTACAAGGGCAGCTGCTGGATGGCCCTTGAGTTTGTATAGACCTCCTTCCTCTTCACCAATAACAATTGCATCCTCAATTGATTTTCCTTTGGGCCACATGATTACTTGCCCATCTATGAGTGCAACCCTATAGCCTTTCTTATCTAAAGCTGAGGTAGAGAGTAAGTTCTTCTTCAAACCTGGTACATATAAGATCTCCTTCATCTTCAATGGGGTTCCAGAATCAAGCTTGTAACTTGCTTCACCAACTCCCTTGATGAGATATTTATAATCATCTCCTAGGGATACCTTTTGGAGAGAGGTCTTCTCTTCAAGTTTTGAAAGAGTCTTCTTTTGACCTGTCATGTGCTTTGAAGCACCACTATGAATGAGCCATGTATCTTCTCCAGGTGTTACTGCCCCATAGAGTGCAGAGAATAGAACATACTCCTCTGCATCTTCTTCTTCTTCTATTTTAGATCTTTTCTTTTTAGGCCTATCCTCTTCTTCTTCTAGATGAGCTTGATGTCTTTTGTGGTGAAAACCCTTTTTCTTCTTTAGAGGACAATCCTTAGCAATGTGTCCTATTTTGTGACAAGTAAAACATTGTAATGAGTAATAATCTCTTCTTTGATTAGTTCCCCTTTTCTTTTGAAATCTTTGTGGAGGTTGAGACTCCTTGTTACTATCCTTCTTGAGGTAGGATTGATTCCTTCTTCTCTTGGTGTGGGTGGCCAAGGTTTGGTCATCTTCCTTGAGCAAGGATTCTCTGTTGGCAACCCTAGCTTCTGCTTGGATACAAGCCTCCCATACCACATCAAAATTCATACTTTCTTTTCTGGCACACATAGTTTGGATGAAATACTCCCAAGATCTAGTGAGACCATTTAGTGCAGTCATGACTAGTTCATCCTCATCAAGGGTATCTCCAATAGCATCTAGTTGTTCCTTGAACTAGGAAACCCTTGAGAAATAGTCTTGAATAGATTCTCCTTTATTCATCTCGGTGCTCTTCAATTGAGCTCTTAGGTTCATCTTCCTATTGATGTTCCTTCCCTCATACATCTTACCTAGGGAATCATACATTTCCTTTGGGGTCTTCTTGGATGCCACTTGGGGAATCAAGTGGTCTTTGATAGAATCAACAATGATTCTCTTTTCCCTAATCGATTCCTTCCTATACTTCTCCTTGGCTTCATCTTCTTCAGGTTCTGCAACCTTATCTTTGATATATCGGGCAAGATCATTCTATTCAAGAATGAGACCAATCCTATATTTCCATGCTTGTAAATTCTCTATACCCTCTAACTTGTCTTCAAGCTTAGTGCTTGGAGCCATCTTATCCAGGGGTCACAAAGATTGAAGTTTCTCAAGAGATAGAATAGTACTTACCAGGAGATGAGCTTTATTGAGTTGAGAATACTAGTGAGTTCTGCTTCTGGAAACTTCAACTTTTCACCTTCTGGATCTGTAACAAAATTTCTAGTTTTCTGGTCTTCACTTCTCTGGTTTACTGGTTCATAAGTTCACAGCTTTTCTGGTTCACTGGTGCATAGGCTTGCACTTTTTTTGGTTTTCTGGTCTAGAAGTCAAACTAGGGTTTGACAAAGCCCAGTGTTATACCCACTTAAAAATTTTGATCTAGGGCTCAAAACTTTGATTTTGAGGAGGGCTATCCAGCCATGCAATCAGAATCCAAAAATTCCAACTTTTGCAGAAACCCTAATTTTCACCGGAGAAGGAGAGAGAGATATTTTCACCTTGTGGAAGATGTTCTATTCAGGATAGCTCTGATACCATGTTAATTTTATCCTAATTTCATAAGCAATATCACTGAAAGAAACACAATCACAAGATAGACAGAGATTTACCTTGGGAAACTCTCATGGGGTAGAAAACCCAACAAAGATTTCCTCAATATAGATAATCAACCAATACAAAGATGTAGTCCAAGACTAGAGCTCCTTCTCCTCCTATGCAGACCTCTCTCTCTCTCCTATGCGCCAATCACAAGTGAGTGAATGAATGAGATAAGTGAGGAACACACCTCCTCTACTTAGACTCATCTCCCAACTGACTTTTTACCCTAATGGGGCCGACCTCTCCTAAGAGAGTCTAATAACCCCTAAACAGTTAACTCAGGGCTGACCTCACATGGGATATCTAATAACCCTAGTTACCACACTCTATCGGAGGAATAAACATCTCTGGATATACAATAGGTTCTCCACGAAGGAATGAAACATCTCCGAAATAATAAAGTACAAATATAATATTCTTAGAAGTTACAATATTTCAACATACATAAATATCATAAAGGAGATTTGGCCTCTAACTAGGATGGGTCTTAATTAGTAATTGATATCCTTATTGTCATCACCATAATTTTTGTTATCATCATCGTCATAATAATAAAAATCGACATTGTCATCACCATGATCATCATTGCCATTGTCACATATCATCATAGTCATTGTCATCATCATCATCATTATCAACATTGTATCCAAATACCTAATTACATGAATTTGATTAGAAATTTAAGCACCATTAGCACATTTCGAGCATTATGGATGGGTCGAATTAATAAGTAATTATCACCATCATCATCAAAATCATCATGCTCATTGTAATTTATATATTCATCATATAAAGACACCATCATCATCATTGCCATTGTCATTGTCATCTTGCAACATCATCATCATCACAATGAAATTAAGGTTACTTAGATGTTGTTAGTGTCATTCATACGTTTTTTAGGGACACTCGAATTCCATTAGGGCCATTTATGGGAAATTAGGGTCACTTAGACACCATTAGGATCATTTACATGCCGTTAGGTTTACTCAATGTCAAATACTTCTATAAAAGGCATCCTCCTCCTCCTCATCATCATCATTTTCATCAACATTGTAGTCATCATCATTGTCGTTACCATCATCATCAACATCATAGACATCAACATTATCGTCATCATCATAATTTTCATCATCACCATTATCATTGTGATGTTGAAAAAGGCATCCTACTACCTTATATGAATTTTATAAAGGAGTGATTTGGCCTTTGACTGGGATGTCTCTTAATTAGAAATTGTACTCATCCTCATTTAGGTCACTAGGGTCACTTAGACACCATTAGGCCATCCAAATAGGTCATTTAGGTTCCATTAGGGTCACTCACACACGATCAAGGTCATTTAGGTTCCATTAGGATTACTCAGTGTCAAATAATGCTATAACATGCCTCATCCTCATCATTTTCATTGACACCAACATTGTTTTCGTCATGATCATCATCCTTATCATCATCATCATCAATGTCATAGACATCAACATTATCCTCGTCGTCATCATCATTGTCCTCATAATCATCATCATTGTGATGATGAAAAATGATTCCTCCTACCTTACATGAATCTCATAAAGGAGATATGGCCTCTAACTAGGATGGGTCTTGATTAGTAGTTTTAATCCTCATCCTCATCATCGTTATCATCATTATTGTTATCGTCATAGAAATAGACATTGGCATTATCATCATCTTCATCATGATTTTCATTGTCATGTGTCATCATAGTCCTTTTCATCATCATCATCTTAATCATCAGTGTCCTTACATATTCCAACTATGTTGAGTGGAAAGCCAAGATGATTCTCTTCATGAGATCAAAGAGCTTCACCCGAATACTCAATGGAATGATGGTAGAACCTCTCAGTGCAGTTGAAAAGTCCAAGTACTTGGATAGGCTTGATGAAGTAATTGGCCTGCTCCTTCTCTCAATTTCTGAATAGCTTCACTTCCATGTCATCGATCTTACATCTCCTAAAGAGGTTTGGGAGAAGCTCGAATCTCTTTTTGGACCAAAAGATGATATGTAAGGACACAGATTGGAGAATGAGCTCATATGTTTGAGTCTAGACAGCTTCGAATCTATCAATGCTTGCCTCACCAAGTTCAAAAGCTTGATATCATAGTTGAAAAGATATGAGATAGTGAAAGAAGACAAGCAGCTTATACTTTCCATTCTCTCAAAGTTAGGGGCAAACTTCTTAGTTTTTGTCTCTACTTTCCAGTCAGCTAGGTTGTCCATTCCAAGATGGAAGTTTCCCTCACTTGATGATTTCATACAATCTCTTACTCAAGAGGAAGAGAAGTTGATCTCTATGGGAATGATCAAACCCAAGTTGGATTCAGCCCTTACAGTTGTAGAGAGAGCGAATGGTAAAGGCAAGAAAATGATTTCTGACAAGAGATCGAATGATACAAGGCCTACAGATAGTACATACCAGTCAGATGGGGCTTCGAAATCAAGGAAGAAAAAGAATTCTTAGAAGGGAAAGACCAAGTGCACCTATTGTTTTAGAGGTTTTCATCCTACGAGTTCTTGCATGAGGAGGACTATAGACTTAATGGATCAGTTACTTGAGAAGAATAACCTTCTTGTATCAGCATGTGCAAGAAAGAAATATCCTGATACTGAATATTCTAGATTCGAAGGAAAAGAAAGATGTAATGCTCTCATAGCAAGTGCATCAATTGATTCTTCTTTCATCATAGATTTAGGAGCATCATGCCACATGGCTTCCTCCAAAGATATCTTCTCTAGTTTCGAAATCTCTATTGGCCCTTCCGTCAGTTTGGGAAATGATTTAGAAGTCTCCTCTCATGGGATTGGAAGAATCGATTTTGATCATGGTTACTTTTCTAATGTGTTTTATGTTCCTTATCTTGCACCTAATGTCCTTTCATTGTATCAAATGACTCGTATTGGAGATCCCAAAAGAGTGATCTTTACTCCATACGAAGTCGAGGTACAACGCATGGTTTTAGTGGAAATCATTGAAAAAGGAGTTGTAAACCATGATACAAGACTCTATGAGTTTTCACACTTCTTTCCTTTCTCAAAGGAGTCTGCTCTTCACTCTCATACTCATGAAGAGAGTAGACTATCTCATCTCAACCATAAGTTAGCTCAGAATGTGGTTGATGGTCTTCTAAGTAGCAAGTTTTTTCATGGCACCTTCGAAGGTTGTCTAAAGGGAAAAGATACATCAAAGGATATTGAGAAAAATAGGGCTCTTGAACAAGTGTGAATGCTAGATCCGGATCCATAGGAACCTGAAGATCCAGCACCTATTTGTCCAACTCCCACTTCAACATGGGCCTCTACTGCTACATCCTCTTTTGATCTTAATGAAGATCCATCATCATCTAGTCCTTGTTCTTCTATTGATTACAGTCACATTGGTTCAGATGAGGACTACATGCATATTCTGGAGCAGTTTCATGACATCAACTCTTATGTTCCTCTTTTGAGTGATGGTGAGCAAGTTTTACTTACTTCTCCTCTTGATATTTTAGAGTTTGCATATGATGATCCAATTTTACTTGCTCCTACTCATGATATTTCAGATTTAGATTTTGGATGTGATGATGCATCTTCACACTATATTGTGGATTCAGAAGACAGTGATGATGATGATAGAATGCTAGATCCAAATCCACAAGAACCTGAAGGTATAGCAACTGATGATGAAGATGAGCGAATGGGAGATCCAGATACACAAGAACCTAAATATCACTCACCTGATATTCCTCCTCTTCCTCGATGGGCAGCCACTACACTCTGATCTGCCGGTGATTTGGTTGGTGATCCACATGATCATAGAAGAACCAAATCATATTTTCAGAATGGAAGGTTTCATCCTTCTCACATTGTTGATCCATCTCAGATTGATTGAACCTTTTTTGGAAAAGAAGGACACTTACCTCCTTTAGGGGTGAGTGATGACATGCTATTTTAGCATCCTTTAGTTTATTTTGAGAGAGGGATTTCTTCCCACTGGGTTTTCCCTCTTTCCTCACTTAGTTTATTTAGATTGATTGTACGGGGTGACCTTTGGTCTCAATCACCAGGGCCCTATTTTGTCTTTTGGTTATTATCTCATAGTATAGCTTGCAGGGGGGTGTTGGAATATTCACACCATCATTTTGTATTTTGCATGCATGCATGCAAATATGCATGTTTTGCATGCTTTTCATGCCACTGCATGCATACAGTCATCATCATGGTTGTCTCCCTAGCACCTAGATCTTGCTTCTAGCTCTCCAGAGCTTGTCTTTAGCCTCCATTTGGCCTCCTACCTACCTAATGCACCCTCTTTGAATTTTCTGCTTAGCAAGTGCACCCTTCTCACCTACCACTGTTAGTTAGAGTGCCTTTACTCACCTACCACCAGTTATCACTCAGTTAGGGCACCTTATCTCACCTACTGGGAGTTATCATTCAGTTAGTGCATTGATTGAGTAGTTCTTTCACTGATTGCTCATGCTGACTGCCTGTAGCTTCTAGCTAGCTAGTTCTGGAGTTCCACTTGACTATTTGACAACCTCATGCACCCACTTGGAGTCTCCATTCCCTGATCTATGCCTAGATGGTTATGTTAGACTCAGGTAGACACACTTGACTGACTATTACCATTTATGACTGATACTATTGACTGGATGATGTCTCCATTGTTATACAAGCTAGACTTTGAGTTAGACAGCCTCATGCACCAACCTTGGAGTCTCCATTCCTTGATTTATGGCTAGCTAGTTCTGTTAGACTCAGTTGTGTTAAATTTTGAGCATTAATTCACAATACTCTTGGATCTTTACTGAGAGAATAACATATACAGTATATCAACGCATAACAATCACAATAAGCATGACAAGCATCACAAGAATCAAAAGCATGAGAGACAAGAGACACAGAGTTTCCGTGGGGAAAACCCTAAGGTGAAAAACCCCACAACTTCCTCAGAGATAGAGAGAGCAATGGCTCAACCAAAGTACAACCAAAATACACTTGAGATAGTCTCCTAGAGCAGATGATCCTCATCCTCACTAGTGCGCCACTTTCTGAGTGAGAGAAGTGTGTCTTTTTGAATGATCCAAATAGAGATCTCCCGATCTCTATTTATACTTAACATGTTTTCCCAGTTACACTATGGGGTCAACTTGTCTATCTAGATACATCCACAATATAATATATATTTCAGGGCCAACCCCACACATGGTGGTCTAATAACCCATCAGCAAGTACACACACTTGCGACACTTGTCAATCCACATGATGACACTTCCTTATAGAGGAATAACACATCTCTAATAAGGGTACAATAAATATATATGAAATACATAGATGAAATACATTCTGAAGTTACATATACATCAACACTCCCTCTTAACTAGGAAGGTATTTCTCGACACAGATCTACTAGACAAGTCTTCTTCTCGGGATCATCGTCATCATCATCGTCACTGCTGCTGCTATCTCAACCAATCTCTAACTCTACTCGTCATAGGAAGTTCTACAGAGCCAGTCCTTTTTCATACTGGATGTAGGCCCACCACCTGTAGGTCTTTGTCATCACTGGCCATACTATGGAATCCTCAGGACTTATTACATGCATCACAAACCCTCGAAAGAGCATCCCAAGCTATTACGAGCACACAACTCTACCTATAGGATCTCCCAAGGCCATATTATATGTGACCTCACCACAAAACCTCGCAAGAGCATCCCAGGTTGTTACGAGCACATAGCTCTACCTATAGGATCTCCCAGGGACAGATTATATGTGCTCACCACAAAACCTCGCAAGAGCATCCCAGGCTCTTGCGAGCACACAGCTCTACCTATAGGATCTCCCAGGGATAGATTATATGTGGTCATGGAAAAACCTCGCAAGAGCATCCCAAGACTTATTACAGGCACACAACCCAGCCTATCGGATCTCCCAGGGACATATTATATGCCATTGGACAAAACCTCGAAAGAGCATCTGCCAGATATCCCAGGGCCAAATTATATGCCATAGGAAAAACCTTGAAAGACTATCTGCAGATCTCCCAAGGCCAAATTATATGTCCTCCCAGAGAAAAACCTCGAAAGAGCATTTTCCAGATATCCCAGGGCCAAATTATATGCCATAGGCAAAAACTCGAAAGACTATCTGCAAATCTCCCAGGGCCAAATTATATGCTCATCTGCACAACCTGATCCACGGCCATAGAGTATCAACCTGATACTCACCATACATCATCCTAATGTACACATGATCATCCTGATCATCATCACTGCAACATCCTGCTGCATGTCATCTGGAGAAACATCCTGAAGCTCGTCATCCATGATCATCCTGATCATACAATGCATCTACCTGATGCATACTAGGTATCTACCTGATACATATCATCATACATGATCCACCTAATCATACAGTGTATCCACCTGATACAAATACAAATACAAGATACATATCACCATACATGATCCACCAGATCATACAATGTATCCACCTGATACATATACATATACATGGTCCAAGCATCCAACATGATGCATATACAAAATACATACAAATGATCCTACTGATCATATCCAGCAACCAACATGATGCGTACATACATATAAATGATCCAACTGATCATATCCAGCATCCAACATGATGCATACATACATATAAATGATCCAACTGATCATATCCAGCATCCAACACGATGCGTACATACATATACATATAAATGATCCAACTGATCATATCCACCATCCAACATGATGCATACATACATATAAAAATGATCCAACTGATCATACAAAGCAGAAACCAGAACATCATCTTGATGCTCATCATCCAGCGCTTACATCCACAGCCATGTGAAGGATCCTCCTTCCAACATGCTTGGAATGGCTTCAGCAAATGTGTCCATCACTTCTTCCTCGAAGTGTCATCAATCTGAAAAATGCCAAGCCTCTCCTTGAAGTACTCGAACTTCACCCTGGCTAGTGGCTTCGTCAGCACATCTGCAATTTGCTCGTCCATCGCAATGTACAGGAGCTTCACAGCTCCTCTCTACACCATATCCCTGATATAGTGATATTTGATCTCTATGTGTTTCGACCTATCATGAAACACTGGGTTCTCGGACAGCTTCACACAACTCTGGTTATCACAGAATATACCAGTAGCATCCAACGGGAGATCAAATAACTCATACAGTAGCTTCCATAGACATACTGCCTCACAACTAACTGAACAGGCTACAACATACTCTTCCTTAGTTGTACTCAATACTACACATGACTGCTTCCTGCTAAACCAAGAGATCACACCTGATCCCATACTGAAGCAGCATCCAGATGTGCTCTTCCTATCTGCAGCATTGCCAGCCCAATCTGAATAAACATAACCCAGCAGGTTAAACTTTTGATTCGCTTCATACTTGAGCCCATAATCCATTGTACCCTTCAGGTACCTCAAAACATGCTTTACAACAACTAGGTGAACACTCCTCGGATCCGTCAGGAACTGGCTCAATGTGTTCACATCAAAGCAATTATATGGTCTCATGTTCGTCAGGTACATCAAGGACCGAATCATCTGACGATACATAGAGACATAAACTGGCTCAGATGAAGCATCACATAGAAGCTTTAGATTCGATGCCATAGGTGTGGCCATGGCCTTGCAATCCATCATCCCGAACCTCTTTAGGATATCTACTGTGTAGTTCCCTTGACCAAGGAAGATCCCACTTGCACTCTGCCACACCTCCATACCTAGGAAATAATGCATCATTCCCAAATCTTTCATATCGAACTCGGAAGCAAGCTTCCTCTTAGTATCTGCAATCAATCTGTCATCTCCTGTTATGAATAAGTCATCCACATATAGGAGTAGAATCATAGGATTCCCTTCCTCAACCTTGTAGTAAAGGTTGGAATCCGCTTTACTCTTGGTAAAGCCCAAACTAGATAGGAAACTATCCATCCTACCATACCAAGTTCTGGGAGCTTGTTTCAAGCCATACAAGGCTTTCTTCAATCTATACACATATGACTCCCTGTCATGTATTTCGAAACCAAGTGACTACTCCACATATACTTCCTCTTCAACTACACCATTCAAGAAAGCAGTCTTGACATCCATCTGGTGTATTTTCCATTTCATCACTACAGCCAAGGCAAGTACTGTTCTGATGGAAGTATACCTGGCTACAGGTGCAAAATTTTCTTCATAATCTATTCCCTCTTTCTGAGAGAAGCCACAAGGTACAAATCTTGCTTTGTATTTTTCTACGCTGCCATCTGTAGCAAGATTTATTTTGTAGATCCATTTGGAAGTCAGAACAGACTTCTCTTTAGGTCTTGGGACGACATCCCAAACATCATTCTTCATTATTGATTGGTATTCCTCGACCATGGCATCCTTCCATTCTTTCTTTTCCGTTGCTTCTTCATAATTGGAAGGTTCTTTGTTCATAATGTCACAGAGTAAAGCAACATAACTGGTATGTGATCTGGTTCTCTTCTTTGCTCTGTGTTCTTCTTCTGGAATGCCAAATATTTCTACATCTTGAAAGAGCTCTCTAGCCCATGCAGGTTTCCTCTTGTGAGAGTTAACCTCACAGGGTGGATCTACAGGTACTTGCGGATCTTCAAACTCACGAACAACTTCTAGAATTGCTTCACTCATGGTAGTGTCTTGAAATCTAGTTTCCTTAGGTTCTTCATAAACTTCGATAGGTGCCTTCCTTGATTTGATGAATGTTGAGTTTTCATCAAATGTTACATCCCTGCTGACATCAATCTTCTTGAACCCTGGAAAGTATATTCTGTAAGCCTTCGAGCTTTCACTGTAACCCACAAAGATACCCTTCTTTCCTGAAGGATCTAGTTTGGTCCTCTTTTCCTTTGGGACATGAGTGTATATTGGACAACCAAATATTCTGAGATGGCTTACTTTAGGTCTCTTACTAGAAAAGACCTCTTCTGGTGTCTTGTTGTCGAATATCTTGTGGGGTGTTCTGTTCTGCACATATACAGTTGTTCTAGCTGCTTTTTTCCATAGATGCATAGGTAGATCATGCAGCATTTCCCTTGCTGCTTCCATGATTGTTCTGTTCTTCCATTCTGCAACTCCATTCCGTTGAGGATTATAAGGAGCCATCAACTCCCTCTTAATCCCTGAATCATTGCAAAGCTTCTTGAAGTCACCTGAGGTGAATTCTCCACCATTGTCAGATCTGAATGTTTTGATCTTCTTTCCAGTTTGATTCTCCATCAAGGTTTTGAATTCCTTGAACTTATCAAACACCTCATCTTTGTTCTTCAAGAAGTATACCCAAGTCTTCCTGGAGAAGTCATCAATAAATGAGACATAGTAAACATACCCACTTAGAGAACTGGATGACAGAGGACCACATACATCTGAGTGGATGATCTCCAATATATCTTTTGCCTTGCTTTCACTGCTTGGGAAAGCCTTCTTAATGTTCTTACCTTTTGCACATCCTTTGCAAACACCTTCATGTTTGGTCTTCATTTCAGGAAGACCCTCTATAGCCTTGCTTGCAATTGGAAGTGCCCTATAGTGCATATGAGAAAGTCTTCTATGCCAAAGTTCACTTGGCTCCATGGATTCATGCACCATGGCATGTTCAGGTTGTCCCTTCAATTTATACAAACCTCCCTCTTTCTCTCCAATCACTACTGCATCATCTATGGTATTTCCCTTTGGCCACATTAGGACTTGGCCATCCACAAATGCAACCCTCATACCTTTTGCATCCAATGCAGAGATGGAGAGTAAGTTCTTCTTTAGGCCAGGTACATAAAGGACTGCTTTCATCTTCAAAGATTTTCTAGAATCTAGGTTGTAGGAGGCTTCACCACTTCCTTTGATTGGGTATTGATAATCATCCTCAAGTTTCACCTTATGGGGTGATTCATGTTCAGATAGATTCAAAAAAGATTCCTTAAACCCAGTCATGTGTTTGGAAGCCCCACTATCAATCAACTAATCGTTACAACCATGGGAGATAGTACCTGTGAGAGCAGAGATTAGAACATACTCTTCTTCACTTGATGAGTCATCGTCACTATCATCACATTCTTCCCTAGCCTTCTTCTTTGGAGGTTCATCATCCTCAGCAACATGAGCATGGAACTTTCTTTTGCTGCCCTTCTTCTTCTTACTAGAGTTGTTGTTATTATCCCTTTTGTTCTTGGGACGATCTGAAGCAAAGTGACCCTTCTCATTGCATGTGAAGCATCTTAGATCCTTCTTATTCTTTTGATAGGATCTCTTGTAGCGAGAGTGCTCCTTCTTGGGCTTGCTTCTTTTGGTGTGAGCTGCAAGAGATTGATCTTCAATCCCCATCTTTTCTTCTCGTGCCACAAGCCTTGCTTCTTCTTGTGAGCATTCTTCCTGTAGTCTATTGAAGGATACCAACTTCTTTCTTGCACATATTCCTTGAATAAAGGAGTCCCATGACCTAGGGAGGCCATTCAGAGTGGTCATGACAACTTCACCATTCTCCACTATTTCATCTACTGCTTCCAGTTGTTCCTTAATCTGGGAGACCCTAGAAAAATAAGATTGAATGGTTTCTCCATTCTGAAACTTTACTCCTTTCAATTGGTTTCGTAGGGTCATCTTTTGATTTATGTTCTTCCCTTCAAATAGCTTGGTCAAAAAGTCAAACATCTCCTTGGGTGTCTTTAGAGAAGACACATGGGGTATGAGATGGTCTTTAATAGAATCAACAATGATTCTCTTTGCCTTGACCAAGTTCTTCTTATGCAATACCTTGGCCTCTTCATCCTCTAGGATAGGGATGTCTTCTTTTATATATGAGTCCAACTCATTCTCTTCCAGGATTAACCCAATCCTATACTTCCAAGATCGGAAGTTATCAGCCCCTTCAATCTTATCCTCAAGCTTGGTTTGGTGAGACATCTTAAAGAGTACTTCAAATGGAAATAGAAAAGAGTTAGGTCTTACCACTTGAAATGCTGAAAACTGGATCTGGTCCCGCATTAGGGTTTGTCTGAAAAACCCTAAAAATTCAAAATGTGAATTTCAACTTTCTGAAAGGATAGAAAGATGCGCCTTGATGAGCTGATCAGCCTGGTGCATTCAGAATTTGAGATTACAAAGTTTTACCCTTCAGATTTTCCTTTTTGTCCTCCTGGGTTCATTGGGGAGAGCCCTGAATTAGGGTTTGAGTTTCCCAGAGATCTACCCAACCAAAAATCTCGATCCAAAGCTCTAAACTTCGATTTTTGCAAGGATCTTCCAGCTATGTCTTCAAATTCCATAAATTCCTATTTTTGTGGAAATCCTAATTTTTAGGGCCAAATCTGAAAATGCTCAGAATTGAATTCTGATTGGACAGATAGATTCTCCTTGATGAGTAGAGTCAATCTACTATGTTGCTTTTCCAAAATCTGTGGAGAGAAACCCAATAAACAAGAAACTCAAGTTTCCATCACTGCAAAATGTCTTCTTCTCGGGTTAGCTCTGATTCCATGTTAAATTTTGAGCATTAATTCACAATACTCTTGGATCTTTACTAAGAGAATAACATATACAGTATATCAGTGCATAACAATCACAATAAGCATGACAAGCATCACAAGAATCAAAAGCATGAGAGACAAGAGACACAAAGTTTCCGTGGGGAAAACCCTAAGGTGAAAAACCCCACAACTTCCTAAGAGATAGAGAGAGCAATGGCTCAACCAAAGTACAACCAAAATACACTTGAGATAGTCTCCTAGAGTAGATGATCCTCCTCCTCACTAATGCACCACTTTCTGAGTGAGAGAAGTATGTCTTTTCGAATGATCCAAGTAGAGATCTCCCGATCTCTATTTATACTTAACCTGTTTTCCCAGTTACACTATGGGGCCGACTTGTCTATCTAGATACATCCACAATATAATATATATTTTAGGGCCGACCCCACACATGGTGGTATAATAACCCATCGGCAAGTACACGCACTTACGACCCTTGTCAATCCACATGACGACACTTCCTTATAGAGGAATAACACATCTCTAATAAGGGTACAATAAATATATATGAAATACATTCCGAAGTTACATATACAGCAACAAGTTGTTGGTCACACTTGACTGACTCTTACCATTCATGACTGATACTACCAACTGGATGATGTCTCCATAGTTATTCATGTTGGACTCTGAGCTCAGATTCTAATGCCCTACTTGGATAATTTGAATCCTATATGATGCCTCATCATTGATTATTCTAACACATTCTCTACATTCATTATTCATTGTATGATATTGACATTGTCCATTATTCTATGTTTATGAGTGATTATTGAATGCATGCTTCTTCTTCTTTGCAAATAATCCTGAGAGTTAGATTGTGAGTTTGTTACAGTTGCTAGAACCCTATAGATTATCACACTTACATGAATTTCATAAAGGATATTTGGCCTCTAACTAGGATGGGTCATAATTAGTAGTTTTCATCCTCATCATCATCACGATCATCGTCATTACCATCATTGTCATCGTCATACACATTGGTATTATTGTCATTGTCATCATCATTATCGTTGTCACATATCATCATAGTCATTGTCATCATCATCATCATCATCATCATCATTGTGATGATGAAAAAGGCATCCAACTACCTAATTACATGAATTTGGTAAATGATATTTTTCCTCCAAGTAGGAGTTCAAGCACCATTAGCACATTCTGAGCACTATGGATGTGTCAACTTAGTTGGTAATTTTCATCATTATCATCATAATCTTCATGCTCATTGTAATGACTACCATGTTATAACCACATCATCATCAACTCCATCACCATTGTCATCATGTGGCATCATTGTATTGTTGTTAGGGTTACTTAGATGTCTTTAGGGTCACTCATATGTTTGTTAGGGACACTTGAATTCCATTAGGGTTATTTAGGGGCCATTAGGGTCACTCTAACATGATTATGGTAAATTATGTGTGGTTAGGATGGATCAAGGTCAAATAGTTCTATAATATGCATCCTCATCATCATCATAATTTGCATCAATGTTGTAATCGTCGTCATTGTCCTTACGATAATATTCAACATCATAGACATCAATGTTATCCTCATCAACATTGTCATCATCATTAGGTTGATGAGAAAGGAATCCTACTACCTTACAATAATTTCATAAAGGATTACTTTTTCCTTTGACTAGGATGGGTCTTAATAATAAATTGTACTCATGATCGTAATTCAATACATTAAGGTCACTTACACACCATTAGGTCATTTAGGTTCCATTAGGGTAACTCATACACCATTAGGGTCATTTAGGCTCCACTAGGATCGCTCAGGGTCAAATAGTGCTATGACATGCATCATCCTCATCATTATCATTATCATCAACATCATCATTGTCATGATCATTGTCCTTATCATCATCGTCAATGTCATAGACATCAAAATTATCCTCATCTTCATCATCATTGTCATCATCATCATTGTGATGGTGAAAAATGCTTCCTACTACCTTACATGAATTTCATAAAGGAGGTTTTGCCTCTAACTAGGATGGGTCTTAAATAGTAATTTTCATCGTCATTGTCAGCACTATCATCGCCGTTATCATTATCGTCATCGCCATAGACATTGACATTATTATCATCATCACCATCATTGGCATTGTCACATATGATCATATTCATTGTCATCACCATTATGATAATCATCATTGTGATGATGAAAATGGCATCCAACTACCTAATTACATTAATTTGGTAAATGAGATTTTGCCTCTAAGTAGGAATGCAAGCACCATGAGCACATTTTGGTCACTATGGATGGGTCGAATTAATTAATAATTGTGATCATCATTGTCACAATTGTCATGATCATTGTAATTGTTATATATTCATCATATAACCACATCATCATCAACACCATCATCATTGTCATCATGCAACAACATTTTCATCATCATTATAATATTTTTAGTGTTACTCATGTGTTTTTAGGGACACTCAGATGTTTTTAGGGTCACCGAGATGTTCTTTAGGGACACTCAAATGCTATTAGGGTCATTTAGGGGAAATTATGGTCACCCAGACACCGTTAGGATCAATCAAGGCCAAATAGTACTATAACATGCATAATCCTCATCATCATCATTTTCATCGACATTGTAGGAATCATCATTGTCCTTACTATCATCATCAGTATCATATACATCGTCATCATCATCATCATTATCATCATCGTCATCATCATCATCATCATCATCATTATCATCATTGTGGTGATGAAAAAGGCATCCTACTAACTTACATGAATTTCGTAAAGGAGTGCTTTGGCCTTTCACTGGCATGGGTACTCATCCTCATTTACGTCATTAGGGTCACTTAGACACTATCAAGTCACCCAAACAGGTCATTTAGGTGCCATTAGAGTCACTCATACACCATTAGGGTCATTTAGGTTCCATTAGGATCACTCAAGGTCAAATAGTGCTATAACATGCATCATCCTCATCATTATCATTGTCATCAACATCATTTTCATCATGATCATTGTCCTTATTGTCATCATCAACGTCATAGACATCAACATTATCTTAATTGTCATCATCATTGTCATTGTCATCCTCATAATCATTATCATTGCGTTGATGAAAAATTCTTCCTACTACCTTACATGAATTTCATGTAGGAGATTTGGCCTCTAACTAGGATGGGTCTTAATTAGTAATTGTAATCCTCATCAGCATCACCATCATCTCTATTATTTTCATCGCCATCATCATAGACATTTACATTATTATCATTGTCACATATCCTCATAGCCTATTTTCATCATCATCATCATCATCATGATTATCATTGTCATTATGAAAAATCAATCTAACTACCTGTTAAATTTTGAGCATTAATTCACAATACTCTAGGATCTTCACTGAGAGAATAACATATACAGTATATCAATGCATGACAATCACAATAAGCATGACAAGAATCAAAAGCATGAGAAACAAGAGACACAGAGTTTCCTTGGGGAAAACCCTAAGGTGAAAAACTCCACAACTTCCTCAGAGATAGAGAGAGCAATGGCTCAACCAAAGTACAACCAAAATACACTGAGATAGTCTCCTAGTAGCAAATGATCCTCCTCACTAGTGCGCCACTTTCTGAGTGAGAGAGATGTACTTTTCCGAATGATCTAAAATAGAGATCACCTGATCTCTATTTATACTAACTTGTTTTCCCAGTGACCTTATGGGGCCGACTTGTCTAGCTAGGTACATCCACATTATAATATATATATTTTAGGGCCGACCCCGCACATGGTGGTCTAATAACCCATCGGCAATTACACACACTTGCAACACTTGTCAATCCACATGATGACACTTCCTTATAGAGGAATAACACATCTCTAATAAGGGTACAATAAATATATATGAAATACATAGATGAAATACATTCTGAAGTTACATATACATCAATACTCCCTCTTAACTAGGAAGGTATTTCTGGACACAGATCTGCTAGACAAGTCTTCTTCTCGGGATCATCGTCATCGATGCATCATCATCTTCATCGTCACTGCTGCTACTATCTCAACCAATCTCTGACTCTACTCGTCATAGGAAGTTCTACAGAGCCAGTCCTTTTTCATACTGGATGTAGGCCCACCACTTGCAGGTCTTTGTCATCACTAGCCATACTGTGGAATCCTCAAGACTTATTATGTGCATCAAAAAACCTTGAAAGAGCATCCCAGGATGTTACGAGCACACAGCTCTACCTATAGGATCTCCTAGGGCCATATTATATGTGACCTCACCACAAAACCTCGTAAGATCATCCCAGGCTATTACGAGCACACAGCTCTACCTATAGGATCTCCCAGGGATAGATTATATGTGGTCACCACAAAACCTCGCAAGAGCATCCCAGGCTATTATGAGCACACAGCTCTACCTATAGGATCTCCCAAGGACAAATTATATGTGGTCATGGAAAAATCTTGCAAGAGCATCCCAGGACTTATTACGGGCACACAGCCCAACCTATCGGATCTCCCAGGGACATATTATATGCCATAGGACAAAACCTCGAAAGAGCATCTGCCAGATATCCCAGGGCCAGATTATATGCCATAGGAAAAACCTTTAAAGACTATCTACATATCTCACAGGGCCAAATTATATGTCCTCCTAGAGAAAAACATCAAAAGAGCATTTGCCAGATATCCCAGGGCCAAATTATATGCCATAGGCAAAACCTCGAAAGACTATCTGCAAATCTCCCAGGGCCAAATTATATGCTCATCTGCACAACCTGATCCACGGCCATAGAGTATCAACCTGATACTCACCATACATCATCCTGATGTACACATGATCATCCTGATCATCATCACTGCAACATACTGCTGCATGTCATCTTGAGCAACATCTTGAAGCTCGTCATCCATGATCATCCTGATCATACAATGCATCTACCTGATGCATACCAAGTATCTACCCAATACATATCATCATACATGATCCACCTGATCATACAGTGTATCCACCTGATACAAATAGAAATACATGATACATATCACCATACATGATCCACCTGATCATACAATGTATCCACTTGATACATATACAGATACATGGTCCAAGCATCCAACATGATGCGTACATACATATAAATGATCCAACTGATCATATCCAGCATCCAACATGATGCATACATACATATAAATGATCCAACTGATCATATCCAGCATCCAACATGATGCATACATACATATAAATGATCCAACTGATCATATCCAGCATCCAACATGATGCATACATACATATAAATGATCCAACTGATCATATCCATCATCCAACATGATGCATACATACATACATAAAAATGATCCAACTGATCATATAAAGCAGAAACAATAACATCATCCTGATGCTCATCATCCAGCGCTTACATCCATAGCCATGTGAAGGATCCTCCTTCCAACATGCTTGGAATGGCTTCAGCAAATGTGTCCATCACTTCTTCCTCGAAGTGTCATCAATCTGAAGAACACCAAGCCTCTCTCTGAAGTACTCGAACTTCACCCCAGCTAGTGGCTTTGTCAGCACATCTGCAATCTGCTCATCCGTTGCAACATACAGGAGCTTCACAGCTCCTCTCTGCGCCATATTCCTGATATAGTGATATTTGATCTCTATGTGTTTCGACCTGTCATGAAACACTGGGTTCTCAGACAGCTTCACACAACTCTGGTTATCACAGAATATACCAGTAGCATCCAACGAGAGATCAAATAACTCAGACAGTAGCTTCCATAGCCATACTGCCTCACAACTAGCGGAACAGGATGCAACATACTCTGCCTCAGCTGTACTCAGTGCTACGCAGGACTGCTTCATGCTAAACCAAGAGATCACACCTGATCCCATACTGAAGCAGCACCCAGATGTGCTCTTCCTATCTGCAAGACTGCCAGCCCAATCTGAATCAACATAACCCTGCAGGTTAAACTTTTGATTCGCTTCATACTTGAGCCCATAATCCACTGTACCCTTCAGGTACCTCAGAACATGCTTTACAGCAACCAGATAAACACTCCTCGGATCGGTCAAGAACTGACTCAATGTGTTCACCGTAAAGAAAATGTCTGGTCTCGTGTTCGTCAGGTACATCAAGGACCCAATCATTTGATGATACATAGAGACATCAACCGACTCAAATGAAGCATCACATAGAAGCTTTAGATTCGATGCCATAGGTGTGGCCATGGCCTTGCATTCCATCATCCCGAATCTCTTCAGGATATCTACTGTGTACTTCCCTTGACCAAGGAAGATCCCACCTGTACTCTGCCACACCTCCATACCTAGGAAATAATGCATCATTCCCAAATCTTTCATATCGAACTCAACAACAAGCTTCCTCTCAGTATCTACAATCAATCTGTCATCTCGTGTTACAAACAAGTCATCCACATACAGGAGTAGAATCATAGGATTCCCTTCCTCAACCTTCTAGTAAAGGTTGGAATCTGCTTTACTCTTGGTAAAGCCCAAACTAGATAGGAAACTGTCCATCCTACCATACCAAGTTCTGGGAGCTTGTTTCAAGCCATACAAGGCTTTCTTCAATCTGCACACATATGACTCCCTGTCATGTATTTCAAAACCGAGTGGCTGCTCCACATATACTTCCTCTTCAACTACACCATTCAAGAAAGCAGTCTTGACATCCAACTGGTGTATTTTCCATTTCATCGTTGCAGCCAGGGCAAGTACTGTTTTGATGGAAGTATACATGGCTACAGGTGCAAAAGTTTCTTCATAATCTATTCCCTCTTTCTGAGAGAAGCCACGAGCTACGAATCTTGCTTTGTATTTTTCTACACTGCCATCTGCAGCATGCTTGATTTTGTAGATCCATTTGGAAGTCACAACAGACTTCTCTTTAGGTCTTGGGACAACATCCCAAACATCATTGTTCATTATTGATTGGTATTCCTCAACCATGGCATCCTTCCATTCTTTCTTTTCTACTGCTTCTTCATAACTGGAAGGTTCTTTGTTCATAACGTCACAGAGTAAAGCAACATAGCTGGTATGTGATCTAGTTCTCTTCTTTGCTCTGTGTTCTTCTTCTAGAAAGCCAAATCTTTCTGCATCTTGAATGAGCTCTCTATCCCATGTAGGTTTTGTCTTATGAGAGTTATCCTCACGGGGTGGATCTACAAGTTCTTGTGGATCTTCAAACTCATGAACAACTTCTGGAACTGCTTCAGTCATGGTAGTGTCTTGAAATCTAGTTTCCTTAGGTTCTTCATAAACTTCGATAGGTGCCTTCCTTGATTTGATGAATGCTGAGTTTTCATCAAATGTTACATCCCTGCTGACATCAATCTTCTTGAACCCTGGAAAGTATATTTTGTAAGCCTTCGAGCTTTCACTATAACCCACAAAGATACCCTTCTTTCCTGAAGGATCTAGTTTAGTCCTCTTTTCCTTTGGGACATGAGTGTATACTGGACAACCAAATATTCTGAGATGGCTGACTTCAGGTTTCTTACCAAAAAAGACCTCTTCTAGTGTCTTGTTGTCCAATATCTTATGGGGTGTTCTGTTCTGCACATATATAGCTGTTCTAGCTGCTTCTGCCCATAGATGCATAGGTAGATCCCGGTCATGCAGCATTGCCCTTGCTGCTTCCATGATAGTTCTGTTTTTCCTTTCTGCAACTCCATTTTGTTGAAGATTATAGGGAGCAGTCAACTCCCTCTTAATCCCTGAATCATTACAAAGCTTCTTGAAGTCACCTGAGGTGAATTCTACACCATTGTCGGATCTGAATGTTTTGATCTTCTTGTCAGTTTGATTCTCCATCAAAGTTTTGAATTCATTGAACTTATCAAACACCTCATCTTTGTTCTTCAAGAAGTATACCCAAGTCTTCTTGGAGAAGTCATCAATAAATGAGAAATAGTAAACATACCCACCAAGAGAACTGGATGACATATTACCACATACATCGGAGTGGATGATTTCCAGGATATCTTTGGCCTTTCTTTCACTGCTTGGGAAAGCCTTCTTAATGTTCTTACCTTTTGCACATCCTTTGCAAACACCTTCATGTTTGGTCTTGATTTTAGGAAGACCTTCTACCACCTTGCTTGCAATTGGAAGTGCCCTATAGTGCATATGAGCAAGTCTTCTATGCCAAAGTTCACTTGGATCCATGGATTCATGCACCATGGCATGTTCAGGTTGTCCCTTCAATTTATACAATCCTCCCTCTTTCTCTCCAATCACTACTGCACCATCTATGGTCTTTCCCTTTGGCCACATTAGGACTTGGCCATCCACAAATGCAACCCTCATACCTTTTGCATCCAATGCAGAGATGGAGAGTAAGTTCTTCTTGAGCCCAGGTACATAAAGGACTTCTTTCATCTTCAAAGATTTTCCAGAATCTAGGTTGTAGGAGGCTTCACCACTTCCTTTGATTGGGTATCGATAATCATCCCCAAGTTTCACCTTATGGGGTGATTCATGTTCAGATAGATTCACAAAAGATTCCTTAAACCCAGTCATGTGTTTGGAAGCCCCACTATCAATCAATCAATCATTACAACCATGGGAGATAGTACCTGTGAGAGCAGAGATTAGAACATACTCGTCTTCACTTGATGAGTCATCATCACTTTCTTCCCTAGCCTTCTTCTTTGGAGGTTCATCATCCTCAGCAGCATGATGAGCATGTAACTTTCTTTTGCTGCCCTTCTTCTTCTTGCTGAAGTTGTTGTTATTATCCCTTTTGTTCTTGGGACAATCTAAAGCAAAGTGACCCTTATCATTGCATGTGAAGCATCTTAGATCCTTCTTATTCTTTTGATAGGATCTTTTGTAGTGAGAGTGCTCCTTCTTGGGCTTGCTTCTTTTGGTGTGAGTTGCAAGAGCTTGATCTTCACCTCCCATCTTTTCCTCACAAGCTACAAGTCTAGCTTCTTCTTGAGAGCATTCCTCCCATAGTTTACTGAAATAGATCAATTTCTTTCTTGCACAGATTCCTTGAATAAAGGAGTCCCATGACCTAGGTAGGCCATTCAGAGTGGTCATAACAACTTCACCATTGTCCACTACTTCATCCACAGCTTCAAGTTGCTCCTTGATTTGAGAGACCTTGGAGAAGTAAGATTTAATGGTTTCCCCATTCAACATCTTGACCCCTTTCAATTGATTCCGCAAAGTCATCTTCCGATTTATATTCTTCCCTTCAAATAGCTTGGTCAAAGAGTCAAACATCTCCTTGGGTGTCTTTAGAGAAGACACATGGGGTATGAGATGGTCTTTGATAGAATCAGCAATGATTCTCTTTGCCTTGACCAAGTTCTTCTTATGCAATACCTTGGCCTCTTCATCCTCTGGGATAGGGATGTCTTCTTTTATATATGAGTCAAACTCATTCTCTTCCAGGATTAACCCAATCCTATACTTCCAAGCTTGGAAGTTATCAGCCCCTTCAAGCTTATCCTCAAGCTTGGTGTGGTGAGATATCTTAAAGAGTACTTCAAATGGAAATATAAAAGAGTTAGGTCTTACCACTTGAAATGCTGAAAACTAGATCTGGTCTCGGATTAGGGTTTGTCGAAAAAAACCTAAAAATTCAAAATGTGAATTTCAATTTTCTGAAAGGATAGAAAGATGCGCTTTGATGAGCTGATCAGCCTGGTGCATTCAGAATTTGAGATCAGCAAAGTTTTCCCTTCAGATTTTCCTTTTTGTCCTCCCGGGTTCACTAGGGAGAGCCCCTGAATTAGGGTTTGAGTTTCCCAGAGATCTACCCAGCCAAAAATCTCGATCCAAAGCTCTAAACTTCGATTTTTGCAAGGAGCTTCCAGCTATGTCTTCAGATTTCAGAAATTCCTATTTTTGTGGAAACCCTAATTTTTAGGGCCAAATCTGAAAATGCTTAGAATTGAATTCTAATTGGACAGATAGATGCGCCTTGATGAGTAGAGTCAATCTACTATACTGTGTTTCCAAAATCTATGGAGAGAAACCCAATAAACAAGAAACTCAAGTTTCCGTCACTGCAAAATGTCTTCTTCTCAGGTTAGCTCTGATACCGTGTTAAATTTTGAGCATTAATTCACAATACTCTAGGATCTTAACTGAGAGAATAACATATACAGTATATCAATGCATGAAAATCACAATAAGCATGACAAGCATCGCAAGAATCAAAAGCATGAGAGACAAGAGACACAGAGTTTCCGTGGGGAAAACCCTAAGGTGAGAAACCCCACAACTTCCTCAGAGATAGAGAGAGCAATTGCTCAACCAAAGTACAACCAAAATACACTGAGATAGTCTCCTAGTAGCAGATGATCCTCCTCCTCACTAGTGTGCTGCCACTTTCTGAGTGAGAGAGATGTACTTTTCCGAATGATCTAAAATAGAGATCACTTGATCTCTATTTATACTAACCTGTTTTCCCAGTGACCTTATGGGGCCGACTTGTCTAGCTAGGTACATCCACATTATAATATATATATTTCAGGGTCGACCCCACACATGGTGGTCTAATAACCCATCGGCAAGTACACACACTTGCGACACTTGTTAATCCACATGACGACACTTCCTTATAGAGGAATAACACATCTCTAATAAGGGTACAATAAATATATATGAAATACATAGATGAAATACATTCCGAAGTTACATATACATCAGCACTACCTAATTACATGAATTTGGTAAAGTTGGTGCTATTCTTGGTGTTATTTAGGGAGCAAACAATGACGCTATTTAGGATAATAAATGGGTTTCTATTTCAGATGCTAAAGCTAGCAGTAACTGGGGCTCTAAATTAAGTGTAAATTAGTGCCTATTTTAGCACCAATTTTGGTAACAAGGCGCAAAAAATGCCTAGAAAAGTGCCATCCCATGAAATAGTGTCGACTTTTCCACAAGAATGAATAAAAATACACTAAAAATGTGACTAGATGCTAAACGGGGAGATCAAAAGGAAGCTACTAATAGGATTTTATTATAGTGAAATAAGAATTCCATCATCCTCCAAATGCTAACCTTCATACATTTTTTCCAAATTTTGTTGTTGTAATTTGTCTTTTATTTGCACATAGCGCTCATCTTTAGCAAGAGAGTCAATTTTTTTTCCTCAAATCTGATTGGAAAATGCTAATGGATGCCACATGCATTTTTCTATTGTGTGCATAAACCACTTTATTTTATTTCCCCTTTATATTTTTAATCTCAAAATCAAATTCATATAAAAATTATAACCATCTAGATTTACTTGCATTTAGTGTTGGTTGTTCAAACAGATATTTTAGACCACAACGGTTTGTTTTAAGCTTGAATTTCCTGCCCATCAAATAGTGCCTCCACATCTCCAATGTGTGCATTATGGTAGCAAGCTCTAAATCATGGGTAACATAATTCTTTTCATGTTCTTTTAGTTTTCTTGACTCATAACATACCACATGATTTCATTACATAACAACCCCTCTAATTCCATGTTTACATGCATCTATACTGGAACCACAAATTCTTTTTCATGATTTGCAATTTTTTAAATTGGAGCACTTGTAAGAAGCTTCTTCAACAACTGGGAGCTTTCTTCACATTTTTCTGTCCAATCAAGTTGTATACCCTTCTTTTGCAAGGAAGTGATGTGGTGTGCAACCTTGGAGAATCCTCCAATGAACATTTTATAATAACTAGAAAGACCCATAAAGGATCTCACATCTATCACATTCCTTGGATTTGGCGAATTCATAATGGTCTCAATCATTTTTGGATCCATTGGTATTCCTTTAAAATAATGTGGCCCAAATAATGAATTTTCTTTTAATAGAAATCGCATTTGTTTAGCTTTGCACACAACTTGTCCTCTCTTATCACTTGAAGATCCATTCTCAAATGTTCTCCATGCTCATCTTCCTCCTTGGAATAAATAAGAATGTCAGGTAGGAAAACAAGAACAAACTTGTCCAAATACTTGTTGAAAACAATGTTCATAAGACGCATGAATGTAGTTGCTGCATTAGTGAGAACAAATGGCACCACCATGAACTCATAGTATCCATACCTTGTTATAAAGGTT
The DNA here is from genome assembly GCA_027924585.1 of Larix kaempferi. Taxonomy (NCBI): domain Eukaryota; kingdom Viridiplantae; phylum Streptophyta; class Pinopsida; order Pinales; family Pinaceae; genus Larix; species Larix kaempferi. The sequence goes on from BSBM01000232.1 coordinate 28,794,341, forward strand.
TCCTTGTGGAGCTCGTATTCCCTTATTATGATTTGATGGTAATTAGACCTCAAATCAATCTTTGAAAATACACTTTCCCCATCATTTTCGCAAAGAGATCATGAATTCAAGGAAAGGGGAACTTGTTCTTTACTATAAATTTGTTTTGCTACCTATAATCAATACATAACCTAACTGTTCCATCTTTATTTTTCACAAATAGAATGGGTGCTCCCCATAGAGACACACTTTGTCGAATGTACTTGTTTTCCAACTACTCTTGCAATTGCATTTTCAAATCTAGCAACTATGGTATACTCATTTTGTAAGGTGTATTTGAAACTGGTGTAGCTTTTGGCACAAGATCAACTATGAAATCAATATCTCTCTTTATTTCATAATACTTCTCATTTGTCTTGTCCTTCCATGCCTTATGGAATTATGGCCTACTTTTGTTTTGATCATAACAATACTTGGCCTTCCTTATGGTTTCATCTATAGTTTGAGGTTCATCAAAATGAACTCTGTCCTTGTATGATTGAGTTCGTATTCCACTTAGAAAATACTACATTTTTATCTTATCATATCTGATACACTTAACATACCTCAACAGTTCCAAGAATTTATTGTCATACTCCTCCATGGTCATTTTTCCCAATTTCAACTCATGGAACTCTTTGATTTTTCCATCATAGTACCTATCAGAGAGGTACTTTTGCTTGAAGTACTTCTTGAGTTGCTTCCACACAATATTCCTTTCATTGATCTTCTTCACTTGCATAAGGTGATCCCACCATATATATTCTCTTCCATTTAAATTAAATATGGCCACTGTTTCATTCATGCTCCTAGAGTAGTCTTGGACTTGGAAATACTTCCTCATTTCAAGAAGCCAAGCCTCATCTTCTTGACTATATTTTAATTCACCATAAAAAATAAGAGATTTAGCCTTCTGAAATTCCCCATTTGAGTTGTTCTTGAAATGCCTCTTCATTTTATTCATATGAGATGAAGAACATGAACCTTTAACGAATTCTTTTGGGGGCAGATGAATCACTAGAAGATAATATTGGAGCATATGTCCTATCTTTAGAAACCCTTCTTGAGCTATGGGATCTCTTGTGAGAAGGCCTCCTTGACCTACCCCCACTCTTTTCCTCATTTCCTGAGTGTTGTCCATGGCGAATCTTCCTTTGAATATTTTTTAATATTTGAAGCATGGCTACATTTAGTTGGTTCTACTCTTCCTTATCTCTAATCAACCTCTCATTATCTTCTCTGCAACTCTGTAATTCCACTCTCAGACTTCTAATGGTTTTTGCAATGTCTAGGGGAGTTACTTCATTTATTCAGACATTAGACTTTGTCTTTACATTCTTGAAATGTATATTTTATCCCATGGAATTTGTTCCAGCTACGTAAGGATCATGTGCATCATCCATGATGATGGTTTTCTTGACCCAACCAAGACCAAGGATGTCCAATTTGCAATATATTGAATGTGGACCCTTAACTATCCCTAATACAATATTGTATATGCAAAATTGTTCATATAAACATGCTTGTTAACTTCATTGCATTCTTAGAAAAACATAAAATAATTTTTCATGCATTTCAAAATTACCTATATTGATATTTTTTGTCAAATCAAGGCTACATGCACTTTTCTACTCGCTTTTTAGAAACATCCAAATCACCCCTTCCCAATTTGATGGTGCAAATTTGTTCCCCTATGGATAAGCTTTCCAATGTTTATAACTATTCACATTTTTTATTCTTGGGAAAAAAGTTACAGCCTTCCAAAATTTCCAATTTTGCCCAATTCTGCACTTTTCTTACAGGTCCATTTAGCTTCAGAGACCAACTTCAGAAACCTATAGAAGAAAATATATGGAGAACTGTCATTTTTTTTCTCTCATGTGTTTATAACAATGATGACAAGGATTACTCAACAACTTTTAGATCTCCGATCTGATTCTCTAGTCAATTTCTATAATTTTCTGGAACAAACTACTTTTAACTTTTGCCTCTTTTCTAGACTTGGTTTATTTTCCAAAAAATGCTATCTCCGAAATTGAGCATTTTTTGTAAAAAAACCTCTAAGAAAAGTTGTTCATTTTGATGAGTAGGTAAAATTTTGAGTTCATAATGGTTTCTAGTCTTGGCATCTAGGGTCACTTTTACCTCCAAGTTTTTCAAAATCCCCCAAAAGTGCCTTGAAATACTGGATTTTGGCCTTCTTTTGCACCTAGGATTCACACCTTTCATAATTTGTCCATAAGATTTTGATGTATTTGTAACTTCAGAATATATTCACTTGTATATTATGTTTGTACTTTATTGTATCCCCAACAGAGATGTATTATTCCTCCGGTTGGAAGTGTCGTCATTTGTATTTGCAAGTGTCGCAAGTTACATTGTAAGTGTTGTAACTTATATTTGATGGGTTATTAGACCACCTTAGAGGGGTTGGCCCAGTATGGGTTAAAGGGTTATTAGACCACCCTAGTGGGGTTGGCCCAGTGACAAGTGGTAATGGGTTATTAGACTCTCCTAAGGGAGGTCGGCCCAGTTAGAGTAAAATTCAAGTCAAGGTAAAGTATAAATAGAGAGTGTGACTCTCTCATTCTAATCATTCTCACACTCACTCACTTTGAATTAGTGAGAGAGACGAGGAGTGCAAACAAGTGGAGGAGGAGTAGCTGTTGCAGACATCTATCTTTTGGGGATTCATCTTTATGATCTTTGTATTGGCGTTTATTCTATCTCTGAGGAATTTGTGGGGTTTTCCACCTTCTTGGTTTTCCCCGGTGAAATGCTTTGTGTCTCTTGTCTCTTATGTTTGATATGTTGTACATGTTGTTCTATCAGTTAAGATCCTAGATCATATTGAATTAAATGATGAAAAACTAACATGGTATCAGAGATAGCCTGAAGGAAGGCATTGTATGGCATTTACGACACTTGTTGCACTTGCAAAAAATTGGAATCTAGGGCTTGATATAGTAAAAACTAGTCATTGTGGAACTTTCGCTATAAATCTGTTTTGGCAAAGGTTCAGGATCTGAAACTTTTACAGGCCGAAAATTAAATTTTCATGTACATTGTATCTGAATCTTAGCCTCAGATTCATTGTACTTTGTGAGATATGATTCGTACAAGTTAGGGTTTTTACCTCTTCCGAATGCAACCCTACACAAGTGACCTAGGCACAAAGGTCATATCTCAGGCTAGGAAGCTCCAAATGGAATTCTGTAAAAGGTGTCCATTAGGGAACGGATTCTAGTTTCGCAGGTCTAGGTTTCAGAGGCCGAAGTTTAAACAGTGGCATGTGGAACTCTGTACACATTCTCTATGATGTTTCATTCCATAAACACGTCATGTTGCGACACTTGGCATATCTCTCTCTCAGAGAATCCATTAAATCTCAGATTTGTGGGGATGGAAAGATAATAGGTCAGTCTACCAAAGGCCAAGTTTCAGACCCTGAGGATCTAAAATTGCAGAGATACATCAGAAACAATATGGCATATATTTCTATCCAAACATAATTGGATTCTGAGCACTTTCATTTTTGGTTTGTCACTGCTGCGGGAAATTAGGGTTTCTGCAAAAGTTGGAGTTTTTTAAATCTGAGACCACGGCTGGATGCTCCTCATCAATATTGAAATTTAGAGGCCAATATCGAAGTTTGTGGTTGGGTAGAACTCTAGGCTCTATCAAGCCCTAGTTCAGGATTTTGACCAGAAAACCAGAAAAACCAGAAAACGGGAATTTGATAGAAGCTGCAGATTTGAAACTTGCAGGTCAATTTTGAGGGGTCAATTTTTGGAGTTTTCATAATCTGAGCACACCAACTTAATCGCCTCAGTCATCTGCGTCTCCCTGTCTAGACAGAAGTTTTAAATTCCAAGTTTGGATTTTTTAGTGTTTCTCTATCAAACCCTAGCCAACTCCAAATCCAGTTTCAACAAATTAAAGTGGATTGGGTTAATCCTAGAAGAGAATGATTTAGACACCTACATAAGTGAAGAAGTTTCAGTTCCAAAGGGAGATGAGGCTAATACCTTAAAAAAGAAGACTACAAGCAATCCTGACAGGTATGACTTGAGGAGATACAAGTATGTTTTGAAATCTATTCATGATTAATTTTGTCTTCATATTATTGAGGTTAGTACAATCTTGATTAATTTTAGACTTGTCTTATCACCTTAGTAAAAGTATGAATGCATGTGAATGATAGAAGACATTCATTGATTAGGGTTATGCCACTTATGATTGTAGTAATGCACTATGGTGTTATATGAGGATGATGTTGTCCACTAACATGAAAGGTACATCAAGAAAGACAAATCAAGTTCTAGATCGAGAACATATGACCATGGTGACATGAAGAGAAAGACTCATCCATAGTCACTGATCACGTAGAATCTCTACTTACGAGGTATGTATAATTTGGCTCTACGATGCTTAACTTATGAGATATGTAGTTTACTAGCACAAGGTCTCTAAATCATTGAAGAGAACAAAGAAGACATTGTTTAGGTATGTTAGACAAGCATGATAATCCAGGTATGTTTTTCTTATATCGAGTTAGCATCCTATATTGTGTTAGGATATCATATGAGTATACTTTCGTATGATTGATACTGATTATTCATGAAGTTATAGGTTTGAATAATCATGGGTTTATGCATATTATGCTTCTTAGTTTGATTAATGATATGACAAAGTAGAAGATTCCTATGGTCAAATAAGAATATGCATGAGTAAAAGAAGTACTCCCTGAAACCTTGAATACTAACGCTTGTGATAAATTACCTGTGTATGAAATGATCATGAACATACATATTTAGAATAATAATGTTTTGATAGTATTGAGATTATACTAATGCATGTATGATTTTGTATGAGATCTTAAGGATGACACAACGATGACACCAGTTCACACTTAAGCATGCATAGTGGTCCAGGATGGATATAAGTTCAAAGATAGATAATCAAGGGAGCAAAGATCAAGAGGGAGCACACTCCAATAGTTCCTCCAAGGAAGCAAATATCAAGAGGGAGCACACTCCAGTAGTTCCTGCAAGGAAGCAAAGATCGAGAGGGAGTCCACCCAACAACCAAACAAACATAAGTATTTGAATTGTCATTTCTTGTATATATGATTACTTAAATGATGTTGTTCAGTCATGTACATACTTATGTTCCTAAACTTAGGATGTATATTATGCATATTAGAAAAGTTGCAATAATGAACAAGATACTGCTAATATACAAGTAATGGGTAAGTGGCCTATGGTACTATACAACATTCCATTGCTACTTATCTAGAATGAAACCTCTTTGCTGACATGTTGGGAGTTGTGCACACTCTTAACAATGTTCTGGTAGAGATGGAAGGCATCTAGAAAGTTACGAGATATGGATAAATGTTTTATTGAAGCATTGGGTAAAGATAATTGCATGACTATATGACATATGTCCTTATGCGTAAGAATTTGTTCTGAAATCTATGAGATGTTTCTAATCATGCAATTGAACTTGTCTTGTAGGAAAGACCGTGTACCATCACCTACAAGAGAGACTTGTCTCAAAGAACAAGCGACGAAGACTCAACAACATTTGTTCCAGCAAGGAAGTTCAATAAAACTACCTATTGAAGAATCTGAAGTTCCCAAGATCTGAGATGCAGTAATGGAAGGATGCCATGATCGAGGAGTATAAGTTGATCATGAAGAATGATGTTTGGGATGTGGTCCCGAGACCAGAAGGGGAAGTTTGTTGTGACTTCCAAGTGGATCTACAAGATCAAGCATAGTCTAGATGGCAGCATTGAGAAATACAAGGAAAGATTTGTGGTTCGTGGCTTCTCCCAGAAAGAAGGGATAGATTATGAAGAAACTTTTGCACCTGTATCCAGATACACTTCCATCATAATAGTACTTGCTTTGGTTGCAGTAATGAAGTGGAAGATACACCAAATGGACTTTAAGACAACTTTCTTGAAAGGTGTAGTCGAAGAGAAAGTGTATGTGGAGCAGCCACTCAGATTTGAGACACATGATAGGGAGTCACATGTGTGCAAATTAAAGAAATCCTTGTATGGTTTGAAACAAGCAACCAAGACATGGTACAGCAGGATTGACAACTTCCTAGTTAGTTTGGACTTTACCAAAAGTAAAGTGGATTCCAACCTTTACTACAAGGTTGAGGAAGGAAATCTAGTGATACTCCTACTGTATGTAGATGATCTGTTTATGACAAGTGAGATTGGGTTGATTGGCAACACGAAGAGGAAAGCTTGCTGTCAAGTTAGAGATGAAGGACTTGGGTATGATGCATTACTTTCTAGTTATGGAGGTGTGGCAAAATGCAGATGGGATCTTCCTTGGACAAGGGAAGTATGCAGTAGAGATCCTGAAGTGGTTCGGGATGATGGACCGCAAGGCCACGACCACACTTATGGAATCAAACCTGAATCTATTGAGTGATGCTTCATCAGAGTCAGTTGATGCCACAATGTATCGTCAAATGATTGGGTATTTGATATACCTGACGAACACGAGACCAGATATTTGCTTTGTGGTGAACACCTTGAGCCAATTCCTGATGGATCCTAGACATGTTCACTTGATTACTATAAAGCATATTCTGAGGTACCTAAAGGGTACTATTGATTATGGCATCAAGTATGATGCGAATCAAAAGTTTAACCTCGAGGGTTATGTTGATTCAGATTGGGCAGGTAGTGCTGCAAATAGGAAGAGCACTTCGGGGTGCTACTTCAGTATGGGATCAGGTATGATCTCTTGGTTTAGTAGGAAGCAATCCTTCATAGCACTGAGTATAGCCAAAGCAGAGTATGTTGCAGCTTGTTTGTCTAGTTGTGAGGCAGGATGGCTAAGGAAGCTACTGTCGGATTTCTTTCATCTCCAGTTGAATGCTACTTGTATCTATTGTGACAACCAGAGTTGTGTGAAGTTGTCAGAGAACCCAGTGTTCCTATTGATGTATTTGTAACTTCGAAAGATATTCTTCTATGTATTATATTTGTACTTTATTGTATATCCAACAGAGATGTTATATTCCTCTGATTGGAAGTGTCATCATTTGTATTTGCAAGTGTCGCAAGTTACATTGTAAGTGTCATCATTTAAATTGATGGGTTATTAGACCACTAGTGTGGGGTTGGCCCTAGTTAGGTCATGTGGTTGGGTTATTAGGCTTCTTTAGGAAGTTGTCCCTGTTGGATTATTGGCAAGTCAAGTCAATGTATAAATAGAGGGTGTGCCTCTCTCATTCTATTCATTCACTCACTTCTCAAGCTCGCATAGCTAAGAGAGAAAGTAGCGCACATGTGGAGGAGGAGGAGTATTTGCTAGAGACATCTCTTTGGGTTTGATCCTTGTGATCTTGTATTGGGGCTTATTCTATCTCTGAGGAAGTTGCTGGGTTTTTCACCTTCTTGGTTTTCCCCGAGGAAACTCTGTGTCTCTTGTGTGCTTGCATTATTGTGTCTATGATTGATATGCTGTAGATATGGTGTACATATTATTCTCTTAGTGATCCTGAATGATAATGGAATGAAATTATTGAAAATTTAACATGGTATCAGAGTTGACCTAAGAAGAAGGCACTGTGTAGCTACGGAATCTAGGGATTCTTAATTTTTGGGTTTCTCTCCACAAATCATCAAAGGAAGGATGCTAGATTGACTCTCCTAGCAAGGGCGCATCTTTCTGTTGAGACAAAATTCAATTATGAGCATTTTCAGTTTTTGGCCCAAAAATTAGGGTTTCTGCAAAAGTTGGAATTTTTGAAATCTGAGACCACAGCTAGAAGCCCCTCTAAAAAATCAAAGTTTAGAGCTTTGGATCAAAATTTTTGGCTAGGTGAAGCTCTAGGAAACTCAAATCCTAATTCAGGGTCCTGTCTAGTGAATCCGAAAGTTTCAAAAGCAATTTTGAGGGGTGAAATTTTGCAGATTTCAAAATCTGAGTATACTAGCTTGACCATCTCAGCAAGGCTCATCTTTCTATCCTTTCAGAAGTTTCAAATTAAAAGTTTGAATGGTTTCTCTAACAAACCCTAATCTAGCTCTAGATCCAGTTTTCATCAAATTAAGTGGTAAGACCTAATAACTTGTCTATTTCCATTTGAAGTACTCTTTAAGATGTCTCACCACACCAAGCTTGAGGATAAGCTTGAAGGGGCTGGTAAATTCCGAGCCTAGAAGTATAGGATTGGGTTAATCCTTGAAGAGAATGAGTTGGACACTTACATAAGTGAAGAGGTTCCTGTCCCAGAGGGAGAAGAGGCTAAAGCCTTACACAAGAAGAACCTGGTCAAGGTGAAGAGAATCATTGATGATTCTATCAGAGACCATCTCATACCTCATGTGTCTTCCCTAAAGACACCTAAGGAGATGCTTGACTCCTTGACCAAGTTGTTTGAAGGAAAGAACATAAATCGGAAGATGACTCTGCGAAACCAATTGAAAGGGGTAAAGCTCCAGAATGGAGAGACCATTCGATCCTACTTTTCTAAGGTCTCTCAAATCAAGGAACAACTTGAAGCTATGGATGAAGTAGTGGAGAATGGTGAAATTGTAATGACCACATTGAATGGCCTACCTAGGTCATGGGACTCCTTCATCCAAGGAATCTGTGCAAGAAGGAAATTGATCTCTTTCAGTAGACTGTGGGAGGAATGTTCACAATAAGAAGAAAATATGGGAAATGAATATCAAGCTCTCACAGCACAAACCAAGAAAGGAAAGTCTAAGAGGGAGCAATCTTATCACAAGAAAACTCCACACCATCATCATAGAGATAATAAAGATCTAAGATGTTTTACATGTAATGACAAGATAGACTTTTCCTCAGAATGTCCTAAGAACAAAAGGAACAACAACGAAAACTTCAACAAGAAGAGTAAGAGAAACAAGAAGAGATATCATGCTCATGCTACTGAGGATGATGAACCTCCCAAGAAGAAAACTAGAGCAGAAAGTGATGACTCATCAAGTGAAGATGAATATGTTCTAATCTCTGCTCTCACAGGTACTATCTCTCATGGATGTGATGATTGGCTTATTGATAGTGGGGCTTCCAAACACATGACTGGGTTTAAATAATACTTTGTAGATATATCTGAACATGATTCACCTCATAAGGTAAAACTTGGGGATGATTATCAATATCCTATAAAAGGAAGTGGTAAAGCCTCCTACAAACTAGACTCTGGGAAGTCTTTGAAGACGAAAGATGTTCTATATGTACCTGGACTCAAGAATAATCTTCTCTCCATATCATATTTGGATGCAAAGGGGATTAGAGTTGCATTTGTCGATGGCCAAGTACTCATGTGGCCAAAGGGTAAGACCATAGATGATGCAGTAGTGATTGGAGAGCAAGAGGGAGGATTGTACAAATTAAAGGGACAACCTGAACATGCCATGGTACATGAGTCCATGGAGCCAAGTGAACTCTGGCATAGAAGGCTTGCACACATGCACTATAGAGAACTACCAATTGCAAGCAAAGCTATAGAAGGTCTTCCTGAAGTCCAGTCAAAGCATGAAGGTGTTTGCAAAGGATGTGCAAAAGGGAAGAACACAAAGAAAGCATTTCCAAGCAGTGAAAGCAAAGCAAAAGGAATCTTGGAAATTATCCACTCCGATGTATGCGGTTCGATGTCATCCAGTTCTCTGAGTGGGTATGTATACTATGTTTCCTTCATTGATGATTTCTCTAGGAAGACTTGGGTTTATTTCTTGAAGAATAAAGATAAAGTATTTGATAAGTTCAAGGAATTCAAAGCCTTGATAGAAAATCAAACTGATAACAAGATCAAGACCTTAAGATCCGACAATGGCGGAGAATTCACTTCAGGTCATTTCAAGAAGCTATGCAATGATTCAGGGATTAAGAGGGAGTTGACTGCTCCCTATAATCCACAACAAAATGGAGTTGCAGAAAGGAAGAATAGAAATGTCATGGAAGCAGCTCAGGAAATGCTTCATGACCAGGATCTACCTATGCACCGATGGGAAGAAGCAACTAGGATAGCTATATATGTGCATAACATAACACCTCACAAGATACTTAACAACAAGACACCAGAAGAAGTCTTCTCTGGTAAGAAACTAGAAGTTATCCATCTCAGAATATTTGGCTGTCCAGTATATACACACATTCCAAAGGAAAAGAGAGCAAAGTTAGATCCTTCAGGTAAGAAGGGAATCTTTGTGGGTTATAGTTTGTGGGTTATAGTGAAAGCTCGAAGGATTACAGAATATACTTTCCAGGATTCAAGAATATTGACATCAGTAGGGATTTAAAATTTGACGAAGACTCAGCATACATCAAATCAAGGAAGACAGCTGTTGAAGACCATGAAGAACCAAAGGTAACCAGATTTCAAGACACCACTATGAAAGAAGCAATTCTAGAAGAAGTTCATGAAATTGAAGATCCACAAGAACCTGCAGATCCACCCCGTGAGAAGAACTCTCATAAGAGGAAACCTGCATGGGCTAGAGAGCTCATCCAATATGCAGAAAGGTATGGCATTCCAGAAGAAGAACACAGACAAAGGAAGAGGACTAGATCACATGCCAGTTATGTTTCCTTGCTTTGTGACATTATGAACAAAGAACCTTCCAGTTATGAAGAAGCAGCGGAAAAGAAAGAATGGAAGGATTCCATGGTAGAGGAGTACCAGTCGATCATGAAGAATGATGTTTGGGATGTGGTCCCATGACCTGAAGGGAAGTCTGTTGTGACTTCCAAGTGGATCTATAAGATCAAGCATGCTACAGATGGTAGCATAGAGAAATACAAGGCGAGGTTTGTAGCTCATGGCTTCTCCCAGAAAGAGGGAATAGATTATGAAGAGAATTTTTCTCCTGTACCCAGATACACTTCCATCATAATAGTACTTACTCTAGCTGTAGTGATGAAGTGGAAGATACACCAGATGGATGTCAAGACAAATTTCTTGAATGGTGTAGTCGAAGAGGAAGTGTATGTGGAGCAGCCACTTGGTTTTGAGACACATGACAGGGAGTGATATGTGTGCAAGTTGAAGAAAGCCTTGTATGGCTTGAAGCAAGATCCTAGGACTTGGTATGGTAGGATAGACAGCTTTCTATCCAGTTTGGGCTTTACCAAGAGTAAAGTGGATTCCAACCTTTACTACAAGGTTGAGGAAGGAAATCTAGTGATACTACTATTGTATGTGGATGACCTATTTGTTATAGGTGAGGATAGATTGATTGTCGATACGAAGATGAAGCTTGATGCCGAGTTCGAGATGAAGGACTTGGGGATGATGCACTATTTTCTAGGCATGGAGGTGTGGCAGAGTACAGATGGGATCTTCCTTGGACAAGGGAAGTATGCAGTAGAGATCCTGAAGCGGTTCAGGATGATGGACTGTAAGGCCATGGCCACACCTATGGCATCAAACCTAAAGCTAATGTGTGATGATTCATCTGAGCCAGTTGATGTCACAGTTTATCATCAGATGATTGGGTCCTTGATGTACTTGACGAACATGAGACTAGATATTTGCTTTGCGGTGAACACATTGAGCCAGTTCCTAATGGATCCCAGAGGTGTTCACCTAGTTGTTGTAAAGCATATTCTGAGGTACCTGAAGGGTACGGTTGATTATGGGCTCAAGTATGATGCGAATAAAAAGTTTAACTTGGAGGGTTATGTTGATTCAGATTGGGCAAGCAGTGCTGCAAATAGGAAGTGCACTTCGGGGTGCTGCTTCAGTATGGGATCAAGTGTGATCTCTTTGTTTAGCAGAAAGCAGTCCTGCGTAGCACTGAGTACAGCTGAAGCAAAGTATGTCGCAGCTTGTTCGACTAGTTGTGAAGCAGTATGGCTAAGGAAGCTACTATATGAGTTATTTGATCTCGCATTGGATCCTACCTGTATCTATTGTGACAACCAAAGTTGTGTGAAGTTGTCAGAACCTAGTGTTCCATGACAGGTCGAAGCACATCGAGATCAAATATCACTATATTAGGGATATGGTGCAAAGAGGAGTATTGAAGCTCTTGTATGTTGCGACGGATGAGCAGGTTGCAGATGTGTTGATGAAACCACTATCCAGAGTGAAGTTTGAGTACTTAAGAGATAGGCTTGGTGTTCTTCAGATTGAAGATACTTCGAGGAAGAAGTGATGGGACACATTTGCATGAGCCATTCCAAGCATGGTGATAGGAGGATCCTTCCCATGGCTGTGGATGTAAGCATTGTGTGATGAGCATCAGGACGATGCTCCGGTTACTACTTTGTATATGCATCAGTTGGATGCTTTATATGATCAGTTGGATCATGTATTTGTATATGCATCAGTTGGATGCTTTGTATGATCAATTGGATCATGTATTTGTATATACATCAGTTGGATGCTTTGTATGATCAGTTGGATCATGTATTTGTATATGCATCAGTTGGATGCTTTGTATGATCATTTGGATCATGTATTTGATATGCATCAGGATGATGCTATGATGATGATCAGGATGATCATGCGATGATGATATGCATTAGGACGATGCTATGACGATGATAAGGATGATCATGCGATGATGACATGCATGAGGACGATGTAGTGACGATGATCAGGATGATCATGTGATGATGTACATCAGAATGATGTATGGTGAGTATCAGGTTGATACTCCATGGCCGTGGATAGGTTGTGCAAATGAGCATATAATCTTGCCCTGGGATATTTGCAGATACTCTTGCGAGGTTTTGCCTATGACATGTAATATTGCCTTGGTAGATTTGGAAAATGCTCTTTCGAGGTTTTTCTTTGGGAGGACATGTAATATTTCCTTGGGAGATCTTGTTGGTCGTGCTTAGGCACATAAAGGATCCTGGGATACTCTTTCGAGGTTTTGTCCTATGGAATATAATATTTCCCTAGGATATCCGATAGGTTGAGTTGTGGGCTCGTAATCAGTCCTGGGATGCTCTTCGAGGTTTTGCCATGACCACATGTAATCTTACCCTGGGAGATCCGATAGGTTTATTTGTGTGCTCGTAATCAGTCCTAGGATGCTCTTTCAAGGTTTTGTGGTGACCACATGTAATATTGCCCTGGGAGATCTTATCGGTCGTGCTTAGGCACATAAAGGATCCTGGGATACTCTTTCAAGGTTTTGTGGTGCAGTCACATATAATATTTCCCTGGGATATCTTGTCGGTCGTGCTTAGGCACATAGAGGATCCTGGGATACTCTTTCGAGTTTTTGTGATGCACGTAATAAGTCCTAAGGATTCCACAATATGGCGAGTGTTGATGAAGACCTACAAGAGGCTAGGCCTACATCTAGCATGAAAAAGGGCTGTCTCTAGAGAACTTCCTATGACGAGAAGAATTATGAGATAGCCCAATGATCGAGATGTCGAGTATAGCAGCAGTAATGATGATGATGCTCCATGATCCAGTGTTGATGATCCAGCTCTAGAATTGAAGACTTGCACCGATATGTATTGATGACCTGTGTTCAGAATACCTTCCTAGTTAACAGGGAGTGTTGATGTATTTGTAACTTCAGAAGATATTCTTCTATGTATTATATTTGTACTTTATTGTATATCCAACAGAGATGTTATATTCCTCTAATTGGAAGTGTCATCATTTGTATTTGCAAGTGTTGCAAGTTACATTGTAAGTGTCGTCATTTGTATTGATGGGTTATTAGACCACCAGTGTGGGGTTGGCCCTAGTTAGGTCATGTGGTTGGGTTATTAGGCTTGTTTAGGAAGTCGGCTCTGTTGGATTATTAGCAGGTCAAGTAAATGTATAAATAGAGGGTGTGCCTCTCTCATTCTATTCATTCACTCACTTCTCAAGCTCGCATAGCTAAGAGAGAAAGTAGCACACATGTGGAGGAGGAGGAGTATCTGCTAGAGACATCTCTTTGAGTTTGATCCTCGTGATCTTGTATTGGGGCTTATTCTATCTTTGAGGAAGTTACGGGGTTTTTCACCTTCTTGGTTTTCCCCGAGGAAACTTTGTGTCTCTTGTGTGCTTGCATTATTGTGTCTATGATTGATGTGCCGTAGATATGTTGTACATGTTATTCTCTTAATGATCCTAAATGATAATCGAATGAAATTATCAAAAAATTAACAGTTCCATGACAAGTCAAAGCACATCGAGATTAAATATCACTATATCATGGATATGGTGCAGAGAGGAGCAGTGAATTTGCTTTATGTTGTGACAGATGAGCAGATTGCAGATGTGTTGACCAAATCACTAGCCATAGTGAAGTTTGAGTACTTCAGAGAGAGGCTTGGTGTTCTTCAGATAGAAGATACTTCGAGGAGGAAGTGATGGGACACATTTGCAGGAGCCATTCCAAGAATGGTGGTAGGAGGATCCTTCCCATGGCTGTGGATGTAAGTGTTGTGTGATGAGCATCAAGACAATGCTCCAGATGATGATTAGGATGATCATGCGATGATGATATGCATCAGGACAATGCTATATATGATTATCAGGATGATCATGCGATGATGACATGCATCAAGATGATGCTATATATATGATGATCAGGATGATCATGCAATGATGATATGCATCTGGACAAAGCTCTAGATGATGATCAGGATGATCATGTGTGATGAGCGTCAGGACGATGCTCCAGATGATGATGATCAGTATGTTCATGTGATGACGATTTGTATGATGATCAGTATGATCATGAGCATCAGGATGATGCTCCATGCGAGGATGATCAGGAGGATCATGAGTATTAGGATGATACTTCGTGGGCGTGGGCAGGTTGTGTGATAAGCATATAATAGTGCCCCGAGAGATTTCCAAATACTCTTGCTAGGTTTTTCCTATGGCATATAATAGCTCCCTAGGAGATCTGGAAAATGTTGTTTCGAGGTTTTTCTTAGAGGGACATATAATAACGCTCTGGGATATTTGCAGATACTCTTGCTAGGTTTTGCCTATGGCATATAATAGCTCCCTGGGAGATTGGGAAAACTCTCTTTCAAGGTTTTGTCCATGGCATGTAATTCACCCTGGGAGATCTTGGAGGTTGTTCTAGGAACGTAATCAGTCCTGGGATGCTCTTGCTAGGTTTTTCTTGGTAGCATATAATAGCTTCCTGGGAGATCTTGCAGGTTTTGTTGGGCATGTAATCAGTCCTGGGATTCTCTTGCTAGGTTTTGCTTGCCTGGTCGCATATAATAGCTCCCTGGGAGATCTTGTAGGTTGTGCTGGGCACGTAATTAGTCCTAGGATGCTCTTGCTAGGTTTTGCGAGGTCACATGTAATAGCTCCCCGGGAGATCCTATAGGTTGAGTAGTAAGCTCGTAATCAGTCCTAGGATTCTCTTGCTAGGTTTTGTTGATGCACGTAATCAGTCTTGAGATTCCACCGGATGGCTGCTCGTAGAGATGATGAATACCTACAGGAGGCTAGGCCTACATCTAGCATGAAAAAGGGCTGGCTTTGTAGAAATTCCTATGACGAGAAGAATTGAGAGATAGAACTAGTGATTGATATGACAAGTATAGAAGCAGTGACAATGATGCTCCGTGATTTAGTGATGATGATCCAGCTCAAGTATTGAAGACTTGTGCCTATATGTGTTTATGATCTGTGTCAAGAGAATACCTTCCTATTTAAGAGGGAGTGTTGATTCATTTGTAACTTCAAAAGATATTCACTTGTATATTATGTTTATACTTTATTGTATCCCCAACGGAGATGTATTATTCCTTCAGTTGGAATTGTCGTCATTTGTATTTGCAACTGTCACAAGTTACATTATAAGTGTCGTAACTTATATTTGATGGGTTATTAGACCACCTTAGAGGGATCGAACCAGTATGGGTTAAAGGGTTATTAGACCACCCTAGTGGGTTCATCCCAATGACAAGTGGTAATGGGTTATTAGACTCTCCTAAGGGAGATCGGCCCAATTAGAGTAAAAGGCAAGTCAAAGTAAAGTATAAATAGAGAGTGTGACTCTCTCATTCTAATCATTCTCACACTCACTTACTTCGCATCAGTGAGAGAGAGGAGGAGTGCGCACAAGTGGAGGAGGAGTAGCTACTACAGACATCTATCTTTTGGGGATTCATCTTTAAGATCTTTGTATTGGTGCTTATTCTATCTCTAAGGAAGTTGCGGGGTTTTTCACCTTCTTGGTTTTCCTTGGTGAAATGCTTTGTGTCTCTTGTCTCTTGTGTTTGATATGTTGTACATGTTGTTCTATTAGTTAAGATCCTAGATCATATTGAATTAAATGATGAAAAACTAACATAAGCCACCATAGTTACCTGTGTTCCTATATCATGACTGCATAATAACATTTTCATCCTCAACAGGGACCCCATTAGGTCACTGGGTACTAGTCTTTAAAAACACTATTTCAATTTTTTTCTTAAAACCAGAGTTAAATGGGTCCATGCCTCTCACTAGAAATTATTTATTCTTATTTAAAGGAATCAAAATGCTATAAGTATCATTGAATTCTAAGTTAAATTGCTCTTGTTATGGCAAAAATGTTTTTGGATTCAAACATTTTTAATACTTTTCTATTTTTTTGTTGAGGTGGTAGGATGATGATGTGGCAAAACATGTCACTTCCCATGTGGCATTGGGTCCCAATTTTCATCACCAAGTGTTTCTCTATCATCCTCAATGGCCTACCATGCCATCATGACTTGTTAAAACCTTATGATAGGGTATGATATCCTTTTCATGCAGGAACAATCATGATCACATGATGGAACATGCACAATTGATTTTCATCCATTCATGTGCATGCACCTCCGGTTAAGGTATGCCAATATTCTGATGTGAAAACGATGATGATCACACCTCCCACACATGCTCAATGAATTTGAGCTATCCATGTGCATGTACCTCTTATTAAGGTATGATTACTTGTTGTTTGAAGAATGGTGTAGATCCAACAATCAAATATGAATGATTCAATCCTTGGCGTTCACAAAGGACATCCTCAAGATAAGGTACAGGAACCTCCCTATGCATGAATGGCTCAGATCTAAATATTTGACTTGCTCAATGTAATATGGGCCACGATTACCATAAACTATATTTTTTCATTTTCTAACATGGGTTTCACTCATGTAACAAAATCTGTTTTGGCACTACCACCTGTACACAGATTCCAGGTGGTTGGTCCATGTCATCATCCCTTTTCCACATGGCAATAGTGGATCTCATCTCAAATTTTCACATTTTCATAATTATGTAAAATTTTAATTCTATCATAGGTGCCTAACGAAATTACACCTAGTCCTTTTCCTCCTTTCTAGAAATTTCTTTATCACATAATGAATAAAAATTTTCTATTGATAACTCAAGGAATTTCAAAAATTTCCCCAAATATTCTTAAACTACTCTACCTTTCATGTTGGTAGACCACAAGATTTATCCCATGGATTTCTTAGAATACCATCTAATAATTAAACCATGAATTTTCTTAGAAGCAGTTCGCCAAGCACTTCATGTGCAAACTTTGACTTCTTTAGGTAAATGTGGATTCGATCCCATACAACCCTGGTGCTACAATGAAGAGCTCCGTTACCACTGTTACATCCCCATCAATCATTATGACCATAGGAGGGAGTATTTACGAATTTCAAACCTACAAATTTTTCCCCATGGGCCATATTACAAGTCCATAAATAAGAAATGTATGTGCAAATGCATATGTGTAAAACACATTGGAAATAAAACTCTATCCACATTCATCATGCATAAATAAGCATGTTTATCATATGAAGAAAACAAAATCATTCCACATTCATATACATGAGAATACTTATATTTGAGCAATGAATATTTGAGCAACTAGCTATGTAAGAATGATAGTTCCACCAAACCATAGGTATCAGCTACATATATGTTATGTAGAATTTTGTCCTACGGATAAGCCAAAACTCTCTTAACTTTAAAGCAGACTTTAAACTAACTCTAAAGCAAGAAACAAGTTAAAACAAATGCTACCTTGAATCCCTAGATCTAACAAATATCTCAAGATTAAAATGCTAGAAAGAGTAGAAGAAGTTTGACTAACCTTCTATCCAGACGCTTGTTTTCGGTATTTGCTCCAATCTCCAAGCCCTCACAAATGAACCTGTCAAAATGGAACCAAGACACAAGAATGTACTATTCTCTAGCAACCTGAAACATGAGTTAGAATCTAAATCTATGAAAGATACAAATCATATCATTAAAACAAGATTAACACAAATGATTTGGGAAAACAATACAAGTTATTCCATTACAACTTGAAGAATACTTACAAAAGGTGCTTGATGTCCAAGCCAATCCTCCAGCTCCAAGTGTCTTCTCCTCTAGCTATCTCCACAATGCAACAATACCATAAGTTTGGTATTCTCAAGAGTCCTCCCCTTTCCCAATGGAATGCCTCTCTTTTATAGTGAATGGTGAGGTTAACCAACAAGAGAGATGGGTGGATCTAAGGAGAGATAAGTGGATCAGGGTTTCTAATCGAAGGAGATGAGTTGAGATCGAATCAGGGATGTTATACCTCTATGTTTCACGGTGTCGCATCTCCATCACAAAACGGGTTGATGACATTTTTCCTACTATTTTGAACCATCCAGAAGAGACAGATGATGAGTCAACCTTGAAGGTGAATCCACCCTGGCAAGTTTTTGACCCACCTTAGACTTTATTTACACACACTACCGCGCCTTGCTAGTTCGCCAAAACGTGGTACTAGACACTACTGCATTCTACTATTTCCCCAAAGCGCGGCAGTGCCGCGTTCTGCAGTCTTTGCAAAACGCGGTACTCTTTTAATAGCTTTTTTCCCTTGGCTTGTGGGATTTTGGATTTTCGAAGATAATGGAAGATTGGGGTCCTTGATTCGATCTCAACTCATCTCCTTCGATTAGAAACCCTGATCCACTTATCTCTCCTTAGATCCACCCATCTCTCTTGTTGGTTAACCTCACCATTCACTATAAAAGAGAGGCACTCCATTGGGAAAAGGGGGAGGACTCTTGAGAGTACCAAACTTATGGTCTTGCAGCATTGTGGAGATAGCTAGAGGAGAAGACACTTGGAGCTGAAGGATTGGCTTGGACATCAAGCACCTTTTGTAAGTATTCTTCAAGTTGTAATGGAATAACTTGTCTTGTTTTCCCAAATCATTTGTGTTAATCTTGTTTTAATGATATGATTTGTATCTCTCATAGATTTAGATCCTAACTCATGTTTCAGGTTTCTAGAGAATAGTGCATTCTTGTGTTTTGGTTCCATTTTGACAGGTTCACTTGTGAGGGCTTGGAGCTTGGAGCAAATACCAAAAACAAGCGTCTGGATAGAAGGTCAGTTAAACTCCTTCTACTCTCTTTAGCATTTTAATCCTGAGATGTTCGTTAGATCTAGGGATTCAAGGTAGCATTTGTTTTGACTTGTTTCTTGCTTTAAGGTTAGTTTAAAGTCTGCTTTAAAGTTAAGAGAGTTTTGGCTTATCCGTAGGACAAAATTCTACATAACAAGAATGGCGACTCCGCTGGTTTTGATTACTGCTTGATTGATTCAATTCACAGTCATTTATCTTTGAATTGTGAGTTTTTGTTGCACTTCAAACCAGTTTGAATCTTGGTCCTTTTTTACCCTTATTCACCCCTCCTCGCAGTATTTATCTCCCTGTTTAATCACTGAGTCCCCTGGGTTAGCAACAACCCTGAAAATTTTATTTTTTCTTCTCAAGTTGCACTCTTTCTTTCCCTTGCCACAGTACCGCACCCTCATAACTACTTCCAGCGCGGTAGTACCGCGCCCTCGGCCTTAGTACCAGAGCGGTACTGTCACAGTGCCGCGCTTCAGCCAGACCATCACCCGCGGTAGTGTCTGCAAGTGTTTAATTTTTTTTTATCTTTGCTTGGTTTCCTGAGTTTCTCTCTGCCTTAGGTAGTCTTTACTGTTGCCTGTTAGCATCCTGGTTAATTTCCAGTCTACATGGTGTGCTTATTACCCAGTTTGTGAGCTTGATTGTTGATTGAATTACTGGCACTTTTGACATATGGGTCATTTTTCCAGCTTGATTGCATTAACTTGATTTTTTCACCACAACCAACTCAACACCATTACTCTCTGTTACTGAATACTGTAGTTTTTACAGTCATATTATCATTATCATTTTCAGTAAATTAAAAAGATCATTAGTTGAGAGCAATTTTGTTGTTTAAATTGAAAAAGTCTAGTGGTATTTTGCATAGGGAAATGAACCATTGATTTTGCCATAGAAATTCTAATTGTAGAAGCATTGTAGATTGTAAAATCAGTGCATTGAAAAGAGTGTTTACTTCAGTTTGGCTTTGTTTATAAATCGAAAAGAAAAGAAAAATCTTTTTACTTTGATCGCTTGTGAAAATTTTTATGCATATTTGATCGAAGAACCTCTATCTCTACCTTAGCTAGATTTCATCGAAGACAAAGGCTTATTTGTGATTCATTCTCATTTGCATGGTTTGAGTCGTCATAACACCATCAAGTTTCACGTCCACTACCCGATTGAGTAAGACAGCCACTAAAATTAATCACCCTAATTAAACCAACTTTAACCTCACTTGAGGAAATCAAAAGAATTTGGTAGTTAGGTAGGACACCGGGGATAGGCATCAAAATAATTCCCCCTTGTCATTTTCATCTGAGACATAGTCGTTGTCTTTAGGGAACTAAAATCCTCTAGTACTTATTGACACGGTCACAGCTAGTTTGTGGAGGGGCCTCCTGACTGTTTCCAACTTTCAGGGGTTAAACGGCCGCGAGATTGAGAACCGGACGGACTCTGTGGAATACCGCACTCCACTTAGCCCTAAGGCAACATCGATCGCTGTCTTCTTCGGAAGGCTGAAGTGCCCAAAACCTTTTCCAATGTGTCATGAACGAGGTGGCTTAGTATCTATTCTACTAGGGCTCTTTTACCCAGGATCCCTTTCGGTAGAGGGATATCCTTCTTATATCGGTCTCTCATGTTGTATTGTTCGACTTGGATTTCATCACCTTGCGAAGGATACAGCCTGCTGAGGTCTCCAGCTCTTAGTTAGGAGTTTGCTTGCTATCTCATCTTTGTAGAGGGTCATTTTTTATTTATAGGGACTGCTTGTTGGCATTCTGGCCATTTTTGTTGATCAGCTCGCTTATTGAGACACTGGTCTCAGTATAGATTTTAGAGCTTGCTTTTTTGGCCTGTGAGCCTTGCTTTTTCTAGCTCCTCTTCTGCACACTCAGTTGCATTAGAGTTTTTGAGTTCTTTGTTCATGATACTGCCCCCGATTTTCATTTTCCTGTCATCATGTCAGATCTACCACGAAGATCACGAAGACAACAGGGCCAAAGCCCTCCACCACCACCACCGCCACGGACTACTGGCCCGCCTGCATCACGCATTCCTGCTCCTCCTGGCCGCGGTTCTGGTCGAGGCAACATTCCACCGCCGATACGTACAACATCTTCAGTTACGCCCGTAACTGCCACACACAGCACAGTCTCAGGATCTATTGCAGCTTCTGCAACCACTAGCACGTTTGAGACTTCCACTGTCACCTCACCCACTGTCATTCTAGATTTATCTGTTCCAGTGGACACAGTTACCGCAACTGAACCTAGTACAACCCAGAGTACTAGACCAGAGGTCATCCTTCTACTGGATGCCAACACTTCCCGTCCATCAGATACTTTTCACAATGACACAGACGAATCTGTTGGCACCATAGAAGGGTCCGACCAGGACATACCTGGCTTGATTTCAGTCCCAGGCGGGTACGTTGAAATCATTGAAGATACTCGTCTCCCTGACACACCTTTTGAACTTGATTATGGTTTCATCACTTCCCAGGCGGATCTTCCGCCTGTTATCACTACGTCACCCAGTGTTCATCCTCAGGAGACAAGTTCTTCTAGCAACATACCTCGTACTATTACTCTACCCAATCTCCCACCGGGACATGAAATCATGGCTTCCATCCAGTCTAGTATGGTTAGCCTAGCGAACTCTCCGTTAGCATCGGAACGATTTAGACGCAGCACAGAGCACATGCTCTCGTCATTCTCTAGATATCCCCCTGACACTCGTCCTTCTGACTATAGGGATCCCAACATCCCGTCCAGCATGGAGTTTCGACACTCCTTTGCAGACGGCGCAGGACCTTCAGATGTTACCATACCTAGTTTCCTACCGGATCCCCAAAACCTTTTCCAGGACATGAAATCGGACCCAGTTTTCGAGGGTCTTCCTACCATTGAACATGTCATGGATGACGCTAATACCCCTGGGCTAAATTCCCTGCATTTACTGTCATCACCCATATTTGATGCACATTCTATGAGGGATAACCCAGTTTTTTCCCCGTCCTCACCTGTTCGATATGGACGACCCCCTCCGCAAATAGGTACTTTTGGTGCCGTTGGCCAATCCATGTTATCATATTTGACCAGCAGCGGAAGAACGCTTAGTCACACTGCTGGATCTTCCGGTTGGACCGGAGGATCACCCTCAGCCACCATTTACACTATCTCAGGAGGTGGACAACCGACTACAGTGGTCCCCAACTCTAGTTACCAAATCCCCCCTGGTGGGCCATCAACCCAACCAGTTGGTGGACAACCTTTTGTTGGAAACCCTGTTCTGAGTCAACAACCTCCAACTGGTGGGCCATCAACCCAACCAGTTGGAGGACAACCTTTTGCTGGGAATCCACTTCCCAGTCAACAGCCTCCTCATATAGGGCCATCCAACCTAACTGCTGGTGGACAACCTATTGGCTTGATCCAACAAGCTTCCCAACCAGCAGCATCTACTCAGTTCGGTATGTACAATCCACCTGGCAGTGGGCAACTTTATTCCGGTGTTCCAACAGGGCCTTACTCTCAACAACCCCTGTCAGGCATGCTTCCTTCTTGGGATCATCAAATCCCACAGAGTGGGGGATATTCACTTTTTGGAAACTGGAACCAAGCTGGGGGGCAATCTCAGATTTCCCCCAACTTGAATTCTGGTTTCCCTTACCCTTCAGCTGCTACAGCTCCATGGAACCCATCACTTCAATTTCCACTCGCTCCTCAAGCAGGAATGAGCCTTCCATGGACACCACCGTCGCAGCCACCCCCCAACCCTGCTATGGGAAATCCTCCACTTGCACAGTATAGTGGTAACATCCCTGGAACACAACAATTCCAAGGAACTTTTCCCCAACAAGGAACAGCAACCATTCATGGGTATCAACAGCCTCAGGGTACTATACCCACTCAGCAGAACACTCACCAACCGGTTGCTTACAATCAACCGGTTAACCAGATGGCTTACCATCCACAGAATTTCCAGCAGTATCCCACGGGAAACTCATATGGGTATAACACATAGCAGTATGCTATGCAGGGCCCTCCAGGGTTCTCGGCACCACATGGTTATTACTCATTCCCGCAGACCAAACGTCAACTTCCCTTTTTGGCCACACTTGATCTACCTGATTTGTTGAGGCTTATCAACGATCCTATATGGCACGAACCTCACTGGCCACCTATCCCAGCCAAACTACCATCGGACATTCCTAAGTTCGATGCCAAACCCGGGGAAGACCCCAAGAACCACGTGATGACCTTCCATCTTTGGTGTTCATCCAACTCCTTGATGGATGATTCCATCCGACTTCGGCTCTTCCAACGCACACTCACCAGAACGGCAGCAAAATGGTATATCGAGTTGCCACAACACTCTTTTCATGATTTCAACACTTTGGCTATGCAGTTTCTGACACATTTTCAGCTTCCCATCCGATATGAGACTGGAACAGAACTGCTAACTTCACTATGTCAAACCACTTCTACACATATTTCGGATCACATCCATGAGTGGCGAAGACGCCGTAGGCTAATAAAGGCACCTATTCCGGAACAGCTACTTGCTGATTGGTTTACAAAATCCTTTTTGCCTCCCATAGCCAGAGATATTGCTATGTGCGGACCGGTTACAGAAGAACAAGCCATCTCGGCAGCACAATACATGGATTTGGTATATACTCAATCCGGTACCTTACATGAACTTCTTCCACATGCCTCCCACGTTCACACTGATCCTACAAAGCCTACCACTGAACCACCCATCGATGGTATCGCTGGTTCAGTCAAGGCTCAGCCTGCTACCAACTCGACGGGACAACAAGCTTCTGCTTCCCCCGCTTTTACCCAGGCCGCTTCAAAAACTTCCACTTCTCCTGCTGTCTCCTCCGAAGTGAATGCAGTCCAATCTACGTCACAACCATTCGGAGGAAAGAAGAAAAACAATCGTGGTAAACCCAAGAAGAACCAGCAGGAGAACCCCAAGCCACAACCTACCCAGAATGACCAGAAACCACGTCGAAAAGCTAAGTTTCCCTGCTTGATTTGTCAAGATGATCATTATACGCGTGACTGTCCCTACAAGGACGAGGTCCATAAGTTCGTTAAAGGATCCTCTCGCCCGGCAGTGCTAACTGATTCTTTCCCCCAACAGCAACAGCAAATGGTTGCCCAAGAATCCCCACAAGGGGGCAACCCGACCAATCCTTCCCGTGGAGAGACGTCCACAAACCGCGAAATCCTAATGACAAGTAATGAGGAGATCAATATCACCACTCGTTCAAATACGTATGACAATCCTCCAAGTTCAAACAAACAATCGGAGATAGCCAAAGGTAAATCTCCTGTTGAAGATCCGATTCCTATTCCCCCCCCTAACGGTCATCTCCATATCGAGATACCACTTATGGATACAGTGCTACGCCCACCCAAGGGCACCATACGAAAGGCGACATTCAATCCGAATGCGCGAGCTGCCCAAAACTACAACATTGTTGAGGATTTGGCTCAGGCACCTTGCGCTATGTCAACTCTCGAGGTTCTCCAACACTGCCCCATGCAGCGTAGAACCCTACTTTTAGCACTGGGGGCACTGGACCCAGATACTTCAAACTCCATCATGTTTAACTTGGAGCACGCTAAACCTAGGCTTTCTCACCAGTTAGCCTTCCAGGTGCATAAAAAAATCCGTGGAAATGTCATCCACCGCACTGTGTTAGATGAGGGTGCTTCCACGTCGATTATGTATTTGAACTGCTGGAGAGCCTTAGGCTCACCCGAGGTCACAACTTCTCCCACTACTCTTAGGGCGTTTGATGGACATGGTTTTCAACCATATGGACTCATTCCCTCAATCGGTGTTGAACTGGGGGGCAAGACAGTATCCGTACACATCGAAGTCGTAGATGCACCTTTGGATTACAATCTCCTACTTGGTTGGAACTGGTTCTATGCCATGACCGCCATAGCATCTACAGTCTTCCGGATTGTACAATTTCCTCATGAAGGGAAAATTGTCACTATTGATCAACTGGATTACTGTATCCCAGACTCCCATCCGAACTCCACCAATACCGTCCCGTTATTGGATCAACCTCGGTACCGGTTCCAAGACATAGGTGTTGGTCTCATGAAGGATTCATCCCTCATTGGAGTTTTTCCAGAGCTGGGAACCCATCTTCAAACAGTCAACATGATTTCATCGCATGTCACCCCTTCCGATGATTCATGGGTGATTCCGAGTCCTACTCAGATCCAAGGCTATGGCAATTCCATGCCTTTGAACAGAAACCTTGCAGCATATGACGCGATCCAATCAGCCACAGATTGGGTCAACTATTCTACTGATCACACAGTGGCACAGCTCTCGACTGAAACTCATACACACCCACCATTGTTTGATCCTCTCAACTTGATTTTTCCCACTGACGAATCAATCATAGAGGTTATGTGCGGTGATGAGCCACCATGGGGAGATTTTCATCATCGATCTTCATTCCCCACCATTCAGTCACTTGAGCCTGACACCAAATCCAGTGCTTCACTTGGGATGGTTCAAACCAAGTTCCCCACTTCCCTCGACGAAGTATTCTCCGAAGGAAACTTGGCCAACCTTATGGCAACCACTCCCATCGATATTTCGGTAAAGCCTGGTATCGTAGAAAACGTACACATTGGCAAAACATGTACTCCTCTCGAAACGGAGTTCTATAATGCCTACTTTAAAACTTTCCGCGATGTTTTTGCTTGGAGTTATGAAGAGATGCCAGGGATTGACCCGTCGATTGTGGTCCACGAAATTCCAACTTTCCCTGGCGCCCGACCTGTTCGGCAAAAGCTTCGACCCGTTCATCCTCGTAAGGCAGCCGCCATTAAAGCAGAAGTTGAAAAACTTCTGCGTGCTGGTTTTATCTATCCTGTCCCATTGACAGAATGGGTGTCCAACATCATTCCCGTAGCCAAGAAACAGGGAACGATTAGAGTCTGTGTTGATTACCGTGATTTGAACAAAGCTTGTCCCAAGGACAACTACCCAACTCCGTTTATCGACCAGATCATCGATAACTATGGCGGAAGCGTTATCTTTTCATTTATGGATGGCTTCTTTGGCTATAATCAGATCGATATCCTCCCAGCCGACCAGCACAAAACGGCCTTTATCTGCCCTTGGGGGATCTTTGCATATCGAAAGTTACCTTTTGGCCTCAAAAATGTCGGGGCAACTTTCCAACGGGCGATGTCCTACGCATTCCATGACATCAAACATATCGTAGAGCCATATCTTGATGACCTTCCCGCTCACTCTCGAACTCGGGAAGAACACCCAGATCACTTGAGTGCCATTTTCGAAAGGTGACGACGCTACAATATACGTTTGAACCCGCATAAGTGCATCTTCTGTGTAGAAGCCGGAAAACTATTGGGCTTCATAGTCTCCAAAGACGGGATACGTCTAGATCCCGCAAAGGTAGCAGCTATCATAGCCCTGCCGTCACCTACCAATATTCCAGAACTTCAATGTTTGCAAGGGCATGCAAACTTTCTACGCCGTTTTATCTGCAATCTGTCCGAGATAACAAAAGGCTACATGCGGCTTCTTAAGAAGAATATTCCCTTCATATGGGATGACGAAGCCCAACGCTCCTTTGACAATTTAAAGGCAGCCTTAACCAAAGATCCTGTGATTCAACCCCCCAATTACACACAGGACTACATTCTTTATCTCGCAGCCTCGATTTCCACCATTGGTATGGTGTTAGTACAGGAAGACCACAACGGCATAGAACATGTGGTGTACTATCTCAGCAAGAGTCTTCTTGACTCTGAAACTCGCTACTCACATGTTGAAAAGCTGGCTCTGGCAACAGTATTTGCTGTCCAGAGATTCCGTCACTACATCTTACTTCGCCGGACCACCGTCATCGCCGATTTCAATCCAATGTACTATATCCTCACACGACAAGTGCTTGGAGGCAAATACTCCCGTTGGATTGTCATCCTTCAAGAGTTTGACTTGGAATTTGTCAAAGCCAAGTCTAAGAAATCTCTGATCTTCGCTGAGTTAATTTGTAACCTGCCCCGTGCTACTGAGCAATCCGAGCCCATTGATTCTCTTCCCGATGAATCATTGTTCCTCATTAGCACGTCTGATCCGTGGTATGGGGATATTCTCTTATATCTCCAAACCCAACGCTTCCGTCCTGATCTCACCCGCGATGAACGACGACGTATCAGACATCACTCAAAATACTACCTTATAGTGAACGATACTCTGTATCGACGTGGTGTTGACACTGTCCTTCGACGCTGTTTGACCTTAGATGAGGCGGAATGCGTTCTCAACGACTGCCACGTTGGAGCATGTGGTGGTCATCTCTCTGGGATGGCTACGGCCCAGAAAATACTGCGAGCAGGATACTTCTGGCCGTCAATTTTCAAAGACTGCATTGAAACAGTCAAGAAGTGTCCGCCATGTCAATTCTTTCATAGCAAAGCACGCTCGCATCCTGCTCCACTCCATCCTGTCATTGCCATCGGCCCCTTCTCCAAATGGGGCATCGATTTTATGCACTGTAAGCCCACTTCAGCCGGGGGGCATAACTATGTCATAGTAGCTGTCGACTACTTTACAAAATGGGCTGAAGCGATGCCTACATATGCTGAAGACGGAAAAACAGCAGCGCAGTTCATATTCAATCATATTATAGCTAGATTCGGTGTCCCATAGTCTATTGTGACCGATCATGGTTCCCATTTCAGGAACCATATGATCGAAGAACTAAGTGCCAAACTGGGTTTTCGCCATGAAAACTCAACCCCGTATTACCCACAAGCTAATGGCCAAGTTGAAGCCATTAATAAAGTCCTGAAACGAATGATTCAGCGCATTGTGGGTACCCAAAAATCCAATTGGCACTCAGCTCTGTTCTCAGCACTGTGGGCATACCGAACCTCAGTGAAAAGTGCTACTGGGTTTACACCATTTCAACTGGTGTACGGCCTAGAAGCCATTCTCCCGATTGAATGTGAAATTGCATCACTCAAGATAGCCATAGAGCTACTTCCACACACTACTTCCGAAGAAGAACGGTTTCTATACCTAGCTAAGCTAGATGAAACCCGCCGCGACGCCGCTTTGGCTAATGAAGCTCACAAAAAACGCGTCAAAGCTCAATACGACAAATCCGTTCAACCTTGGATCTTCAATGAGGGTGACCTCGTACTTACATACGATCAGATGCATGATAATCTTGGAAAAGGTAAACTTGAATCTATGTGGTACGGCCCCTTCATTGTAAAACATGTCTTAGAAAAAGGAGCCTATGAACTAGTCGATTGTGATGGTACACCATTGGCACGGCCCCGCAACGGGCTATACCTCAAACGTTTCTACGCGTGAGGTTACCCTACACGGGTTATTTGTTGTACATAATGTACTTAGTTTGCTTTTTGCTTTCTCTTTAGTGTGCACGTGGACCTCATGTATCTACTCTTACTTTGACTCATGACTTTATGCGCAGATGTCTGCCTACTTTGGGTTCGCCGACGGTGCAAGCCAACATACCCGGAATCTCGCTTCCGCAGCATGGGTGATCTATTCCCCCACTGGCGAGTTAATTTCTTCAGGAACCAATCGTTTAGGACCCGCAACCAACAATATCGCGGAGTACCATGCAGTCATTGGTCTCTTGACAGAGGTTGTTTCACTCGGGATTGACTCCTTATCGGTCTTTTTAGACTCCCAACTCGTGGTTTCTCATCTAAACCGTGTTTACACAGTTCGCGATCCTACATTACTTCGTTTATTTCGAAGAGTACGCCTCTTGGAACGGTCATTTGATTTTATCACATATCAACACATACCGAGAGAATTCAATTGTATTGCCGATTCATTGGCTAATTACATTTTGGATTGGCATCTTGCCCATACATAAAAACATTATAAAAAATAAAATCCACAAGTCATTGTAAATATTTAGATCATAAAATAGGTCCATATCACTGTATATAAGAGTGTTTTTTCAAAAATACATAAAGTTTGTGTCAAAGACAAAATTGGGGATCAAATCCCATATACAAAAAAAATGGCCCTCAAAGCCTACATATCGCATACATGCCGCAAAAAGATCAAAGGACCATCTATGGAGACCTAGGAGACCTATCATGTCCCTCATCGGACTCCTCCCGCTGCTGGTGGTAACACACCACAGCTCGAACCACCCTGCGAAGAAGTCGACTGATACGACCAGGTACACCCACAGTATGCCGCTGGAGGTGGTAAGGAACGTCATCCATCCGCATAGCAGGGATACCATAGGTCAATCCCTGCAGGTTCCTCTCAATATCCCGGACGCCTCCTGCCTCATCTTCATCTTCATCTTCGTCAGGAGCCGCTTGACGATCCTTACCGCCACGACGTAGTGGAGAGTATCCAGCTGGCCTCTGTGGTCCACGGTCTGCAACATGCATGCGAATATACATTAGGCGTCTTTTACACATTCTGAAAAAGCAATAAAAATTAAATATTCAAAAAAAAAAAAAAATACATATCCATGAAGGTCATACCAGAGTTGTCCCAGTCATCATCCTCCGGCAAAGCCAAGTCGATATCCTCACGGAAATCTACCCCTGAATAAGGATAGTCGTTAATCATGACTATCTGCTCCTCTAGCCAAGAGAAGAAGTCCTCTCCAAAGGCTAGCCGCTGAGGTCCCCCGAGGTGTCCAGCATAGTCGCTCCATCGAGCCATCCATGGCTCAGTAGGTGGACGAGGGGGGATAGATATCTGCGGACGCAGTAGTGGCACCCTTGCCAAAAAGAAAGTGACCAGGATGCTCCCATAGCCAAACTGGGTATTTTTCCCAGTCCTACACTTGTGCACTTGTTCCTTCAGATTGGACAACACTGCATCACACCAGTTGAAAACTGTTCCTCCCATGCACTCTGCTGCAAGATTCACTTGTGTGCGGGATGCCTGATGTGGACTCACGCTTCCCGCTGCACGTGTGATAGTGAATAACACGGTCTTTACAGCAATATTTATGACCTCCTTTATGGCCACCTTCCCACTTTTCTTACTCGAACCCGCCTGGCAACATCGAGCAATCAAGTCATCTGTGCTTGATTCTGAAGCTGTGTACCCGGTAAAGTTCACCCGGGCCCCTCTTTTCGAGAGGCCCGTGAGGAAATAAATATCCTCAAGTTGGATTTCAAGCACATGCTCTCCCACTCGGAAAGCTTGAATGTCAGGGTCCCACAATTGGATAAGATGAGTAAGGAGCTTAGGTTGTTGGCAGATCCCTTTGGTTTTGAAGAACTTTAGCAAACCACATTCTCGCAATGCGGTCACGGTTGGTAAGTCATTTTCAGCTGCAAAATCATCCGCTTCGTGCTCTCTCTCTTTCCAGCTTACCATTTTGCTCCGAATAAGTTGCAAATCCCTGCAAAAGGGAAAACAAAACAATTAGTAACTATTTAACAACTTACTTCCAGCAAAAAATTGGAGAAAATTTGATTTTTTGAACTTGAAATTCGCCTGTGCCGCGCCTGGAGGACACACTACCACGCGGCAGTTCACACTACCGCGCCTCAGTTTGAGGATACAGCGTGGTACTGTTCAACAGTACCGCGTCTTTCGATAGGGCCCCCACGCGGTAGTGTGGAGGGCGATTCTTTCCCAAAAGGGCTTGCTAAAAAATTAATTTTTTCCTGGTGAAAGCAAAAATTTCTTACATGAAATGAAAGAGGGGCTCAAGCACTCTTACCTGGCGCAGACGGCGGTCGAAATGGTGTCCCAGAACTCCCGGTATGGATCCTTGAAATCTTGCTCCAAAATGGGTGAAAATGTCTCCTTTGGGTAAAAAACACAAATGAATAGTAATTTCTATTTTTACCATTCCTTATATAGCATTTTTTCACATTTTTTAATTAATTAATTAATTACTATTTCAAATAATTGAAATAAACCCTTGTTCACATTGCTAATGTCCAGTTTTTGAGCATTTATTGACAGGATCCGCGGTAGAAATGAGATGCATTCACACCGGTGTTTATTCGTAATTTGACCTTCATTTTGAGCCCACTTTATCTTTTTCGTGCTCTGGATTTAAAACTTGAAAAAGATTCCAAGCGCTTTTACACCCGTGTCGTGCTTGTCAAACTCAAGTAAACGGTGTCGAGTACGGTCAGCTTTACTCATGCTCGTTAAACGATGAGGAAAGTATTATCCTGGTTGTATTTTATTCTTTTTTCGGACCAGAATAATTTAAAATTTACGAAAAAGACCATAGGAGTCCATAGTTAAGCTCTTTTCAGACTCCTTAAAATTGAAAAGATTGCCAAGTGATCTTGACTCTTTCACACTTGTAAAAGTATTTGAAAGGTCGTCTATTCGATGATAGGTTACCCCTTTTTCGGCCCGTCTAGACTATTTACGAGAAAGGTATACCTCGGTCAATCTCGGCTGGGAGAGTTCTCTCGAGAATTGTTTTACACTTTTTCGGGATCGAGGGACTAAATTTTCCGAAAAAGTACATTATGGAGCTTCCTTTAAGTTTTTTAGGCTCTCTAAATATGAAAAACTACCGAGTTTTCCTTCCTTGGACTCGTTAAAATGTTAACATCGAAGGACCCACTTTGGGACGAACCCCTCCTTTCTCAGGTTCGTAAAACATGTGAGATTGGACTCATCCATGAGATGAGCTACACCGAGCATCTGTTATCCTCTTCAAGCTCGTAAAACAAGAAAGAGGTACTCGTCCATCATGTCGGGGAAATATGGGAGAATAAGTCAAGTTTATCTATGGCAGCTTGTCAGTCGTTACCTTTGAACATGGCATGTGTCCATCTCTTGTCTATATTTGGGTATCCGTCTTTCATTGAGTTATAGTCATCATCATGGGTCGTCTCCCTGGCCACGAGTCCACTCATCCGGTGTCTATCCTCTATTTATTAATAATCCCTGCTGCCAAGTCCTATTACATGCCATTACATGTTCAAAGGGTTGCATTGTTTCGAGTCATTCATTGTGTCAGGCCTCCGCTGTGTCAGTACATACTCCATTGCTTCATCATCCTATCATATGTGCCGATTTCGTGTCGATGATGTGGGAATCATCATGGCCCACCTTCGACGAGTCTATTCCTGTCGACACCAAATCACTATCCAGGAATTAGACTTAGATATCAACCATTAGTACTTGGTACCTGCATGCCTCAATGGCAGGTTTCCTCGTGTTTGACAGCAGGTTCACATCATTGACCTCTGATCAAGCAATCTCTCGGATGCTCGACATCAACTCATTCATTTGCATTTCGTTGAGATGTACTATTGATACCTTGGGAATCATTGTCATCATTGGTGATCTCCCTCGCATTTGTTAACGGTCCACGTCATTGACCGGTAATCAAATGGTTTCTACCATGTTCGACTTCAACACCTTGTAATCACATGGTTAGATTCGTATCTTTTTGCGATCGGGTAGAAGACCCTGGATGCACCTCTACATTTTGACTGCATCCAGGCTGCGATGGAGATGTCCCTTGTATTGTCACACAGATCCACTTATTGTATTGGTCGTGGCTGTGTCATTATTGTCTCATGGATCTATGATTGTTCATAGTAGCCATGATCTGTCCACAGTTTACATTATCTCAGTACTCATGGATCTGCAATGTATTGGTCGGCAGCCATGCTTTGAGTCATCTGTTTCCGAGCATGGGAATGCCCGCCTCGGTGGTATATCTAACACTTTGTTTCTATTTCATCTCAGTGTCGCTCTCCTCGATGCTATCTCTGCACATTATATTCGTAAAGTCTTTCAGCCATCAGTCCCTTCTGACCTCACACTTTAGGGGGCATCTGTTATACCTCTATGTTTCACGGTGTCGCATCTCCATCACAAAACGGGTTGACGACATTTTTCCTACTATTTTGAACCATCCAGAAGAGACAGATGATGAGTCAACCTTGAAGGTGAATCCACCCTGGCAAGTTTTTGACCCACCTTAGACTTTATTTACACACACTACCGCGCCTTGCTAATTCGCCAAAACGCGGTACTAGACACTACCGCGTTCTGCTATTTCCCCAAAGCGCGGCAGTGCCGCGTTCTGCAGTCTTTGCAAAACGCGGTACTCTTTTAATAGCTTTTTTCCCTTGGCTTGTGGGATTTTGGATTTTCAAAGATAATGGAAGATTGGGGTCCTTGATTCGATCTCAACTCATCTCCTTCGATTAGAAACCCTGATCCACTTATCTCTCCTTAGATCCACCCATCTCTCTTGTTGGTTAAACTCACCATTCACTATAAAAGAGAGGCACTCCATTGGGAAAAGGGGGAGGACTCTTGAGAGTACCAAACTTATGGTCTTGCAGCATTGTGGAGATAGCTAGAGGAGAAGACACTTGGAGCTGAAGGATTGGCTTGGACATCAAGCACCTTTTGTAAGTATTCTTCAAGTTGTAATGGAATAACTTGTCTTGTTTTCCCAAATCATTTGTGTTAATCTTGTTTTAATGATATGATTTGTATCTCTCATAGATTTAGATCCTAACTCATGTTTCAGGTTGCTAGAGAATAGTGCATTCTTGTGTTTTGGTTCCATTTTGACAGGTTCACTTGTGAGGGCTTGGAGCTTGGAGCAAATACCAAAAACAAGCGTCTGGATAGAAGGTCAGTTAAACTCCTTCTACTCTCTTTAGCATTTTAATCCTCAGATGTTCGTTAGATCTAGGGATTCAAGGTAGCATTTGTTTTGACTTGTTTCTTGCTTTAAGGTTAGTTTAAAGTCTGCTTTAAAGTTAAGAGAGTTTTGGCTTATCCGTAGGACAAAATTATACATAACAAGGGAGCCCAATCTTCCATTATCTTCGAAAATCCAAAATCCCACAAGCCAAGGGAAAAAGGCTATTAAAAGAGTACCGCGTTCTGCAGTCTCTGCAGAACGCGGTACTGCCACGTCCCGGGGAAAGAGCATAGCGCGGTAGTGTCTAGTACCGCGTTTTGACAGATGAGCAAGACGCGGTAGTGTATGTGGATAAAGTCTAAGGTGGGTCAAAACTTGTCAAGGTAGATTTACCTTCAAGGTTAACTCATCATCTGTCTCTTCTGGATGGTTTAAAACAGTAGGGAAAGTGTCGTCAACTCGTTTTTTGATGGAGATGCGACACTGTGAAACATAGAGGTATAACAGATGCCCCCTAAAGTGTGAGGTCAGAAGGGACTGATGGCCGAAAGACTTTACGAATATAATGTGCAGAGATAGCATCGAGGAGAGCGACACTGGGCTGAAATAAAAACAAAGTGTTAGATATACCACCGAGGCGGACATTCCCATGCTCGGAAACAGATGACTCAAAGCATGGCTGCCGACCAATACATTGCAGATCCATGAGTACTGAGATAATGTAAACTGCGGACAGATCATGGCTACTATGAACAATCGTAGATCCATGAGACAATAATGACACAGCCACGACCAATACAATAAGTGGATCTGTGTGACAATACAAGGGATATCTCCATCGCAGCCTGGACGCAGTCAAAATGTAGAGGTGCGTCCAGGGTCTTCTACCCGATTGCAAAAGATACGAATCTAACCATGTGATTACAAGGTGTTGAAGTCGAACATGGTAGAAACCATTTGATTACCAGTCAATGATGTGGACTGTTAACAAATGCAAGGGAGATCACCAATGGTGACGATGATTCCCAAGGTATCAATAGTACATCTCAACGAAATGCGAATGAATGAGTTGATGTCGAGCATCCGAGAGATCGTTTGATCAGAGGTCAATGATGTGAACCTACTGTCAAACACGAGGAAACCTGCCATTGAGGAATGCAGGTACCAAGGTACTAATGGTTGATCTCTAAGTCTAATTCCCGGATAGTGATTTGGTGTCGACAGGAATAGACTCGTCGAAGGTGGGCCATGATGATTCCCACATCATCGACACGAAATCGGCACAGATGATAGGATGATGAAGCAATGGAGTATGTACTGACACAGCGGAGGCCTGACACAATGAACGACTCGACACAATGCAACCCTTTGAACATATAATGGCATGTAACAAGACTTGGCAGCAGGGATTATTGATAAATAGAGGATAGACACCGGATGAGTGGACTCGTGGCCAGGGAGACGACTCATGATGATGACCATAACTCAGTGAAAGATAAATACCCAAATATAGACAAGAGGCGGACACATGCCATGTTCAAAGGTAAGGACTGACAAGTTGCCATAGATAAACTTCACTTATTCCCCCATATTTCCCCGACATGATGGACGAGTACCTCTTTCTTGTTTTGCGAGCTTGAAGAGGGTAACAGATGCTCGGTGTAGCTCATCTCATGGATGAGTCCAATCTCACATGTTTTACGAACCTGAGAAAGGAGGGGTTCGTTCCAAAGTGGGTCCTTCGATGTTAACATTTTAACGAGTCCAAGGAAGGAAAACTCGGTAGTTTTTCATATTTAGAGAGCCTAAAAAACTTAAAGGAAGCTCCATAACGTACTTTTTCGTAAAATTTAGTCCCTCGATCCCGAAAAAGTGTAAAACAATTCCCGAGAGAACTCTCCCAGCCGAGATTGACTGAGGTATACCTTTCTCATAAATAGTCTAGACGGGCCGAAAAAGGGGTAACCTATCACCGAATAGACGACCTTTCAAATACTTTTACAAGTGTGAAAGAGTCAAGATCACTTGGCAATCTTTTCAATTTTAAGGAGTCTGAAAAGAGCTTAACTATGGACTCCTATGGTCTTTTTCGTAATTTTAAATTATTCTGGTCCGAAAAAAGAATAAAATACAACCAGGATAATACTTTCCTCATCGTTTAACGAGCATGAGTAAGCTGACCGTACTCGACACCGTTTACTTGAGTTTGACAAGCACGAGACGGGTGTAAAAGCGCTTGGAATCTTTTTCAAGTTTTAAATCCAGAGCACGAAAAAGATAAAGTGGGCTCAAAATGAAGGTCAAACTATGGATAAACACCAGTGTGAATGTATCGCATTTTTACCGAGGATCCTGTCAATAAATGCTCAAAAACTGGACATTAGCAATGTGAACAAGGGTTTATTTCAATTATTTAAAATAGTAATTAATTAATTAATTAAAAATTGTGAAAAATGCTATATAAGGAATGGTAAAAATAGAAATTACTATTCATTTGTGTTTTTTACCCAAAGGAGACATTTTCACCCATTTAGGAGCAAGATTTCAAGGATCCATACCAGGAGTTCTGGGACACCGTTTCGACCGCCATCTGCGTCAGGTAAGAGTGCTTGAGCCCCTCTTTCGTTTTATGTAAGAAATTTTTGCTTTCACCAGGAAAAAATTGATTTTTTAGCGAGCCCTTTTGAGCAAGAATCGCCCTTCACACTACCGCGTGGGGGCCCTATCGAAAGGCGCGGTACTGTCTAACAGTACCGCGCTGTATCCTCAAACCGAGGCGCGGTAGTGTGGACTGCCGCGCGGTAGGATGTCCCTCAGGCGTGGCACAGGCGAATTTTGAGTTTAAAAAAATCAAATTTTCTCCAATCTTTTGCTGGAACTAAGTTGTTAAATAGTTACTAATTGTTTTGTTTGCCCTTTTGCAGGGATTTGCAACTTATTCGGAGCAAAATGGTAAGCTGGAAAGAGAGAGAGCACGAAGCGGATGATTTTGCAGCCGAACATGACTTACCAACCGTGACCGCATTGCGAGAATGTGGTTTGCTAAAGTTCTTCAAAACCAAAGGGATTCGCCAGCAACCTAAGCTCCTTACTCATCTTATCCAATTGTGGGACCCTGATATTCGAGCTTTCCGAGTGGGAGAGCATGTGCTTGAAATCCAACTTGAGGATATTTATTTCCTCACGGGCCTCTCGAAAAGAGGGGCCCGGGTGAACTTTACCGGGTACACAGCTTCAGAATCAAGCACAGATGATTTGATTGCTCGGTATTTCCAGGCGGGTTCGAGTAAGAAAAGTGGGAAGGTGGCCATAAAGGAGGTCATAAATCTTCCTATAAAAACCGTGCTATTCACTATCACGCGTGCAGCGGGAAGCGTGAGTCCACATCAGGCATCCCGCACACAGGTGAATCTCGCAGCAGAGTGCATGGGAGGAACAGTTTTCAACTGGTGTGATGCAGTGTCGTCCAATCTGAAGGAACAAGTGCACAAGTGTAGGACTGGGAAAAACACCCAGTTTGGCTATGGGAGCATCCTGGTCACTTTCTTTCTGGCGAGGGTGCCACTATTGCGTCCACAGATATCTATACGCCCTCGTCCACCTACTGAGCCATGGATGGCTCGATGGAGTGACTATGCTGGACGCCTCGGGGGACCTCAGCGGCTAGATTTTGGCGAGGACTTCTTCTCTTGGCTAGAGGAGAAGATAGTCATGATTGATGACTATCCCTATTCAGGGGTAGATTTCCGTGAGGACATTGACTTGGCATTGCCGGAGGATGATGACTGGGATGACTCTGGTATGACCTTCATGGATATGTATTTTTTCCTTTTTGAATATTTAATTTTTATTGCTTTTTTAGAATGTGTAAAAGACGCCTAATATATACTCGCATGCATGTTGCAGACCGTGGACCACAGAGGCCAGCTGGATACTCTCCACTACGTTGTGGCGGTGTGGATCGTCAAGCTGTTCCTGACGAAGAGGAAGATGAAGACGAGGCAGGAGGTGTTCGGGACATTGAGAGGAACCTGCAGGGATTGACTCATGGTATCCCTGCTATGCAGATGGATGACGTCCCTTACCACCTCCAGCGGCATACTGTGGATGTACCTGGTCGTATCAGTCGACTTCTTCGCAGGGTGGTTCGAGCTATAGTGTGTTACCACCAGCAGCGGGAGGAGTCCGATGAGGGACATGATAGGTCCCCTAGGTCTCCATAGATGGTCCTTTGATCTTTTTGCGGCATGTACACGATATGTAGGCTTTGAGGGCCAATTTTTGTATATGGGCTTTGATCCCCAATTTTGTCTTTGACACAAACTTTATGTATTTTTGAAAAAACACTCTTATATACAGTGATATGGACCTATTTTATGATCTAAATATTTACAATGACTTGTGCATTTTGTTTTTATATGATGTTTTTATGTATGGGCAAGATGCCAATCCAAAATGTAATTAGCCAATGAATCGGCAATACAATTGAATTCTCTCGGTATGTGTTGATATGTGATAAAATTAAATGACCGTTCCAAGAGGCGTACTCTTCGAAATAAACGAAGTAATGTAGGATCGTGGACTGTGTAAACACGGTTTAGATGAGAAACCGCGAGTTGGGAGTCTAAAAAGACTGATAAGGAGTCAATCCCGAGTGAAGCAACCTCTGTCAAGAGACCAATGACTGCATGGTACTCCGAGATATTGTTGGTTGCAGGACCTAAACAATTGGCTCCTGAAGAAATCAACTCGCCAGTGGGAGAATAGATCACCCATGCTGCGGAAGCGAGATTCCGGGTATGTCAGCTTGCACCGTCGGCGAATCCAAAGTAGGCAGACATCTGTGCATAAAGTCACGAGTCAAAGTAAGAGTGGATACATGAGGTCCATGCGCACACCAAAAAGAAAGCAAAAAACAAACTAAGTACATTATGTACAACAAGTAACCCGCGTAGGGTAATCCTCATGCGTAGAAACGTTTGAGGTATAGCCCGTTGCGGGGCCGTGCCAATGGCGTACCATCACAATCGATTAGTTCATAGGCTCCTTTTTCTAAGACACGTTTTACAATGAAGGGGCCGTACCACATAGATTCAAGTTTACCTTTTCCAAGCTTATCATGCATTTGATCATATGTAAGTACGAGGTCGCCCTCATTGAAGATCCGAGGTTGAACGGATTTGTCGTATTGAGCTTTGACGCGTTTTTTGTGAGCTTCATTAGCCAAAGCGGCATCGCGGCGGGTTTCATCTAGCTTGGCTAGGTATAGAAACCGTTCTTCTTTGGAGGTAGTGTGTGGAAGTAGCTCTATGGCTATCTTGAGTGATGGAATTTCACATTCAATCGGGAGAATGGCTTCTAGGCCATACACCAGTTGAAATGGTGTAAACCCAGTAGCACTTTTCACTGAGGTTCGGTATGCCCATAGTGCTGAGAACAGAGCTGAGTGCCAATTGGATTTTTGGGTACCCACAATGCGCTGAATCATTCGTTTCAGGACTTTATTAATGGCTTCAACTTGGCCATTAGCTTGTGGGTAATACGGGGTTGAGTTTTCGTGACG
The DNA here is from genome assembly GCA_027924585.1 of Larix kaempferi. Taxonomy (NCBI): domain Eukaryota; kingdom Viridiplantae; phylum Streptophyta; class Pinopsida; order Pinales; family Pinaceae; genus Larix; species Larix kaempferi. The sequence continues at coordinate 28,833,983 of BSBM01000232.1, forward strand.
AAAACCCAGTTTAGCACTTAGTTCTTCGATCATATGGTTCCTGAAATGGGAACCATGATCGGTCACAATAGACTGTGGGACACCGAATATGATTGAATATGAACTATGCTTGCTGTTTTGCCGTCTTCAGCATACGTAGGCATCGCTTCAGCCCATTTTGTAAAATAGTCGACAGCTACTATGACATAGCTATGCCCCCCGGCTGAAGTGGGCTTACAGTGCATAAAATCGATGCCCCACTTGGAAAAGGGGCTGACGGCAATGACATGATGGAGTGGAGCAGGATGCGAGCATGCTTTGCTATGAAAGAATTGACATGGCGGACACTTCTTGACTGTTTCAATGCAGTCTTTGAAAATTGAGGGCCAGAAGTATCCTGCTCGCAGTATTTTCTGGGCCATAGCCATCCCAGAGAGATGACCACCACATGCTCCAGCGTGGTAGTCGTTAAGAATGCATTCCGCCTCATCTAAGGTCAAACAGCGTCGAAGGACATTGTCGACACCACGTCGATACAGAGTATCGTTCACTATAAGGTAGTATTTTGCGTGATGTCTGATACGTCGTCGTTCATCGCGGGTGAGATCGGGACGGAAGCGTTGGGTTTGGAGATATAAGAGAATATCCCCATACCACGGATCGGACGTGCTAATGAGGAACAATGATTCATCGGGAAGAGAATCAATGGGCTCGGATTGCTCAGTAGCACGGGGCAGGTTACAAATTAACTCAGCAAAGACCAGAGATTTCTTAGACTTGGATTTAACAAATTCCAAGTCAAACTCTTGAAGGATGACAATCCAACGGGAGTACTTGCCCCCAAGCACTTGTCGTGTGAGGATATAGTACATTGGATTGAAATCGGCGATGACGGTGGTCCGACGGAGTAAGATGTAGTGACGGAATCTCTGGACAGTGAATACTGTTGCCAGAGCCAGCTTTTCAACATGTGAGTAGCGAGTTTCAGAGTCAAGAAGACTCTTGCTGAGATAGTACACCACATGTTCTATGCCGTTGTGGTCTTCCTGGACTAACACCATACCAATGGTGGAAATCGAGGCTGCGAGATAAAGGATGTAGTCCTGTGTGTAATTGGGGGGTTGAATCACAGGATCTTTCGTTAAGGCTGCCTTGAAATTGTCAAAGGAGCGTTGGGCTTCGTCATCCCATATGAAGGGAACATTCTTCTTGAGAAGCCGCATGTAGCCTTTTGTTATCTTGGACAGATTGCAGATAAAACGGCGTAGAAAGTTTGCATGCCATTGCAAACATTGAAGTTCTGGCATATTGGTAGGTGAAGGCAGGGCTATGATAGCAGCTACCTTTGCGGGATCTAGACGTATCTCATCTTTGGAGACTATGAAGCCCAACAGTTTTCCGGATTCTACACAGAAGACGCACTTATGCAGGTTCAAACGTATATTGTAGCGCCGGCACCTTTCGAAAATGGCACTCAAGTGGTCTGGATGTTCTTCCCGAGTCCGAGAATGAGTGGGAAGGTCATCAAGATATGGCTCTACGATATGTTTGATGACATGGAATGCGTAGGACATCGCCCGTTGGAAAGTTTCCCCGGCATTTTTCAGGCCAAAAGGTAACTTTCGATATGCAAAGATCCCCCAAGGGCAGATAAAGTCCGTTTTGTGCTGGTCGGCTGGGAGGATATCGATCTGATTATAGCCAGAGAAGCCATCCATAAATGAAAAGATAACACTTCTGGCACAGTTATCGATGATCTGGTCGATAAACGGAGTTGGGTAGTTGTCCTTGGGACAAGCCTTGTTCAAATCACGGTAATCAACACATACTCTAATCGTTCCCTGTTTCTTGGCTACGGGAACGATGTTGGATACCCATTCTGTCAATGGGATAGGATAGATAAAACCAGCACGCAAAATTTTTTCAACCTCTGCTTTAATGGCGGCTGCCTTACGAGGATGAACGGGTCGAAGCTTTTTCCTAACAGGTCGGGCGCCAGGGAAAGTTGGAATTTCGTGGACCACAATCGAGGGGTCAATTCCTGGCATCTCTTCATAACTCCAAGTGAAAACATCGCGGAAAGTTTTAAAGTAGGCATTATAGAACTCCGTTTCGAGGGGAGTACATGTTTTGCCAATGTGTACGTTTTCCACGATACCAGGCTTCACTGAAATATCGATGGGAGTGGTTGCCATAAGATTGGCCAAGTTGCCTTCGGAAAATACCTCGTCGAGGGAAGTGGGGAACTTGGTTTGAACCATCCCAAGTGAAGCGCTGGATTTGGTATCAGGCTCAAGTGACTAAATGGTGGGGAAAGAAGATCGATGATGAAAATCTCCCCAAGGTGGCTCATCACCGCACATAACCTCTATGATTGATTCATCAGTGGGAAAAATCAAGTTGAGAGGATCAAAAAATGGTGGGTGTGGATGAGTTTCAGTCGAGAGCTGTGCCACGGTGTGATCAGTAGAACAGTCGACCCAATCTGTGGCTGATTGGATCGCGTCATATGCTGCAAGGTTTCTGTTCAAAGGCATGGAATTGCCATAGCCTTGGATCTGAGTAGGACTCGGAATCACCCATGAATCATCGGAAGGGGTGACATGCGATGAAATCATGTTGACTGGTTGAAGATGGGTTCCCAGCTCTGGAAAAAATCCAATGAGGGAAGAATCCTTCATGAGACCAACACCTATGTCTTGGAACCGGTACCGAGGTTGATCCAATAACGAGACGGTATTGGTGGAGTTCGGATGGGAGTCTGGGATACAGTAATCCAGTTGATCAATAGTGACAATTTTCCCTTCATGAGGAAATTGTACAATCTGGAAGACTGTAGAGGCTATGGCGGTCATGGCATAGAACCAGTTCCAACCAAGTAGGAGATTGTAATCCAAAGGTGCATCTACGACTTCGATGTGTACGGATACTGTTTTGCCCCCCAGTTCAACACCGATTGAGGGAATGAGTCCATATGGTTGAAAACCATGTCCATCAAACGCCCTGAGAGTAGTGGGAGAAGTTGTGACCTCGGGTGAGCCTAAGGCTCTCCAGCAGTTCAAAGACATAATCGACGTGGAAGCACCTTCATCTAACACAGTGCGGTGGATGATATTTCCATGGATTTTTGTATGCACCTGGAAGGCTAACTGATGAGAAAGCCTAGGTTTAGCGTGGTCCAAGTTAAACATGATGGAGTTTGAAGTATCTGGGTCCAATGCCCCCAGTGCTAAAAGTAGGGTTCTACGCTGCATGGGGCAGTGTTGGAGAACCTCGAGAGTCGACATAGCGCAAGGTGCTTGAGCCAAATCCTCAACAATGTTGTAGTTTTGGGCAGCTCGCGCATTCGGATTGAATGTCGCCTTTCGTATGGTGCCCTTGGGTGGGCGTAGCACTGTGTCCATGAGTGGTCTCTTGATATGGAGATGACCGCTAGGGGGGGGAATAGGAATCGGATATTCAACAGGAGATTTTCCTTTGGCTATCTCCGATTGTTTGTTTGAACTTAGAGGATTGTCATACATTTTTGAACGAGTGGTGATATTAATCTCCTCATTACTTGTCATTAGGATTTCACGGTTTGTGGACGTCTCTCCACGGGAAGGATTGGTCGGGTTGCCCCCTTGTGAGGATTCTTGGGCAACCATTTGCTGTTGCTGTTGGGGGAAAGGGTCAGTTAGCACTGCCGGACGAGAGGATCCTTTAACGAACTTGTTGACCTCGTCCTTGTAGGGACAGTCACGCGTATAATGATCATCTTGACAAATCAAGCAGGGAAACTTAGCTTTCCGACGTGGTTTCTGGTCATTCTGGGTAGGTTGTGGCTTGGGGTTCTCCTGCTGGTTCTTTTTGGTTTTGCCACGATTGTTTTTCTTCTTTCCTCCGGATGGTTGTGACGTAGATTGAACTGCATTCACTTCGGAGGAGACAGCAGGAGAGGTGGAAAATTTTGAAGCGGCCTGGGTAAAAGCGGGGGAAGCAGAAGCTTGTTGTCCCGTCTAGTTGGTAGCAGGATGAGCCTTGACTGAACCAACAATACCATCAATGGGTGGTTCAATGGTAGGCTTTGTTGGATCAGTGTGAACGCGGGAGGCATGTGGAAGAAGTTCATATAAAGTACCGGATTGAGTATATACCAAATCCATGTATTGTGCTGCCGAGATGGCTTGTTCTTCTCTAACCGGTCCGCGCATAGCAATATCTCTGGCTATGGGAGGCAAAAAGGATTTTGTAAACCAATCAGCAAGTAGTTGATCCGGAATAGGTGCCTTTATTAGCCTACGGCGTCTTCGCCACTCGTGGATGTGATCCGAAATATGTGTAGAAGTGGTTTGACGCAGTGAAGTTAGCAGTTCTGTTCCAGTCTCATACTGGATGGGGAGCTGGAAATGTGTCAGAAACTACATAGCCAAAGTGTTGAAATCATGAAAAGAGTGTTGTGGCAGCTCGATATACCATTTTGCTGCCGTTCCGGTGAGCGTGCGTTGGAAGAGCCGAAGTCGGATGGAATCATCCATCAAGGAGTTGGATGAACACCAAAGATGGAAGGTCATCACGTGGTTTTTGGGGTCTTCCCCGGGCTTGGCATCGAACTTAGGAATGTCCGATGGTAGTTTGGCTGGAATAGGTGGCCAGTGAGGTTCATGCCATATAGGATCGTTGATAAGCCTCGACAAATCAGGTAGATCAAGTGTGGCCAAAAAGGGAAGTTGACGGTTGGTCTGCTGGAATGAGTAATAACCACGTGGTGCCGAGAACCCTGGAGGGCCCTGCATAGCATACTGCTGTGTGTTATACCCATATGAGTTTCCCGCGGGATACTGCTGGAAATTCTGTGAATGGTAAGCCATCTGGTTAACTGGTTGATTGTAAGCAACCGGTTGGTGAGTGTTCTGCTGAGTGGGTATGGTACCCTGAGGCTGTTGATACCCAGGAATGGTTGTTATTCCTTGTTGGGGAAAAGTTCCTTGGAATTGTTGTGTTCCAGGGATGTTACCACTATACTGTGCAAGTGGAGGATTTCCCATAGCAGGGTTGGGGGGTGGCTGCGACGGTGGTGTCCATGGAAGGCTCGTTCCTGCTTGAGGAGCGAGTGGAAATTGAAGTGATGGGTTCCATGGAATTGTAGCAGCTGAAGGGTAAGGGAAGCCAGAATTCAAGTTGGGGGAAATCTGAGATTGCCCCCCAGTTTGGTTCCAATTTCCAAAAAGTGAGTACCCCCCACTCTGTGGGATTTGAGTATCCCAAGAAGGAAGCATGCCTGATAGGGTTTGTTGAGAGTAAGGTCCGGTTGGAATACCGGAATAAGGTTTCCCACTGCCAGGTGGATTGTACATACCGAACTGAGTAGACGCTGCTGGTTGGGAAGCTTGTTGGATCGAGCCAATAGGTTGTCCGCCAGCAGCTAGGTTAGATGGCCCTATATGAGGAGGTTGTTGACTGGGAAGCGGGTTCCCAGCAAAAGGTTGTCCTCCAACTGGTTGGGTTGATGGCCCACCAGTTGGAGGTTGTTGACTCGGAACAGGGTTCCCAACAAAAGGTTGTCCACCAACTGGTTGGGTTGATGGCCCACCAGGGTGGATTTTATAGTTAGAGTTGGGGACCACTGTAGTCGGTTGTCCACCTCCTGAAATAGTGTAAATGGTGGCTGAGGGTGATCCTCTGGTCCAACTGGAAGATCCAGCAGTGAGACTAAGCGTTCTTCTGCCGCTGGTCAAATATGATAACGTGGATTGGCCAACGGCACCAAAAGTACCTATTTGGGGAGGGGGTCGTCCATATCGAACAGGTGAGGATGGGGAAAAAACTGGGTTATCTCTCATAGAATGGGAACCAAATATAGGTGATGATAGCAAATGCGGGGAGTTTAGCCCAGGGGTATTAGCGTCGTCCATGACATGTTCAATGGTAGGAGGACCCTCGAAAACTGGGTCCGAGTTCATGTCCTCGAAAAGGTTTTGGGGATCCGACAGGAACCTAGGTATGGTAACATCCGAAGGTCCTGTGCCGTCTACAAAGGAGTGTTGAAACTCCGTGCTAGATGGGATGTTGGGATCCCTATAGTTAGAAGGACGAGTGTCAGGGGGATATCGAGAGACTGACGAGAGCATGTGCTCTGTGCTGCGTCTAAACCGTGCCGATGCTAGCGGAGAGTTCGCTAGGCTAACCATACTAGATTGGATGGAAGCCATGATTTCATGTCCCGGAGGGAGGTTGGGTAGAGCTGTAGTACGAGGTACGTTGCTAGAAGAACTTGTCTCCTGAGGATGAACACTGGGTGATGTAGTGATAACAGGCGGAAGGTCCACCTGGGAAGTGATGAAACCATAATCAGGTTCTAAGGGTGTGTCAGGAAGTCGAGTATCTTCAATGATTTCAACGTATCCACCTGGGACTGAAATCAAGCCAGGTATGTCCTGGTCGGACCCTTCTGTGGTGCCAACAGATCCATCTGTGTCATGGTAAAAAGTGTCTGATGGATGGGAGGTGCTGACATCCGGTAGAAGGATGACCTCGGGTCTAGTACTTTGGGTTGTACTAGGTTCAGTTGCGGTAACTGTGTCCACTGTGACAGATAAATCTGGGATGACAGTGGGTGAAGTGACAGTGGAGGTCTCAGATATGCTAGTGGTTGCAGAAGCTGCAATAGATTCTGAGACTGTGATGTGAGTGGCAGTTACGGGTGGAACTGAAGCCGTTGTACGTGTCGGCAGTGGAATGTTCCCTCGACCAGCACCGCAGCCAGGAGGAGCAGGAATGCGTGATGGAGGTGGACCAGTAGTCCGTGGCGGTGGTGGTGGTGGAGGGCTTTGGCCCTGTTGTCGTCGTGATCTTCGTGGTAGATCGGACATGATGACAGGAAAATGAAAATCGGGGGCAGTATCTGTTAACACCAAAAAAGTGCTCACTAGCTCATTCCCTTACTCACATGACCCATTTGTCCACTTTTCCACCATCTGAGCCTCTGAAACCAACAAAAGGTCACCAAAAGACCTTAGTACACCCCTTTTTCCATTAAAAAAGATTATTTTTCCAAGAAAATCATAAAAAACCCTAAAAAAGGGTCCAAATTCCCAAAAATATTAAAAAGGGAATTAAAATATTATTTTTATTCAAAAAAGGAAAAAGGAGGGAAAGTACCTAAACCATGTTGGTCAATACCATTTGGTTTCCACAAAACCACAAATGGTATTTCCCACCACCAAAACCTATAAAAAGGTGGTAGGGGCTCCTCATTTCACATCCTTCCATTATCTCATCCTTATGCTGCTGAAATCTCCCCTAAGCACTTTTAGCCATTGAAGCAACCTTGGAGAAAGAGACCTATTGGAGTTTGGAGCTACTCATCTTGGGAGTTGCTCAACATCAACCTTCACCATTGAAGGTAATATCGCAAGCACTTGCTTGCCCCCCACTTTTCAATACAAAAATTATTTCTTATGTTTCTTGTTCTTGATTTTTGAAATATTTAAATTATTTGCTTAGATTCTTGCTTAGATCCATGAAAAGTATTGTTTATTTAGTTTATTGTTTTTATTTCTATTGAAACTGCTGCTACTAGTTAGCAGGTGCCCATAGCACTAAGCTTGGTTGCAAAACCGGGCCAACAGTTTTTGGCGACTCCGCTGGGGATATCTAGCCGTTGTCTCAACATTCATATTGTCTGACTTGGATTTCATCACCTTGCAGAGGATATCGTCTGTTTGAGTCACAATACTTTTAGATTAGGTGTTTGCATGATCTTTACCACCTTTTGAGTCTAGTCACACCTATTTTTTCTAGGAGCCGCTTGCATGTTGGTATTCTGACCAGTTGTTGCATTCCTCCACTTATTGTAGCACAGCTTCTAGAATAAGTGCATTTTTTGAGGATTGATTTTTTGGCCTGTGAGCCTTCTTTTTTCACTCCCCTTCTTGCACCCTTGGTTGCATTAGGGTTTTGAGTTATTTTCATATATATCACCACCTGATACTTAAAACAATTTTTTACATACAAAACATATTCTCACCATTGAGAATTCTAGACGTTCTCGTCGTCTACGGGGTGAACTCCCAGAGTTTAGTCCACTTGGCTCTCCACGTCACGGACGCAGAGCATTATCCCTTGATTCGACACATCGTCAATCAATTAGACGGTCATCCGATTCTGACATACCCCACTTCACCTTTGATTTGGAGGAAGAATCCGAAAACCCCACCGAGTTACCACCAACCACAAGTATGTCTGGAACACCAGATGATCCACAATTTACATTAACCATAGGTCAGACATCCGCAGACCCTTCTGCGGCAGTACCATCCACGGCAACAACCACCCCCTTGGGTATGCCCAATATGGGTAACACTCCACATTCAGGAATGCCTAGCACAGGACCACCACCTGTCATGGGCATGCCCAACATGGGGGTCATACCCCCTTCGGTTTCCACAAACCCTATCCCAGGAATCCCTAGTGCGATTCCTAACCCAAGTGTAACTCCTGTTGCACTTGGGAGTGCTATCCCAGGAATCCCTAGTGCAATTCCTAACCCAAGTACAACCCAAGTTGCACTTGGGAGTGCTAACCCATATCAGGCCACACCTTTTGGAGGGCACATACACTCCATACCTAGCATACCTATAGGCACTACTGGACCCCTACACCATACCACTATGGCTAGGCAAGTCCCGGTCCCGGTCACCACATCCGCTAGTCTACCATACATGGCAAGTCTGAACCTGCCAGATTTAGCTAGGCTCACAAATGACCCCATTAGACATGATCCTGCGTGGCCCCATATGCCCACTAAACTTCCCTCTGACATCCCTAAGTTTGAGGGTAAGGCAGGAGAAAACCCCCAGAACCACATCATGTCCTTCCATTTATGGTGTTCCTCCAACTCCATAGTGGATGACTCAATCCGCCTCCGGCTTTTACAACGCACCTTCACTGGCTCCGCAGCCAAATGGTATATCGAGCAGCCCCATGGGACGCATGCCACATTTACCTCCCTTTCCTCGACTTTCCTACAATTCTTTCAGCTACCTGTCCGCTATGATGCGGGTGTCGAGATCCTACTGTCTTGCAGACAGAACACGGCCACGCATATCACTGACCATATCCATGATTGGCGTCGGCGCCGAAGCCTATGCAAGATTAAATTAGACGACCGAATCTTTTTAGACTGGTTCCTTAAATCCCTCCTTCCTCTCATTGCGAAGGATGTAGCATCTGAAGGACCTCAGTCTGAGGAAGAGGCCATCCTCAAGGCCCAACAGTTTGATCTCATCTACGCCCAGTCGGGTTACCTATACACGATCATACCGGACGCCCCACGAGGCGACTCTGCACGCGGTGACACATCGGGGGCATCACATGCCGCTGATGGCATTATTGGCCAAATTACACCGCAAGCAAAACCTTTCAGTATGGTGAGCACCATGCCCGCCCCAGACCTTTCTAGGGCTACATCTAGTTCCGGAGCGACGACTTCCTATGCTCCAACAAACCAGACCCATCACGTTCATGGACCCTCTTGTCCACAACATTGTTATGGCCAAGCGCCATCAACATATGTACCTCCTACATACTATGCTCAACCTACGGTTCAGACCCCCATGCAGTTCCCACAACAGCCCATGCATTACCCACAACCGGTTGCACCAGCTAACCTCACACCTCCACCAGCTCAGGGATACCAACAACCCCAACAGGCAACTGAACCACCTCCAGCTCCACCTGCATACTATCCACCGCAACCTTCTCCTGCACTTGCGGCTCCCCAGAATCCCCCCAATGCTCAAGGGCATGTGTACGCACAACAACATCAGCCCCAATACCAAAATAACCAATGCAACCAAGGTGCGCAACAGAACCGTGGTAGAGGTCATAACCACGGTAATAACCAACAACATCAGCAAGGTCCTCCACCTCCCAATCCTCCACAGAATAACAATGCTGCTCCTCCCAACCGCAATCCGGATCGGAATCCTAAGCAGCCTAGAAATAATAACCTCAGAACAAACCACCCTTGTTCTATCTGCGGGGTCTATGGTCATTACACGCATTCTTGCCCACATTTGGAGCGAGCTCGACAACTCTGGACTGACGATGCACATCGTCAAGGGCAAGCAGCTCCTCAGCCGCCGCCCAACCCTCCACCACCTCAACATCAACCCTTAGTGCTGCAAAACCCCTTTCCAAACCAGGGTGTAGTTAACACTCAGCCGTTAGCCCCCCCTCAGGGCAACGTGCCACCCCAGCAGATCACTTATGCAGCCCCTGATCAACCCATGTTTGATTCAGGTACTCACCATTTGTTGATGATGTCGACTGCCGCTGCCAACCTCCAAACCCGTCGGAACCAATATGGCTCCACCTCTGAAGCCCCTCCCACCGACAAAAACACTAACGTTAATCCCACAGATCAAACGTTACGTATACCTCCGGCTCCACTTGATGGCGCTTCCAAAGCACCTCGCTTCCCACTTCGTCGCATCAACAGTAATCCTAATTCTCGCGCTGCGTCGAATTACAACATTGTCGATGACTTAGCCCAGTCTCCTGCAGCCATGTCTGCTTTAGAAGTTTTGAAAAACTGTCCTTCGCAGCGCAAAACTTTGCTCTCTTCCATTGGCGCCATTGACCCCAATGATTCACAGTTGATCGCATTCGATTCAGACCAATCTGAACCCCGCCTGCCTTCCTCTTTAGCATTCCAAGTTTCCGTTTCTGTTCGGAATCTTGTCATCCATCGATTCATTATCGATGAAGGGGCCTCCACATGCGTCATGTCCACATTCGTTTGGCAGAAGTTGGGATCCCCTACTCTCCAGCAGTCCACCACTGCATTACGAGCTTATGACAGCCGTTCGGCTCAACCCCAAGGTCTTTTAGCCAATGTCCCTGTCCAGCTGGCGGGTAAAACCGTGCTCATTGACATTGAGGTCATCAATGCCCAACTAGACTATAACCTTTTACTTGGTCGCAGCTACATGTACGCCATGCGGGCTGTTGCCTCATCTGTATTTCGCACCATGCAGTTCCCCCATGAGGGACGCGTGGTCAAGGTCGACCAGCTCACCTATTACGATCCCAAGGCCCCCGCCACACCTGAAAATGTTCTCCCCATGGTTGAACAACCTGTTTGTGGTGCAACTACCTCATTCATTTCCTCGGTAGGACCCGGACTTTACTCCGAGGTGCCGATGACCTCTACATTCCAGGTCATTCCACCACCATCACCGGAGACCCAAGTCGCAAACCTCTGCACTCTTTCACAAACACCTGGTAATCAACCTTCCTTGTTACCCAAACCACCATTAGTCCCTAGTCACATCGGTGTTACACCTATCCACACAATCCCCTTTCTATTTCCTCCTTCGGGTGTAGTAAGCGCCCCAGTTATGGCTACCCTTAGTCTCCCTGGGTTAACATTGGGATTACCCGTGTGGTATATTACGCCTCCTGTTCCTCCACCGACACCAAATGTCATCCTACAACCGGTGCAACCCATTGTTACTTCTACCCAACCACCTCCCGGTATCACGACTCCTTCGTCGTCGACGAATCCCCCTCCATTCGTCAGGCCCACTGGGGGCAGAGGCCCGCAGCCATACACTGCGGTACCCCCACCCAAGGCAGTTAGACCTCCCCCCGTATTTCGTGCTCCTCCAAAATGCTCGTTGTGTGATGAGTTAGGCCATCCAACTCATCAGTGTCCACAGTTACTTGCATTGCAGGAACACATGCAAATGCTGGACGACGACCCCAACATCCCGGTTGTCAAACTCGATCCAAACCCCATGCCTCATGATAAATCACTGCGTACCAACCAACCATGTGCGATATGCAGTATTTACGGCCACTACTCCCACAACTGTCCTGACATCCTCGACTACAGAGCAGCTCTCTACGAGATGAACAATTTGGACCTAGAGACGGCACCCCCTACTATCGAGGAGATCTACCCTCCCGCATCATCCTCATTTGGAGAGATTAACACCATCTACATGATCTCTTCGACTACCACTACCTCATCACTCGATTTGACCACTCAAAGCTCCCGCAATGATGAAGAGGTTCTCGAGACTCCTACTACCTTTGATTATCCCGGGGAAGACATGCACCATCGTCCATACTTCCTCCCGGAAGAGACTTCATCCACCACCGCTACCCAATCCGTGGTTGAGTCCAAGGATTTCCTTCCTACTAAAATCGACTGGTTAACGGATCCCATGGCCGATATTTCTCCCGTCATCCACATTGACATCTCTGACCCACTTGGTGCCCTTCATACCATTACATTAGGAGCCTCCCACAGTGAGCATGAGATCGGAGAATACCAACGACTGTTCCAAGAATTCACTGATGTCTTTACTTGGTCATATACCGAAATGCCTGGCCTTGACCACACCATTTACACGGTTTCCACTGGATACCCCTCTGTCCGGTCGGCCCCTTCAATTGATACCTTAGACACACATGTTCAACCCTTTCAAATCGATGAGGAAACCACATGTCCACAACATGGGGGCAGGCCCAAAACCTTGCTTACTCGTCATCATCGTGATCCTCGTCGGAGATACTGGGGGCATCAACCCCACAAAGGGAATCCACGATCATCATATCATCACTTTAGTATGCCACCACGACCCACAGCCTCATGGTATAACACCCCGCCAGCAGTTGCTCAATGCCCTATTGATCTCTCTCTGAGACAACATCTGCACCACATTGACACCTCTGAGTTAGGGGGCATAATAGATTACTTCGACCCCGGGATAGGGGGCGTGATCAATCATTTTGAACCTACCCCATCATCTCTATCTCAACACCCCAATGAGCCCATCGTTCAAACCAACCCATATGTGATCCACAATCACAAATCCCATGCACATAACATGGGGGCAGGTCGTTAACCCTGCTCACTTTTTCATATTCGTGATCTCAACCATTTTTGAGGTCACGTGTCACTTGTATATTTGAGTTGATACACATAGTGTTCCCCCCCGTGGGTCATCATTTCTCCCCACCACTGCATCCTTTGCTTGGTGGGATCACCTTTATTTGTAGCCATTTTTTAACCTAGTTCTTTCCTTCAACAATTTCGGAGTCCTTATGACCTCCATTTTTCGCACCATTTGCACTGCCGGATTCATATTTCCGTGCCCGTGATGATTCTCGAGATCATTTCTCGCTCTCACCTCTAGATTTTTCGGGCATTTTTTCCCATGCCCCCCTCGTCACCTCAGTTTGCGTGCCACATCGGCCGTTCTCCGTTTTTGATGTGCCTTATATCACCAGATTCAGTTTTCCGCGCTTGTGATGATGCTCGAGATCATTTCTCGCTCTCACCTCTAGATTTTTCGGGCATTTTTTCTTGTGCCCCCCTCGTCACCTCGGTTTGCGCACCACATCGGCCGTTCTTCGTTTTCGACAATCCTTAGGTCACTGGACCCAGTTTTCCGCACTGATGACGATGCTTGAAACCTTTTTTCGCCCTCATCATTCCATTTTTGTTCGGTATAATTTTATCCCTTTTTCGGGCCGAGCAACACCTTTTACGAAAAAGGCACTTAGGGAGTTTTCTGTTAAGCTCTTTTCTGACTCCTAAAACAATGAAAAGATCGTCGAGCAATCTTGCTTCCTTTCATGCTCGCTAAACGTATCTGAAAGGGCGTCTACCTGGTATAAGTTTACCCCTTTTCCGGACCTCGTAGACTAATTACGAAAAAGGTATACTCTAGTCACACCGGCTAGAAGAGTTCTCCATCCGCATCATTTTATGCTTTTTTCGGGCCTTGGAGACTAAACTACGAAAAAGAACACCAATAGAGTCCACTTAACGCTTTCAGACTCTCTAAACATGAAAGCAACCATGAGCATGCGCCGTCCTGGGCTCACAAAATCCACAGGACCGTACCATTTCAGAGCACACTTTTACCCCTTCTTGGAGCTCATTAAAACTACGAAAAAAGAATCAATGGTGCCTCTTGGCGCTACAACACATCATGTCTACTCACATGGCAGCTTCCCCATTTTGGTCGCCTTTGTTCAGAGTATTCTGCAGTATGTCACCTTGATAATCCCTCGACAGCACCTATCAGCTCGTCCTCCCCCCCCCAGAGTCAATATATACCATTCAGTCAAAGCAATGATCCCCACACCTACAAGTCAGTTCCCTACGCTGCCAGGTCAACCATGTCATCATGCTCTGAACAAAGGAAGTTTGAGTCTACCCATTTTTTGACCCAGTTATTTCCCTTCCCCACAAGTATGTCAGTCCTACCATCAATACTACATCACTTCAGTTCTACACCTCGTACTCCTATCAAGGAAACATCATTGCCTTGTTAGTTGCTGGTCTCCCCCTGTCGACGACAACCACATTGATTCCAGAGGATAGACCTAGAGGTCCCTGTGTCTTGGACTCATTACCATTTATGATGAGTACCTACGAATCATTTCGAGAGGAATCCTCAGTGCCTCTCCGAATGGTTGTTTCTCACATGCTCGACTTCAACACCTTGATCGCATCGTTGAGACTCGCACAGGGTATTGGTCCGTTCAGTTATTAGTCGAAGACCCCGGATACCTCCTGACTCCTCCACATTTGAGAGTCTACCTATGGATACAACCAGTTACATTTTTTCTATAGATATCCGGGTTGCGTATGGCGACAATACCCCAGATGGCTCACAGTCATTGAGTACATATAGATGTTGGACACCTTCAGTTTCAGCAGTTCAACAGTTATTCCAGTGTATCAGTTATTGAGATCAGCCATGATCATGAGTATATCCCACAATAATGTCCCCTCTGGACCATTATGATGTACCAGTATATTTCTTTACGTATTAGATCCCCCTTCTCGGGACTAATTGTTTTGTATATGTCTTGATACGAGCATGGGAATGCCCGCCTCGTCCTATATCAGAGATTATACCTCATTCATATTGAGGCCATGTAATATTTTTTGTTTTTGCAGCTTCCAAGGGCCGTGGCTCCAGTCTCCAACCGGTCTCTTCTCTCCCCTAAACCCCAGAAAAAAGGACAAAAGAACTATGATGTCTATCGGCCATACGATGAGCTCCTTCCCTCACACATCAGGGGGCAATCTGTTAACACCAAAAAAGTGCTCACTAGCTCATTCCCTTACTCACATGACCCATTTGTCCACTTTTCCACCATCTGAGCCTCTGAAACCAACAAAAGGTCACCAAAAGACCTTAGTACACCCCTTTTTCCATTAAAAAAGATTATTTTTCCAAGAAAATCATAAAAAACCCTAAAAAAGGGTCCAAATTCCCAAAAATATTAAAAAGGGAATTAAAATATTATTTTTATTCAAAAAAGGAAAAAGGAGGGAAAGTACCTAAACCATGTTGGTCAATACCATTTGGTTTCCACAAAACCACAAATGGTATTTCCCACCACCAAAACCTATAAAAAGGTGGTAGGGGCTCCTCATTTCACATCCTTCCATTATCTCATCCTTATGCTGCTGAAATCTCCCCTGAGCACTTTTAGCCATTGAAGCAACCTTGGAGAAAGAGACCTATTGGATTTTGGAGCTACTCATCTTGGGAGTTGCTCAACATCAACCTTCACCATTGAAGGTAATATCGCAAGCACTTGCTTGCCCCCCACTTTTCAATACAAAAATTATTTCTTATGTTTCTTGTTCTTGATTTTTGAAATATTTAAATTATTTGCTTAGATTCTTGCTTAGATCCATGAAAAGTATTGTTTATTTAGTTTATTGTTTTTATTTCTATTGAAACTGCTGCTACTAGTTAGCAGGTGCCCATAGCACTAAGCTTGGTTGCAAAACCGGGCCAACAGTATCGTAAACAAAGAACTCAAAAACTCTAATGCAACCGAGTGTGCAGAAGAGGAGCTAGAAAAAGCAAGGCTCACAGGCCAAAAAAGCAATCTCTAAAATCTATACTGAGACCGGTGTCTCAATAAGCGAGCTGATCAACAAAAATGGCCAGAATGCCAACAAGCAGTCCCTATAAAGAAAAAATGACCCTCTACAAAGATGAGATAGCAAGCAAACTCCTAACTAAGAGCTAGAGACCTCAACAGGCTGTATCCTTCGCAAGGTGATGAAATCCAAGTCGAACAATACAACATGAGAGACCGATATAAGAAGGATATCCCTCTACCGAAAGGGATCCTGGGTAAAAGAGCCCTAGTAGAATAGATACTAAGCCACCTTGTTCATGACACGTCGGAAAAGGTTTTGGGCACTTCAGCCTTCCGAAGAAGACAACGATCGATGTTTCCTTAGGGCTAAGTGGAGTGCGGTATTCCACAGAGTTCGTCCGGTTCTCAATCTCGCGGCCGTTTAACCCCTGAAAGTTGGAAACAGTCAGGAGGCCCCTCCACAAACTAGCTATGACCGTGTCAATAAGTACTAGAGGATTTTAGTTCCCTAAAGACAACGACTATGTCTCAGATGAAAGCAACAAGGGGGAATTATTTTGATGCCTATCCCTGGTGTCCTACCTAACTACCAAATTCTTTTGATTTCCTCAAGTGAGGTTAAAGTTGGTTTAATTAGGGTGATTAATTTTAGTGGCTGTCTTACTCAATCGGGTAGTGGACGTGAAACTTGATGGTGTTATGACGACTCAAACCATGCAAATGAGGATGAATCACAAATAAGCCTTTGTCTTCGATGAAATCTAGCTATGGTAAAGATAGAGGTTCTTCGATCAAATATGCATGAAAATTTTCACAAGCAATCAAAGTAAAAGATTTTTCTTTTCTTTTTGATTTATAAACAAAGCCAAACTGAAGTAAACACTCTTTTCAATGCACTGATTCTACAATCTACAATGCTTCTACAATGAGAATTTTTTGTGGCAAAAATCAATGGTTCATTTCCCTATGCAAAATACTAGTAAACTTTTTCAATTTAAACAACAAAATTGCTCTCAACTAATAATCTTTTCAATTTACTGAAAATGATAATGATAATATGACTGTAAAAACTACAGTATTCAGTAACAGAGGACAGTGGTGTTGAGTTGG
Source organism: Larix kaempferi (assembly GCA_027924585.1). Classification (NCBI taxonomy): domain Eukaryota; kingdom Viridiplantae; phylum Streptophyta; class Pinopsida; order Pinales; family Pinaceae; genus Larix; species Larix kaempferi. The sequence continues at coordinate 28,850,984 of BSBM01000232.1, forward strand.
TTGTGGTGAAAAAATCAAGTCAATGCAATCAAATTGGAAAAATGACCCATATGTCGAAAGTGCCACTAATTCAATCAACAATCAAGCTCACAAACTGGGTAATAAGCACACCATACAGACTGGAAATTAACCAGGATGCTAACAGGCAACAGTAAAGACTACCTAAGGCAGAGAGAAACTCAGGAAACCAAGCAAAAATAAAAAAAAAATTACAAACTTGCAGACACTACCGCGGGTGATGGTCTGGCTGAAGCGCAGCACTGTGACAGTGCCGCTCTGGTACTAAGGCATAGAACACGGTACTACCGCACTGGAGGCAGTTCAGAGGGCGCGGTACTGTGGCAAGGGAAGGAAAAAGCGCAACTTGAGAAGAAAAAATAAAATTTTCAGGGTTGTTGCTAACCCAGGGGACTCAGTGATCAAACAGGGAGATAAATACTGCGAGGAGGGGTGAATAAAGGTCTAAAAGGACCAAGATTCAAACTAGTTTGAAGTGCAATAAAACAAATCACAATGAGCAGATGAGTGACAGTGAACTGAATCAATCAAGCAGTAATCAAAACCAGCGGAGTCGCCATTCTTGTTATGTAGAATTTTGTCCTACGGATAAGCCAAAACTCTCTTAACTTTAAAGCAGACTTTAAACTAACTCTAAAGCAAGAAACAAGTCAAAACAAATGCTACCTTGAATCCCTAGATCTAACAAATATCTCAAGATTAAAATGCTAGAAAGAGTAGAAGAAGTTTGACTAACCTTCTATCCAGACGCTTGTTTTCGGTATTTGCTCCAATCTCCAAGCCCTCACAAATGAACCTGTCAAAATGGAACCAAGACACAAGAATGTACTATTCTCTAGCAACCTGAAACATGAGTTAGAATCTAAATCTATGAAAGATACAAATCATATCATTAAAACAAGATTAACACAAATGATTTGGGAAAACAAGACAAGTTATTCCATTACAACTTGAAGAATACTTACAAAAGGTGCTTGATGTCCAAGCCAATCCTCCAGCTCCAAGTGTCTTCTCCTCTAGCTATCTCCACAATGCAACAAGACCATAAGTTTGGTATTCTCAAGAGTCCTCCCCTTTCCCAATGGAATGCCTCTCTTTTATAGTGAATGGTGAGGTTAACCAACAAGAGAGATGGGTGGATCTAAGGAGAGATAAGTGGATCAGGGTTTCTAATCGAAGGAGATGAGTTGAGATCGAATCAGGGAGCCCAATCTTCCATTATCTTCGAAAATCCAAAATCCCACAAGCCAAGGGAAAAAGGCTATTAAAAGAGTACCGCGTTCTACAGTCTCTGCAGAACGCGGTACTGCCGCATCCCGGGGAAAGAGCATAGCGCGGTAGTGTCTAGTACCGCGTTTTGACAGATGAGCAAGACGCGGTAGTGTATGTGGATAAAGTCTAAGGTGGGTCAAAACTTGTCAGGGTAGATTTACCTTCAAGTTTAACTCATCATCTGTCTCTTCTGGATGGTTTAAAACAGTAGGGAAAGTGTCGTCAACTCGTTTTGTGATGGAGATGCGACACCGTGAAACATAGAGGTATAACAATATACCACCCAAAACCTAGGCTATGAGGCTACCAGGGAAAAGCAAACACCTATAGGATTTTATCTCTCAACCCATAACCCATTTACTCTCATGCTTATCCAAACTTCTCACCTATGAGCATTTATAGGGATCTCACTCAACCATCCCATCCATGACACTCGTCTCTACTACTTCAGACAACAAAATGAAGGAATTTCCCTTCAATGTTCCATAGTTCCCTTAGGAAATCCAACCCCTGCAATGCTTACCAGTGTCCCTGACCCCAAACTAAGGCCAAAGGAACTAAAGTTCTTGGAAAAAAGATCAAGTAAATATTACATAGTGGAATGAAGTGGCCAAGGGTTAGGCCAACAAGCCATTCCACCCTAACATAGCCTTATGAAGTGCATGAAAATTAAACATGACATTTTCCAAATGTGCATACTTATTAAACATATCTACATTATATTTTGCAATATGAATGCATGGTATTTATAATCTTCAGTATGACCAAAAATATGTAATTAACTCAATTCCCTAATAGTAAGTATCGGTTCGTAAATCTAGAATGGACATGAGTAGTAAGTATTGAAATTAACATTTGTTTGCATAATAATTTTTTTTCATATGAGGTTTACTTATGGATTATGTGATGTGTGTGCTGATAGAAATGGTTAATTAGTAAGTAAGAATAGCATCAGAAAATATCCATAGCCACACAACCAAAGCAAAGGAAAAGGAACAGGCTTCCAACAATAGCCTCCAAAATCAATCATGTGGATGTCTCCTACAGCCAACTTTCACTAGTATAATTTAGATGGAATGGATACCTTCCCTCCATCCATCAATCACCGTTACAAATCATATTTACCACAACATAATTAGATATGCATTGTCCATTATTCATTATTCATTGTATGATATTGGCATTGTCCATTATTCTGTGTTTATGAGTGATTATTGAATGCATGCTTCTTCTTCTTTGCAAATAATCCTGAGATTTAGATTGTGAGTTTGTTACAGTTGCTAGATCCCTGCAGATTATCACATAGTATCAGAGCAGTAAGCAACTATTCGAATTGAAGCCATTGCAGCATCAACAGTTGCAGCATTTCTTTGAGCAGCTATCTTTTCTCTTGTGCACCAGAAGCCTCTGAGTTTCCACAACAAATCCTAGTGCTATTACTTGAATTCCTTGGATAAATCCAGTGAGGTCTAGCCAGGTGTGAAGGACTTAGTCTATGTGCTAAGTGTCCTTAAGGTAGTGTTCAGTCGAAGTGTAGAATTCTCCATCAACAAAAATTCTCTCGTTTTGCAAGTTTATTCACCCATTTGGAATCTTCTTCAACTATTCGACTTTCTCTATTTCAGATGGATCTAAAGCTCACAACTTCCAACTATGTTGAGTGGAAAGCCAAGATGTCTCTCTTCATGAGGACCAAGGGCTTCACCTGAATACTCAACGGAACGATGTTAGAACCTATCAGTGTAGTTGAAAAGTCCAAGTACTTGGACAAGATTTATGAAGCAGTTGGACTCCTCCTTATCTCAATTTATGATGATCTTCACTTCCATGTCATCGATATTACATCTCCTAAATAGGTTTGGGACAAGCTCGAATCCCTTTTTGGACAGAAAGATGATATGAAAGGACACAAATTGGAGAATGAGCTCATATGTTTGAGTCCTGACAGTTGTTAACACCCAAAAAGTGCTCACTAGCTCATTTACCACATTATATGGCTCATTTGTCCATTTTCCTACCATATTTCCATTAAAATCCCGAAAAATCCCATTAAAAAGCCTCCAAAAGGCCTAAAATGCCTCCAAAAGGCCACAAAACCTTCAAAATAGCCTAAAAAAGGCTAAAAAACCCCCTTTTCCTCCAAAAATAGCAAAAATCCCCTAAAAAGGGAATAAAAATATAAAATAATGAGGAAAAGGAGAAAAAAAACCCTATACAGCTGCCCAAAACCATGTGTTTCCTAAAACCATGGGTCAGCACTCCACCACCAAAAAACTATAAATAGGTGATGGAGATCCCTTATTCCATATCCACAATCACAAGCACCCTTACTCTGCCAAAATCTCTCTCGAAACCCTAGTTCACCTTTGAACTATTTTCACCTTGAGAGCCACCTTTGGCCCATCCCCAACATTGGAGAAGGAGAAGGAGCATTCAGAAGCTTGGAGCATCCTCTTGGACACTGCAAAGGGCTTCACCAACCTTGACACTCAAGGTAACATCAATACAAAGTCATTCTTTCATTTTGGTGTTTATGCTTCATGCTTGTCTTAGAAATAATTTAATTTTTTTGTTTTTGCATAATTAGTTTAATATACTGAACTGCTACTAAGGAGTCCATTCTCCTTAGTAGGTGCTCATTGGCACAAGCTGGGGGTAAAACCCTAGCTACAACAGTTTCGAATCTATCAATGCCTTCCTCACCAAGTTCAAAAGCTTGATATCACAGTTGAAAAGATATGAGATAGTGAAAGAATAAAAGCAGCTTATACTTTCTATTCTCTCAAAGTTGGGGGCAAAATTCTCAGTTTTTGTCTCTAATTTCAAGTCAGCTAGGTTGTCCATTCCAAGATGGAAATTTCCCTCACTTGATGATTTCATTCAATCTCTTACTCAAGAGGAAGAGAATTTGATCTCTATGGGAATGATCAAACCCAAATTGGATTCAGCCCTTACAGTTGCAAAGAGAGTGAATGGTAAAGGCAAGCAAAATATTTCTAACAAGATATCGAATGATACAAGGCCTACAGATAGTTCATACCAGTCAGATGGGGTTTCAAACTCAAGGAAGACCAAGCATTCTCAGAAGGGAAATACCAAGTGCACTTATTGTCTGAAGGGGTTCCATCCTGAGAGTACTTGCATGAGGAAGACTATAGATTTGATGGCTCAGTTACTCAAGAAAAACAATCTTCCTGTAATAGCATGTGCAAGGAAGAAATATCTTGATACTGAATCTTCTAGATCCAAAGGAAAAGAGAGATGTCATGCCTTCATGGCAAGTGCATCAATAGATTATTCTTTCATCATAGATTCAGGAGCCTCAAGACACATGTCTTCCTCCAAATATCTCTTCTCCAACTTCGAAAGCTTAGTTGACCCTTCCATCATGTTGGGGAATGATTCAGAAGTCTCCTCTCAGGGGATTGGAAAAATCAATCTTGACTATGGTTACTTTTTTTATGTGCTTTATGTTCCTTCTCTTACCGCAAACTTACTTTCAGTGTATCAAATGACTCATATTGGAGATCCCAAAAGAGTCATCTTTTCTCCAAATGAAGTCGAGGTACAAAACATGGTTTCAGGTGAAATCATTGCAAAGGGAGTTGCAAATCACAACTCCAAATTGTATTAGTTCTCACACTTCTTACCTCTCTCGAAGCAATCAGCTCTTCATACTCATGCAAATGAAGAAAGCAGATTGTGGCATGAAATATTTGGGCATCTTAACTATAAGTACCTGCATGACATGCATGCAAAGGAGATGGTTGATGGGCTGCCCCATATCAAGTTTTCTAATGGCAACTATCATGATTGTTTGATGGGGAAGCATCCCGATAAGAATTTTGAGAAAGGAAAGGCTAGGAGAGCCTCTCACCCTCTTGGTCTCACCCACAGTGATGTGGCTGGTCCATTTCCTGATCTATCTCTGAAAAAATCAAGGTATGTGTTCACTTTTATTGATGATTATTCTAGATTCACTTGGGTATATTTCCTTAGATTGAAATCAGAAGTATTTGGGTTCTTCAAGTTTTTCAAGTCTTATGTAGAGAAATTTTCAGACAGGAAAATAAAATCCATTCGCATTGACAATGGTGGTGAATACATTAAGGTTGAATTTCAATATTTTTGTACTGAAGAGGGCATTGAGATGCAACATAATGTTCCCTACACACCACAACATAATGGTGTAGCTGAAAGGAAGAACAGAACATTGAAAGAGATGGCCACCTGAATGTTAAAGTCGAAAGGGTTGCACCCTAGTCTTTGGGAAGAAGCCATTAACTATGCCACCTATCTTCATAACACAATTCCACACAAGGGACTCAAAGATACTACTCCTTTTGAAGCATGGATGGGATACAAACCTGATGTATCTCATATCAAAGTGTTTGGATCCAGATCTTGGGAAAGGATTCTATCTAACAAAAGGAGAGATCTTGATTCACAAAGCAAAGAGTGCATTATGGTGGGCTATGCATTGGATGCAAAGGCTTACAAGTTACTTGATCCTACTTCCATGACCACATTTCTGGGAAGGAGTGTACAGTTTAAGGAGTGGCCTCTCCATGATACTCCTTCTATTGAGCAAGATAGCCCACCTACTACTCTTCCTTTGGTTGATAAGAGTGATGCATCTTCACATGATACTTCAGATTCAGAATCTAAAGATGGAGATGATGATGATGGAATGCTAGATCTAGATCCACAAGAACCTGAAGGTCTAGTAGGACATGCCTCTAAAACCTCAAGAGATGACATGGCACACACAGTTTGACCCAAATCTTCTACAATAGAGTAGTTATGGGCGGATCGAGCATTGGGATTATGCATAGAGTGCTTGAGAACACCTTTCGGTATCCACAACATAGTAGTGGGATTCTTGATATGCAAAGATGTATTAGGAGGAGGAGGAGGCTCATTCCCCATATGCGGTTGTGGTGCATCATAATCATGTTGACGAGTGGCAACACTAACCTTCGATTTAACCATATTCATGCATCCAAAGCCACCGTCATGGGAAGAAGACATGGAAGTTTCATTGGTCCCATAACCAGTAGTGGGAGCATTCGAAGCCATATTCTGATGATGTGGAAGGGGATCTTTCAACACAGCTGGGCTCTGTGCAAGATGCTTTGATGCTTCTTCAATCCGAGGACACAAGTGAGTAATATGATCTTCCCCACAAAGCTTGCAAGGAAATTTCACTTTACACCTAGGTTTACGGTCCCCACCAACATTTCGGCCGTCCCGAGGAGGGTTGGCATTTTCTTTATGAGGAGTATTAGGATTACTACCATTGTTCCCATTATTTCCACCCTTACGATTATTTCTCCCCTTCTTCTTACCACCAGGCTACTGGTTACCCAATGGGTTCACCGATTGCATAGCATGTACATCGGACGATGGGGTGGAAGTGGACAAGGTGTGAACCTGTCCGGGAGTGGTTAAGTGACAAATTTTGCATTTGATTAGCGACCAAATCTACGGGTCAAGTACTTGTAGACCCAACAATGCCATCGACATGTTCTCCAGGAACTGGCTTGGGCTCATGTCGTGATCGCGGTGCGTCAGGAATAATGTCATACATGATGCCAGATTGAGCATAAATCAAATCTAGCTGCTAGACTTTTAGTATAGCTTGTTCCTCAGTCTCAATGCCGAAAATCGAAACATCCTTAGAAATGTATGGAAGTAAAGACTTGAGAAACCATTCCAATAGAAACTTTGGAGGAATGTTGGCTTTCACTAGCCTCTTCCGTCGACACAACTCTTGAACGTGGTCAGATATGTGTGTGGCCTTATTCTGGCGAAAGGTAGACAAGATTTCAGTGCCAGTATCGTAATGAAACAGAAGCTGGAAATGATCCAGGAAAACCAAGGCTATCTCATTGAAACCCTCATACGTGACCTCAGGAAAATTGACATACCACTTCGCGGTTGCCCCCATGAGGGTGCGTTGAAATAGCCTCAAGCGAACGAAATCATGATTTAACAAGTTTGATGAGCACCAAAGGTGAAAAGTCATAATGTAATCACCTGGATCCTCACCACCCTTCCCCTCAAACTTGGGAATGTCTGAAGGGAGCTTGGTAGGGACTGGATTCAAAGTAGGATCATGACACTTCGGATCATTCGTGAATTTTGAAAGATACAGAAGATTCAATCAAGCAAGGAACGGAAGATGCAGTTGTAAAGCTTGATTATAAGCTCCCATAAAAGGTTGATTATACGGACCTGAAGGATAAGATGGACCATAACCATGACCCTGACCATAAGGTTGATAACCTCCTCCAACCTGACCCGTGTGAGGGTAAGCAGGTATATGTGTATTATGGGCACCCTAATGAGGTGGGTTGTAATGAGGGCCAGAATTGACTGTATTATAGTAAGGGTTACCACCATAATTATGGGGCATATAATTATTACTCATAGCGGGAACCGTGTTGTAATAACCATAATTGTTAGGTATGTTCCCACCCCCTGCATAAGCATTACTAGTAGCAGGAGCAATTGTGTTGTGACCATAAGTATAAGGTACATTCCCACTCCCTATATTAGCATTACTAGTAGCAGGAGCAGACGTAAAAGTATACGGTATGTATCCACTCCCGGTATTAGGAGGATTGTTAACATTAGAGAGCATGGTCCTGGGTTGATGTGTAGAGGCATGTGTATTGTACTGTTGAACGTGAGTCATATTGTGAACAATGTTCCCACCAGGAGGGGTAGCCCTAGGAGGCAGCCTTCCTCCAAAATTTGGAATGTTTGAATGGATACGGCCAGTCCCCATATTATGTGTGTGAGTAGAAAATGTGGTTCCCCCAGTGAGGGTATTGCCCCCAGTGGGTGCAGTGTTTCCAACACCATGACTATGGTTAGCATTACTACTAGACATAGTGGATGGGTTAACTGTGCTGTAACTAGGCATACCATAAGAAAATGCGGTAGCGTTCGTAGTGGTCTTAGGACCTATGTTAACATGCAAATTTGGCATTCCATATAGGAAATTTTGTGGATTCGAAGGATCAAATGGGTCATCCTCAGGTGGATTTGATCAAAACAGAAGAGGTTGAGTCTCTGGTTGTAATGGATTGCCCCCTCATTCCTCTTTAGGAGTAGGAGGAGCAGAAGCGTCTTTGACTCTACCCGACGGAGTCGTAGGGATTTATCCCATGCCAAAATGAGAAGTGATAATGTCAGCACGAAGCGCTTCAAAAGAATCAGAATAATCGAAGAGGGCCTTCCGGTGTCCCCTATGAACACAATGTGTAACTTCAGCGGTCGGTAAACTAGCTAACCGACGAGACCGACGGAGAGTTGGACCTCACGCCACGATACCTCCGAAAAGTCAATAAATCAAAGCATCCCCTAATGGCCAAACTAACGATCAAAGAGCACACACTTAAAGAAACTACAGCCAAATGCACACAAATAGGACTGGCTCAAGGGACTTCCCGACACTATAGCTAGTATGTCTCTCCTAGGAGAGGCTTGAGACTCCCAAACTATAACTGGAGGTAAAAAAATCAGTTATAAGGGTTCCCAGACTTCACTACATGCACAGGGTCAAATCCCTATACAACAGGAAACTGTGTTGTCCAACCCCTATCTGACTCAGGACAACTGCAATATAACCACGACAAATGCCCTATGCGATACCTATGTAAGGGAACTAAGGTCACCACAATATAACCAATGCTCAAGCGGACGGTCGCAGGTGGGATCCGTTGTATGGGTAGGGTAGTTAAGCCCGAAACTCAAGAGGTACAGATACCTCAAGAGACCCCGTACACGAACAAATACTAGAAATATCTCCCACGTTCAGTCGGTATTGGAGGGCTATCTCCGCAACCAACCTCCCGTGACCTCGTGCTTAACTCTGGTCTGAGTAGAGCTTTCTGAGAACACTGATGTATACTATGGAATTCACCACTCCCTAGTCAGACACATAATGTTTCATCTAGTAGTCTTGGATTGTTAACTCGCGATGATCTATTCCAAGACTCTAAACCTATACTAGTTGGTGCACCCTATAAAAGAAAAATCATTCTAATCAATTTTAAGATTAAGCGTTGATTTTAAATGGTTGTAATTACTCAAAGGATATGGTCGTGAAACTGATGATGTATAAGACTCAATAGTATGCAAAATCGAAAAACTCTAGACTCATCTATCCAATAAAAAAAATGCCACTAAAATGATAATCAATCCAATGGTTCGAAATCAAATGCAACTCTTTTAAAATTCAAATGCACAAGAAGATCCTAGATGAAAGCACAAGCACTCAGATGCAAAATGTAGTACGATAAGCAAATATTTTTGTATTTTCTCTTATAATGGAAAGGAAAATGCAAAACTATGTTTTTGTATTTTTTCAATATAATGAAATGAAAAAATGCAAGCGAAATCTACCTATTCGGTTAAAGAAATTCAGAGAAGATCACTAAGACAACCCAGCAAATCCCAAATAGTGAGACTCAGCCAATGTAATGAGCTAGAAAATCAAAAAATGGTGATAAACCAACAAGGCTCAAAATAAAGAGAAAAAGAAGTTCCTGGTCACAAACGGGGCATGGAACAGTCAGGAATCAGGCCAATTAAGACTCAGGAACACTCAAAACCAACCCAACAATAATCCAAGACCATAAATCAAGCAATCCCAGAGTTTTACGCTACTGTACAAAGGAAAACTGCAGGTCGACACGGGCTACAGTGCAGACATAAGCAGGTAGACACGGGAAAAACTAAGTTGACCCGCGTACAGGGAAAGGAAAATGAGCAAACAAGAAGTCCAATAACCCAGAAAAAGCTTGTTTTCTATAGTAGATCCCAATGGACAATCAATGACACAGAAGCTTGACACACAACAACTCTAAATAAGGACAAATGCCTAAAAATACCCAAAAATGGATGTTCTCTGTTATACCTTAATATTACACATTACATACTAGTGTCGCATCCTTGCATAAGTGGCCTAAATGACAGTTCCCCTTAAAGATCATCTGAACATCCAGAGTGAAAACCATTGACTGAACACTGAAAGCAAACACTTTTTCTGCCACGTGTCACCCAATTTGAACTTGTTTGCAGACACTACCACGCCCTGCACATCTACTAGGGAGCGATAGTTATGGTTATCGCTCCTTGCTCCTACCCTAGGGAGTGGTACTACCGCATTATGCTCAGATCTAGGGGAGCGGTAATCCAAAATTAACCTTTTGCCTTGGATTTTTGGATCTTGACTTTTGAAAGATATCATTGGGATTGCCACCTCTGATTCGATCTCAACTCCTATCTCTATTTAGTAGGCTTGATCCACTAAACACTCCTTAGATCCATCTTCTTCTCCTTATGGTTAATCTCCTAAACACTATAAGAGAGGAGCCTTCCATGAGCCAAAGGGAGGACTTTTGGGGCATCAAAACTATGATCATAGTCCTTTTGTAGAGATATCTAGAGGTGGAAGAACTTGGAGCTGGAGTTGGCTTGGACATCAAGCAACTATTTTGTAAGCACTCTTGAGTTCTCAATAAAGTATAACTTGCCTTGTTTCCTAATTCATGTATATTGATTATGTTTCAGTTTCATGAATTATATCTGTATAGATCTAGATTCTAACTTATAATTCAAGGATATTGGAGAATTGCATGTGCTTGTACATTGCTTTTCCTCAACAGGTTCATCGCAAGGACTTCGGGATCAAAGCTACAAGCGGGACAAACGCCGAGAGTAGAGGTGAGTTACTTTCTCTCTTTCTCTCTGATGTAAAATCTCTAAAATACTTGTTTAATCCAAGATTCAAGATCACATTTGTTTTATTTTTGTCTTAGAATAGAGTTAGTCTGATCTACTTTATCCTAAGAGAGTTTCTCTTTATCCGTAGGGAGAAATATCTGCAACAAAAACTGGCGACTCAGCTGGGGAATTTTACTTTCGTTCATCTCTGACTGTAAATTTGCCCTTCTTTCAAACCAGTAGTTAAAGTTGGTCTTTTTGACCTCCATTCACCCCCCTTCCCTCTATATCAACTCTCTACCTTTGATCAGTAAGTCCTCTGGGTGACAAACCCCTTAAAGGTTAATAGCTTTTCTAAACATCCTGCCTTTTTTCTTCTTTTTTTTGGAGATTACCGCGCCCTTGCTATATACTAAAGAGCGGTACTGTATATATTACCGCGCCCTTGATATAGCCTATAGAGTGGTATTGTCTATATTACCGCGCCTGGTTTGGCTTTAGACCCGCGGTAGTCTCTGTAAAAAATAAAAAAAATTAGTTTGCTTGAGTGTGGGATATCCATGTCTTTTTAAGCCTCTTTTCCTTGGGTTATGCATCTTGTTTCCCTTACATGCTGAGCTATCTTATGATTTTTGGGAAATATTGATTCCTTATTTCCACTATGGTTCAAAGAAGAGCTTGATTTTGTCACTCTTTTGCTATATTCACAAAACTAAAAAAATAAGTATTCTTCTTGCTTTAATTCGATCATTTGAAATTTTTGGTATCACATTTGTAAGAAGAAGAAAGGATTGCTTGATTTGTGTGCATTCGAGTTAGATAGAATTGTTGAGTGTTTTTCTTTGTCTTGCATCTAATTGGAAATGTTTGTAGAATATTTCTCTCCGTAGCTTGGATGTGTCTTTTTCGAGTGTAAAAAAATAAGAAATGGATTATAATTATTACATTTGGTGTTCATATAAAGAAATTTTTTATTGCTTTGGGTTAGTTTTGGGTACATCTTTTACTTATTTCTATCATTTTGAAAAGAAACAAAATTGCATTTGCATTGGGTTGTACATATTGGGAACGGAAAGAATTCTTCTTTACTTTAGCTAGTGTTCATTGAATAGAAAGGATCATTTCGATTCATCTTCATTTGCATGGTTTGAGTCGTCACAACACCATCAAGTTGCACTTCCATAACCCTATTGTGTAAGAAAACCTCTAAAATTAATCTCCCTAACTAAACCAACATTAACCTCACTTGAGGAAATCAAAAGAACTTGGTAGTTAGGTAGGACACCGGGGATAGGCATCCAAATAATTTCCCCTTGTCATTTTTCATTTGAGACATAGTTGTTGTCCTCTAGGGTGTTGAAATCCTCTAGTATCTATTGACATGGTCATCGACCAGTTTGTGGAGAGGGCCTCCCATCGTTTCGGGGGTAAGTTGCGAGGATTGGTTCCGGACGGACTTTGTGGAATACCGCACTCGACTTAGCTCCTAAGGCATAACAATCCATTGTCTTCCTTGTATTCTTCGACCACCATACTGGTGATACAAGGGTGATAAGACAGAAGTGCCAGTATCCTTCTCCGACGTGCCATGAATGAGGTAGATTAGTAACCTTTCTCTTAGGGCTCTTTTACCCTGGAACCCTTTCGGTAGAGGGATATCCTTCCATTATTGGTCTCTCATTTTGTATTTTTCGACTTGGATTTCATCACCTTGCGAAGGATACAACTTGTTGAGGTCTCCAGCTCTTAGTTAGGAGGTTTTGCTTGCTATGTCATCTTATAGAGGGTCTTTTTCTTTGAAGGGTTGCTTGTTGGCATTCTGGCCGTTTTGTTGTACAGCTCGCTTACTGTGGCACCAACTTCAGTATAGTTTTTTGAACTTGCTCTTTTGGCCTGTGAGCCTTGTCTTTTCCTAGATCCCCTTTTGCATGCCCAGTTGCCTAAGGGTTTTGAGTTCTTTTTAGCAAGACTCTGTCCACATCACTTAGTCTTGTTCCATGGCGAATCCATCTCCATGTGCCCAAGCTCCTTCTGGGACTACCAATCAAGAGACCCCTTCTCAAGGGGTACCTTTTGTCTTTCCTCTAGTTGGAGATATTGGTCCCCCCTTTATTACCACGTTAAATCTTCCTGGATTAACCAATATAGGATTACCAGTATGGTTATTCAATCCGGTGATTCCGATTGTACCCAATGTTTTGAATGTTAACTCTCCACCGCGAGAGAGTCAATCCCAAACTAATCCTTCCCCTTCTTCGTCAGATACATCTTCTTCCATTTCTTCCTCCTCATCTGATCAAAGAAATAGTGTTAGTAACCAAGAGGATAAGAAGAAGAAGAAAAGGAAGATAAAGAAGAAGAATGATACGAAAGAGACCAAGCGTAAACCAGTTGCCTCTAATGGCACTCATTCTATCAAAACACCCTGCAAGCCCAAGTTCCCTTGCAAACTTTGCAAGGGTGATAACCTTCTCAAGGATTTCCCTGGTCTTTCCCGTGTGTCAGAAGTGTGGTCTAAAAACCCCAAACCACTTGTATCATCAACCTCTGACCATCATGTTGATGACACTCCCTCAACCGGTGACCCCTTGGTGAAGAGTCGGAAGGGTAAAGTCCTATATCCCTGTTTGATATGCAAGGGTATGCACCGTACCTTCCTTTTTCCAAGCATGGATGAAGCTTCGCGGTGGTTGGAAGATATTACTAGTTCTAAACTGGTGCTTCCAACAAATGATAGTAAGTTGTCCCTTGACCCCCCGTTGGTTGACCAAGTGATCAATTCAGTTTCGTCTGCAATTGATCCCACTCTCCCTTCCGAGAGTGAAGTGATTGAGTCACTATCATCTCCACTCGATCCCTCTCTTTCATTGGAGAAAGTCTAGACTGAAGCAGTCACCTTGACACAATCTTCGTCTCATTCTTATCTTCCAAGCGAGAGTGAATTGGAAACCGCTGATGTTTTTCTAATCAGTTTAGAATGGCCTAGGCAAGGGGAAACCCTGTACATTTCCGCGGGACCCCTTCCAAGTACTAAGGTTATTTCCTTTGATTGGAATGGTCTAACAGAATCTCATCTTCCTTCGAGTGTTCCTTTTCATATATCTATAGGAGTTTCCGATAAGGAAATCTTTCGCACAGTAGTGGATGAGGGATCTTTTGTTAGTATTTTATCCTCAACTGCTTGGCAAGCCTTAGGTTATCCTCGGCTTGTGCCTGTCACTGACCAGATACTGGCTTTCAATAGAAGGCCTACTGGACCTTTAAGGTCCCTTCCTTAGTTACCTATCACTTTGGGAAGGAAAACTGTCTGTATTGATGTTATGGTATTCCAAGGTCCTTTAGATTTTAATCTACTCCTTGGACGTGATTACGTCTATGCAATGAAGGTTGTAGTGTCCTCACTCTTTCGAGTGATGTATTTTCCCCATCATGGGAATGTTGTAACCATTGATCAGCTTTCCTTTGTGATGCCCACTCATCACATGACTCCTAGTCACTAGACTTCCCTAAATGTTCCACATGGTTTAGTGATTTCTTCCCCCTAAGGACGGGGGGGGAGTATGAGCATAGTTCACTTTCTATGTCAAGCTCGTTAAAAAATGAAATAGGTTCCTACGAGCATAGTTTATTCTCTGTTTCAAGCTCATTAAAAAATGAAACTGACCCTCAAGCACAGTTTACCGTTGGTTTCGAGCTTCTGTAAAAATGAAACCAATCCCAAGCATAGTTTACTTTCGGTTTCAAGCTTGCGTAAAAATGAAACTACCTTCGAGCATAATTTCTTTCTGTTTTAAGCTCATTAAAAAATAAAAAGGACCCTTTCAAGCATTGTTATTGTCTATTTCAAGCTTGTGTAAAAATGAAATAGATCTCCCTTCCATTTGTTCAAGTCTCTCGCAAGAGTTAGGATTTGAACCTTCATTTCATCTGCCTGGGTCACTTGGTCCTGGTTCTCCCTACCCCCCCTCGCGAACATATTCAGATTAGTAGCCAGGATTTTTGGGTAAGGAAGAAGAGTAGTCAGATGAAACGAAGCTTGGGGGGCATGTTTAGCCGCTAGCAATCATGTTGGGGGCATTTACCAACCTCTGGTCATCATGTTGGGAAGGAACCCATCAATGGGCCTTAACTGTGAGAAGAGTTTACCTTTGGCTTCAAGCTCATTAAAAAAATGAAACCAGTAGCCTGAGCATAGTTCATTTTCTGTTACAAGCTCATTAAAAAATGAAGCAGACGTCGTGAGCATTCTTCCAACCTATCTTCAAGCTTGTTAAAAATAGTAAGATGGTATTTGAGCTTACTTTTCACTTTTTTCGTGCTCTGGTTAAAACATGAAAAGTGGTTTGAGATTACTTTTTCCTTTTTCATGCTCTGGATCCAAACATGAAAAATATTCCGAGTGCTTTTGATACCATTATCGTGCTCGTTAAAAAATTTGAGTAAAAAGGTGTGTCTGGCAAGTATAGGCTTATCACTTTATCCAGCCTCACTAGACTATTTACGAAAAATGAACTGTGCCGAGTTTACTTTTTCCTTTGTTGTACTCGGTTATCAACCATGACAAAGTTGTTCATGGAGTCCTTTTTAAGCTCTTTTCAGACTCCTAAAATACGAAAAGATGGCCAAGCGAAATTAATTCCTTCACGCTTGTAAAAGGATTTGAATGATTGTCTCCCTGGTGATAGTTTACCCCTTTTTTGGGCTAGGGGTAACTACTTACAAAAAAGGAATACTCTAGACAATCATGACTGGAAGAGTCCTCTCTCGCATTGTTTTACCCTTTTTTTGGTGATGAGGCTAACTTTACGAAAAAGGACCGTTGGATTCTTCTTTAGTTTTTTTTCAGACTCTCTAAACATGAAATGACGACTGAGTTTTCCTTCCTTGGACTCGTTAAAATTCAACATCGAAGGGCCCACTCTGGGATGAACCCATCATTTCTCAGGTTCGAAAAACATGTGAGATTGGACTCATCTACGAGATGAGCTATATCGAGCATCTGTTATCCTCCTCAAGCTCATAAAACAACAAAGAGGTACTTGTCCATCATGCCAAGGAAAAATGGGAAATGAGTCAATTTTATTCTATTGGCAACTCGTCAGTCGTCACCTTTGAACATGGCATGCGTCTGTCCCTTGTCTATTTTTGGGTATTCATTTGTTCTTGCTGAGTCATAGTCATCATCTCAGCGTCTCCTTGACCACGAGCCTACTCGTCATGTACTTATTCTCTACTACCAATAACCCCTGCTGCCAGGTTCCGCTTCATGCCGTCATATGTTCAAAGGGTTTGAATTTGTTCTAAGTCATCCATTGTGTCAATACATATTCTATTGTTACATCGTTACATACTATCTGTCATTCTGATTTCATGTCAATGATGCGGGAATCATCATGGCCTACCTTCAACAAGTCTATTCCTGTCGACGCCAAATCACTATCCAGGAATTAGGCTTAGAAGTCAACCACTAGTACCTTGGTACCTGCATGCCTCAATGGCAGGTTTCCTCATATTCGATAGTAAGTTTTCATCATTGACCTTTGATCGAATAATCTCTCAAGTGCTCGACATCAACTCATTTATTCGCATTTCATTGAGATGTACTATAGATACGTTGGGGATCATTGTCATCATTGGTGCTTTCCCTCGCATTTGTTAATGGTTCACCTCATTGACCGGTAATCAAATGGTTTCTACCATGTTCAACTTCAACACCTTGTAATCACATGGCTAGATTTGTATCGCTTACGATCGGGTAGAAGACCCTGGACACCTTTTTGTATTTTGATTATGTCCAGGTTGTGATGGCGATTTTCTGATCAATTTTTCACTTAGTCATTATGTGGAAGACCTTATCCGTGTATTGTCACACAGATCCACTTATGTATTGGTCATGGCTATGTCATAATTGTCTCATGGATCTACGATTGTTCATAGTAGCCATGATTTGTCTACAGTCTATATCATCTCAGTACTCATGGATCTGCAATGTATTAGTCGGCAGCCTTTCTTTGAGTCAATTGTTTCCAAGCATGGGAATGCCCACCTCGGTGGTATATCTGACATTTTGTTTTTGTTTCAGCTCCTTGTTGCTCCCCTCGATGCTATCTCCATAAAGTATTTGTAAAGTATTTCGGCCATCAGTCTCTTCTGACCTCACAATTTAGGGGGCATCTATTATACCTTAATATTACACATTACATACTAGTGTCGCATCCTTGCATCAACGACCTAAATGATAGTGCCCCTTAAAGATCATCTAAACATCCAGAGTGAAAACCATTGACTGAACACTGAAAGCAAACACTTTTTCTGCCACGTGTCACCCAATTTTACCCTGTTTGTAGACACTACCGCACCCTGCACATCTACTAGGGAGCGATAGTTAGGGTTATCGCACCTTGATCCTACCCTAGGGAGCGGTACTACCGCGTTATGCTTAGTTCTAGGGGAGCGGTAATCCAAAATTAACCATTAGCCTTGGATTTTGTGATCTTGACTTTCAAGAGATATCATTGGGATTGCCACCTCTAATTCGATCTCAACTCCTATCTCTATTTAGTAGGCTTGATCCACTAAACACTCCTTATATCCATCTTCTTCTCCTTATGGTTAATCTCCTAAACACTATAAGAGAGGAGCCTTCCATGAGCCAAAGGGAAGACTTTAGGGGCATCAAACCTATGATCATAATCCTTTTGTAGAGATTGCTAGAGGTGGAAGAACTTGGAGTTGGAGTTGGCTTGGACATCAAGCAACTATTTTGTAAGCACTCTTGAGTTCTCAATAAAGTATAACTTGCCTTGTTTCCTAATTCGTGTATATTGATTATGTTTCAGTTTCATGAATTATATCTGTATAGATTTGGATTCTAACTTATAATTCAGGGATATTGGAGGATTGCATGTGCTTGTACATTGTTTTACCTCAACAGGTTCATCGCGAGGACTTTGGGATCAAAGCTACAAGCGGGACAAACGTCGTGTTGGAGCATAGGCCGTAGCTAGGGAAAAGCTGCCAATTTTGGGGAAAAAGCACTAAGTTTTGAGGGAGAAGTGCTAATTTTGAGGAAAAGCACCATTTTTGGCAGAAGTGAACAGTGCGCGGTACGGTGCCAGATGGATGAGCTCACCGCAGAGTGCAGACCGGAAATCACGGAGCTTGCGTGCACAAGTCAAAGAAAGGAGTAAATAAGGTGGCCGAGTAGAAAGCTCAACCACCACAGTAAATGAAGGAAGCGACGGAATAGAGGGCTCAGCTAGCCTCATTTAAGGCAAAGTACAGAAGTTATGGTTGCTCGGACCAAGGAAGAGAAACGGGATGAAGCATTGAAGACAAAGGACACGGAGCAAAGAACGATGAACCGGCGCCCATAAACGCGATCTGCGTCGAAAATCGCGGAGCCTGCAGGAAGCTGCAACACGACTGCAAGAGGCGTCTAAAGTACACCTAGCCGTCAGTGGTTAGGGTTTTTGGGGATCACTGTTGGGAAAGTCCCACAGTTTTGTAAAGGTGTGACCCTCAGGGCCACCTATATATATGTGTAATTGTAAAAGGAAAGGGGTTAGATGTTAGATGGGTCAGAGATAGATTGGCTAGAAGGTCATTGTAAGTTGATATCTGAGTTGCAGACAGTCTAAGTTGATGTCTGAATCATTGTAATCTCTGTAGAAGAAGAGAGTATATCTAAGAGAAGGGCTCCCAGCTGTGTGCGTGGAGTTTCCCAGAAAGATCTATGGCTGCAGCTATGTGCGTAGCGTAACTGTGTAACTCCCATCTCAAGATAATATCAGATACAATTTCTGTGGACGTGATTTCCCTGTGGAGGTGAACCACATAAGTCTTGTTGTTATGGTAATGTTTTACATGAATGCATGTCTGTGTGTTGTTAACTATGTTTGCATGGATGTTTTGTTATCTTTACGAATGAGTATGTAAAGTAAGTCCTTGAAGCTCCCTTAGAAGTTATACTCGTGCATTGTTGGGATCGGTAAGGGCACTATCGCTGCAGCGCGAGAGGAGCGTGTTCCAGCACTGTGGTGCAAGGGCAGGGACGATACATAGTGTATCGGACGTAGCGGGTGAACGCCTGGTGCGCAGGTGCGGAGATACCGCGCAGCTAGGCCGGGAAGGGTGATTCCCAGCGCAGTGGCGCCGTGAGGCCTGTAGATGAGTAAGACGCTCTGTTCAAAAGTTACTGCATAAGAAGGGAAGAGAGAAGACTGTGGATTTTGCACCACCCCAGTTAAGGAAACTTGATTCCTTAGCCCCCCCATAGCCACTTCGGGTGAGACCTTGGGCTGCTGCACAGCCCGTTGCCGAAAGGGCCAGTGCGCCAAGGGGTGTTTGTTGCTGCGCCTCCTGAAAACCCAGGTCTGTCCATAAGTAGCCAACAAATGGTTATGTTTCCTTAATACTTGTTGTTCCGGCGACGTGTGAGATTGATGCGAAACCCAGAGAAAAAGGAATCCAACAAATGGTTCCATTGCCTTAAGACTTGTTATTCCAGCGACGTGTGAGATTGATGCGAAACCCAAAGAAAAAGGAAGCCAATAAATGGTTCTGCCGCCGACTTTAACCCTATTATCCTGAAGGCAATGTGGTGTTGGAATCCTACAGCTAAAGAAATTCAAGAGTGGTTTGATTCAAAGGCGAGATATTTCGCTGAACGTGAAAATAGAAGCCCTAGGCTTCAGGCAGAAGACTGGTTGCAGAAGCATATTTATACTGACCTTTATGAAATCTTCTTTGTAACATTTTCACTTGAGTTGCATGAGTGGGTATCCAAGCTAGCAGACACTCAACCCACTGTGCATGTTGATCGACCTATTGCTTGGACGCCTGAGCTAGTTAGCACTGTGAAGCGGGTAGACAATCCTGTGTCCCGTGCAGTAGACTTTTGGTTGAACAGTCTGCTGGAAGGCTTCATCACCAAGTTTGCAGTAGATACGAGAAAGAGCTTTAGCAAGGCTGAGAGGAGCTTCTTCAAAGCATACAGGGGTAAGTTCTTAAATTCTCTGAACCTGTCAATTAAAATGCTCTTATATGAAAAAGGAAAACTATGTATAGCTTCCGATGAATAGCATAGACAAGTAATGTCCGCAGATTCTGATAGTGATTTTGAAGCTATTGGGTGCACTTGTAGTGGAAAACGGTATAAAGTATCCCTCGACAAGCATTCTTTTGAGTCTAGCCCAGAAGATAGTCAAGCTCGTAGAGCAAGCCATATAGAGAGACAAGGGAGTGTTCATATCCCTTATCACCCTTTTACACCGCAAAAGCCAGACGGGGCTCAGCATAACCCCGCAGTAACACCCTCTAGTATCCCACACGATACTTCTAGTACCTTAGCTCCACCTTTGTTTAACCATCCCGGAGGCAGTGCTACCGCACCTCCATGTCAACCTAGTGCAAGAAGGATGGGTGATGACATGAAGCTACCAACCTTTAGAGGAACAGGACTAGAAGACCCTGAGCAACACTGGTTTCTATGTGAAGCCATTTGGACGATTAAGCAAATTAATGATGATGCTGTTAAGCTGGTTCAGTTAGCAACCACACTAAGAGAGAGAGCCTTAACCTGGTTTATGAAATACTCAGCAGCACAGAATAGGATGCTTGCTGATGTAATAAATGCTATGTTTAAGGAATTCAAGAAACCTAAATCAGAATCACAGTGCATAACAGAACTCAAAGACATAAAACAGTTACCTACAGAGTCAGTATGGGACTTTGACCAGAAGTTCAAAGCCTTGATAGATCAAGTAAGCTTTGAGTTTGCACCGCAGCAACACAAGGAATGGTGTTCATGCTTTCCTGAGAAACTGCTTAAAGTTGTTGTGCAATGAAAAAGCAACTATGGAACTCCAACACCTGTTGGATCAGTGTCAACAATCTGCTTCGATGACTACACCGCAGCGTGTTGTTCATCAGATTGGGAGTCATACTAGAATTGGAAGAGAGATGAGACTCACAGCGCAGATTGGAGCATTTGAAATGGATGAAGTCATTTTGGATTTAGGCTCAGAAGTTAATGTTCTCACTATGCAAACATGGGAACAGATGGGTAGCCCTCAGCTTACCAAATCTCCTATCCAGTTAAGACTTGCAAATCAGTAGCGAGTTTCTCCATTGGGCAGATTACCCAATGTACCCATTGATATTGAGGGAGTAAGAAGTTCTCTAGACTTTGAAGTAATCAAAATTCTAGATGACAGGAGACCTTACCCAGCACTTTTAGGCATAGACTGGGCATTTGATAATTTGGTTGTCATTAATTTGAAGAAAAGACAGATGACCTTTGAGGATGACCAGATTAGGGTCATTGCACCGCTTGATCCCCTTCAAGGACCATGGTATATTGAACCCATTCGAGCAGAAGAAGAAGTGCGCCACATGGAAAGTTTGTACCAGATGACTGCTAGTCATAATGATTATGTCAATCCCACAGTGGACGACCATATCAGATGGCGATGTGATAGTTCGTGCACATCAGATTCGGAAGCAGGATTGGAAAACTGGCAGAATCGCTTACATGAGGTTTCTACAAGGCGTTGCGCCATGATAACTAAATCCATTCAATGGACTGGCACATAATTGAGTAACACCCCAATCTTTGATGGTTTAACTGAAATAAGTGAATTCATACATCAATATGAACAAGAAATCCCAGATGAGCAGCGCATACAAGAATTGGATGTAGCACTGCGTGCTACACCCACGAGATGGTGGGGTGCGCATAAAGAAAATATCGACACGTGGCAAGACTGTCGCAGGTTGATACTGCGCAGATTTCAAGAGACTACAACAGGATTTTTGCGCAAATATGATGGACAGAGTGACCCCAGGACACACGTGGAAGCATGTATTCAGCAATGGTCAGATATTCCAGAGGATGAGTGGGTTCACCTATTCATCCACACGTTGGATATAGTTCCAAGGAACTGGTACACTGAAACAGAATTGCGCAGAGGCACTATCACTTGGCCTCTCATGATTGAAAGTTTTCAACTCACTTTCAGCTTTGAGTCAGAACATCTAAGCATCAATCAGGCTTTAAAGTGTATTAAAAAGAAGGTATTTGAACAATGTCTGTTACCAGAGTATTCTCAGCTAGACTGGGCTGTCCAGATGGAACATGCCCTGGAATGCTATAATTTCGTCGCTACATAAGAGGATGATGATCCTCGCAACATAAATATTCCAGAGTCAGAAGGGACGCGCAAAGTCGAAGGCCCTCAGCTTGATATCCCTGCCATTACAGAACACATCAAGCTCAAGAAAATTAACATTGGTACAGAAGCCGAACCCAAGGTTGCCTCTATAGGAGATTATTGGGATGATGAAACTGTTGACCACATTGCAGATTTACTACATGAGTACCAGGACATCTTTCCTACCAAGTTTACAGAAATGAAAGGCATCCTAGGAGACTTAGGAGTTATGCGCATACCTTTGAAAGCGGATGCTAAGCCAGTCAAACAACGCCCGTACAGGTTGAACCCGCGATATAAAGAAAAGGTCAGAGAAGAAATTGATAAGATGCTCGTAGCTGGTATCATTGAGCCAGTAGAGGAAAGTGATTGGATTAGTCCTATGGTGGTACAAGAGAAAAAGGCAAAAGGTGAAATAAGAATCTGCGTGGACCTGCGCAAGCTCAACGATGCATCAGCGCATGACCCATTTCCTATGCCCTTTACAGATGAAGTGCTTGATAATGTTGGAGGACAAGAGGCTTACTCCTTCACTGATGGCTTTTCAGGATACCATCAGTGAAGAATCCATCCAGAGGACTGCCATAAGACCACTTTTGCGACTGAATGGGGCTCATTCTAGTATACGGTAATGCCCTTTGGTCTTAAAAATGCTCCTGCTATCTTCTCTAGAGTCGTTGTTGCTGTTTTTAAAGAATTCATTCATAAGTTTCTAGAAGTCTATTTTGATGAATGGACTGTGTTTGGTTTACTAAAGAACCATATAGGGAATCTAAGGATGATGTTAGAAAAATGTAGACAGTATCAGATTTCCCTTAACTTGAAAAAATGTATATTCTGCGCTCCTTTTGGTATTTTGTTGGGTCACATTGTATGCAGACAAGGACTCATGATGGATCCTGCGAAGGTTGCCATCATTGCTAACTTGCCTGTGCCCAACTCAGTCAAACGATTGCGCACTACATTGGGACATACAGGATCCTACAGGAAATTTATCAAGGGTTATGCAAAGATCACTGCGCCTATGGAAAGATTGCTGAAAACGGATTCGAAATTCCAATGGACAGAAGAATGCCAACAGAGCTTGGACACACTTAAAGAAAAGATGATCACAGCGCCTATTCTAGTTTTCCCAGACTGGAGAAAACCCTTTCATGTTCATGTAGATGCTTCTTCCATAGCATTGGGAGTTGTACTTACACAACCGGGAGAAGGAGGTATCGACCACCCCATTGCTTACTCTAGCAGAAAGTTGTCCACAACCGAGAAGAACTACACCACTACAGAAAGAGAAGGACTAGCTATGGTGTATGCCTTACAGAAGTTCAAACACTATCTATTGGGTGCTCATTTTAAAATGTATACTGACCATTCTACTTTGAAGTACTTGGTCAACAAGCCAATGTTAGGGGGAAGAATTTGCAGATGGCTACTCCTCTTCCAAGAGTATGACTTTGAGATTATTATGAAGCCAGGTAGATTGAATGCACGACCTGACCACTTATCTAGGATAGAGTCAGGGGAGGAACCTACAAATTTGGAGGACAATCTGCCTGATGCGCAACTGTTCTCTGTTCAAGCAGTAGATGAATATTACTCCGATATTCTTGAGTTTCTCACTACAGGGAAAGCACCAGTTGAGTTCACAATACAGTAGAAGAAACAACTTGTTGTCAAAGCCGCAGACTTCACTTTGATAGCAGGCCAGCTCTATAATTTGGGCCCTGATGAAGTCTTGCGCAAATGCATTTTACCACATGAGAAGAACTCCATAATCGCAGAAGCGCACTCAGGAACCGTAGGATGCCATTTTGCAGGAAAGCCGACTGCGCAGAAGATCTTAGCCGCAGGTCTTTGGTGGCCTACATTGCAGAAGGATACTAAGGAATTTTGCAAGTGTTGCTATGTGTGCCAGCGGACAGGAAAACCTTCAAGAAGAGATGAAATGCTGCTAAGACCCCAGATAACAATGTGTGCTTTTGATAAATGGGCCATTGATTTCGTGGGACCTATCAACCCACCAGGAAAGAGAACCGGTGCAAGATACATCATCACAGCTACTGAATACCTCACTAGATGGGCTGAGGTGAAGCCAGTTAAGAATTGCGATGATGCTACTGCCGCGCAGTTCATTTTTGAGAATATTGTCACTAGATTTGGATGTCCACTAATTCTAATGAGTGATCAGGGCACACATTTTCTGAATGAGACTATAGAGGCCCTTACTGAAGAATTCCACATTAGTCACCACAAGAGTACACCCTACCATCCTCAAGCTAATGGTACGGTGGAGGCATTCAATAAGATTCTGGAGAATGCCCTAACTAAGATCTGTAACCAACAAAGAGATGATTGGGACCTTAGAGTCATAGCTGTGTTATGGGCTTACAGAACCACATGCAAAAAACTAACAGGTCACACACCTTTCAGTTTGATGTATGGACAAGAAGCAGTTATGCCCTTGGAATACATTGTTCCCGGTCTCAGAATTGCTCAAATTACAGAAATGGCAGATACTGATACTATGAGTGAAAGGTTGTCACAACTGGTTGCCTTAGAAGAAGACAGACTTTTAGCTGGATTCCATCAACAAGTGCAGAAGGCAAGACAGAAGGCTTGGCATGACAGGCATATTAAGAACAAAGTCTTTCAAGAAGGAGACTTGGTACTCCTCTAAGATAGTAAATTCATCAAGTTTCTAGGAAAGTTTCGTATACATTGGTTAGGCCCTTTTCAGGTGATGAAGATAACAGAAGGAAGAGCATTTCATCTTGCGAAGCTAAATGGAGAATTGTTGCCCACAATGATCAACGGGAGTCGGCTCAAGCTTTACCGCGACGGCCACTCCGCCCTGTCGACCTAATTAGCTGCTAAAGTAGTGCAGTTGTCCAATGTAGTTGAAAGAGGCATCGCACTTCAGTCTACATGGATGTCGCGAGACATTTTTAGTCTCTGGCTTCTCGTGCAGTTCCTCGAACCATCCGCACAAGTAATAGAGCCTGTCTAAGTAAGTCTATTGTCGCTCTTGCGGAGTCCCCCCAGGTTGTTAAAATTTTCGCTCTTGCGGAGCTCCCTGTTTTCTAATTTTGTTTGCTCTTACGGAGTCCTTGCTGTGGACCCCTCCATATGCACAGTTACCCATGCTGAAGTAACCCACCGAAAATTTGAAATTTGAATTACAAAAGCTCTGTAGCCGTGTCTGAGTCTTAATGAAGGACGAGACCGCCAATTAATTGTATTTGCTCTGACAGATTCGGCTGGATTTCCCAAAGATCTGCATTTAATTAAGGAGCAAAAGGCCTTAGCTTATCTCCCGAAGGCTATCAGAACCCGTCCATCACATTTAATGCACCGCAGAGGTGCGGGGGTAGGGGGGTTGTCAACTCACATGCATAGGTGCCTACGGTTATTAGCCCACTCGTCCACATCTACTACTGCCTTTAGCTATAAATACCCCTCATTCCTATATGTTTGGGTTACTTTCCTCGAGTTGTGTAAGTTGTCTTGTTTGAGAGTCTAAGTCATTGTTTTCAGAGCCGTGTCATGCAGACTGCCCCCTTTTCTTTCATAGTTTGTATCCTACGTTGTTCCACCCTTCTCTGATCACTGATTAAGTAGTGTCTGTAAGTTCATGACGGAGAACCTGCCAATTGAAGAATTCATCTAACAGTTTAGATGCATAGGTTTAGATTTCGGAATGGGTACCCCGATCAAGATTGTCGAGCTTCCTGAACCGAGACAGTCCCCTGGAACAAGGGCGTCTCAACCGCACCAGCCAGAGGAACCCGTTCCATATCCCTTGGCCACTATGGTTAACTACATTCCTCCACGGCCAGATGATGCACCTGAGGTGCATATTCCCAAGAATGCCAAGTATCCGATTCCATTACCACCAATGGCAGAAATCGTGCACGAAGAAGGATCCCTGCTCAGAAATCTTCCGTTTGTTAAGTTTTCCGACTATAATTTGGGAGATTATAGAACGTATCCACAGTTCATGCCGGATCACTATCTGACAGTGGTCCATAACCCTGCTAAAAAATTTGACAAATTCGTCCCGCAGCAATTTGCAGTAAATCTGGAGAGGCCTGGCCTATTGAACCTATTGAAGCTACCGCACTTCGGGCGTAGCAATGAAGTGAATGCTATTGTTAAGGTCCTATTATCCTGTGTTCATGGTGGTTATCTTTGGCTAGGGAGGCCAATTGATTTGAACGTGGACCTGATTCACCGAATTACTAGCCTATCTAAGGTTGGTAAGGACCCCAATGTCCATTTTGTTGGAAAAGACAGAGACCGAAAGCTTGCTGCACAGGTGGTGCAGAAATAAAAGTTGTTGAGAGGAGGTCGGGCCTATGACCTCACTATAGTTGAAGATGAGGCACTCAGATTCACAGGCAGTCTGCTCGCAAGCAGACTTTTAATGAAGTGTCGACCCAAAGAAGTCCCTGGAGCTGTTGTAGAGCTCGCAGTCGCAGCTGTGGAAGGAGAGAAGTATAACTGGTCTCTCTTCCTTCTGAATACATTCTTGGATGACAACCACAACGTTCAGGACACCGCTAATCAGCTCTTCCATTTTTCTTGGCTCCTGATCTTGTGTGCTTTTGTCGGGTGGAAGGAACCGCCCAACACTCAGTTTCTTCCGTGCTATTCAGGAGAGGTTATAGGGATGCATTATGTCAACCTCTGGGATTCTAATAATCCCGTGAAGCGCAAGATGAACCGTGCTGTATTCTTTGAGTGCTACAATCTCCTCAGGGATACCATCCTGTAGATGCCGAGGCTTACTGAGGAGACGACAAAAATTTATGGAGCAAAGTTGGTCTTTTCTGCCAACTTGCATGAAATCTATTTCCGCCCTCACGGAATTCAGTCGAAAGAATGGGCCGTAGGGCTCTACCGAATGACCACTCAGGATGTCGAGGACACTATGAAGTCCTGTCCAGATGAATGGAAGCAGGCCGTTGACATCGCTGCCGCGATGCCACCCCCTACGGCGCCAGAAAAAGATAAGGGAAAGGAAAAGGCCGCACAGAAGGATGTTGAAGGTCCGTCAGGACCACCTCCTAAGAAGCAGAAGCTGTCGCACCCCACAGTAGCGACAGGAGATCCCTATGAGACCCTTGCCGCGGGGCTCGACTAGTATTTGAAGGAGCAATTTCGTGAGCTGCGGACCTCTCAAGCCAAGATCAGAAGTGCTCTGGACCTACAGCTCATGGAGTTGAAAGGTCTCGTAGGACGAGTTGCATAGACCCATGCGCCATCATCTGGCTCGCAAGTGCCACAAGCGTCAACAAGCACTGAACGGGTTGAAGTACTTGCCGATAGTCACACTGTTGTACATATCCTTCCTGCAAGCATGACACTCCCGGATCCTTTAGCTGCACTACAGGTAAGCGCGGTTGGCGCTGTTGAAATAAATTTGTCACTTATTCCGTTGGAAACTCTCCATTTAGTTCAGGAGCAGGTTTCTACTGAGCTGAGAGCTGGGGAGCTCTCCACATTCGATGCCAATCAAAGACTGCATACACAGGAAGCAGAGTTAAGGGAAGGTTATAAGGAGATCTCTGCATAGCTTGAACTTCACGAAGCACAAGACACTGGGCTGAGAAATGTTGTTGATGAAATCGCCCAGGAGCTACCAGCCTGCCAGATTCAACCAGACCTTCCATTAGTTGAGAAAGTGAAACGCATCGGCAGAAGGGCGCAAGCCCTAGAACAACAAGTAGTTGCTATGGATGAAGACCATAGAAAGCAGCTCGCCGAGTTGGAAGCTCGTGTCGCAGCGCCTCCCGTGGATGAGACGCAAGAATGACTGGAAGCACTGTGCATCGCTTCCATCCAGATGCAGCACAAAATAGATGAAGCCCAACAGTTAATGACGCAAGCTATGGAAGCTTGGGCGGAGCTTGAGAAGCTCCCTTCTAAAGTTGCTCTTATAGAATAGGTCGAAGCAGTAGAATAGTCCCTAACTGTTCTGAATGAAGAAGCTAAGTCCTTGGAAGGCTTAGCCAAAATGAGGAAGATGAGCGAAGTCCGTAAAGTCCAGCAAGAACTGCACAAGCTCAGAAACAAAGATGCTACTCTTGCCAACACCATTCAGCCGTTTATGGATGAGTATGCTGAACTTGCTGCCCAAGCAGAAGCCAAGGTCAAAGCATTTGCTGAGTCTCAAGAGTTGGTCAACGGCATAGAAGGAGAAGAAGCTACTGCAGACATGGTGCAGACAGCTGCGAGGTGCGTCGAAGACATGGACACCGCTATTGCGCAGTGGAAGCAAGACTTCGCTGCGACTCGAGCAAAATCAGATGCACAACTCAAGCGACCGCCAACTAGTGCGGCTGGCTCGGGGACGAGCCACAAGTAAGTGTTAGGGGCCTGTTGGAGCATAGGCCACAGCTAGGGAAAAGCTACCAATTTTGGGGAAAAAGCACTAAGTTTTGAGGGAGAAGTGCTAATTTTGAGGAAAAGCACC
Source organism: Larix kaempferi (assembly GCA_027924585.1). Taxonomy (NCBI): domain Eukaryota; kingdom Viridiplantae; phylum Streptophyta; class Pinopsida; order Pinales; family Pinaceae; genus Larix; species Larix kaempferi. The sequence goes on from BSBM01000232.1 coordinate 28,879,700, forward strand.
ATTTTTGGCGAAAGTGAACTGTGCGCGGTACGGTGCCAGATGGATGAGCTCACCGCAGAGTGCGGACCGGAAATCACGGAGCTTGCACGCATAAGTCAAAGAAAGGAGTAAATAAGGTGGCCGAGTAGAAAGCTCAACCACCACAGTAAATGAAGGAAGCGACGGAATAGAGGGCTCAGCTACCCTCATTTAAGGCAAAGTACAGAAGTTATGGTTGCTCGGACCAAGGAAGAGCAATAGGACGAAGCATTGAAGACAAAGGACAAGGAGCAAAGAACGATGAAGCGGCGCCCATACCCGTGATCTGCGCTAGAAATCGCGGAGCCTGCAGGAAGTTGCGACATGACTGCAAGAGGCGTCTAAAGTACACCTAGCCATCAGTGGTTAGGGTTTTTGGGGATCATTGTTGGGAAAGGCCCACAGTTTTGTAAAGGTGCGACCCTCAGGGCCACCTATATATATGTGTAATTGTAAAAGGAAAGGGGTTAGATGTTAGATGGGTCAGAGATAGATTGGCTAGAAGGTCATTGTAAGTTGATATCTAAGTTGCAGACAGTCTAAGTTGATGTCTGAATCATTGTAATATCTGTAGAAGAAGAGAGTAGATCTAAGAGAAGGGCTCCCAGCTGTGTGCGTGGAGTTTCCCAGAAAGATCTATGGTTGCAGCTGTGTGCACAGCGTAACTGTGTAACTCCCATCTCAAGATAATATAAGATACAATTTCCGTGGACGTGATTTCCCCGTGGAGGTGAACCACATAAGTCTTGTTGTTATGGTAATGTTTTACGTGAATGCATGTTTGTGTGTTGTTAACTATGTTTGCATGGATGTTTCGTTATCTTTACGAATGAGTATGTAAAGTAAGTCCTTAAAGCTCCCTTAGAAGTTATACTCATGCATTGTTGGGGTCAGTAAGGGCACTATCGCCGCAGCGCGAGAGGAGCGTGTTCCAGCACTGTGGTGCAAGGGCAAGGATGATACATAGTGTATCGGACGTAGCGGGTGAACGCCTGGTGCGCAGGTGCGGAGATACTGTGCAGCTAGGCCAGGAAGGGTGAGTCCCAGCGCAGTGGCGCCGTGAGGCCTGTAGACGAGTAAGACGCTCTATTCAAAAGTTACTGCGTAAGAAGGGAAGAGAGAAGACTGTGGATTCCGCACCACCTCGGTTAAGGAAACCTGATTCCTTAGCCCCCCCATAGCCACTTCGGGTGAGACCTCGGGCTGCTGCGCAGGCCGTTTCCGAAAGGGCCAGTGCGCCAAGGGGTGTTTGTTGCTGCGCCTCCTGAAAACCCGGGTTTGTCCATAAGCAGCCAACACATCGAGAGTAGAGGTGAGTTACTTTCTCTCTTTCTCTCTGATGTAAAAGCTTTGAAATACTTGTTTAATCCAAGACTCAAGATCATGCTCCTTAGATCACTACCATGCCCTGCACATCTACTAGGGAGCGATAGTTAGGGTTACCGCGCCTTGCTCCAACCCTAGGGAGTGGTACTACCGCGTTATGCTCAGTTCTAGGGGAGCGGTAGTCCAAAATTAACCTTTTGCCTTGGATTTTGGGATCTTGAATTTTGAGAGATATCATTGGGACTACCACCTCTGATTCGATCTCAAATCCTATCTCTATTTAGTAGGCTTGATCCACTAAACAATCCTTATATCCATCTTCTTCTCCTTATGGTTAATCTCCTAAACACTATAAGAGAGGAGCCTTCCATGAGCCAAAGGGAGGACTTTTGGGGCATCAAACCTATGATCATAAGCCTTTTGTAGAGATAGCTAGAGGTGGAAGAACTTGGAGCTGGAGTTGGCTTGGACATCAAGCAACTATTTTGTAAGCACTCTTGAGTTCTTAATAAAGTATAACTTGCCTTGTTTCCTAATTTGTGTATATTGATTATGTTTTAGTTTCAAGAATTATATCTGTATAGATTTGGATTCTAACTTATAATTCAGGGATATTGGAGGATTGTATGTGCTTGTAAATTGTTTTTACTCAACAGGTTCATCGTGAGGACTTTGGGATCAAAGCTAAAAGCGGGACAAATGCCGAGAGTAGAGGTGAGTTACTTTCTCTCTTTCTCTCTGATGTAAAAGCTCTGAAATACTTGTTTAATCCAGGATTCAAGATCACATTTGTTTTATTTTTGTCTTAGAATAGAGTCAGTCTGATCTACTTTATCCTAAGAGATTTTCTCTTTATCCGTAGGGAGAAATATCTGCAACATTCTCCTTAGCGGAGTCGCCATTTCTGTTACGGAGAAAACCTCCTATGGCTTCGGGGAAGACCACAACAAACCGCTGACTACCATAAAATGACTCAATTTCCAATATAATGCTATATAAATGACAATGCTAAGGTAATGGAGAAAATACTAGCCTTCAATCGGATGTTCGAACTAGATCCCCATTGAGCTTTCAACTTCTACACTTGAACCTGCAGATTAGTCTCAACAACAATACAAGCAAGTGCATATAATATGTGAAAGATATTAGCATAATGAATAGCATGATCCATGATATTATAAGCAAATATAACCCAATGTAATTTAACAATATTCACAACATCAATTGGACAAGAAAATGAGTATTTCCATTAATGAATAACAAGAAGTACAATATATGACCTCTTGCCGGCAACCAATCTAAACCAAGAATTGGGTCTCTCCACTTGTTCCTCCACCACTTCAATCCTCCATGTAATGGAAAACTCAAACTATGAAAGGAGTTTGGAAGGTGAATATAAGGAATTCACAACAACAAGAATCAATGAGTGTAGACTCAAGTCACGACAAAAATCCACTAGAGTTATCTTGCTCTCTCTTTCTCCTCCCTTCCATACACCATAAGAGCTCAATATATAGCCTTCCAAAGGTAAGTGAAAGGACACATCAAGGCATTTTGGGGTATATGGAGGGACAAAGGTCACCCTAAGACCACTTTTTGGGAGTAAAAACTAATTTTCTAATGATTTTTACCATTTTTCTTGGTATCCGCAGGCTATGGTGGAACAGCTCGTGTGTATGCTGGCTATAGTGGAACAGCTAGCATACAGAAACAAAAATAGGGAAATTAAGTTCATGAAGGGAAGATCATGAATCTGAGTCAATGAAATGGATCCTGAAGGCCAATCAATGTTGATGCTCACAAGGTGGAAAATCACGTTGTAACAGAAGCACAATGACAATGAATCATTTGCATACGAAGGTGGCACACAATAGAACGAACTATTGAAGATTAGAAGTGTGCACGAGTTGAAAGATTAGTAATACAAAATATTATTTTGGATATCTACATGGTATGATGGGGAAAGGAGCAAGATTTTGTAGCCTCCTTCCAATTGGTGCTGGAGAACACAAGGAGCTGGAGCTTCGTTCAGGTCAGTGCATGTAAAACCAGGGGGTCAGTGCCTCCTTCCAATTGGTGTTGGTAAACATAGGAAGTCATTTATTCCTTGAATGTATTCTTTTCATTACAAAAGAGAATTTTGTGATTTTCTCCCATTTGGGTTTCCAAGTCAAAATCATGTGTGTTCTATGTTCTTTGTCTTGGTGTGGATGAATGTTTTATTTATGTTGGATGCATAATTAAAAATCAAGATTAAGTTAAAGACTAATATATTAAAGAAGGTAAAAGCTGCCGATAATTGCACTAATACTGATTCACCCCCGTCTCGGTACTAAAATGATTCCAACAATTGGTATCAGAGAAGGTGTCTTCAGTCATAGATTAACATCTATAAGATAGATCCTTGCATAGATATGGACAAGCAAGAAGGTATTTCAACTAATATAGAAAGGTTTGATGGCACCAACTATATATTCTAGAAGGTTAGGATGGAAGTATATCTGCAATCACTAGGAGAAGATGTCTGGTAGTCCTTTATTGATGGGTACAATGTAACAACAATCGTTCCAGTTAATCCAGTAGAGAGGAGAATCTATGAATGCAATGCAAGAGCCAAAAACAAACTTCTTTGTGGTTTGACTAGTAATGAGTTTGTTGGGGTTATGCATTGTGCATCAACCAAGGAGGTTTGGGACAAACTCAGAGGTGTCTATGAAGGTGAAGAAAGAAAATTTCCAGAACTAATCTGTTTATTTGAATCTTTGAAAATGAAATATGAAGATAACATTACCTATTATTTCTTAAGAGTTGATGAGATAGTTAATGCTATCAAAATTCTTGGGGTCACTTTGAAAGAAGAATCTGTTGTACAGAAGATAATAAGAACTATTTCCTCCGTGAGGAACCTGCAACAATTAATTGATAAAATGCACGATATATTAAAACACATAATATTTTTATTGATCACGGGCCACTTCGAGGGGACAACCTCCTTCGATCAAGCTCAATAAAAATAACTTATGGATTCCTTCATTGGCCTCAACACAAACTTATATACTAGTCTATGTGCTAATACTATGGATCAATACCATGGAACATATAATACTATAGGATGAATTACAAAGCATATGTGTCCAACAACAATATACTAACAAAATAAAGAGAAGGGTTGACATGGGTTCCTAACATCCCCATCCCCTTAGAAAAAGCTTTGTCCTCAAGGATTTAGATGTGGAAATTAGTGTTGAATTTGAAGGTGTGGTTCCCATGTAGCATCCTATGGTCGCATTCTGTGCCACTGAATTAATACCTATGTGATAGATTGAGGGCGAAGATGACAAGCGCGCTGATTGAGGATGTACTATGGCTCTAAAATGATGGATCCTTCATTATCCAGTTCTGGTAAAATAGTTTTTCCTCTGATGTTGGTGCCAAGAACTTTCTTCAGACAAGAGACATGAAATACTGGATGAATGCGAGAAGAAGGAGGAAGTTCCAATTTATAAGCAACGGACCCAATCTTCTAAAGAATCTTATATGTCCCATAGAAATTTGGAGCGATCTTATGATGCCCTTTGAGTTTCAGGGAGGATTGCTTGTAAGCTTGTAGATGAAGAAAAACCATATCACCTGCTTGAAAAGTGTGCTCATAACTGTGCTAATCGGCTTGTTGCTTCATTCGATTTCTTTGCATGTGAATATTGTCCTTCAAAATGCAAAGAATCTGATCACGGTTTCGAAGGACTGTGTCAACTTCTTGAACTGGTGCACTGCTGGGGGTGTAAGGAAGAAGAAATGGCAGTGCCTGACCATAGACTGCTTCATATGGAGTCATTTTAGAGGCAGTGTCGTAAGAGGTATTGTACCACCATTCGGCAAGAGGGAGACACTTTTCCCACTGATGTTGTTGTTCGGAGGTGAAGCAACAAAGATAAGTTTCCAAACATTTATTGATAATTTCATTCTCACCATCTGTTTATGGGTGATACCCTGAACTCATATTCAGTTTGGTGCCAGTGTGGTGAAATAGTTATGTGCAAAAATGACTGGTGAAAGTTGCATCACAATCTGAGATAATGGAAGAAGGGATTCCATGAAAATGAAATATCTGGTCCAGGAAAATTTGTGCAACTGAGGAGGCTATATAGGGATGGCTAAGGGCACAAAAAAGACTATATTTGGAGAGGCGATCAACCAAAACCAAAATCACTGTCTTCCCTCCATATTTACAGAGGCCTTCAATGAAATCCATATAAATATCTGTCCAAATATGTGTAGGGATGGGAAAGGGTTCGAGCAATCCTAGAAGGAGTGTCGTTTCACCCTTATTGCACTGGAAGGTATCACATTCATCCACCATCTATTGAATTGTATTTTTCATTCCCTGCCAAAATAAGTTACGTCGTGCCCGTTCATATGTTTTGAGGAACCCAGAGTGCCCTGTCGATGGAGAAGCATGGAGTTCATATAAGACAGCTTGTTGAAGATCTATGCTTTGGGGAACCACCAAACGACCCTTGTATCTCAGAGAGGAATCATCCCAAGATTAATGTGGTACATCAGAAGGGTTGTTGGCCAAGTGTTGGATGTTTTGAGATAATGAAGAGTCATTGACATATCCATGTTGAACAGATTTCAACCAATTTGGAACAGGTATAGAAATAGCGGAAACATAAACTTGGTCATCAAATGTGTGAGAGAAAGAGCATGCGCCACAAGATTTTCCTTACCATTCTTGTAAGTGATCTCATAGTCATAACCCATGAGTTTGATAACCCATTTATGTTGTGCTGGGGAGGATACTCGTTGTTCTAGGAAATATTTCAAACTCTAGTGATCAATCTTGATGCATAAATGATTGCATAATAAGTATGGGTGCCACTTCTGTACTGCATGCAAAATAGCCATCATTTCCTTCTCGTATGTGGAGGAATCTAAATTATTTCTGGAAAGAACTTTTCTAGTGAATGCAATGGGATGTTCATCTTGAAGGAGAACAACACCAAATCCATTTCCACGAGCATCACTCTCAATAGTGAAGGGCTTGGAAAAATCGGGCATAGCTAGAACATGTGTAGTACACATAGCTTGTTTCAATTTGTCAAAATGCACACTCAGTAGCATGGGTCCATTAAAAAGAATCTTTTTTCAATAGAGCAGTTAATGGAGCTACAATCTTTCCATGATACTTGAAAAACTTGCGGTAGTATCCATTCAATCAAAAAACCATGAAGGTTCTTGAGTGTCTGAGGAGGCAGCCAATTTTTCATGGCATCGATTTTGGAAGGATCCATGTGAACCCCTTGTGATGAAATAATGTTCCCTAGATACTCTACTTCTACCTATCCAAAAACACATTTAGGTTGTTTGGCATGGAGATGATGATCAAAGAAAAGTTGCATTACAAGATCCAGATGCTGGAGATGCTCAACCCATGTTTTAATATAGATGAGGATATCATCAAAGAAGACCATAATGAATTTCCAGAAGTAGGGCTGGAATATTTTATTCATCAATGCCTGGAATGTGGAAGGAGCATTAGTGAGGCCAAAGGGCATGACCAAAAATTCATAGTGGCCATCATGTGTGCGGAAAGCCGTTTTAGGGTTACCATCCTCATGAATCCAAATTTGATGATACCCAGGAGGAAGATCCAACTTGGATAAAAATTGAGCACCATGAATCTCATCAAGAAGCTCATCAACAACAGGAATTGGAAAATCACTCTTGATTGTGAGGTGATTAAGTGCTCGGAAGTCAATGCAGAGGTGCCATTACCCATATTTTTTCTGACAAGAAGAACTAGTGAAGAAAAGGAACTAGTGCTAGGGTACCTTGCTTCAGTAAGTCCCGAACGAGCATCTCAATCTCTGTTTTTTAGTGAAATGGGTAGCGATAGGGCCTGATGTTGGGAGGAATGCTTCCAGGAAAAATTTTAATATGATAGTCCTATGGCCTTGAAGGTGGCAATCCCAATGTTTCAGCAAAGACATCTTCATATGTATCCAGAATTTGTTGTAGATTCAAAGGAGTAGTGGAGACAGCTGATGGTTTCATCTGAATGGAATGGATCTGAGCGATGACACCATGTGAGCTCTTCTTAAGGATATTTTCCATGCGATGTGAACTAATGATGCTGAGAGACCCTGGTTGTAAGCCTGTCAATGTGTTTTTTTTCCCATTGATTGAAAACTGCATCCAAAGTTTAGTAAAATACGATAAGATGGGGCCAAGTGTGTGTAGCCATTGAGCTCCAAAAACCACATCACATCCGCCTAAGGCCAAGGAAAACATGTCAGAGCGCAAGTTATAATCTCCCATAGAGATACGCACATTGCGACACTTACCCTTGAAAGGTAAGGTGCCCCCATTGGAAATCATGACTTCAAAGTTGGAGCAAGGATGGATAAAACAATCGTCCTCTTTGGCGATCCGAGGGTCAATGATGTTATGAGTGCTATCAGAAAAAATGAGTATTGTAAGAGGGATTTTCTTGAAGTAACCCCTGACCTGCATTGTTTGGGGGGTGGTGAATCCAGCTAAATCATGGAGAGATATCTCTTGGTGTTCATCCTGAGAAGGAGGGTCCACAAGAGGCTGCTGAATGTTGACTTGATCATCTATTCTATCTGGAGCTTCTTCACAAATTTTAGAGCCAGGCAGATAATCCACATCCAAGAGATAGATTTTTTTCTCAACACATCTATGTACCCGAGTGAATTTCTCATCACAATTATAGCAAAGCCCTTTTTCTCTACGGGCCTGCATCTCAGCTTCATAAAAATGCTTGATAGGAGTCGGTCTAGGAGTTGGCATGATGGGAGGTCATTGGGAACCCACATTTCTGAAGGGGACAAAAGTGGGTTTGGAGCGTTATTAGGTTGCGATCTTGTCCTCTTCCAACTTGGCCAACCCCAGGGCTTCCATCATTGTGTTTGGACAAAATATATTGACCTCATATCGGATTGCATCCTTTAGACCACTGATAAAACAAATCCTATAGAATTCATCAGGAAATCCTTCTGTGTGATTGGCTAGTTTCTCAAATTCTATCTGATACTCTCTCACAGTGCCATTTTGGAAAAATTTAGTGAGTGCTCTTGTGAATTCACCAAAAGCACTAGGACCAAATTGTTGCAAAAGGAGCTGGAAAAAATATGTCCATTTTGGCTCTTCATGAGCCTTGATGTACCAATGGTACCATTGAAGGGATTCTTATTCCAAATGAAAGGATGCAAGTGGAACTTTGTCGACATCAAAAGTATTATGCAGACTGAAATATTGTTCTGCCCGATATATCCATCTAGTCGGATCATTACTATTGAAGCGAGGAAAATCAAGCTTCGGCCCATAAAAATTGCTGGAAGAAGAGAAACCAATGTCTACAGAAGACTTTGATTGTCATTTATTGTTCATGGTTGAATTTTCGAGATGGAGGCCAGGAAATTTTTCATCAAGATCTTGGATTTTGGTTTTGAGGGTTGCAAGTTCTTCCTCCATGGTTTTTCTCCTGCACGAGTGACCACCATAATAAGGCGATTTTTTTTTTGAATGAGTAGAAAAACAAAAACAGAAACTGTTTTAGTAAAGGAAAATTTGGATTTGGGAAAAACTCTGAGGGGTAATTGTGGTTTGACTAGGTTTTGGACACTTTCGAATGGACGGGGAAATAAAAAATGAGGATTTTAGAAGCAGAGTGAAATAATGGGAAAATTTGTCAAAGAGGGACAAAGAAGAAGAAATAGGAAATGAACATTGTGGCAAAATTTGAAGGTGATTGAGTGAAAATTGAAGAAGTTATGACAAACCCTAAAAATAGATAAATGTGAGATTTCTCGCATCAGGAAGTGGAATTTGGGATAGGGTACTCAGGATTGAAATATGCATAATAGGATTGCAGGGGTGTCAGTGAAGTTTCAATGGAAACAAAGTGAAACCAAAGAAGATATGGTGAAAACATAATTTATACTTTTTTTTTTTAGAATGGATCTGCAATGGCGCAGAAGTGATCGACAACAGAATGGATATGCAACGACGCAGAAGTGATCGGAAACATAATGAATCTGCAATGGCGCAGAAGTGATCGAAAACAATTATGGACAGATGTAAGCTCTAATTTATCAGCTACCAATAGATATGGACCCCAGGTATGAGCGGCTTCCTAAAGGTTTAGGGGATTCACTCAGCCACCAATGTTGTTTAACGACTTGCATATTGGGGTAGTACCCCTCGCTTCACGGCTCAGGTAAAACTAATAATCACTTTACCACAAACAACAGCTCTTGGTTTACCTCATGGGTGGGAACTAGTCAATCGGGTAGGGGTTGTTTCCCTTTTCGCTGGAAGGTCCTCTCAATGGGCCAGCTACTTCGGGGTTCCTATGGTAATCCTATAAATTATTTTTAGGGATTATGCCCAAGTAATTCCCACAGTTAAGGGGATAGGGATTATTCCCGGATCCGAACCTGCAATTGATAGGAACAAATATAGATGTGAAAAAAATTTGGCAGAAATTCCACCCAACGAGCCCAAGAAAGTGCTTTGATACCAGATGTGAGGAACCTACAACAATTAATTGATAAAATGCACGATATATTAGAACACATAATATTTTTATTGATCGTGGGCCACTTCGAGGGGGAAACCTCCTTTGAGCAAGCTCAATAAAAATAACTTCTGGATGCCTTCATTAGCCTCAACACAAACTTATATACTAGTCTATGCACCAATACTATGGATTAATACCATGGAACATATAATACTATGATACAAACTATGGATCAATACTATGGAACATATAATACTACGGGATGACTTACAAAGCATATGTGTCCAACAACAATATACTAACAAAGTAAAGAGAAGGGTTGACATGGGTTCCTAACATCCTCAAGTTTTTATGCAAAGGTGTATGTATTCGAAGATGGAGCTAATCTTGAAGATCTAACAAAAGATGAGCTTCAAGGGATTTTGACTGCATACGAGATGAGAATTGAGAAAGAGACTCCCATCAGAAAGGAAGCCACTTTTAAAGATATTAGGAAGGACGAGAATGATCACGAAAAGAATTGTTGTGATGAGCTGGATGATGAGGAATCAAACTTTGTTAGAAAGATGAAAAGAGGACGAGGTAATTATAGGAACAAGCTTCCCTTCAAATGTTTCAAATTTGGAGGAGTAGGTCATTATGCCTCTAAGTTTTCTTATATAAAAAATGAAGACAGTGACAGTGAGGAAGAATCCAATTATCATGAAAGTAGAAATGCACGCACTCAACACAGACCTGAAAATAAAAGGAGGATTCGAAAAAAAAAAAGAAAATTTTGTACACTAAGGAAGATAGCAATGGATCTGAAGGAAGCAACTATGACGAAGAACCAAAAGAGGTAATCTCCATGGCCTTTGTGGAAGAAGAAAGAAGAGATGCATAGAAGAAGAGTGGTTTGAAGAATACTCCAGTTGCGCAAAGCAAACCATGATCACTAGAAAAATACTTCTTGAGTGGATTGTTCAAAACACCTCCAAATCCAATTACATCTCCAAATCCTATTGTAGAGGTAAAGACTAATAGTCAATCTGAAGAAGAATAAAATGCTACAGATATTTACTAGGAGGGAGAATTGATTAGTGCCCTGGATGACTTGATGAAGTCAAGAAAGAAGAATAAATTCTTGCAGGAACAGTTGTAGAAGTACGAGGAATAGGACAAGCCATCTCAAGAATATCTTGACTGATGCAGGGGCATCGGGGCGTAGGTGAAATAGTTGAAGTTGCTTAACAAAAGAAGGCCAACTAGGGGAGATTTCTGACAACCACTGGTGCGGGAATATTGGAATTCAAGGCTAGCCAGTTGAGCAAGAAGCTATCGAATTATAGTTGACATAAGTGAAATTCGACGGTGTCGAAATTCGGCAAAAGGCAGAATAGCAACATCGACGGAAGCGACAAAGGCTAAGCATGGAGGACGGGGAAGATGAAAACTGTGGAGACAAAGTAAAGTCAACAAGTTAAGTTGAGGACCGACAAAGTATAAAATGGTCAATGTGTCGAAATACAGATCGGTCAAAAATGGATAGCGATAAGACCGATAAATGTAGTGAAGTCGAAAGGCACAGAAGTCAATAGGAACAAAGGTTGAGAAGTGCAGAAGTGGAGACAATAGACCTGCAAATGTTGTGGGTGGTTGAGGAGGTTAATGGTAGTTAAGAAGTTGGTTGGGACAACGCTAAGTGTCACCACAGGAAAAGGTTGCGCAGGAACGTTCAAGGGCAATGAAAACTACAAGATCTGTTGGATCAGTACTAGTGCAGCGGACAAAGTAAGGATGCCTCGTGGAAGCCCGAAAGGTTCAACCTCGGTAACGACGACAAAAAAGAGTAGAAGATCGATGCGAAGGCACAAACAAAGAGAGAGAGAGGGAGTTCACAAATAGAACATAAATTACTTATGTATATTGTAACAGGGTAAGGCTGACTTGATTATTAGTTTGCATTTAATTTTGTAAATGATACAAGTAATAGAATCCAACATCTTGGCATTTCCATTTCACATCTAGTCTTTGTGAATGTGATTGTGCTTGATGTGTGATATTGTTAAGCAAGAGGGTCGGACTGAAACTCCCTTGCATCAAGTGGTATCATAGTAGGAAAATCTTGTGAGCAAGAGAGATCTCGATACCAACCTATCGAGCTTCAGTTGGTGTCTGAGAGGAAAGATCCTGTGTGTGCATGAACAGCTCTAGCTACGGTTGGGTAGAGTTGTGCGCATGTGGTGAAAGTATGGTTGCGATTGGAGGAGTGGATATTTCATATATGGTTGAAAGATTGGCACAAAGAGGTGTAAATGTTCGTGGTGTAGGACGAAGGGAACGAGGAGGCACAGGAGTCATGGTGGATCATGAAACGTTCAACGAGTGGATGCAAACAATGAAAAGCTTGACCAATGAGGTCGAAGTAATCAAAGAAGAATAAATATTTGGATGCATTCCTGAAGCACTTGACCATAGTGACGAGGAAGTCGAAGAAGTGGATGCTCAGGAAGTTGCTGAAGAGGAACCATAAGATAGAGTCATCAGGATATTGACATAAATGAGGGGTAAGGAAAATATGGATGTACCTACCTGCTCAATAAGTTTGGATCCATAAGACTTGATATACTGGATCAGAGAGATGGAAAAATACTTTGATGTAGAGCAGATATAGGATCCTAATAGGGTTAAAACTAGCTGTCTGAAGTTGAAGGGTCTATCCTCATTGTGTTGGGAAAATGTACAGGTTGACATAGTCAAGAAAGGAAAGGAGAATATTAAGTCTTGGACATAATGGTTTCCAATATGAAAGGGAAGTTATTTCCCAACGACTATGTCATTTCCTTGTTTAGGAAGTTGTAGAACTTTCGACAGAAAGAGATGACCGTGAAGGAATACACAGAATATTTCTACAGACTGTCGATTAGATCCAGTCAAACTGACAAAGGTGAAGAAGCAATCACAAGATATGTAAATGGTATGAAGTATGTCATATAGGACAAGTTGAGCTTGTCTAAATTTAGAACGGTCAGTGAATCCTACTAGTTAGCTCTGAAGGTGGAGGAAAACTTGTCGAGAAGAACAACATCGAATAGACGAAAGATGATTGGTTGAGGTGTGAAGATTATTCCCACAAAAGGACAAAGTAGTGGGACTATAGGAGAAGTCGTCAAAGATAACCGACGCATCAAAGGGACAATGACCAGAGAAAGGGCACAAGAAAACTGACAGGATGGTCGAGAGAGCCACGGTTGGGGTGTTGTTATACCTCCATATTTCATAGTGTTGCATCGTCACCATAAAAATAGTTGACGACACTTCTCCTACTACTTAAAACACCCAGAAGAGAAATATGATGAATGATCCTTGAAGACAAACTTGTCCTGTCAAGAATCAACTCAGCTGAGACTTCATATACCTACACTACCACACCTTGCTCAAGCTTAAGGGAGCAGTAGTCCCCACTACCACGCTATGCTCCTTCTATGCCATGCGGTACTACTACGCTATGCTCAGTTGAAGGGGCACGGTACTCCCCTTTTATCCTTTTTTCCATGGTTTGTGGAATCTTGATTTTCAAGAGATTTTTGAGGATTGGTATCCCTGATTCGATCCTAACTCACTTTCTTAGATTAGTGGGCCTGATCCACTAAACACTCCCAAGATCCATCCTTCTCTCTTGTTGGTTAACCCTACCACACACTATAAGAGAGAGGCCTTCCATGAGCAAAGAGGAGGACTCTTGGGGACATCAAACCTATGATCTTGAATATTTGTGGAGATAGCTAGAGGAGAAAGCACTTGGAGCTGGGATTTGGCTTGGACATCAAGCAACCATTGTAAGTAACTTCAAGTTGGTAATAAAACATAACTTGTCTTGTTTCCCAAATCATGTATGTTGATCTTGTTTCAATCATATGATTTGTATCTATTATAGATTTAGATCCTAACTTATATTTCAAGTTGCTAAAGAATCGTATATGCTTGTATCTTGGTTTCATTCTGACAGGTTCATTCGCGAGGACTTGGAGATTGGAGCGACCATTAGGACGAGCAATTGAATCGAAGTTCAGTTAGATCTCTTCCGTTTCTTTCAGCAATATAGTCTTGAAATGTTTGTTTAGATCTAGGAATTCAAGGTAGCATTTGTTAAATTTTTGTCTTAGTTTAGATTCAGTTAAAGTCTATTTTAACCTAAGAGAGTTTCTACCTATCCGTAGGGAGAAATTTCTACAACAAAAACTGGTGACTCCGCTGGTTTGAACACCATTTGATTGATTGATTTCACTTTCAGTCAATTTTTTATTGTGATTCTTCTTTCTCTTCAAACCAGTACTGAATTTTGGTCTCTTTGACCTCTATTCACCCCTCCTCTCTACATCTTCTCTCCCTCTATGATCAGTGAGTCCTCTGGGTCTGCAGCAACCCTGAAAAATTCAATTTCTTTTTCAAAAGTTGCATTTTTTTCCATCCTTTGCAATAGTACTATGCCCCTACTACTGTCTATAGTGCGGTAGTACCGCGTACCCAGAACTCTTACCAAAGTTGTAGTGTACCAGTACCGCATTTTAGTCAGCTTTGCCCACGCGGTAGTGTCTACAATTTTTCAAATTTTTTTTTCTTTCTTGTTTGGTTTCCTGAGTCATTTTTTATTTTCTCTGCTTTAGTTTGGTGTTTTCTGTTGCTTATTACTATCCAGTTCATTGCACAGACTTTGTGGTTTGTTTATTTCTCACTGTGAGCTTGATTATTTTATGAGTTAGTGGCATTATTTGTACATTAGGTCACCCCTTCAGTCTGATTGCATTGGCTTGATCTTCTCATCACAACCAAACTGTTACTACTGTCCTTTTTTACTGGATTGTGTATCTTTCATAATCACATTGTTCTTATAACTATCACCTTTTCCATTATTGTTATTCAAATCTATATTGGAAATTATCATTGGAGAACATTTGTGTTGTTTGGATTGAAATGATCTAGCAATATTATCGTGCATTAGGAAGTGAACCATTCATTTGCCACATAAATTCTCATTTTTTGAAGCATTTTAGTTTCAGATCAGTGATTTGGAAAGAAGTGTTTATTTCAGTTTGGCTTTACTTAGAAAAATAAAATAAAAATTTATTTTGAAGTGTTTTTTCATTGATTGTGAAGGTTTCATGCATTTATGATCGAAGATCTCTCTCTCTTCCATAGCTAGTTTTCATCGAATACAACGCTTATTTCGATTCATTCTCACTTGCATGGTTTGGGTCGTCACAACACCACCAAGTTTCATGTCCATTTACCTGATTGAGTAATACAACCACTAAAATTAATCTCTTTAACTAAACCAACATTAACCTCACTTGAGGAAATCAAAAGAATTTGGTAGTTAGGTAGGACACCGGGGATAGGCATCAAAATAATTTCCCCTTGTCATTTTCATCTGAGACATAGTCATTGTCCTCTAGGGAACTAAAATCCTCTAGTATTTATTGACACAGTCATAGACCAGTTTGTGGAGGGGCCTCCTGACTGTTTTTAACTTTCAGGGGTTAAACCGCCGCGAGATTGAGAACCAGATGGACTCTGTGGAATGCCTCACTCCACTTAGCCCTAAGGCAACATCGATCATTGTCTTCCTTATATTCATAGTAATGCAAGGGTGATAAGGCAGAAGCACCAAAAAACTTTTCCAACGTGTCATGAACGAGGTAGCTTAGTGACTTTTCTACTAGGGCTCTTTTACCCAAGATCCCTTTCGGTAGAGGGATATCCTTCCATTATTGGTCTCTCACGTTGTATTGTTCAATTTGGATTTCATCACCTTGCGAAGGATACAACTTGTTGAGGTCTCCAGCTCTTCGTTAGGAGTTTGCTTGTTATCTCATCTTTATAGAGGGTCATTTTTTCTTTTTAGTGATTGCTTGTTGGCATTCTGGCCATTGTTTTTCTCAGCTCCCTTACTGGGACGCCGGTCTCAGTATAGATTTTAGAACTTGCTTTTTTGGCCTGGGAGTCTTGCTTTTTCTAGCTCCTCTTTTGCACACTCGGCTACATTAGATTTTTTGAGTTCTTTGTTACGATACTGCCCCCGAATTCCGTATTCTTACCATTATGTCAGAACCACCATGGAGATCATGAAGAGTAAAAGGAAAAAGCCCTCCACCACCACCACCGACATGGACCTCTGGTCCACTTGCATCATGTATTCCCACTCCTCTTGGATGCAGTGCCGGTCGAGGGAACATTCCACCATCGATACGCACTACATCTTCAGTTCCGCCTATAATTGTTACTCACAGCACGGTCTTAGAACCTCTTGCAGTTTCTGCAACCACTAGTACATCTAAGACTCTCACTATCACTTCACCCACTGTTATTCTAGATATATCTGCCACAGTGGACAACACTACAGTGGCTGAATCTAGTACAGCCCAAGATACTAGACCGGAGGCCATCCTCCTCCCTAATGTCAACACTTCCCTTCCACCAGAGACTTTCTACGACGACACAGAAAGATCTGTTGGCACCACTGAAGGATCCAACCAGGATATATCTGACTTGATTCCAGTCCTGGGTGGATACGTCGAAGTCATCGAAGAAACCCAACTTCCTGACACACCTTTTGAACCTGACTATGGCTTTGTCACTTCCCAGGTGGAACCTCCGCCTGTTACCACGGTGCCATCTAGTGTTCATCCACAGGAAACCGATTCTTCTAGCAACATACCTCGTACAGTATCTCTCCCCAACCTCCCTTCAGTACATGATATCATGGCCTCCATCCAATCTAGTATGGTTAGTCTAGCTAATTCCCCGCTAGCGTCAGCACAGTTTAAACGTGATACAGAGCAAATGCTCTCGTTGGCTTCTAGATATCCCCCTACTACACATCCTCCCAACTATCGGGCTCCCAACGTTCCATCTAGCACAGAGTTTCATCACTCCTATGCAGACGGTTCTGGACCTTCAGACGTTACTATACCTCTATTCCCGCTGGACCCTGAAAACCCTTTGCAGGATACGAACCCAGACCCAGTCTTCGATAGTCCTCCTATTATTGAAGATGCTATGGACGACACCCCCGATACCCCTTGGTTAAATTCCCCACATTTACTACCATCACCCATGTTTGGCGCACATTCTATGAGGGATAACCCAGTATTTTCTCCGTCCCCACCAATCACATATGGAAGACTCCCTCCACAAATCGGCACCTTTGGCACCGTTGGCCAATCGAAAATATCTTATCTTGCAAGTGTTGGAAGAAAACCAAGTCATACTGCTGGATCATCCATATTGATTGGAAGTTCACCTTCGGCCACTATCTACACCATTTCAGGAGGTGGACAACTGACTGTTGCAACCCCTAATCCCAATGACCAACCCCCTCCTGGTGGGCCATCAACCCAGCCTACTGGAGGAAAATCCTTTATTGGAAACCCTGCTCCTAATCACCAACCACCCCCCATTGGGCCATCAACCTAACCTACTGGAGGACAACCCTTTGTTGGGAACCCCGTTCCTAGTCAATAACCTCCTCCTATAGGGCCATCCAACCCATCTTCCAGAGGGAAACCCATCGGCACCATCCAATAGCCCTCCCAACCAGGAGCATCTGCTCAGTATGGTATGTACAACACACCTGGCAGTGGACAACCTTATACTGGTTTTCCAACTAGGCCTCATCTTCAACATCCCTCAGCAGGCACGCTTCCTTCTTGGGGATCTCAAGTCCCACAAAGCGGGGGGTACTCACTGTTTGGAAACTAGAACCAAGCTGGGGGGCAATCTCAAATTCCCCCCAACTTCAATTCTGGCCTCCCCTATCCTTCGGCTATAACAACTCCATGGAACCCATCCCTTCAATTCCCACAACTTCATCAAGGTGGAACCCACATTCCATGGACACCACTGTCGTAGCCACCCCCTAACCCTGGTATGGGAAACCCTCCACTTACTCAAATTAGTGGTAACATTCCTGGGACACAACAACTCCAGGGAACCTTTCCCCAACCGGGAGCAGCAACCATTCCTGGGATACAACAACCCCAGGGCACCATACCTACCATCCCCTCTCAGCAAAACATCCAACAACCGGTTACCACAGTGATTCCTAGTCAGGTAATGACTTCCAACACACAATCGGTTAACCAGATGGCCTACTACCCCCAGAACTTCCAGCAGTACCCTGCGAGAAACACATATGGGTATAACACGCAACAATATGCTATGCAGGTCCCCCCAGGTTTCCCTGCACCATATGGTTACTACTCATACCCGCAGACCAACCGTCAACTTCCCTTTTTTGCCACGCTAGATTTACGCGATTTGTCTAGTCTCATTAACGATCCTATATGGCATGAACCTCACTGGCCACCCATTCTAGCCAAACTTCCATCAGGCATTCCTAAGTTCAATGCTAAGCCCGAGGAAGACCCCAAGAACCACGTGATGACCTTCCATCTTTGGTGTTCATCCAACTCATTGATGGACGATTCCATTCGACTACGGCTTTTCCAGTGTACGCTTACCGGCATGGCAGTAAAATGGTACATCGAGCTACCACAACACTCTTTCCATGATTTTAACACCTTGGCTATGCAGTTTCTGACCCATTTCCAGCTCCCCATCCGGTATGAGACTGGAACAGAACTGTTAACCTCGTTGCGTCAAACCACTTCTATGCACATTTCGGATCACATCCATGAGTGGCGTCAATGCCGTAGGCTAATCAAGGTACCCATTCCGGATCAGCTACTCACTGATTGGTTCACAAAGTCATTCTTTCCTCCCATAGCTAGGGATATCGCTATGCGTGGGCCGGTTACGGAGGAACAAGCCATCTCGGCAACCCAGTACATGGATTTGGTATATACCTAATCCGACACTTTACACGAAATTCTTCCCCATGCCGCCCGCGTTACCACTGATCCAACGAAACCTACCACTGAACCCTCCATTAATGGTATTGTCGGTTCAGTCAAGGCCCAGCCTGCCACCAACTCAACGGGGAAACCAGCTTCCACTTCCCCCGTTCTACCTTAGGCTGCTTCAAAAGCTTCTCCCTCTCCTGTTGTATCCTTCGAAGTGAACACAATTCAATCTACGTCACAACCATCCGGAGGAAAGAAGAAGAACAATCGTGGTAAATCCAAGAAGAACTAGCTGGAGAATCCCAAGCCATAACCCACCCATAATGACCCGAAACCACGTCGGAAGGGTAAGTTTGCCTGCCTCGTTTGTCAAGACGATCACTACACATGCGACTGTCCCTACAAGGATGAAGTCAACAAATTCGTTCAAGGATCCTCTCGCCCGGCAGTGTTAACTGACCCTTTCCCTCAGTAGCAACAGCAGATGGTTTCCCAAGAAACCCCACAAGGGGGCAACCCAAGCAACCCAACTCGCAGAGAGATGTCTGCAAATCACAAAATCCTGATGACGAGTAATGAGGAGATTCACATAACCACTCGTTCAAAGACATATGAGAACCCCCCAAGTTCAAACAAATAGTCAGAGACAACCAAAGGCAAGTCTCCTATTGAAGATCTGTCTCCTACCCCTCCCCCTAACGGCCATCTCCATATCGAGAGACCGCTTATGGACACAGTGCTATGCCCACCCAAGGGCACCATACAAAAGGCAACTTTTACTCCCAATGCACGAGCTACCCAGAATTGCAACATTGTTGAGGATTTAGCTCAAGCATCTTGCGCCATGTCGACTCTCAAGGTTCTTCAACACTGCCCTACGCAATGTAGAACCTTACTTTCAGCACTGGGGGCAGTGGACCCAGATAATTCAAACACTATTATGTTTAACTTGGAGTATGCCAAACCTCGGCTTTCCCACCAGTTAGCCTTCCAGGTTCATATAAAAATCCATGGAAATAGCATCCATCGCACTGTTTTAGATGAAGGTGCCTCCACGTTGATCATGCCTTTGAATTGTTGGAGAGCCTTAGGCTCACTCGAAGTCATAACATCTCCCACCACTCTCAGGTCATTTGACAGACACGGTTTTCAACCTTATGGACTCATTCCTGCAATTGGTGTTGAACTAGGGGGCAAAACAGTATCCGTACACATCGAAGTTGTGGATGCGCCATTGGATTACAATCTTCTACTTGGTCGGAACTGGTTTTACGCCATGACCGCCATAGCATCTACTATCTTTCAGATCGTGCAATTTCCTCATGAAGGGAAAATTGTCACCATAGATTAGCTTGATTACTGTATCCCAGACTCTCATCCGAACTCCGCCAACACTATCCCGTTATTGGATCAACTTCAGTACTAGTTCCAAGACATTGGCGTTGGTCTTATGAAGGATTCTTCCCTTATTGGAGTTTTCCCAGAGCTGGGGTCCCATGTTCAACCAGTCAACATGATATCATCGAATTTCACCCCTTCCAATGATTCTTGGGTGATCTCGAGTCCCACTGAGGTTGAAAACTGTGGCAACTCCATGCCATTGAATGGAAACCTCGTAGCATACGAAGCAATCCAATCAGCCACCGATTGGGTCGATTGTTCTACCCATCACACCGTGGCATAGCTTTCGTCTGAGACTCATTCATCCCCACCACTTATCAATCCTCTCACATTGATTTTTCCCATTGACGAATCAATTATGGAGGTTATGTGCGTTGATGACCCACCATGGGGAGATTTCCATCATCGATCTTCATTCCCCACCATTCATACAATTGAGCCTGATACAAAATCCAGCCCTTCACTTGGAATGGTTCAAACCAAGTTTCCCACTTCCCTCGATGAAGTATTTTCTCAAGGAAACTTTTCCAACCTTATGACAACCACTCCCATTGACATTTTAGTGAAGCCTAGTGTCATGGAAAACATTCATATTGGAAAGACATGCACTCCCCTCGAAATGGAGTTCTACACTACCTACTTTAAAACCTTCCACGATGTTTTTGCTTGGAGTTATGAAGAAATGCCAGGAATAGACCCCTTGATTGTGGTCATGAGATTCCAACCTTTCCTGGCACCCGACCTGTTCGGCAGAAACTTCGACCCATCCATCCTCGTAAGGCAGCTTCTATTAAAGCAGAAGTTGAAAAAATTTTGTTGGTTTTATCTATCCTGTCCCATTGATAGAATGGGTATCTAATATCGTTCCCATAGCTAAGAAACAGGGAACGATTAGAGTCTGTGTCGATTACCACAACTTGAACAAAGCTTGTCCAAAGGACAACTACCCAACTCCGTTCATCGACCAAATCATCGATAACTGCACCAGGAGTGTCATCTTTTCATTTATGGATGGCTTTTCTGGCTATAATCAGATCGATATCCTCCCAGCCGACCAGCATAAAACATCCTTTATTTTCCCTTGGGGAATTTTTGCATATCGAAAGTTACCTTTTGGCCTAAACAATGTCGGGGCAACCTTCCAACGGGCGATGTCATACGCATTTCACGATATAAAACATATTGTAGAACCATATCTTGACGACCTTCCCGCTCATTCTCAGACCCAGGAAGACCATCCTAATCACTTAGGTGTCATTTTTGAAAGGTGTCGTCACTACAATATCTATTTGAATCCACATAAGTGCATCTTTTGCATTGAAGACGGAAAACTTTTGGGATTCATAATCTCCAAAAGCGGTATACGCTTAGATCCTGCGAAGGTAGAAGCTATTTTAGCCTTGCCTTCCCCCACGAACATCCCAGAGCTTCAAAGTTTGCAAGGGCACGCAAACATTCTACGTCATTTCATTTGTAGTTTTTCTGAGATAACAAAAGGCTATATGAGGCTTCTCAAGAAGAACACTCCCTTCATCTGGGATGACGAAGCCCAATGCTCCTTTGATAATCTAAAGGTGGCCTTAACTAAAGATCCTGTGATTCAACCCCCCAATTACACACAGGATTACATTCTTTATCTCGCAGCTTCAATTTTCACCATCGGTATGGTGCTAGTCCAAGAAGACAATAACAGCATAGAACATGTGGTATACTATCTTAGTAAGAGTCTTCTCGACTCCAAAATGCATTATTCACATGTTGAAAAATTGGCTCTGGCAACAGTTTTCACTGTCCAGAGGTTCCGTCATTACATTCTAATCCATCGGACCATGGTTATAGCGGATTTCAATCCAATGTATTATATCCTCACGCGTCAAGTGCTTGGGGGCAAATATTCTCATTGGATTGTCATCCTACAAGCGTTTGACTTGGAATTTGCCAAAGCCAAGTCCAAGAAGTCATTGGTCTTTGCTGAGTTGATTTGTAACTTGCTCCGTGCTACCGAGCAACCCAAGCCCATCGATTCTCTTCCTGATGAATCGTTGTTCCTCATTAGCACGTATGACCCATGGTATGGGGATATTTTACTATATCTCCAAACCCAACATTTCTACCCCGACCTCACTTGCAATGAACGTCGACATATCTGACATCACACCAAGTACTACCTCATAGTCAATGATACCCTTTATCGACGTGGTGTCGATATTGTTCTTTGACGCTGTTTGACTTTAGATGAAGCGAAACGCGTTCTTAATGACTGCCACGTCGGATCATGTGGTGGTCATCTCTCTAGGATGGCTACGGCCCATAAGATACTGCGAGCGGGATATTTCTGGCCCTCAATTTTCAACGACTGCATTGAAATGGTTAAGAAATGTCCACCCTACCAATTCTTTCATAGTAAGACATGCTCGCATCCTGCTCCACTCCATCCTATTATTATTGTTGGCCCCTTTTCCAAATGGGGCATAGATTTCATGCACTGTAAGCCCACTTCAGCCGGGGGGCATAGCAATGTCATAGTAGCTGTGGATTATTTCACAAAATGGGCTGAAGCGATGCCTACTTATGCTGAAGACGGAAAAACAATAGCACAATTCATATTCAATCACATTATAGCTAGGTTTGGTGTCCCACAATCCATTGTGACCGATCATGGCTCCCACTTTAGGAACCATATGATTGAGGAACTGAGTTCCAAGTTGGGTTTTCGTCATGAAAAATCAACCCCATACTACCCACAAGCTAATGGCCAAGTCGAATCCATTAACAAAGTTTTGAAACGAATGATTCAACATATTGTGGGTACTCATAAGTCCAACTGGCACTCAGCCCTATTTTCGGCACTATGGGCATACCGAACCTCAGTAAAAAGTGCTGCTGGGTTCACACCATTCCAACTGGTGTATGGCCTGGAAGCCATTTTACCGATTGAATGTGAAATTCCATCACTTAAGATAGCCATAGAGCTACCTCCCCACACCACTTCCGAAGAGGAACGATTTCTATACCTAGCCAAGCTAGATGAAACTCGCTGAGATGCTGCTTTAGCCAACGAAGCTCACAAAAAATGCATCAAAGCACAGTATGACAAATCCGTTCAACCTTGAGTTTTCAATGAAGGTGATCTCGTACTCACATATGATCAAATGCACGATAAACTTGGAAAAGGAAAACTAGAGTCTATGTGGTACGGCCCTTTGTTGTAAAACATGTCTTGGAGAAAGGAGCCTATGAACTTGTCGATTGTGATGGCACACCATTGGCACGGCCCCGTAATGGACTGTACCTTAAACGTTTCTACGCGTAGGGTTATCCTGCACTAGATACATTTTGTACATAATGTACCTAGCTTGTTTTCACTTATCTCTTTTGTGTGCAAACACAAACCTTATGTATCCATTCTTACCTTGACTTGTGCTTTTATGCGCAGATGTCTGCCTACTTCAGATTCACCGATGGTGCGAGCCGACATACCTGGAACCTCGCTTCCGCAGTATGGGTAATCTATTCTCCCACTGGTGAGTTGCTATCTTCAGGAGCCAATTGTTTGGGTCCCGCAACCAACAATATCGCAAAGTACCATGTAGTCATTGGACTCTTGACGGAGGTTACTTCCCTTGGAATTAACTCCCTATTAGTCTTTCTAGACTCCCAATTCATGGTTTCTCATCTAAATCGTGTTTAGACAGTTCACGATCCTATCCTACTTTGCTTATTTTGAAGGGTACACCTCTTGAAACAATCTTTTAATTTTATTTCATATCAACACATACCAAGAGAATTCAATTGTATAGCTAATTACATTTTGGATTGGCATCTTGTCCATACATAAAAACACATCATAAAATGAACACACAAGTCATTGTAAATAAATAGGTCATAAAAGTAGGTCCATGTATATGTCAATGTATGTAAAAGTGTTTTTTCAAATACATAAAGTTTGTGTTTTAAAGACAAAATTTGGGACCAAGCCCCATACAAAAATTTGGCTCTCAAAGCCTACATATCATGTACATGCCGCAAAAAGATAAAAGCTACCATCTAAGGAGATTTGGGAGATCTATCATGTTCCTCCTCAGATTCCTCACGCTGCTAGTGATAACACACTATAGCCCGAGCCACCCTATGGAGGAGTTGGCCAATACGCCTAGGCACACCTATGGTATGTCGCTGGAGATGCAAAGGGATGTTGTCCATCCTCATAGCGGGGACACTGTGGGTTAAACCCTATAGATTCCTCTCTATCTCCTGGACCCCTCCCACCTCATCCTCGTCTTCTTCATCATCCAGAGCGGCTCGGAAATCGACACCACCTGGACGTAACGGTGAGTACCCTGCAGGTCTCTGTGGTCCACGATCTGTGACATGCACACGTACATATATTAGAATATTTTTACACATTCTAAAAAATAATTAAAAATCATATATTCAAACAATTAAAAAACACATTTATGAAGGTCATACCTGTATTGTCCCAATCCTCATCTTCCGGCAGTGCCAAGTCTATGTCCTCGCGGAAGTCCACCCCTACGTAGGGGTAGTCATCGATCATCACGATCTGTTCCTTGAGCCACGAGAAGAAATCCTCACCGAAAGCCAAACTCTATGGCCCTCCAAGTCCTCCTGTATACTCACTCCATTGATCCATCCATGGCTCGGTGGGTGGACGGGGGGGCATGGTCAACTGTGGACGCAACAACGACACCCTCACTAAGAATAAGGTGACCAAGATGCTCCCGTACCCAAATTGAGAGTTCTCTCCAAGCCTACACTTGTTCACTTGCTCTTTGAGGTTGGTCAATACTGCCTCACACCAGTTGAATACTGTTCCTGCCATGCAATCCACTACAAGATTCATTTGTGTACGGGACGCTTGATGGGGATCCGTACTCCCTGTTGCACGTGTGATGGTGAACAACACGATTTTTAAAGGAATTTCTACAATATCCTTAATGACCACCTTACCGCTTTTCTTCCTTGAACCCTAGCAGCAATAACGAGCAATTAAAGCAACAATGCTCGCCTCTGAGGCCGTGAACCCAATAAAACTCACCCGGGCTCCTCTCTTTGAGAGGCCTGTGAGGAAATAAATGTCCTCAAGTTCAATCTCCAGGTTGTGTTCTCCAACTCGGAAAGCTTGAATGTCGGGGTCCCACATTTGAATAATATGGGTGAGAAGTTTTGCCTGCTTATGGATACCTTTAGTTTTGAAGAATTTCAACAAACCACATTCCCGCATTGCAGTCAAGGTCTCTTGGTCATCTTCGGCCAACAAATCATCCGCCTCATGCTCTCTTTCTTTCCAACTGACCATTTTGCTCCAAACAAGTTGCAAACACCTGCAAAAGGTCATGGGAAACATTCATTAACCATTTAGTAACTTAATCTCAGCTAAAGATTGAAGAAAAATGAATTTTTTCATCTTAAAAATCGCCACTACCGCGCCTGGGGGCAATGCGACTGCACGGTATTGCACAGTACCGCACCCCTATTTAACCCTACAGCGCGGTACTGTGTAACAGTACTGCGTTTGCCGATATAGATGCCGCGCGGTACTGTGGAAGGCGAAAATTTCCTATTAGGGCCTGCCCAAAAAATTATTTTTCCCTACTGAAATCAAGTTATTTATCTATGAAATGAAAGAGGGGCTTGAAAGCTCTTACCTGGCGTAGATGGTTGTTGAAATAGTGCTCCGGATCTTTAGATATGAACTCTTGAAGTTTTTGCTCCTCAATGGGTGAAATTTCCTCTTTGGGCAAATGCACAAGTGAAATGGTAACTTTCCACATTTACCTATTCCTTATATAACTTTTTCACTTATGTTTTTTTTACTCATTATTTTATCTGGTTAAATTAAAACCCATTTCACATTACTAATATCTAGTTCCATGAGCATTTGTTTACAGGGTCTCCTTTAAAATGTTCACACTGGCGTTCATTCACTATCTGACCTTCATTTCGAGCCTACTTGATCTTTTTCGTGCTCTAGATTAAAACTTGAAAAATATTCCAAGCGCTTTTACACCTGTGTCGTGCTTGTCAAACTTAAGTAAACGGTGTCGAGCTTAGTCAGCTTTACACATGCTTGTTAAACGATGAGAAAAGTATTATCCTGGTTGTATTTTATTCTTTTTTCGAACCAAAATAATTAAAAATTACGAAAAAGACCATTGGAGTCCATAGTTAAGCTCTTTTCAGACTCCCTAAAATTGAAAAGATTTCCAAGTGACCTTGTCTCTTTCACACTTGTACAAATATTTGAAAGGTCGTCTATTCGGTGATAGGTTACCCCTTTTTTGGCCCGTTTAGACTATTTACGAGAAAGGTATACCTCAGTTAATTTTTGGCTAGGAGAGTTCTCTCGGGAATTGTTTTACACTTTTTCAGGATCGAGGGACTAAATTTACGAAAAAGTACACTTTGGAGCCTTCTTTAACTTTTTCAGGCTCTCTAAATGTGAAAAACTACCGAGTTTTCCTTCCTTGGACTCATTAAAATTTGACATCGAAGGACCCACTTTGGGACGAACCCCTCCTTTCTCAGGTTCGTAAAACATGTGAGATTGGACTCATCTATGAGGTGAGCTATACTGAGCATCTTTTATCCTCTTCAAGCTCGAAAAACAACAAAGAGGTACTCGTCTAACATGTCGGGGGGGAAATGGGAAACAAGTCGAGTTTATTTTGTTGGCAGCTTGTCAGTCGTCACCTTTGAACATGGCATGCGTCTGTCCCTTATCTATTTTTGGGTATCTATTCTCGCTGAGTTATGGTCATCATCTTGAGTCATCTCTCTGGCCACAAGCCTACTCATTCGGTGTCTATCCTCTGCTATCAATAATCCCTACTGCCAGGTCCTGTTACATGCCGTTATATGTTCAAAGGATTGTATTGTTTAGAGTCATTCATTTTGTCAGACCTCCGCTGTGTCAGTACATGTTCCATTGTTTCATTGTCCTATACTATCTTTCATTCCGATTTCGTGTCGATGATGTGGGAATCATTATGGCCCACCTTTGACGAGTCTATTTTCGTCGACGCCAAATCACTATCCGGGAATCAGACTTAGGAATCAACCACTAGTACCTTGGTACCTACATGCCTCAATGGTAGGTTTCCTCGTGTTCGAAAGTAGGTTTACATCATTGACCTCTGATCGAATGATCTCTCGAATGCTCGACATCAACCCATTCATTCACATTTCGTTGAGACATACTACGGATACCTTGGGGATCATTGTCATCATTGGTGATTTCCCTCGCATTTGTTAATGGTTCACATCATTGACTAGTAATCAAATGCTTTCTACCATGTTCGACTTCAACACCTTGTAATCACATGGCTAGATTCGTATCATTTACGATTGAGTAGAAGACCCTGGACGCACCTTTGTATTTTGATTGCGTCCAGGTTGCGATGGAGAAGTCCTTTGTATTGTCACACAGATCCACTTTTATATTGGTCGTGGCTGTGTCATTACTGTCTCATGGATCTATGCTTGTTCATAGTAGCCATGATTTTTCTACAGTCTATATCATCTCAGTACTCATGGATCTGCAATGTATTAGTCGGTAGCCATGCTTTGAGTCCATTGTTTCCAAGCATGGGGATGCTCGCCTCGATGGTATATTTGACATTTTGTTTCTGTTTCAGCTCCTTGTTGCTCGCCTCGATGCTATCTCTACACAGTATTTGTAAAGTCTTTCGGCCATCAGTCCCTTCTGACCTCACACTTTAGGGGGCATCTATTATACCTCCATATTTCATAGTGTCACATCATCACCATAAAAATAGTTGACGACACTTCTCCTACTGCTTAAAACACCCATAAGATAAATATGATGAATGATCCTTGAAGAGAAACTTATCCTGTCAAGAATCAACTCAGCTGAGACTTCATATACCTACACTACCGCACCTTGCTCAAGCTTAAGGGAGCGGTAGTCCCCACTACCGCGCTATGCTCCTTCTATGCCATGCGGTACTACCACGCTATGCTTAGTTGAAGGGGCGCGATACTCTCTTTTTGGCCTTTTTGCCATGGTTTGTGGAATCTTGATTTTTGAGAGATTTTTGAGGATTGGTATCCTTGATTCGATCCTAGCTCACTTTCTTAGATTAGTGGGCCTGATCCACTAAACACTCCCAAGATCCATCCTTCTCTCTTGTTGGTTAACCCTACCACATACTATAAGAGAGAGGCCTTCCATGAGCAAAGAGGAGGACTCTTGGCGACATCAAACATATGATCTTGAATCTTTGTGGAGATAGCTAGAGGAGAAAGCACTTGGAGCTGGGAGTTGGCTTGGACATCAAGCAACCATTGTAAGTAACTTCAAGTTGGTAATAAAACATAACTTGTCTTGTTTCCCAAATCATGTATGTTGATCTTGTTTCAATCATATGATTTGTATCTATTATAGATTTAGATCCTAACTTATATTTCAAGTTGCTAGAGAATCGTGTATGCTTGTATCTTGGTTTCATTTTGACAGGTTCATTTGTGAGGACTTGGAGATTGGAGCGACCTTTAGGACGAGCAATTGAATCGAAGGTCAGTTAGATCCCTTCCGTTTCTTTCAGCAATATAGTCTTGAAATGTTTGTTTAGATCTAGGAATTCAAGGTAGCATTTGTTATATTTTTGTCTTAGTTTAGAGTCAGTTAAAGTCTACTTTAACCTAAGAGAGTTTCTACCTATCAGTAGGGAGAAATTTCTACAACAGGTGCGTTTAGTCGAAGCGGCCCACCACATAGACAAGTTGCCGATAGACCGACTATAGTCTGTTATAACTGTCGAGGAGTGGG
The DNA here is from genome assembly GCA_027924585.1 of Larix kaempferi. Lineage (NCBI taxonomy): Eukaryota > Viridiplantae > Streptophyta > Pinopsida > Pinales > Pinaceae > Larix > Larix kaempferi. The sequence continues at coordinate 28,908,648 of BSBM01000232.1, forward strand.
ACACAAGGCTTATGAATTCCCATAGAATTTACATGTGGCAGAGGAATCGAAACCCTGACGTCGACGAGATGAGAGGGGCGACGAGAAGATGGGTTCGACATCCCATAGTGGGGAAGATGGCAGAGGAAAAAGTCGAAACTTGATGACTAGGAGGGCATTGGTCCATAATGACCAACGAGAAGAGTAGGAGTCGGTAAAGCAAAAGGATATTTTTCAAACCGAAGTGGTAATCACTGACATATACTGCAAGACCATTTTCGATGGCAGCAGTACAAAAAACCTAGTGTCAAAGGAGGTCATCGACAAGTTGGGTTTGAAGTGTCGAAAACACCCAAATCCATACAAGATATCCTGGTTGGAGAAAGGACATCATGTGAAGGTAACCATACATTGCATTATCAAATTTAAAGTTGGGAAAATTGAAGACAGTGTATTGTGCGATGTAATCCTAATGGATGCTTGGCACCTGTTGTTAGTAAGACCATGGCAATATGATCTATGATGGTTAATCCAACACAATCACAATGAGGAAAAATGGCACGTGGAGGATCTTGAAGCCAAATCAAGAGGATAGTGTCGACTGCAAGGAGGGAAAGAGAAACTATTGGGAGAAGCAAGTGTTGATGTGCTCAGTGAAGGAATTCCTGGCAGAGGAAGAGAAACAATCGGGATGTTTCTCCATCATTCCGAAAGGATCGAGTGTCGAACGATCAATGATGGAGAAAATTTCGGTTGAATTCGAGAGGATGTTGGATGCATTCACGATCATCATGGTCGAAGATAAACTGACAGGATAGCCACCAACGAGAAGCATATCCCATTATATTGACTTGATTCTAGGGTCGAGTTTTCCCAAAAATGCACCACATAGAATGACTCTGATAGAGAGTGAGGAATTCAATCGAAAAGTCTAGGAGTTGTTGGACAAAGGATTGATCAGAGAAATTATGAGCCCGTGCGCAGTGCCATCTATACTAGAGCTGAAGAAAGGAGGATAATGGAGGATGTGTACAAACTCTAGAGCTATCTATAAGATCACGATTAAGTACAAGTTTCCATTTCCAAGGATGGATGACTTGATCAACTACTTGAGTGGATCGAGATATTTCACCAAGATCAACCTGAAGAGTGGATACCACCAGATCAAGGTCAAAGGGGGCTACGTGTGGAAGACAACCTTCAAGACAAAGGAAGGAATGTACGAGTGGTTAGTCATGCCCTTTGGATTGACTAATGCACCTAGTATGTTCATGAGGCTGATGAACAAGGTATTGAAACCATTTGGGGGAAATTTCGTCGTAGTGTATCTCGACGACATTCTGATATCATTCAAACCATGACCAAAAATTTGAAACACCTTCAAGAAGTGTTGTGGAAGCTGCAAGAAGAAAAGTTGATGGTGAACCTACATAAATGCTTCTTCATGAAAGAAGAACTGGTGTACTTGGCATTTGTAATCTCAGGTAAAGGGTTGGTGATGGACCCATGTTAGGAACCTCTGCCAACCTTTCTCTTTACTTTGTTGGTATATTGTTTGTGGACGCATGTGCTTTGTAAGTCATCATGTAGTATTATTATATGTTCCATGGTATTGATCCATAGTTTGTAGTATTATATGTTCCATGGTATTGATCCATAGTATTAGACGCATATGCTTTGTAAGTCATCCCGTAGTATTATATGTTCCATGGTATTGATCCATAGTATTGGCGCATAGACTTAGTATATAATTACGTGTTCAGGCCAATGAAGGAATCCATAAGTTATTTGTATTGAGCTTGCTCAAAGGAGGTTGCTCCCTTGAAGTGGCTCGCGATCAATAAATCTATTCTGAGTTCTATTATTTATGATATATCGTGCATTTTAATTAATTAATTGTTGGAGGTTTCTCTCATCTTGTATCAGAGCACTTTCTTGGGCTTGTTGGGTGGAATTTCTGCCAAATTTGTTTTCGCATATGTATTGTTCCTTTCAATTGTAGGTTCAAATCCGGGAATAATCCTATCCACTTAACTGTGGGAAGTACTTGGGCATATCCCTAAAACTAATTGTGAGGAGTACCATAGGAACCCCAAAGTAGTTGGCCCATTAAGAGGACCTTCCAGCAAAAAGGGCAATGACCCCTACGTGATTGACTAGTTCCCACCCATGAGGTAAACCAAGAGGTTTCATTTGTGGCAAAGCAGTTATCATTTTTACCTAAGTCGTGGAGTGAGGGGTACTGCCCCAATATGCAAGCCGTTAGACAACATTGGTGTCTGAGTGAATCCATTGAACCTTTAGGAAGACGCACATACCTAGGGTCCATATCTATTTTCAGCTAATAAATTGCATATTACATATGTCCATAATTGTTGCAGATCACTTCTGTGTCATTGCAAATCCATTCCGAAAAAAAAAAAAAAAACTATGCTTCCTTTGAAAATTCACTGACACCTCTGCCATCCCATTCTGCATATTTCATTCCTGAGGACCCTATCCCAAATTCCACTTCATGAAGCTAGAAATCCCACATCTGTCTATTTTTAGGGTTTTCCATAACTTCTTCGATTTTCACCCAATTGCCTTCAAATTTTTCCACAGTGTTCATTTCCTATTTTTGCTTATTTGTCCCTCTTTGACAAATTTCTCATTCTTTCATCCTGCTTCTGAAATCCCCATTTTGTGCTTCCCTGTCCATAATAAAGTGTCCAAAACCTAGTCAAACCCCAATTACCCATCATATTTTTTTCCCAAATCCAAATTTTTCTTTACTAAAGAAGCTTTTGTTTATGTTTTTCTACCCATTCACCAAAAAAAAAACTCGTGGTTATGGTTATCACCCCCGCAGGAGCAAAAAACATGGAGGAAGAACTTTTAGCCCTCAAAACCAAACTCCAAGATTTGGATGAAAAATTTCTCAGCCTCCATCTTCAGCATTCAACCATGAACAATAAACGACAGCTAGAATCTTCTGCAGACACTGGGTTCTCTTCTTCCAACAATTTTCATGGGCCGAAGCTTGATTTTCCTCGCTTCAATGGTAATGATCCGACTGGATGGATATACTAGGAAGAACAATATTTTAGTCTGCATAATACTTTTGATGTCAATAAAGTTCCACTTGCATCCATTCATTTGGAACATGAATCCCTTCAATGGTACTATTCGTACATCAAGGCTCATGAAGAACCACAATGGGAAAAAAATTTCTAACTCCTTTTGCAACGATTTGGTCCTACTGATTTTGATGACTTCATAGGAGCACTCACTAAACTTCACCATTGGCACTGTGAGAGAGTATTAGACAAAATTTGAGAAACTAGCCAATCACACAGAAGGATTGTCTAATGAATTCTACAAGAGTTGTTTTATCAGTGGTCTCAAGGATGCAATCTTATCAGAGGTTAAAATGTTTTGTCCCAACACAATGATGGATTTCCTAGGGTTTGCTAAGTTGGCAGAGGAAAATATCACAGCCCAACAGCGCTCCAAATCCACTTTTGTTCCATTCAGAAATATGGTTTTCCAACAACCTCCCATCTTTCCATCTCCTCGACCAACTCCTATCAAGCATTTTTCTGAAGCAGAGATGCGGGCATGTAGAGAAAAAGGGATTTGTTATAATTGTGATGAGGAATTCACTCAGGGCCATAAATGTGTTGAGAAAAATCTCTATCTCTTAGATGTGGGTTCTCTTCCTACCTATTAACTTGGTGAAGAAGCTTCAGATATAATAGATGATCAGGTTGACATTCAACAACCACCTATTGACCCTTTATCTCAGGATGACCACCCAGAGATATCTCACCATGCTTTAGCTGGAGTCACCACCCAACAAACAATGAGGGTCAGGGGTTACTTCAAGAAGCTCCCTCTTACAACATTCATTGATTATGGTAGCACTCATAACTTCATTGACCCTCGAATCACCAAACATGCTGATTGTTTTGTCCATCCTTGCTCCAACTTTGAAGTCATGATTGCCAATGGAGGCACCTTAACTTGCAAGGGGAAGTGTCACAATGTGTGTATCTCTATGGGATATTATAACCTACACTTTGACATGTTTTCCTTGGCCTTAGGAGGATGTGATGTGGTTTTGGGAGCTCAATGGTTATGCACACTTGGCCCCATCTTATGGGATTTTGCTGAACTTTGGATGCGGTTTTCAGTCAATGGGAAAAAACACACATTGACTGTCTTACAACCAGGGTCTCTCTACATCATCAGTTCACATCGCACGAAAAATATCCTTAAGGAGAATTCACATGGTGTCATTGCTCATATCCATTCCATTCAGATGCACCCATCAAAAGTCTCCACTACTCCTTTGGATCTACAACAAATTTTGGATAGATATGAAGGTTTTTTTGCTGACCTAGTGGGATTTCCACCTTCAAGAGCCCTTTCCGGTAAGAATTTAGCCGCCTCTACATAAGAGAAGGAAATGATGGCTATTTTGCATGTAGTACACAAGTGGTGACCATACCTATTAGGGAATTATTTCTGAATCAAGACTAATCACCAGAGTCTGAAATATTTCCTAGAACAACGTGTCTCCTCCACAGCACAACAAAAATGGGTTAGCAAATTCATGGGTTATGCCTATGATATCACTTATAATAAGGGTAAGGAAAATCTAGTGGCGGATGCTCTTTCTCGCACATTTGATGACCAAGTTTCTCTTTCGGCTATTTCTATGCATGTTCCAAAATGGTTGCAATATATTCAACAAGGCTATGTCAGTAACTCCTCATTATCTCAAATCATCCAACGTTGACCAACAACCCTTCTACTGTACCACGTATCTCTTGGGATGGTACTTCCCTGAGATAAAAGGGTCATCTGGTTCTTCCCCGGAGCACAAATCTTCAACGTGATGTCTTCTATGAACTCCATGCTTCTCCATTGGCAGGGCACTCTAGGTTCCTCAAAACATATGAGCGAGCACAGCGTAACTTCTTTTGGTTGGGAATGAAAAGGACAATTCAATAGATGGTGGTTGAATGTGATACTTTCTAGCTCAACAAGGGTGAAACGACACTCCTTTCGGGATTGCTCGAACCCTTTCCCATCCATACACGGATTTGGACAGATATTTCTATGGATTTCATTGAGGGCTACCTAAATCTGGAGGGAAGACAGTGATTTTGTTTGTGGTTTCTCTCCTCTACAAATATAGTCAATTTTGTGCCCTGGACCAGATCTTCCATCTTCATGAAATCCATTCTTCCATTATCTCGGATCGCGATGAAACTTTCACCAGTCATTTTTTAATAGAATTATTTCGCCACACTGGCACCAAACTGAATATGAGTTCAGGGTCTCACCCACAAACATACGGTTCGACTGAAATTACCAATAAATGTTTGGAAACATATCTATGTTGCTTCACCTACGAACAACAACCTCAGTGGGAAAATTGGCTCCCTCTCGCTAAATGGTGGTACAATACTGCATCTAAAATGACTCCATATGAAGCAATCTATGGTCAGGAACCTCCAATTCTTCTTCCATACACCCTCAGCAGTTCACCAGTTCAGAAAATTGACATGGTTCTTCGAAACCATGATCAGATTCTTCGCATTTTGCAGGACAATATTCACATGGCAAGAATTTGAATGAAACAACTAGCCAATCAACACCATTCTGAGCACACTTTTCAAGTAGGTGATATGGTTTTTCTTCATCTATAGCCTTCAAAGCAATCCTCCCTAAAACTCAAAGGGTGTCCTAAGATCACTCCAAAGTTCTATGGGCCCTATAAGGTTCTTCAGAATATTGGGTCTGTTGCTTATAAATTGGAACTTCCTCCTTCTTCCCGCATTCATCCAATATTTCATGTCTCTTGTCTAACGAAAGTTCTTGGCACCAACGTCAGAGGACAAACTATTTTACCAGAACTGGATAATGAAGGATCCATCCTTTTGGAGCCGGAGGCCATCCTCAATAAGCGCACTCGTCATCTTCACTCTCGATCTATCACAAAGGTATTAATTCAATGGCACTAAATGCAACTAGAGGATGCTACATGGGAACCACTCCTTCAGATTCAACATCAATTTCCACATCTAAAGATTTGAGGACAAAGATTTTTCTAAGGGGGAGGGGATGTTAGGAACCCGTTTCAACCCTTCTCTTTACTTTGTTAGTATATTTTTGTTGGACGCATATGCTTTGTAAGTCATACCATAGTATTATATGTTTAATGGTATTGATCCATAATTTGTAGTATTATGTGTTCGATGGTATTGATCCATAGTATAGGACGCATATGCTTTGTAAGTCATCCCGTAGTATTATATGTTCCATGGTATTGATCCATAGTATTGGCGCATAGACTTAGTATATAAGTACGTGTTGAGTCCAATGAAGGAATCCAGAATTTATTTGTATTGAGATTGCTCAAAGGAGGTTTCCCCCTTGAAGTGGCCCACGATCAATTAATCTATTCTGTGCTCTCTTATTTTTGATATATCATGCATTTTCATTAATTAGTTGTTGGAGGTTCCTCTCAACCCAGAAAAGGTAAAGGATATATTGGAGTGTCCAGAGCTGACAAGCATGAAAGAAGTGCAGAGTTTTAATGGAATTTCCAGTTTTTAAAGGAATTTCATAAGAGGATTCAGTTAGATATGTGCATTGTTGACAAAGTGCATGAAGAAAGGGGAGTTCAGGTGGACCGAAGCTGCCCGGGAAGCCTTCAACAATTTGAAGTAGAAGGTGACAGAGATCCCAGTAATAGATCGCCCGGATTTTGACAAAGGTTTCCAAGTCAACTAAGACATGAGCAAAATGACAATTAGCGCAGTGTTGATCCAAGAGAGCTGACCAATTGCATTCTTCAGGGAAAATTTGGATGAAGCGAAGCAGAAATATTCGGTTTATGAATAAGAATTTTATGCTATTGTACAAGCATTGAAGAAGTGGAGGAAATAATTGCTACCCAAGTAGTTTGTGTTGTATACATACCACTAGGCACTAAGGTATTTGAACACTCTGTCGAAGTTGAACCAGCGACACATGAAGTGGGTAGAGTTCTTGCAAGGACATACCTTCATGTTGTGACATAAGTCGGGCAATTCGGAAAGGTTGTCGACGTGCTAAGTCAAAGAGTTGCATTGTTGAACATGACAACAGTTCAAGCAACATGAATAGAGTCGGTGAAGACAGAGTATGAAACGGACGAGGATTTTTTGAAAGCATGGAAGTCTAGTCACGAACAATGGAGTACCGACAGAACCCCATATTTGGATTATTTTATCAAAGAAGGATACCTATTCAAGGGACAACAATTATGTATTCATAGGGGATCAGTGAGAGAAAACCTAATCCGAGAACTGCATAGTGGCATATTAGCAGGTAATTTTTGCATCGAAAATACCAAGGTGTTGGTCTAGGAGAAGTGCTATTGGCCATGGATGGTGATGGATGCCAGTAAGTGGTTCCGATAGTGTAGAATTTGCCAATTGGAAAAAGGTCGAAGTCATAACACGGAACTGTGTGCACCATTTCCAGTGCCAAATGTCCCATGGGAGAACCTAAGCATGGATTTTGTGCTAGGATTTCCGACGACATGGGAAGGTAATGACTCAATCTTTGTTGTAGTCGATAGATCTTCAAAGATAGAACACTTTATTCCATGTCGGGAGACAAGTGAAACTACAAGCATTATTGTATTATTTTTCAAGGAGATAGTCAGATTGCATGGGTTGTTGAAGAGTATAACATCGTACAAAGATACAAAGTTTATGGGTCATTTCTGGAGAACCCTATGAAAGAAGTTGGACATGAAGTTGCAGTTTAGCTCAGCATACCATCTGTAGACTAATGGACAAACTGATATGGTAAACAAAATTTTAGGAAACCTTCTAAGATGTTTGACAGCTGACAAAACCAAGCAGTGGGAGAATGAGTTGGCACAAGAAGAATTCACATACAACAATTCTATGAATCGGTCAATAGGTCTGATTCGAATCTAGATTGTTCAAGGTCGAATCCCACATGGTGTGGTGGATTTGGTTGAAGTACCGATAGAAACTAGGAAGAGTGTAGATGCATAAGCATTTGCAAAACACATGAAGGAAGTGCATGAAAGGGTATGTAAATAGATCGAAAAGAGTAATGCGGCATACAAGTTAAGAGCCGACAAGAATCAAAGGCTACATTCATTCAGTAATGGAGACTTATTCTATGCACACTTGAAGAAAGAAAGGTTCCTAACATGAACATACAACAAGATGAAGATGAAAAATATTGGACCATGTAAGATTCTAAAAAAAAAATTGGATAATGCTTATGTGTTGGAGCTACCGGAAGAGTTGAACATTTCTCCTACATTCAATGTATCATATCTATACAAGTATGAGGAAGGTTCAACAAGCAGCATCTTAGAAGTGTCAATCATCAACTGGACATGATAGATTCCAGATCAATAGAAGGAAGAGATCACCGAAGTGATGGATGAGCGCGAAGTTAGATGCACAAGGAGTTCATGGAAGAAAGAATACTTCGTCTAATGGAAGAACGACGAGTTGGAAGAGGCAACATGTATTTATGAGGAGGAATACAAAATAATAATGGAGCAATCAAGTTCTTTTTCACATAGGGATACTAATGTAGGGGCATCAGGGCCTAGGTGAAATAGTCGAAGTTGATCGACAAAAGAAGACAGACCAGGGGGGATTTTCGACGACCACTGGTGCGGGAAGACTGGAAGTTGAGGCTAGGAAGTTGAGCAAGAAGTTGTCGAAGTATAGTCAACAGAAGTGGAAGTCAATGGATTCAAAAGTCGACGAAAGGCAGAATAGAGACATCGACAGAAGCGGCAAAGGCCAAGCGTGGAGGACGGGGAGGACGACAGCCATGGAAACAAAGTGAAGTCGACAAGTTAATTCAAGGACTGACAAAGTATAAAATGGTTGATGTGTTGAAATAGATATTAGTTGGAAATGGATAGTGACAAGATCGACAACTGTAGTGAAGTCGAAAGGCACATAAGTTGAGAGGCATAGAGGTCGAGAAGTGAAGAAGTCGAGACAACAGAATTGCAGCCATTGTGGGTAGTTGAGGAGGTCAATGGAAGTTAATAATGTGGTTGGGACTAGGACAGGTGTCACCACAAGAGAATTTTGTGCAGGAACGTTCAGGGGCGCTGACAACTGCAGGATCTACCAGATCAGTATTGGTGCGATGGACATAGTAAGGATGCCTCAGGGAAGCCCGACAGGGTCGACCTTGGGAACGATGACAAAACATAGTAGAAGACCAATGCGAAGGCATAGACAGGGAGACAGACAATAGATGATCGAAGATCGATCACACAAAGAGAGAGAGATCACAAAGATAGAACATAAATTACTTTTGTATATTGTCACAGGCTGAGGCCGAATTTATTATTAGTTTGCATGTAATTTTGTAAATGATACAAGTAATAGAAGCCAACTTCTTGGAATTTCCAGTTCACATCTAGTCTTTGTGCATGTGAGTGTGTTTGTTGTGTGATATTGTTAAGCAAGAGGGTCCGACTGACCTGCCCTTGTGTCATTGACGTAGAATTTCGTGAAGAGGTTACCAACTATGAGATACAATTGATTTTCACACAAGACAAGGTCAAGGTGCTTGAGGAAGATAAATCTGCATTGAAATATTCTTTAGAATAATTTATGCAGAAAATTAGGATGCTGACAAACCAACTTGAGGAGAAGGACGAAGAGATATCTCGTTTAGAAGACAAATTGGTTGAGATGAAGGGTAATAAACAAGTCCAAGATCCCATAGTGATTTGCACACATCAATAAAATAACAAGGATAGTATTGATGATGAAAAAAAGACAAGTTCAAATACAACACATTAGTCATGAACAAAATACTAGACAATCATAGATCACCAGAAGACAAAACAAGCCTTGGTTATGAAAAAGCATCAAAGAAGGTATATCAAAAAGAAGATTTCCCCAATCTTGTTAATTCTTCTAGGTATGATGGTTTCTTCAACAACTACAATTATGTTCAATATACTAACAAAAGAAGGCCCTCAATAGGAATAAGTGCACAAGATGCAATCATTTTAGTCATATTACAAAATATTGTCAAACTGTGACATTCTATACATGTGATGGTTTTGGACATAAGACTATGTATTGTCGAAGAGAAGTGAACTATCCAGATGAATATTTATTGCGCAAAGGAAATCACATTCAAAGGGACTATAGAGAAAAATATATGATGTAGAATCAAGACATAAGTGGGCACAAGAAAACTTGGGTAAGGAAATCTCCTTAGAACTAGTGCATTGAAGATGCAGACAATCTAGGTGCATCTGATGTAGTAAGAAATTGATTCCCTTCTTACTAATCTCAAAAGGATTGAGTAAGACCCTTGAGTTCAACATAATGCATCTTAGGAATTCAAGGGGTGTGCTAGTTAGGTGTATAGTTAAGGAAGTGTCTGTCGTAGTATTCACCATAGTTATGTGCTAAGTTGGAAATGTTGCATAAAAGGAAGTTCAGATACATGCACGTATTTAGTTGTCGCTAAGTTATCTTGCATACAATAGAGTGAAAAACAAATTAATTGATGAATTAAGTGTTATGACATAGAAAAATATTTCTTTCGTATATGTGAATGAAGAAAATGTGAAAACATTGTTGAAAGATAGATATGAGTCAATGCAAAATATAACTTTTATTATATTCAAAATCAGTATGTTTACAAAATTGCATGAGTTGGGACTCCATGTCAATGCCAAAAAGGGAGGATACAAGAATATGAGTAAAGATGGAAAAATTGAGAAATGCTAAAGAAATCTACAACCATAGCTCGAGGTCAATGTCTGTCTCTTATTGGTTTGCAATACAAAGCTCCAAGTCCACCACCACAAGTGCAGTACACTCTGAAGAAGGATGCACAGGAAGGAGTTGCATAGTTGTAGATGATGATGGTGCAGTATGCTGAGGCTGAACCAAGGATAGTTCACTCAAAATATGTTGATGTTGGCACTCCAGATTGTCAACCTGACAAGTTAGAAGAGTCAGTTGTTCTGAATTCCTGAGATACACCTACGACTAAGTGTATTTATGATGGAATTTTGTTTCCTCCATTTGTCGCTGCTAGATGCCCATCTCAACCCTCAGGCGTGAGAATTTAGACTATTGTTTCTGAACTACAAGTCACACATTTTCAAGGGAGGTATTTATTCTTTGGTAGAAGGATTCCATTGGAAGAAAGAAGAAGAACCAGATAGCAATGCAACATGGAAATGCAGAGGTGGAAAAGGTGATGAAATAGAAATTGTTCATGGAACTCTTATAGAATTGAATGGAATACATTCATGTGCATGAAATTAATTTGATGAGATATGCATTCAATATCATGCAAGTTGAAGAAGGTGGTGGAGTCACCAAGATTGAATTTCGAATTTAATAAGCTTTGAAAAAGTGTATGAAAAGCGGAAATACAATCTATTACTTCATGCGACGGAATGATGTTGCCCCAAAATCTCAAGTACGATGATGAAACGTAATTGATCCCACAAAAACTGAGTATCATATCTGCTTTAATGATGAATTGATAAATAAACGTGCCAAATATTTGGTTTCCATGACAAGGGATGCAACAATAATAAATGTGAGAAGGAAAGGAGACATCACAGTGAATGTGACATATGAAGCATTCAGGCGCATAAAGGAAGCAAATGAAAAGACAATGCAAAACTAGGAAAGTTTTTGTCACTGCATACTTGGCACGAAATGAGACATACTTTTACCACAACACAAAAAATGATGAAGTGTTGTGATAGGAATAGTAGGTCAAGATACAAAAGGAATATAGAACCCATACATGAAAAGAAATCAAAGATAATTATGAAATCAATATGTAAATTGTAGGATATTAGTGTAGAATTATGGAAAATAAATTAAGCATGAAGATAAGGGGAGTCATCCCTGAAAACAATTGAGATAGAAACCAATGCAAAACAAAATACAATATGAACCAATAATTACACAAGTAATGGAATCTCTTTTCCATTGATTTCAAAGGGGGAGAAGATGCATGAAGTTGAGGCCTAAAGCTGAGAAGAATGAAAGAAACTGAGGAGAAAATATGCATGAGAAGTTGTGAAAGAGCATAAACTAGAAAAAAAAATGCAGTAAAGTATGACATTGAATATAGTGCAGCATGCAGATGAAGCAGATGTGAAAGAGCATGAAGCAGAATAATGAAGAGACATCATGCAAATGAAACAGATGTGAAAGAGTGTGAAGTAGATCAACCATCTGTGTAGAAGTAATGGAAAATAGAAGAAGTATTGAGAATAATATGTGTAGAATTCAAAATCCTAAAGAACTCAAGGGGAGCACAGTGACAAGTAGAGATGAAGCATGCAGTTCAATCAAATTATACAAATATTCATAAGGTTTTAACATTAATTCCAAAGGGGGAGATTGTTGAACTTTGGTTGTCATTGATGTCAACTAATGTCAAAGAGGATTTACATCATGCAGATCCAATTCAAAGAAGCACATTAGGAAGGTACATCATATAGATCTAGTTCAAATAAGTACATAAGTAATGTAACCTACTACATGTGGTACCTGTGTAGATATCAAGTCCACCAAGTCATACTCTCTCAAGGTAGCAACCAAATAATTGGATGGACAAAGGTACAAGTGTACAAGCAACTAAGGAGTTGGTTAAGAAAAGGCACAAGTGTGAAATCATGTCAGGAAATATCCTGGAATGCGCAAGCAAGCCCAAGCATTGTATGGTCAAATATTGGAAGTGCACAAGAAGTATGAAATGACTTATGGTTGAACAGTCCTGAAAGTGCACAAGTCTTATCAATTAGAAGATTATTTTAGTTATTGAAGCATGTACAAGTTTCAAGAAGGGTGCAGCAGTTTAAGTTAGTATATGTACAAATTCCATAGCTAAAGACTCAACAAGTGCGCAAGTCCCACAAGTGATGGTATCGTAAGGGTCAAATTCCCACCAAGTCGAAGATAATATATGTGCAAGTTCTGCAAAGCATTGATACACCAAGTGCACAAGTCGCACAAGTGATGGTGCCACAAGGATTAAAGTCCCATTAATGCAAGGACCAGGTATGCACAAGTTCTACAATAAATGGCATGACAGAAGGCGCAAGATGAGGTAAAATTCCCACCAAGTCAAGGACCATGGTTGTGCAAGTTCTACAAAGAAATGGTACATAAAGAGTGGAAGACTACAACACTGAGGTGAAATTTCCACTAATTCGTGGACCATGCATGCAAAAGACCCACAAAGAATGACACATCATCAATGCAGAACATGACATGTAGCATAGGATTAATCTGTGAAGTGAGGAAGAAGGAATGCAACAACCAACTTGTGGACATACAATCCATGCAGGACATGTATAAATAGAGATGCAAGTTGGAGATTTGATGTAAGCTCGATGGTAAGGCTATCGAGCTTCAAGTGGAAAATATAGATTTATATTCGGGGCATCAAGGGCTCAAGGAAAAAATAGCATGATCTAGCAAGGAGCCGAGTGTGCACATACAACATAATGATTCACTGATGGTGCGCAGAATGATGTTGTAGATATGTGACAGATGCGCAAATACTAATAGGTAGAATTATAAAAGTATGCGTAAATTCATGAGGATCGAATTACAGTATTGTTGGTAGCATGCAAATAGTCACAGATGATGTAATACATAAGTGCAAATACCGAACTGAATTATATCAGAAGATGCACAGAAGTTTGGTTGATGCATGAATGTTGAAGTGCAGTGTGCAAAGTAAAGAATTCCATCAGATGCACAATGATAGAACAACAACATAATATTGTAGGTTCATCACGATGAGGATGATCTGAGGAAAGTACGTTAAATCGTAAGGACGAATCAAATTATGCACAACATGTTGCAAATTGTCTAAAATTATGTAGCACTTAAACCGAATGGATACATCTAAGTTAGTGCACAGTTCCATCTGATACTGATGCATAATCTCATAAAAATAACATATCAATTGAAAGAACATTATTAGTTGGTAAGTGTAGTTGCGCAGTAGTAGAAAGACAAAGTGAACCCTGGCCCATATTGTAGGATCAGAAGCACACAATATGTGAAGCAAGTCATGAGCAAAAGTGAAGAATTGAGTGGAATGAGATGTCAAGTGATGTATGCAGCATAGTGACAGTGAATCATTTGCATACAAAGGTGGAGAATAGCATAAACTACAAAAGATCATAAGTGTGCACAAGTTGAAATATTAATAAGACATAATATTATTTTGGATATTTTGGCAGCAGGATAGGGAAAGGAGCAATAAGGTTTAGCCTCCTTCAATTGGTGTTGGAGAACACATGGATTTGGTGCTTCCTTCAGGTCAGTTCCTGTAAAACCAAGGGGTTGGTGCCTCCTTCCAGTTGGTGTTGATAAACATAGGAAGTCGGTGCTTCCTTGAATGGATTATTTTCATTACAAAAGAGAATTTAGTGGTTTATCCCATTTGGATTTCCACATCAAAAGCCTGTGTGTTTTGTGTTCTTTGTCTTGGTGCATATGTGGATTAATTTTTTATTTATGTTGGATGCATAATTAAAGATCAAGATTAAGTTAAAGACTAATCCGTTAAAGAAGGTAAATTGTTTTGATAAATGCACTAATATTGATTCACCCCCTCTCTCAGTATTAAACTGATTCCAACACTTTCTTCATTCCCAGCTAAAAATATTGATTCCTTGCTATAGAAATTATTTTTTGGTAGATTAGGTGATCAGAATATGGCATTTTATGGATTTCATCCATAATAATCCTCCTTAAATATGCCACATTTTGAATATAGATTCTATTTTTATAATTAATAAGTCCATCATCCTCTAAATGATAACCTTAATATCTCTTTTCCAAATTTTGCTACTGTAATTTGTATTTTATTTGCACATACTGCTCATCCTTAACAAGGGATTCAACAATATTTTGCCTCAAATATGATTGGAAAATGCTAATAGAAGCCACATAAATTTCATGCATTTTTATATTGAGTGCATCAACCACTTTACTTTCTTTCTCCTTTAAGTGTTTGATCTCAAAATCAAATTCACATAAAAAAACCATCCATCTAGCTTGCTTTACATTTAGTTTTGGTACGCCATTCAAACAAATATTTCAGACCACAATGGTTTGTTCTAATCTCAAATTTCCCACCCATCAAATAATGCCTCGACATTTTCAAAGGATGCACTATGGAAGAAAGCTCTATGGGTAGTTCATGTTCTTTTAATTTTATTGACTCATAACATACCACATGATTTTCTTGCATAAGAACTCCTCCAATTCCATGTTTACATGCATTTGTACACACCACAAAATCTTTTTTCGGGATTTTCTATTTTTTAAATTGGAGAACTTGTAAGAAGCTTCTTCAACAACTAGAAGCTTTCTTCACATTTTTGTGTCCACTCAAATTTTACTCCCTTATTTTGAAAATAAGTGATGGGGTGTTCAACCATGGAGAATCCACCAATGAACCTTTTGTAATAACTAGAAATACCCATAAAGGATCTCACATATGTCACATTCCTTGGAGTTGGCCAATTCATAATGGCATGACTCTTTTATGAATCCACTGATATTCCTTCCTTTGAAATAATGTGACCCAAATAATGAATTTGTTTTTTATAGAAATCATATTTGCTTAGATTTGCATACAATTTATGCCCTCATATCACTTTCAAAGTCATTCTCAATTATTATTAATGGTTCTCTTCATTCTTGGAATAAATAAGAATGTCATATAGGAAAAAAAAAACTTGTCCAAATACTTGATGAAAACACTATTCACGAGGCACATGAATGTAGTTGGTGCACTAGTGAGACTAAATGGCATCACCATGAACTCAGAGTGTCCATACCTTTTTCTAAAGGCTATCTTGTGGATGTGTTCTTCCCTTATTCTAACTTGATGGTAACCTAACCTCAAATCAATTTTTGAAAATACCTTTTCCCACCTCATTTGATCAAAGAGATCATCAATTCGAGGAACGACACTAGTACAAAATAAGAAATTTGTCACCACGTGACCAAAAAGTTAGTCACGATAGTTTTTTTAAGTTAAATACTACCAAATTTGAGCAATTTTAAGTGACACAATTGGAAATGATTAACGTAAACTACTAATTTAGTATAGCGATAAAAAAATATGACTAGATAATAACTACATGAATATGAATTAGTAGTATTTATTACCTATAAGTCATTTATTTTTAGTGGCGTAGTCATTTTAGCGTTCTTAAATATGTTGATGTTCATGATTAGGATTTTTAATGTTGAATTGAATTTTGTAGTATATATTAATTATATGCATGGACATGTCAGTCCAACACACTTTAGTATACTTCAAATTGGTGTTAGTCTTTGAAATGTGATTGAAACTTGGAGGCCCATGAGCATCATGATGACTTTGTTTGACATGGGTCATTAAATGATGTCTTCCTCGGGTAATTTTAATGGAGTCTAGCAGGGGAGATAACATTATCCATGCCTGCACTTTGTACACATTTCCACTTTCAAAATGAAGATTCTCCTATATGAAAGAGCACCTTCAACATTTTCCATAAAATATGTTACCTAATTGCTTTAACTTATATGTCACCCAATATATGATGCTCGGAGGACATGTATTCCTTCTACAGGGTTTGGATGGTAGTTTCACACCTCATGTGTGGTCCAAGAGCCATAAATTCCAAGAAAAAGTCAGTACAACAACATATAGATGGTAGAATCTGAAAGCATAACCACTAGGCATAAATTAATATCTAGGATTTCTTGGTTGAGCTTATGAATCACATCCGTGGACCCAAATTGACCCATCATGTGAAAAACATCTTACTTGATCATTGAATCTCTCACTTTGAATGTCCCTCGCAGCATGGTGATACAGGTTTGTACCACCTCATGTAGGAACTGATACCTCACTTGAGTGGCCCTCGAGCCATAACAAACCCTCACTAGAGTATTTATCGCCTTTGCTGTCACCCAATACCAGGTTGCAACAAATAGATCACATGCATTATGGCCCATATGTCATGGGATACTACAATATCCACCTCCCTTGTCTTTTTTATGATCACCCACCATGGGGATAAGTATATGTAATAGTTTATATATATATATATATATGAAATTAAAAAAAAAACATATAGAAAATGCTAAACAAAACATAATAAAAGTAATTCATTTGCATTTTGATCAATAACCCTGGAGTAGAATGGGTTCATGCCTCTCAGTGACAATTATGTATCCTTCCTAATGGTGTTGGAATGCCATATATATATATATATATGAAATTAAAAAAAAAACATATAGAAAATGCTAAACAAAACATAATAAAAGTAATTCATTTGCATTTTGATCAATAACCCTAGAGTAGAATGGGTTCATGCCTCTCAGTGACAATTATGTATCCTTCTTAATGGCATTGGAATGCCATAGGTCCCGTCGAGTTTTGAGTTAAACTTCTCTTCTTATGGCCAAAGAATTTTTTTGGCTCCAGACTTGTTTCACCAAGTGAAACGAGGTGCTCTACAACCCAGTATGGGGGAGATCCTGTAACATTTGTCCATGTTTGTCCTTATAGTCGGCCATAATAAATAAAGTTTGTCTTTAACATAATAATAATAAAAATTTAATATTATGTCGGCGATTAATAAAAGGACGTGTTTTCATTTGAATTAAATCCTAGGCTATATAATACATGGACATGTATTTTCGTTCGAATTAAATCCTAGGCTATAAACGTTTGTCTTTATTATTGTTGACCATTAATTAAAATGTAAAAAAACAGTAAAATGTAATAGAAAGTATTTAATGAGAAGTAAAAAAGTAAAAATGTAAAATGTATTGTCGACCATTAATTAAAATGTAAAAAAAAAGTAAAATTATGGAAAGTATTTAAAAAAAATCCATGTCTGCTCATAAAATAAAATATTATGAAAAGTAATTAAGAAATAGATGTTCATTTATAAAATAAAAAAATTAAAACTTAAACCCAGATCTATCAATCAAGAGAGATTAAATTTCTTGAGTTTAAATTTAAAAAAAGAAATACACCTCAAGAAATTGGATCCCTCTCAATGCTTGATAGATACGGGTTTAAGATGGATCTATGTTGGTTTTTAATAATTTTCTAATTTTTGCTGACGTGGTAGGATGCTGGTGTGGTGTGACATGTTGCTTCCCATGTGGCATTTGGTCCCAAGTGTCATCATCGAGTTCTTCATTGTTGTCCTCGACTCTTTCCATGCTATTATGACTTGTTAAAAACTCAGGATAAGGTACAATATTCTTTTCATGCATATTATTATCTATTAGGTCATCTGAATGGTCAACATCTTCCTCATCCATTCCCATCTCCATCCAACAATTATAGGGCTTGACCCTATCTCCCAATATTGCATAACCTTATCCCTCACCTCCATTGCATCACACTGAGTGCATTGCACAATGTTGAAAATGGATGATCACACTTGATTGTCAAGCAAAAAACTCATGACGTTTTAATATTTTTATTTCCCTTCAATTTAAGTTCACATAAATTAATGACTAGTCAAATTTAGTTTTAAAAAATTTAATAAATTGTGGCAGTTTTAAAATAAAATATTGATGATTATTTTCAAACATTTTCATTATAAATACAAATAAAAAGTAATACAACAAACATTATAAAATAAAAACTACTATTAAAATTTTAATATAAATTATATACTATATATAACTTATAAATTTTAATCTAAATTATATATTATATATAGTATAGCTTGAGTGGGCCCAACGGTTAAGAATACGTGTTTCCTCCTGGGAGTTCATAGGTTCAAATCTAGAGGGGGGTTAGGGTATGTACACCTATGTAGACTTTAGCAGTTGCATCCCTAGGTAGAGGGGGTCCCTTGTCCCACAAACACTTGGCTCTAACCTTAAAAATAGATTATTATTATTATTATTATTATTATTATCATCATCATCATCATGTGGTTCATGGCACCAGATATTAGTGCTCTCTATGTCCACAGTTAACCCCCCCCCCCCACACCTCGATATTCCATGAGGAATGTGGGAAGACCGAATATTGCTGCTGTGATGGTGGCTCAATGAGAGCATCAAGTATGCCCATTTAAGGGCTCAACATGTCACTTACAAGGAATTTAAATTGGCTGGAGAAGGTGACAATCATTCCTTCCAACCACCCCAGCTACATCCAATGGAGATCTATTGAAATAGATTATTATTTTATTATAACTAAAAAAGGTATTACATGAATTGAAATTACTTTATTTGCATATATAAGCAAAATCCAAATTGAATAATTGTATCTATTTAAGCAATAATATTTGTAAAATAAGTATTTAAAACCATATTATTCTACCAAATGAAATGTAATATGATAATATCTAGGAAGAGTGGGACATAAAACTATAATAACTCTCAATGATAATAAATAAAATATTTAAATTTGATGATCATTCAAAAATATACAAATAAAATAACAACATACATACATAACATATTGCTCCTTTCCTTACCTAGTATTTGAGCCTTGAATATCCAATATTTGAAGTTTCAACTTCTCCTTCCCCCACATAGTGTTTTTTCAATGAATTGATTTAAAATTTAAAACACACACACACAAACACACAAACACACACACACACACACACACACACTATATATATATATATATATATATATATATATATTCCTTCTTATTTTAAGTGTGCATTCATATATTAAGTATTGAAAGTTAAACCATCTTAGATCCAAATCCTAGGCTCTATCAAGCGTCGAGAGGGATCAAATCTCCCGAGGTGCAAACTGCTCAGGTATTGCACTCAAGGAGATATTCAAGGAGAGGTATTGCACAAAGTAAAAAATAATCAAATCAATATGCATCTTATCTTTAAATCTTACTTCTTTATTTTATTCCATTGATTATTTTACTTATTTTTTTTACTCGACAAACTTACATGATCTCCCTCATATTTACTTTTCACTTTGTATTATTATGTTTTGTTTATGGCCGACATAATATTTATTACTTTTTACTTTGTATTATTTTTTTTGTTTACTTTGTATTATTTTGTTACTCGAGACAAACACTCTACGAACGTTACAAGATCTCCCTCATATTTATTTTTTACTTTGTATTATTCTTTTTTTTTGTGGCCGACATAATATTTATTACTTTTTACTTTGTATTATTCTTTTTTCTTTACTTTGTATTATTTTGGTACTCTACAAACACACACATGTTACAAGATCTCCCTTATACTGGGCTGTAGAGCGCCTCTCGGCACAATTAAGGTCCCTCCATAACCGGTTGGGATTCGATAAAATAAATAAATCAAGTGCATTAAAATCACTATCATTAATAGTTTGAGTTCGAGTTAAAAGTTGACAAACTCAACCTTTTTGGCGAGTTTCTATTTTTCAAAGGTTAAAGTTCCTAGCAATGAAGGTGGAATTATAACTTTGAAAAAAATTCTCACTTGCACCAAGGAATAATTTTAACAGAAAAGAGATTGACTATGTCCACTTATTAACTTACTCCACAATTATATAACAGTTTTCCACACATAAAAAAGCTTCCTTCTTGTTATCCTTCATAATTAAATAAATCAATATGTTGTTACATAGTATCTTCCTCCTATTGATCAAAAGTTGTTGAAAAAAAAAATATCCTTATAGGATTCATTTCTTAAAGGATTCACAATCCTTCATCCAAAAAAGAACCAAAAAATAATACTATTTACTCATACATAACCAATAAAACTCTATTTTTTCATATATTAGAGCTACTAAACTATGCCTGCTATATTATGGAATATATCCCACCCTCCCATACTCGTTGGGAGGGAGATATTTTCCCATTTTTCAAGATGTATTTTTCAACTCATTTGCAGCACCTGACCATAAAATATTAATAATTTTGTTTCTAACCATATGCAAGATGGATACATGGAACATTGCTAGAGAAAACCAATATACATGTATACCAGTCAATGGAGACTTCACTAAAGTGAACCTGCCACCCAAATATAGCCATCTATAACACCAATTTCCTATTCTTTTTTATATTTTTCTAATGATCCATATCCAATCAGATTTTAAATAATTATTGGGTTTCAACTACCATCCAAGATATTTAAATACTTGTTCTAAAGTCCCAGTCTTGTAAGGGAACCAAGAGGAAATATGAATACAACCATAATCATCCACCTCATTTCTCTGAAAGCATGATTTATTTGTGATAGCCTCCATCCTAGAGGTATCACAAAAAAGGAAATAATATCTAAGAAAAGTTTCTAATCTTGAACTATACCATTACCAAACAGAAGGACACCATTAACAAATAACAAGTGAGTTACAAAATGTGTAGTAGAAATATTTACTCCTTTTAGTATTCTTTTTCTCCTAGAATTACCAATAAGCCTACTTATCCCTTCTATCATAAGAAGAAAGAGGAGAGGATATAAAGTACATCCTTTCTTGAATCCCTTGCACCCCTTAGAAAACTCAGTGGAGGAGCAATTAACTAATACTAGAAAACAAGAAGATGTGATACGTGCCATAATCCAATCTATAACTTCTAGTGGCAAACCAACCTATGTTATACCTCTGTATTCCACAGTGTCGCATCTCCACCACAAACAGAGTTGACGACACTTTCCCTACTATTTGAACCACCCAGAAGATGAGTAATCCTTGAAGGTAAATCCACCCTGTCAGGAATTAACCCAGCTGAGGCCCTATTTACCCACACTGCCGCGCCTTGCTCAGTTATAGGTGCGTGGTAGTCTACACTACCGCGCTATGATTTGTCCCCAGAACGCGGTACTACCGCGTTATGCTCAGACTGCAGGGCGCGGTACTCTTTTATTAGCCTTTTTTCCATGGCTTGTGGGATTTTGGATTTTCAAAGATAGTGGAATATTGGGGTCCTTGATTCGATCCCAACTCGCTTTCTGTGATTAGAAACCTTGATCCACTTATCTCTCCCTAGATCCACCCATATCTCTTGTTAGTTAACCCTACCATACACTATAAAAGAGAGGCATTCCATGGGGAAAGGGGAGGACTCTTGGAGTATCAAACTTATGATCTTGCAGCATTGTGGAGATAGCTAGAGGAGAAGGCACTTGGAGCTGGAGGACTAGCTTGGACATCAAGCAACCTTTGTAAGCATTCTTCAAGTTGTAATAAGATAACTTGTCTTGTTTTTCCCATTTCATGTGTATGGCATAAGTTCTTAGCATGGGATGTATCTAACCTAGATTTGAAATTAATCTTTACATTCAAGGTATTTGGAAGCTTGCATGTTTGTTCTTTGGATGATCTTAACAGGTTCTACATTGGAGCTTTGGGTCAAGAGCTAAAAGCGGGACAAACGTCAGTTTGAAAGGTGTGTCTTATCTCTCATTGTTTCTGAATACATTTAATCTTGCTGTAAAATTTAGTTCAGGAATTTCAAGGTAGCATTTGTTGTGTTTTGTTCTTAGCTTAGAGTTAGTGAAAGTCTGCTTTAAGTTAAGGGAATTTTGACTTATCCGTAGAGAAAAATTCTGCCAAACAAGAATGGCGACTCCGCTAGTTTTGTTGTCTGTTTGATTGATTCAGTTCACTGTCATCCATCTGTTGATTGTGATTTGTTTTATTGCACTTCAAACCAATTTGAATCTTGGTCTTTTTTTACCTTTATTCACCCCTCCTCACTGTATTTTTTCTCCTTGTCTGATCACTGAGTCCCCTGGGTTAGCAACAACCCTGAAAACTCCTTTTCTTTTCTCAAGTTGCGCTTTTTCCTTACCTTGCCACAGTACTGCGCCCTCTGAACTGCCTACAGCGTGGTAGTACCGTGTTCTCTGCTTTAGTACCAGAGCGGTACTGTCACAGTGCAACGCTTCAGTCAAACCCTGACACGCGGTAGTGTCTACAAATTTTTAAATTTTTTTATCCTTGCTTGGTTTCCTGAGTCTCTCTCTGCCTTAGGTAGTATTTACTGTTGCCTATTAACATCCTGGTCATTTTTACAGTCTGTGTGGTCTGATTATTTCCTTGTTGTGAGCTTGATTCGTTTGAATTAGTGACATTATAGACATATTGGGTCATTTTCCAGTTTGATTGCATTGGCTTGATTTTTTCACCACAACCAACTCAACACCACTATTCTCTTTTACTGAGCCCTGTAGATTTTACAGTCACATTATTTCCATCATTTTCAGTAATTAAAATATTATCATTCGAGAGCAATTCTGTTGTTTGAATCGAAAAGGTCTAGTAGCATTATTTTGCATTAGGAAATGAACCATTGATTTTTCCACAGAAATTCTCATATTTGAAGCATTGTAGATTATAGAATCAGTGCATTGAAAAGAGTGTTTATTTCAGTTTGGCTTTGTTTATAAAAAGAAAAGAAAAATCGTTTACTTTGGTTCTTGATTGCTTGTGAAAAATTTCATGCATATTTGATCGAAGAACTCTCTCTTTTCTTTAGCTAGATTTCATCAAAGACAAAGGCTTATTTTTTATTCATTATCATTTGCATGGTTTGAGTCGTCATAACACCATCAAGTTTCACGTCCACTACCTGATTGAGTAAGACGGCCACTAAAATTAATCTCCCTAATTAAACCAACATGAACCTCACTTGAGGAAATCAAAAGAATTTGGTAGCTAGGTAGGACATCGGGGATAGGCATCAAAATAATTCCCCCTTGTCATTTTCATCTGAAACATAGTTGTTGTCTTCTAGGGAACTAAAATCCTCTAGTATTTATTGACACGGTCACAGCCAGTTTTTGGAGGGGCCTCCTGACTGTTTCCAACTTTCAGGGGTTAAACGGCCACGAGATTGAGAACCGGACGGACTCTGTGGAATACCGCACTCCACTTAGCCCTAAGGCAACATCGATCGCTGTCTTCTTCGGAAGGCTGAAGTGCCCAAAACCTTTTCTGACATGTCATGAACGAGGTAGCTTAGTATCTATTCTACTAGGGCTCTTTTACCCAGAATCCCTTTCGGTAGAGGGATATCCTTCTTATATCGGTCTCTCATGTTGTATTGTTCGACTTGGATTTCATCACCTTGCGAAGGATACAGCTTGTTGAGGTCTCCAGCTCTTAGTTAGGAGTTTGCTTGTTATCTCATCTTCGTAGAGGGTCATTTTTCTTTATAGGGACTGCTTGTTGGCATTCTGGCCATTTTTTGTATCAGCTCGCTTATTGAGACAACGGTCTCAGTATAGATTTTAGAGCTTGCTTTTTAGGCCTGCGAGCCTTGCTTTTTCTAGCTCCTCTTCTGCACACTCGGTTGCATTAGAGTTTTTGATTTCTTTGTTACGACACTGCCCCCGATTTTCATTTTCCTGTCATCATGTCAGATCAACCACGAAGATCACAAAGAATACAGGGCCAAAGCCCTCCACCACCACCACCGCCACAGACTTCCGGTCCTCCTGCATCACGCATTCCCGCTCCTCCTGGCCGCGGTGCTGGTCGAGGCAACATTCCACCGCCGATACGTACAACATCCTCAGTTCCGCCCGTAACTGCCACTCACAGCATAGTCTCAGAATCTATTGTAGCTTCTGCAACCACTAGCATATCTGAGACTTCCACTGTCACTTCACCCACTGTCATTCCAGATTTATCTATCACAGTGGACACCGTTATAGCGGCTGAACCTAGTACAGCCCAAAGTACTAGACCAGAGGTCATCCTTCTACCTGATGTCAGCACTTCCCGTCCATCAGACACTTTTCACAATGACACAGACGGATCTGTTGGCACCACAGAAGGCTCCGACCAGGACATACCTGGATTGATTTCAGTCCCAGGCAGGTACGTTGAAATCGTTGAAGATACTCAACTTCCTGACACATCTTTTGAACCTGATTATGGCTTCATCACTTCCCAGGCAGAACTTTCGCCTGTTATTACTACGTCACCCAGTGTTCATCCTCAGGAAACAAGTTCTTCTAGCAACGTACCTCGTACTGTAGATCTACCCAACCTCCCTCCGGGACATGAAATCATGGCTGAACATCCATTCTAGTATGGTTAGTCTAGCAAACTCCCCATTAGCATCGGCACGGTTTAGACACAACAAAGAGAAAATGCTCTCGACAGCGTCTAGATATCCCCCTGTTACTCGTCCTTCTGACTATAGGGATCCCAACATCCCATCTAGCATAGAGTTTCGTCACTCCTTTGCAGACGGCTCAAGGCCTTCGGATTTTACCATACCTAGGTTCCCACCGGATCCCCAAAACCCTTTTCAGGATATGAACTCGGACCCAGTTCTCGATGGTCCTCCTATCATTGAACACGCTATGGACGACGCCGATACTCCTGGGTTAAACTCCCCACATTTGCTGCCATCACCTATTTTTGGCACACATTCTATGAGAGATAACCCAGTTTTTTCCCCATCCTCGCCTATAAGATATGGAAGACCCCCTCAGCAAATCGGTACTTTTGGCGCCGTTGGCCAATCCACGCTATCATATCTGACCAACGACGGAAGAACACCTAGTCATACTACTGGATCTTCCGGTTGGACCGGAGGATCACCTTCAGCCACCATTTACACTATCTCAGGAGGTGGACAACCGACTGCAGTGGTCCCTAACGCCAACATGCAAACCCCCCCTGGTGGGCCATCAACCCAACCATCTAGGGTACAACCTTTTGTTGGGAACCCCATTGTTAGTCAGCAACCTCCTCCTCTAGGGTCATCAACCCAACTAGTTGGAGGACAACCTTTTGTTGGGAACCCCGTTCCTACTCAACAGCCTCCTCTTATAGGGCCATCCAACCCATCTGCTGGCGGACAACCCATTGGTTCCATCCAACAACTCTCCCAACCAGCAGCTTCTACTCAATACGGTATGTACAACACACCTGGCAGTGGACAACCTTACTCCAGTCTTCCAACCGGACCTTATTCTCAACCTCCCCTGTCAGGTATGCTTTCTTCTCGGGACCCTCAAATCCCACAGAGTGGGGGGTACTCACTTTTTGGAAACTGGAACCAAGCTGGGGGGCAATCTCAAATTCCCCCCAACTTGAATTCTGGTTTCCCTTACCCTTCAGCTACTACAACTCCATGGAACCCATCACTTCAATTTCCACTCGCTCCTCAAGCAGGAACGAGCCTTCCATGGACACAACAGTCGCAGCCACCCCCCAATCCTGCTGTGGGAAACTTTCCATTCACTCAATACGGTGGTAACATTCCTAGAACGCAACAATTCCAAGGAACTTATTCCCAACAAGGAGCAGCAACCATTCCTGGGTATCAGCATCCCCAGGGTACCATACTCACTCAGCAGAACATCCACCAACCGGTTGCCTACAATCAACTGGTTAACCAGATGGCTTACCACCCGCACAACTTCCAGCAATACCCCCCGGGAAACACATATGGGTATAACACACAGCAGTATGCTATGCAGGGCCCTCCAGGTTTCTCTGCACCACATGGTTATTACTCATACCCGCAGACTAACCGTCAACTTCCCTTTTTGGCCACACTTGACTTACCTGATTTGTCAAGGCTTATTAATGATCCTATATGGCATGAACCTCACTGGCCACCTATCCCATCCAAACTACCATCGGACATTCCTAAGTTCGATGCCAAGCCCGGGGAAGACCCCAAGAACCACGTGATGACCTTCCATCTTTGGTGTTCATCCAACTCCTTGATGGATGATTCCATCCGACTTCGGCTCTTCCAACGCACACTTACCAGCACGGCAACAAAATGGTATATCGAGCTGCCACAACACTCTTTTCGTGATTTCAACACTTTGGCTATGCAGTTTCTGACTCATTTCCAACTCCCCATCCAGTATGAGACTGGAACAGAACTGTTAACATCACTGCATCAAACCACTTCTACACATATTTCAGATCGCATCCATGAGTGGCAACGACGCCATAGGCTAATAAAGGCACCTATTCCGGATCAGCTACTTGCTGATTGGTTCACAAAATCCTTTTTGCCTCCCATAGCCAGAGATATCGCTATGCATGGACCGGTTACAGAAGAACAAGCCATCTCGGCAGCCCAGTACATGGATTTGGTATACACTCAATCCAGTACTTTACATGAACTTCTTCCTCATGCCTCCCGCGTTAACACTGATCCAACCAAGCCTACCACTGAACGTCCCATTGATGGTATTGTCAGGTCAATCAAGGCCCAGCCTATTACAAACTCGACGGGACAACAAGCTTCTGCTTCCCCCGCTCTACCCCAGGCTGCTTCGAAAACAAATACTTCTCCTGCTATTTCCTCCGAATTGAACGCAGTTCAATCTACATCACAACCATCCGGGGGAAAGAAGAAAAACAATCGTGGCAAACCCAAGAAAAACCAGCAGGAGAATCCCAAGCCACAGCCCACCCAGAATGACCAGAAACCACGTAGAAAGGCGAAGTTTCCTTGCCTAATTTGTCAGGATGATCATTACACGCGTGACTGTCCCTACAAGGATGAGGTAAACAAGTTCGTTAAAGGATCCGCTCGCCCGGCAGTGTTAACTGACCCTTTCCCCCAACAACAATAGGAAATTGTTGCCCAAGAAACCCCACAAGGGGGCAACCCGACCAATCCTACCCGCGGAGAGACGTCCACAAACCGCGAAATCCTAATGACGAGTAATGAAGAAGTCCATATCACCACTCGTTCAAAGGAGTACGACAACCCTCCAAGTTCAAACAAACAACCCGAGATAGCCAAAGGCAAATCTCCTATTGAAGATCTGATTCCTATTCCCCCCCCTACCGGTCATCTCCATATCGAGAGACCGCTTACGGACACAGTGCTACGCCCACCCAAGGGCACCATACGTAAGGCGACATTTAATCCGAATGCGCGAGCTGCCCAAAACTACAACATTGTTGAGGATTTGGCTCAAGCACCTTGCGCCATGTCGACTCTCGAGGTTCTCCAACACTGCCCCACGCAGCATAGAACCCTACTTTCAGCACTGGGGGCAATGGACCCAGATACTTCAAACTCCATCATGTTTAACTTGGAGCATGCCAAACCTAGGCTTTCTCACCAGTTAGCCTTCCAGGTTCACACAAAAATACGTGGAAATATCATCCACCGCACTGTGTTAGATGAAGGTGCTTCCACGTCGATTATGTCTTTGAACTGCTGGAGAGCCTTAGGCTCACCTGAAGTCACGACTTCTCCTACCACTCTCAGGGCGTTTGATGGACATGGTTTTCAACTTTATGGACTCATTCCCTCAATTGGTGTTGAACTGGGGGGTAAAACAGTATCCGTACATATTGAAGTCGTAGATGCGCCATTGGACTACAATCTCCTACTTGGTCGGAACTGGTTTTATGCCATGACCGCCATAGCATCTACAGTCTTCCAGATCGTGCAATTTCCTCATGAAGGGAAAATTGTCACTATTGATCAACTTGATTACTGTATCCTAGACTCCCACCAGCACTCCACCAACACCATCCCGTTATTGGATCAACCTCGATACCGGTTCCAAGACATTGGTGTTGGTCTCATGAAGGATTATTCCCTCATCGGAGTCTTTCCAGAGCTGGGAACCCCTGTTTAACCAGTTAACATGATTTCATCCAGTGATTCATGGGTGATTCCGAGTCCCACTCAGATTGAAGACTACGGTAACTCTATGCCTCTCAACAGAAACCTCGCAGCCTATGACGCGATCCAATCAGCCACCAATTGGGTCGACTGTTCTACTCATCATTTCGTGGCACAGCTCTCGGCTGAGACTCATCCATACCCACCACTCTTTGATCCTCTCAATTTGATTTTTCCCACGGACGAATCAATTATGGAGGTTATGTGCGGTGATGAGCCACCATGGGGATATTTTCATCATCGATCTTCATTCCCCACCATTCAGCCACTTGAGCCTGATACAAAACCCAGCACTTCACTTGGGATGGTTGAAACCAAGTTCCCCACTTCCCTCGACGAGGTATTTTCTGAAGGAAACTTGGCCAATCTTATGGCAACCACTCCCATCGATATTTCAGTGAAGCCTGGTATCGTGGAAAACATGCACATTGGCAAAACATGTACTCCCCTTGAAATGGAGTTCTATACTGCCTACTTCAAAACTTTCCACGATGTTTTTTCTTGGAGTTATGAAGAAATGCCAGGAATTGACCCCTCGATCGTGGTCCATGAAATTCCAACTTTCCCTGGCACCCGACCTGTTCGGCAAAAGCTTCGACCCGTTCATCCTCGTAAGGCAGCCGCCATTAAAGCAGAAGTTGAAAAACTTTTGCGTGCTGGTTTTATCTATCCTGTCCCATTAACAGAATGGGTATCCAACATCGTCCCCGTAGCCAAGAAACAGTGAACGATCAGAGTCTGTGTTGATTACCGTGATTTGAATAAGGCTTGTCCAAAGGACAACTACCCAACTCCGTTTATCGACCAGATCATCGATAACTGTGCCGGGAGTGTCATCTTTTCATTTATGGATGGCTTTTCCGGCTATAATCAGATCGATATCCTCCCAGCCGACCAGCACAAAATGGCCTTTATCTGCCCTTGGGGGATTTTTGCATATCGAAAGTTACCTTTTGGCCTGAAAAATGCTGGAGCAACTTTCCAACGGGCGATGTCCTACGCATTTCATGACATCAAACATATTGTAGAACCATATCTTGATGACCTTCCCACTCACTCTTGGACCCGGGAAGACCATCCAGACCACTTAAGTGCCACCTTCGAAAGGTGCCGTCGCTACAATATACGTTTGAACCTACATAAGTGCGTCTTCTGTGTAGAAGCCGAAAAACTGTTGGGCTTCATAGTCTCCAAAGACAGGATACGTTTAGATCCCGCAAAGGTAGCAGCTATCTTAGCCCTGCCTTCACCTACCAATATTCCAGAACTTCAATGTTTGCAAGGGCATGCAAACTTTCTACACCGTTTCATCTGCAATCTGTCTGAGATAACAAAAGGCTACATGCGGCTTCTCAAGAAGAATGTTCCCTTTATCTGGGATGAGGAAGCCCAACGCTCCTTTGACAATCTAAAGGCATCCTTAACCAAAGATCCTGTGATTCAACCCCCCGATTACACACGGGACTACATTCTTTATCTCGCAGCCTCGACTTCCACCATCGGTATGGTGCTAGTCCAGGAAGACCAAAACAGCATAGAACATGTGGTGTATTATCTTAGTAAGAGTCTTCTTGACTCCGAAACTTGCTATTAACATGTTAAAAAGCTGGCTCTGGCAACAGTATTTGTTGTCCAGAGATTCCGTCACTACATCTTACTCCGCTAGACCACTGTTATAGCCGACTTCAACCCAATGTATTATATCCTCACACGTCAGGTGCTTGGGGGCAAATACTCTCGTTGGATTGTCATCCTTCAAGAGTTTGACTTGGAGTTTGTCAAGGCTAAGTCCAAGAAGTCTCTGGTCTTCGCGGAGTTAATTTGTAACTTGCCCCGTGCTACTGAGCAACCCGAGCCCATTGATTCTCTTCATGATGAATCATTGTTCCTCATTAGCACGTCTGATCTGTGGTACGGAGATATTCTTTTATATCTCCAAACCCAACGCTTCTGTCCCGATCTCACTCGCGATGAACGGCAACGCATCCGACATCACGCAAAATACTATCTCATAGTCAACGATACTCTTTATCGACGTGGTGTCAACACCGTTCTTCGACGTTGTTTGACCTTAGATGAGGCGGAACGCGTCCTTAATGACTGCCACGCTGGAGCATGTGGTGGTCATCTCTCTAGGATGGCTACGGCCCAGAAAATACTACGAGCAGGATACTTCTGGCCCTCAATTTTCAAAGATGGCATTGAAACAGTCAAGAAGTGTCCCCCATGCCAATTCTTTCATAGTAAAGCATGCTCGCACCCTGCTCCACTCCATCCTGTTATTGCCATCGGCCCTTTTTCCAAATGGGGCATCGATTTTATGCACTGTAAGCCCACTTCGGCCGGGGGGCATAGCTATGTCATAGTAGCTGTCGACTATTTTACAAAATGGGCTGAAGCGATGCCTACGTATGCTGAGGATGGAAAAACAGCAGCACAGTTCATATTCAATCATATTATAGCTAGATTCGGGGTCCCACAGTCTATTGTGACCGATCATGGTTCCCATTTCAGGAACCATATGATCGAAGAACTAAGTGCCAAGCTGGGTTTTCGTCACGAAAACTCAACCCCGTATTACCCACAAGCTAATGGCCAAGTTGAAGCCATTAACAAAGTCCTAAAACGAATGATTCAACGCATTGTGGGTACCCAGAAATCCAACTGGCACTCAACTCTATTCTCAGCACTGTGGGCATACCGAACCTCAGTGAAAAGTGCTACTGGGTTTACACCATTCCAACTGGTGTATGGCCTAGAAGCCATTTTGCCGATTGAATGTGAAATACCATCACTCAAGATAGCCATAGAGCTACTGCCACACACCACTTCTGAAGAGGAACGGTTTCTATACCTAGCCAAGCTAGATGAAACCCGTCGCGACGCTGCTTTAGCTAATGAAGCCCACAAAAAACGCGTCAAAGCTCAATATGACAAATCCGTTCAACCTCGGATATTCAATGAAGGCGACCTCGTACTTACATACAATCAAATGCATGATAAGCTTGGAAAAGGAAAGTTAGAATCTATGTGGTACGGCCCCTTTATTGTAAAACGTGTGTTAGAAAAAGGAGCCTATGAACTAATCGATTGTGATGGTACGCCATTGGCACGGCCCCGCAATGGGCTATACCTTAAATGCTTTTACGCGTAAGGTTGCCCTATGCGGGTTACTTGTTGTACATAATGTACTTAGTTTTCTTTTACTTTTTGGTGTGCGCATGGACCTCATGTATCCACTCTTACGTTGACTCGTGACTTTATGTGCAGATGTCTGCCTACTTTGGATTCGCCGATGATGCAAGCCGACATACCCGAAATATCGCTTCCGCAGCATGGGTAATCTATTCTCCCACTGGCGAGCTGTTTTCTTCAGGGGCCAATTGTTTAGGTCCTACAACCAACAACATTGCAGAGTACCATGCGGTCATCGGTCTCTTGACGGAGGTTGCTTCACTCGGTATTGACTCCCTAGCAGTCTTTTTAGACTCCCAGCTCATGGTGTCTCATCTGAACCGTGTTTACACAGTTCGCGATCCTATACTACTTCATTTATTTCGGAGAGTACGCCTCTTGGAATGATCATTTAGTTTCATTTCATATCAACATATACCGAGAGAATTCAATTGTATAGCTGATTCATTGGCTAATTACATTTTGGATTGGCATCTTGCCCACATATAAAAATACATCATAAAAATAGAATACACAAGTCACTATAAATAAATAGATCATGAAAATAGGTCCATATCATTGTATATAAGAGTGTTTTCCAAATACATAAGAGTTTGTGTCAAAGACAAAATTTGGGACCAAATCCCATACAAAATTTGGCTCTCAAAGCCTACATATCATGTACATGCTGTAAAAAGATCAAAATCTATCATCTACGGAGATCTGGGAGACCTATCGTGTCCCTCATCAGAGTCCTTGCGCTGATGATGATAACACACCACAGCTCGAGCCACCCTACGAAGAAGTCGACCAATATGACTAGGCACACCTACAGTATGCCGCTGGAGGTGCAAAGGGACGTCATCCATCCTCATAGCAGGGATACCATGAGTCAAGCCCTGTAAGTTCCTCTCTATATCCCGGACTCCTCCTGCTTCATCTTCGTCCTCCTCCTCCTCTTATGGATCGGCTTGGCGATCAACACCACCGCGACGTAAGGGAGAGTACCCAGCTGGTCTCTGTGGTCCACGGTCTGCGACATGCATATGAACATACATTAGAAGTCTTTTACACATTCCAAAGAAGCAATAAAAATTATATATTCAAAAATAAAAAATAAAACACATATCCTTGAAGGTCATACCTGAGTCGTCCCAATCTTCATCCTCTGGCAATGCCAAGTCGATGTCCTCACGGAAGTCTACCTCGGCATAGGGGTAGTCATCGATCATAACTATCTGCTCCTCGAGCCAGGAAAAGAAATCCTCACCAAAGGCTAGGCGCTGAGGTCCCCCGAGACGTCCCGCATAATCACTCCATCGAGCCATCCATGGCTCGGTCGGTGGACGGGGGGGATATAGATATCTGCGGGCGCAATAATGGCACCCTCGCCAAAAAGAAGGTGATTAGGATACTCCCATAGCCAAATTGGGAATTCTTTCCAACCCTACACTTGTGCACTTGTTCTTTGAGATTGGCCAACATCGCCTCGCACCAGTTGAATACTGTTCCCCCCATACACTCCGCTGCGAGATTCACTTGTGTGCGGGACGCCTGATGCGGACTCACACTTCCTGCTGCACGCGTGATGGTGAACAGTACGGTTTTTACAGGGATTTCTATAACATCCTTTATGGCCACCTTCCCACTTTTCTTACCCGAACCCTGACAGCAATATCAAGCAATCAAGTCATCTGTACTCGATTCCGAGGCTGAGTATCCAATAAAGTTCACCCGGGCCCCTCTTTTCGAGAGGCCCGTGAGGAAATAAATATCCTCGAGTTGGATTTCGAGAACATGCTCTCCCACTCGGAAAGCTTGAATGTCAGGGTCCCACAATTGGATAAGATGAGTGAGAAGCTTGGGTTGCTGACGAATCCCTTTGGTCTTTAAGAACTTCAACAAACCACATTCTCTCAATGCAGTCACGGTCGGTAAGTGATTTTCAGCTGCCAAATCATCTACTTCGTGCTCTCTTTCTTTCCAGCTGACCATTTTGTTCCAAACAAGTTGCAAACTCCTGCAAAAAGTCAGGGAAAACATTTAGTAACTATTTAACAACTTAGTTTCAGCAAAAAATTTGAGAAAATTTGATTTTTTCATCTAAAAAATCGCCTTCACTGTGCCTGGGGAAAACTCTGTCGCGCGGTACTATACAGTACCGCGCCTCGGTTTGGAACCATAGCGCGGTACTGTCTAATAGTACCGCGTTTCTCGATAGAGCCCCCACGCGGTACTATGAATGGCGATTTTTGCCCAGTAGGGCTCGCCCAAAAAATCATTTTTTCCTATTGAAAGCAAATGATTCCTACATGAAATGAAAGAGGAGATCGAGGGCTCTTACCTGGCTCAGACGGTTGTTGAAATGGTGTCGCGGAACTCCCTATATGGATCCTTGAAATTTTGCTCCTCAAAATGGGTAAAAATCTCCTCTTTGGGTAAAAACACAAATAAAATGGTAATTTCTATTTTTACCCATCCTTTTATAATTTTTACACCTATTTTTTAATTATTATTTTTAAATGGTTAAAATAAAACCCTTTTCACATTGCTAATATCTAGTTTTTTGAGCACTTATTGATAGGATCCCCGGTAAAAAGCGATATATTCACACTGGCGTTTATTCATGATTTGACCTTCATTTTGAGCCTACTTTATCTTTTTCGTGCTCTGGATTTAAAACATGAAAAAGATTCCAAGCGCTTTCACACTCATCTCGTGCTTGTCAAACCCAAGTAAATGGTGTCGAGTACGGTCAACTTTACTCATGCTCGTTAAATGATGAGGAAAGTATAATTAAAAAATTACGAAAAAGAACATTGGAGTCCATAGTTAAGCTCTTTTCAGACTCCCTAAAATTGAAAAGATTGCCAAGTGATCTTGACTCTTTCACATTTGTAAAAGTATCTGAAAGGTCGTCTATTCGGTGATAGGTTACCCCTTTTTCGGCCCGTCTAGACTATTTATGAGAAAGGTATACCTCAGTCAATCTCAGCTGGGAGAATTCTCTCAGGAATTGTTTTACACTTTTTCGGGATCAAGGGATTAAATTTACGAAAAAGTACATTGTGGAGCTTCCTTTAAGTTTTTCAGGCTCTCTAAATGTGAAAAACTACCGAGCTTTCCTTCCTTGGGCTCGTTAAAATTTAACATCGAAGGACCCATTTTGGGGATGAACCCCTCCTTTCTCAGGTTCGTAAAACATGTGAGATTGGACTCATCTATGAGATGAGCTACACCGAGCATCTGTTATCCTCTTCAAGCTCGAAAAACAACAGAGAGGTACTCGTCTATCATGTCGGGGGAATATGGGGGAACAAGTCAAGTTTGTTTATGGCAGCTTGTCAGTTTTTACCTTTGAACATGGCATGTGTCTGTCTCTTGTCTATATTGGGTATCCATTTTTTCACTTAGTAATGGTCATCATCCTGAGTCGTCTCCCTAGCCACGAGCCTACTCATCCGGTGTCTACCCTCTGCTATCAATACTCCCTGCTACCAAGTCCTGTTACATGCCGTTATATGTTCAAAGGGTTGCATTGATCAAGTCATTCATTGTGTCAGGCCTCCGCTGTGTCAGTACATACTCCATTATTCCATCATCTTATCGTTCGTGCCGATTTTGTGTCGATGATGTGGGAATCATTATGGCCCACCTTCAACGAGTCCATTCCCGTCGACGCCAAATCACTATCCGGGAATTGGACTTAGAGATCAACCATTAGTACCTTGGTACCTGCATGCCTCAATGGCAGGTTTCCTCGTGTTCAACAGTAGGTTCACATCATTGACCTCTGATCGAACAATCTCTCGGATGCTCGACATCAACTCATCTATTTGCATTTCATTGAGATGTACTTCAGATACCTTGGGGATCATCGTCATCATTGGTGATTTGCCTCGCATTTGTTAACGGTTCACATCATTGACCTGTAATCAAATGGTTTCTACCATGTTCGACTTCAACATCTTGTAATCACATGGCTAGATTCGTATCTTTTTGCGATCGGGTAGAAGACCCTGGGCACACCTCTGTATCTTGATTACGTCCAGGTTGCGATCGAGATGTCTTTTGTATTGTCACACAGATCCACTAATTGTATTGGTCGTGGCTGTGTCATTATTGTCTCATGGATCTACGCTTGTTCATAGTAGCCATGATCTGTCCATAGTCTATATCATCTCAGTACTCATGGATCTGCAATGTATTGGTCGGCAGCCATGCTTTGAGTCATTTGTTTCCGAGCATGGGGATGCCCGCCTCGGTGGTATATCTAACACTTTGTTCCTGTTTCAGCTCCTTGTCGCTCTCCTTGATGCTATCTCTGCACAATATTCATAAAGTCTTTCAGCCATCAGTTCCTTCTGACCTCACACTTTAGGGGGCATCTGTTATACCTTTGTATTCCACAGTGTCGCATCTCCACCACAAACAGAGTTGACGACACTTTCCCTACTGTTTGAACCACCCAAAAGATGAGTAATCCTTGAAGGTAAATCCACCCTATCAAGAATTAACCCAGCTGAGGCCCTATTTACCCACACTGTCGTGCCTTGCTCAGTTATAGGTGCGCGGTAGTCTACACTACCGTGCTATGATTTGTCCCCAGAACGCGGTACTACCGCGTTATGCTCACACTGTAGGGCGCGGTACTCTTTTATTAGCCTTTTTTCCATGGCTTGTGGGATTTTGGATTTTCGAAGATAGTGGAAGATTGGGGTCCCTGATTCGATCCCAACTCGCTTTCTGTGATTATAAACCTTGATCCACTTATCTCTCCCTAGATCCACCCATCTCTGTTGTTAGTTAACCCTACCATACACTATAAAAGAGAGGCATTCCATGGGGAAAGGGGAGGACTCTTGGAGTATCAAACTTATGATCTTGCAGCATTGTGGAGATAGCTAGAGGAGAAGGCACTTGGAGCTGGAGGACTAGATTGGACATCAAGCAACCTTTGTAAGCATTCTTCAAGTTGTAATAAGATAACTTGTCTTGTTTTTTCCATTTCATGTGTATGGCATAAGTTCTTAGCATGGGATGTATCTAACCTAGATTTGAAATTAATCTTTACATTCAAGGTATTTGGAAGCTTGCATGTTTGTTCTTTGGATGATCTTAACAGGTTCTACATTGGAGCTTTAGGTCAAGAGCTAAAAGCGGGACAAACGTCAGTTTGAAAGGTGTGTCTTATCTCTCATTGTTTCTGAATACATTTAATCTTGCTGTAAAATTTAGTTCAAGAATAAGGTAGCATTTGTTGTGTTTTGTTCTTAGCTTAGAGTTAGTGAAAGTCTGCTTTAAGTTAAGGGAATTTTGACTTATCCGTAGGGAAAAATTCCGCCAAACACCTGAAGTAGTATCAATATCAGAAATGTCCATTCCACTCTATCATATGCCTTGAACAAATCCATCTTAGTAATAAGGGCATCAAGCTTCTTCATTTTGACCGTATGTAAGAACTAATGAGTGATACCTATAGAATCAAGTATCTTCCTATTGGGTAGGAATCCAAATTGTTCCTTTGATATGACCTCTATAAGTTTTGGTTTAATTTTGTTGGATATGGTTTTGGAAATAATTTTGTAAACTAGGTTACACAAATAAATGGGTCTGTAATCATTGTAAGATTCGAGTTTTTCACATTTAGGAATTAATGCTATAAAAGTGGAGTTTATAGCCCCTGACACTTGACCCTAGTCCTTGATTCTTTAACCATTTTTAAAATATCATGACCAACTAAGTAAAAAAAAACCAAGAAGAATTCCACTATCCAACCACCAGGTCCTAGACTCTATCCTTTTGCAAATTGTTTTAGGGTCTCTTCAACCTCTTTGAATGTAACTAGCCTTCCAATATAAAATCCATCTTCAAGAGAGTAGAAACAAGGATACCATCTAATAATTTTAAGTTGAGATTCAATATTGGTTTTACCTAGATCCATGAATAATGTAGAGAAGTGTTCAATAATAGCTCTTTCCAAATCCCTTTGGGAGTTCTTTGTATTCCCATGTATGTCTTTAATATCCTAGATAACATTATAATTTCTTCTCAAATTCGCATATTGGTGAAAAAATTTGCTCTTCAATCTCCAAGTTTACTCCTTGATCCTTAATAATTTTTCCTTCCTAGATACCAAATTTGCAATTTGCTCTTTGTCCTTAGGATTTTGGAATTCAAACAAACTTTCATTATAGATTTGATTCAATTCCATTTCCACATCCACTAGAACTGTCTAAGCTATTGTTCTTTTCTTTTTCCCAAAGAATAACCACTTTTTTCAAACTTCTAAGTTTCTCAACCATTCTCCTCAAAGAAGAGTCTTCTTATGCAACCTATGTACATTCCCAAAGTATTCTAATCAATTTTGTAAATTCATTATCTTCAAGCCATGCGTGATTAAACTTGGAAGGATAATTATGTTTAACAAAACTCCTTTCAATTTGCATACAAATAGGAGATTGATCAGATATACCATAATTTATAGTATAGGATCTATATCTATCAATTAAATTAACAATATTATTTGGAATAAATAATCTATCAAGTATTTCCCCAACACCATTTCCACCATCCCTACCATTCTTCCCTGTAGGGCATAGTTTAGAAGGTCTAACATCCATAAGATTAACCCCTTGAATTTTTTTTTAAAATATTTAGCTAGCAAATCAATTATGGGATTGGAACCCCAAAATTTACAATCCAATAAAGTTAGGTTAATATCACCACCCAAAATATGACTAGTATCATTAAGGATGTTGTTAGATACAACACCATCTCAATACTCTTTGCGCCCAAAGTATGGACTATAGTAGTTGATGATCCTAATCTCTTGATCCAAACGCTTAAGTCTTCCTTCCAATAAAATTCCTGCACATGTATGGCAAGGCTTAAGATAAGCCTATTTAGGGTTCCATATAGAGAGTAGTCCCCCAAATAATCCATTTGCATTGACCACTGCACATACCTCACATCTAGAAAATAATTTTAAGAAAACTTCACAGGCTATACTACTAGGACACATAGTCTTACTAGGACACATAGTCTCTTGTATCATCACAATATTTGGATTAATAATTTCAAACAATCTCTTGAGGGATCGAGTTTTGGGAGGACCCCAACCCCCTGAATATCGAAGGAGGACAAGATAATTAGGATTCCATATATGAGGGAAATGGTGCTCTAAGGGCCCTAAGGTCAGAAGGAGTGAAATTGTCAGGACTAAACTTGTGTGCTTAATCATCTAGTCTAGCGAAAAGGGGGATATAAACATTACTAAGGTCACCCCTTTCACCAGGTTTTAGAGGATCCTTTCTAGTTTTATTTTCTTGTTCCTTTCCTACTAGTAACATTTTGGCATCTAATAGTGATAATATCTTTAAAGGAAGGGGATTTCTTAGTATCATACGAATTGGATAGCGGAAGACTTGAGGATACCATGTTCTTTCCCAAAATATTTTCCACGCTATTTAGATTAGGGTTATTGTGGCCTGAATCAATAACTACAGAGGTAGACAAAGAGCCTTCAGCTTCCAAAGGTACAGAGGAAGAATCCAAGACATAACTAGTCAAATATGAACCCAGATTGTATTTAGGGTTATGACCAAAACTATCACAACTACCCATATTCATTACAGATAAGGGTTCCAAAAAAGTCATATCAGACAATTCATTAACATGAGAAGGAAAATTTTCCAAGTTTTCAATCACATAATAATTATTTTTAAACTATGGTATATTTTCAAAATTATATAAATTACCAAAATGCACTTTGTCTACATCTATAGTTAAAGGAATAAAATCCACATTTTTCCTAGATAAATTTTTGCTTTCATCTTCATTAATGGCTAGAATATCTTCTTCAGATAGCTGACTAAAAAATAGTGGAAATAGGGATTCAAGCATGCCAATAAAAGACAAGTCATCTCCCTTTGAAACTAATGTAGACTCCAACAGATGAGTATGCACACTAATTTCCTTCAAAACATTATCATTTTCCAAATACACTGCATCATTTGACTCCTCTTCCACCAAGAAACCTGGACATGATGACT
This sequence comes from Larix kaempferi, assembly GCA_027924585.1. Lineage (NCBI taxonomy): Eukaryota > Viridiplantae > Streptophyta > Pinopsida > Pinales > Pinaceae > Larix > Larix kaempferi. Next base: position 28,948,553 of record BSBM01000232.1, read on the forward strand.
ACAAATGGCTTGTCATTCGACATCTATGGCGTTGGAAAGGAATGCACCTATAATCAAGTCTTTGAATGAAGGTATAATCTCCCAAATAGATCTCCAATTCTACAGGTAACTTCCAAGATACATTAAATTCCACCAAAATCACTACCAAATGCTTATTTTAATATTTAAGTATATGCTCATCCATTGAAATAAACTTTCCAACTGCATTTTCAATAACCAACAAGGCATCCCTAGACCATAGCTACAGAGGGAAACCTGGTAACCTCAACTAGGGATGTCGAATCACTGTGGGTTCTTTTAATTGGTCAAAAGTCGGGTGCCATCTCCCAAGTACTAGAGAACCCTTGATGATAGTCCAATATTTTTGTAAGACCTTTGTGACATCATCTTCTATAATAAATTGGAAGCAGAGCCAACCTTTAAGCATGAAGATGAATTTTGGACAATGCCCAAACCAATTATTCTAGTTCTCTATCATCCAACTAATAGTTTCCTCTTGGTTCAGGGATATATATTCAAATATCCCAACAACAACCTTTTCTGACAAGTTCAAAACCCTATCCATATAAACATCACATCAAAGAGTCATGTGTTCACGACCATTCCTTACTTTGAAAGCCTTACCTGCATGTTGGTTTTTTCTTTGTGGCCCGTAACCTTATTACAAGCGTTCTAACCAAGATCACAACCATAATAACTAGGATAGATATCACTTCGAAAGTCTTTAGATTGAAACCCTATATTTCCAACAACCCCAACTTCAGATGAAAGAACATAAACAATTTTCGGTGTATCCACTTTGTGTGAAGAGGGAGATGGTTCATCCTCGAACGAAACCTTAGAGACACAAAATTCATATCAATTGTCGTTTGGTCATAATACATTAAATGTGTATCTAATTGTAGCATGCGGGAAGATATATCCTTCTAAGATCGCAAACATGATGGTGAAAGTACCACATATCCTCTAGCAAAGTGCACACATATGAGAAGGAGGATCTTGTAATATTCCCCTACCTATCCTCTAGCCAGGACACATGGCCTACATCTACCATGTAGAATTCCTAATGGGAGACCCTACTTCAATAGAAGCCAATAGAAATCAACTTGAAAATATAAGCAAAGTTAGAAAATACTAAACCCTATCAAAATTGACCCTACCAACAAAAACTTCCCACTTTTTTCACATGGTTGGTACTAGGCCCTCAAAACCATGCGGACTTAAGTTTTAACTCCATGCAAGCAGATCTTTGTTAATCTCCAAGAAATCTTATTCTTTTCAAAAACCTCGGTTAGGGTTTCACAAGCAATGTCCAATTTATCATGTCCCCAAATTTTTCATTGGGTCACAATGGCCTAAGCCACTTGGCCATATTCATGCTAGTTTGTCAAATTGATGCTAAGGGTCAAATAATTTCCAAGCATGATGTCCAAGTTAGTAATAATGTAAAAGTAGATCCAACTGGACAAGATGGGTCACATTAAGAGAAAATTCCCAATTCAAAGTTTGTAATATCCCCATCCAAATGAGCTATCATGGAGGGAAATTACTAGTTCCCTAGGTTGGGGGTGGAAGCATTAAAAGTTGGAATAAAGGATCTACAAGACCCAAAATGACCTTAGACTTACAAATTCACATTAAATGAGTAAATTAAATAATAATAAAAATAAAATAATGTGGCATTGGATCATGAGGGCACATAAGAGGTTGTGGGACCCACATGTGGCAAGATTCCCCACTACACTTGGCATCATTCTCTCACCAATTCGAGTTCAATGTGAAGGGTAACATACTTGGGGGAGTTGAAGAGGTATTATTCATGGCATGAATCATGTAAGGTCGAATTGGAGTGGAAGATTAACTCCCATGGAAGAGGAAGAGGCGTCTTAGAAGAATTGTGACACTTGGAGCTATATTCCCTAATTCCTATGACAACAATGATGAAGATTCAATGACACTTATGACAAAGTTCAGGCCTGATTTCTGACATCTGACATATATGACATGTCGGGGATAAATATAGCCTCCAAGTGGGAACACAAGGGTATTTTTGACATCCAATATTCCCCCATTTGAATTGATGGAAGAGGAGAGCTAGGAAAAGTTGGACAAGTCGCATTCATTGGAATCTCTCCCTAATTCAAGTTGGGATGGGACTCTTGGAGGCAATTCGAGATAAGTAGGTCTTGGGAGGTTAATAAAATACAAGAATAAATAATGATACTAGCTTTTGATTATTTTATCATTTAGTAAAAATTGGAGAGCTTAGCTTGTCCTTGCAAAGTGGATGCTTATCCTTCTTGCCTTAGAACCAATTTCGAGGGTGCAAGATTCCCGCCTAGTTGGTTGATGGAGAGTCCATTCATATCTCTCAATAGAGATTCATGGATATTTTCTGATGTAGGTTCAAACCCCAACTGAGTTCGAGTTCATCTTCTCCCATTCTTCTCTATGCCTATTCTACTATCTTGCTCTCAATGTCATGTAAATATGCAAGGGCGCACTTGTTGTTGCATATAGTTAGTGAATGACCGTTATTTCAAATTCATGGACATGTTAGATGCTATATATATCTGTAATAATCATATCATCAGAGCCACATCTCAAAACATTATGTATATCCAGTGATATTTACATTCAAGGAAGAGATTCAAGCCATTTTCCCCATAGCATTTGCATAGTAATTTTGGAATGATATTGTACTTGTTTTATATCAGATTTTGCTGAGTTATTTATCATATTATGAGATTCATATGAAGTTACTTTTATGTCCCAAATTATTTGTGTAGAACTTTGAAGTGTTACTCTGGTTTATGAAGAAATTTGAGACTCCTTGCCCACCAATTTCACCTCAAAAACTAGACTCCATAAGCTGTTGTTCACTGGGATGCCTATTCGACCCTAAAACCAAATATAATGATGCAAATATACTGTTCCTAATGTCCTATAACATATCCAAGTCTCATACCAAGAATTATTGAAGGTCATACAGTGTTTGGAAGAGCATCTAATGTCAGACCTAGGGGGGATCTCCACTTCTCAAATTAACTAGTCATGTTCTAAAACTTCTTCCCATGAAATTTGTAGACCATAGATGGGTATATCAGTTGTTTTTATGTATAATAGGTGTTTTAATATGTCATATTACCCATAAATACCTTTCTCCCCAAATTCTAAATCATTTGGAGGTGTTTGGAACCAGTTGTAAACAAAAACCTAGAGTCAAAAAAAGGTGAATCCAAGGACTTTCCTTTGAAGGGGTATTACAGTGGTATCAGAGCATGGTCCTAGCACCTATGCATTAATATAATCCATTGAATAAGAATTTGCAGCCATGTCTTACTATTATGATGACTCCTATGAGTGCAATTCTTATGAGTAGTATGAAGATGATTATGAGCAATATGAAGAAGAATGTGAATGGTATGAGGAAGAGGTGCCATAATGCAATACTTCTTACAATTTCATAAGGAATGAAGTTTATTATTATGACCCTATGTATGATGAAGATGTATGTGTTGAACCACCAAAGGATAATTCTATGAATGAATTGCAAAGATTGAGAGCAACATGTAAAACCTTGCCATAACAATATCGGGCATATCTTGATCTGTATAAGGGAGATACACAAAAGGCCATTCCTATTGAAGAATTTTCTGATTGGGTGTTTTAAAATAGGCCCAAAAATTAAGACGTGGAGTTAGTGAAGAAAGGTCTATGCCCTTCTTGCAAAATAACTTGGAGAGAAAATCATATATGTTTGAGTGAAAAGGAGGAGACCCGTGAGCCACCTAGTTCTGAAATAGGTGAAGTAGAAGAAGCATTACATGAAGAGGATTGAAATTCATTCCCAAGTGAGTCTGAAAAAGATGAAGAAACACCACATGAGCATGAAGAATATTCCATTGAAAATACTAAATATCATTCCGAGACACACTCCACTTTGACCTGAATCAGAGAGCATCTACTGATGGATGCTTGAACTGTGAAGGAGTAACTACTGATGGGTTCTCACACATCTATGTTGGTGACAAAGATATCACTTTTGAAAGTGTTGTTGCAAGCCAAAGTTCCATTAAGCATTAAAACTAAGTCATTGTAGCAGTTGAAGAAGAACCAAGATCAACTTCCCCATCACCACATGAGCTTAATGAAGTTGGTCCAAGCAGAAAGGAAAAAGAAGAAGAGGTCCCTCTACAAGAGCCTCTTTTTCTTGAAGGGCCATTAAAGATGAATGAAAAGAATATCCAAGGGACCCTTAGCATACTCCATGAGACTCAAGCATTGGTGTCAATTCATTTTCGAGGGTTTCTTCATTGAAGGGTCCATCCTTCCTTGAAGACATGGAGAAGATTCAAAGAGCAATGTGCAACATCGAAGGTAATTTCATGTATTTGATTTTTGATCGAAACAATTTGGTTGAGATTAATGAACGGTTACATGGAGTATACTTGAATAATAATGAGGATATTCATAATCTCAAAATGAAAAATGAGCAGCTTCTTGATAGGTTGCAAGATACTTGTTCTACCTCATATGTTTCAGATTGTCAAATGGTATATTGCTGGGAGGATTCTAATGACATGATGGATCATGAGAAACATGGAAACTTGCATGTGATTGATGTGTTTAAAAATGAGCTTGATGATATCCAAGCACATGTTGTGGTGGAAGAGGAACTTGAGTTTCCTCTTGGAAATGGTTACACACTTTTTGACGAAGTGTATGATTCCACTACCTTGGAATCAACCTATGAGGAAAGTTTTGCACTTTTGAGGGAGGTGCATGATCTTAACATTATGGAGCCTTCACATGATGACACTTTTGCATTTTCTGATCATTTGGGTGAGTTGGTTAATTCTCCTACATCCTACACTTCCATATTTCGCAACATTCATCCTAACGAAGTATGGGTGAAAAGTTTCTTTTGAAGGTGCTACATGAGGGGTATTAAACTCCTATATATCCTTTTGATGATGACATGACTAGAGCACTTTATTATTTACATTTGCAGCAACATCCTTTGTTACCTTATGAGGATACATATCTACATGGATGCACCTATGATGTTCACTTGAGTCACTTGAAGACTCATGATTTTCCTTGCTCCTTGCTTAGTTCAATTGATGTTGGAGGAACTTCATCCAATACTTGGGTGAAGAGATACAGTATTGGAGAATATTGTTATTGGCAGCAACATCCTTTGTTATTTCTTGATTATGCACATATACATGGATGCACTTATGATGTTCACTTGAGTCGCTTGAAGACTCATGATTTTCCTTGATCCTTGCTTAGTTCAATTGATGTTGGAGGAACTGTTTGTACTAATTTTGACCCATTTTCATTTTATAAGCAATTGAGCCTTAAACCGGGCACCTATCTACCTGCTGCAATTATTTTGATGTCTTGGATGGTCTAAATTCACATATTTCATTTGTGAATTAAATATCAAGAGAAAGGTTAATTTTCCTTTTTATTATATTGTAAAATCTTTGTGGAAAAAGGTAGACCATAAGTATCCTAGATCTACGACTGTCATGAATTTAGACTTGAAAAGCTACAAGGAAAATAATAAAAGAAGCATGGTCCTGAATGCAAAACTACTATGATGATGTGGCAACCTCTCATTGATTCAGGGTCCCAAAAGTGGTAATTGGAAACCACTTTTCTATGGCCCTGAAACCACCAGCTAATAAAAGATGTTTTAAATACATGTGGCAGTTTTGTCTTTTATATTATATTATTATAATATTTTTGGAAAAAGACATGCATCCTAGATCAATGGCTCTCATCAATTCAGGCTTGGAAATTTGCATGAAGGATAATCAAAGGCACATGGGCCTGAATTCAAAACCACTTTGGACACGTGGCAGTCGGAGAGCTATTCAGGGGTCTTAAAGTGGTTTTTCTAAACTACTTTTTGAGGGCCCTGAAACCGCCAACCAGCAAAAAACGTTTTGTAAATCGCGCACCTGCAGAAGACACATGTTTGAGTGGGCTGTCCTGGGCAAACCGTGAGGAATCCGCTCAAACGATTAAAAACCCACTTCACAAATGGGCCCATTTACCTCTCTAAGCAGGCCATTTTCAAAACAAATGCACAGATTTGTGAGATATTCGGGACCTTTTAGGATGGATTTTTCCAGAACCGTTTTCTGTTACATGCAGCTGTCAAATCAGTTTTTCTGTTACAAACCCTTCTGTCTATTTAAGCAAGGAAATTAGAATTCAAAGAGGCAACAAATTTTCTCAAGAAGGGAGAGGGTTGATCCATCCATGGCCAGCAGGCCATCTTGTAATTCTTTTCAATGATGAGGAACCTATCATTGGATTCATGATCCTGATAGAGGAGCAGATATAGTGTTTTTGCAGAGATTAAGATAATTGGATGTAGTAGCTTGTGTTTCTCTTGTATTTCCACAATGTTTTCCTCTTTGCTAATCTTTCCTGAAATAAAATATTTGAGCAACAGTTTAGCAATTATTCAGAGTTTTTGGATATTTTGTTAAATGATACATATGCATTTGTGTTGGGCAGGGACTACAATCTTGGTTGGTTTTTTGCTTAATTATATATGCAATGTGTTTGTTGACAAGTTGATTCATGAATATTTTGCAGCTTGTTAGAAACTGCTGACTACTTGGATTGAGGCTCAGCATGTTTATTCTTTCATCAAGTCTTTCAATATTTTTAGGAATTTGTCAAATAGGCACTCCTTTTAGTCTTCTTCTTGTCACCATTAGACTTTTAGGAATTTTTCCAAGAGGCACTCCTTTTAGTCTTCTTCTTGTCACCATTAGACTTTCAGTAATTTCTACAAGATGCGCTCCTTTTAGTCTTCTCCTTGTTACCCTTAGAATTTTAGGAATTTGTCCAAGAGGCACTCCTTTAGTCTTATCATTTTCACCTTCTAAATCCATCCTCATTTAAAGCTAGTTCACTATTCCATTCAATGAAATTCCTTTGCAAATTGATATTATGTCCAATTTAGTTTTTAAAGCTTTTCTTTATGACTCCATGCCCAATGGAAAGGCCTATGAGCTAAAAGTTTGCATATCTCATCCCCAACTCTACTAGTAACCGCTGCCAACCAAATTCCATATTAATTCCTTATAAATTCTGCATTATTTTCTATCAGCTGTGTTTCAATTTCAGCGAAAAATGCAGAAGATATTATTGATGCCCAGGCACAATTCTAAAGACATCCTTAGAACTTCTCTAGGACTAACATCTTTTTTGGCATCGTTGCTAGGGACGCGAAAGTGAAAGAAAGTTTCCCTCTGTAGAACGACAAAGGTTAAAGATCTGGCTCTTGAAGGTGAACAAGAGTTAGACACAAGCTATTCAAGCAATTCACCTTGGCAACTCCACATTCTGGTGATTCCACTGGGGATCATACTCAGTTTCAACAGATATACCAGTTGCCTCAAGCAAGAAAGAAAATAATAAAGAAGATCTAGCAGATCTTGCAAAGAAAGCTTCTAAGGATCAATTTTCTCCTTGTTTTTTATGTTTTCCATTTTTAAAAGATCCCATGGAAGCATGTCTAAAGTATTCAGGAAGGTTTCCATTTGTAGTTTGTTGTATATTCAGAAGCTCAAATTTATTTACAGTCAAAAGCAGAAAAGTGTTGACAAGAAAGTATAGGTTGAGTGTCAATGAGGCCAAAATTTGAAGTTGCTACAGATAAAGGCACTGGAACTGTTGTTCTCAACCGATCACAAGGATCTATTGTCCCCGTTGGAGCCAATGTTTGTATTAATTCTGACCCCTTTTCATTTTATAAGCAATTGAGCCTTAAACCACTACTACATATGGCTCAAAAGTCCCACGAAACAGTTAAAATTGATGTTTTCGTGGAAAAACAGTTTAAATTTTTGGAAAATTTTTGGAAAATTTTGAAAATTCCCCTGATGATCGTCACTATAGCCACGGATGTATTTTTTTTCTCTATAGCCACTAACTTTTGTCGCTATAGCCATGAAAAGTACATATGTTGCTATAGCCATGGAAAATACTAAAGTGGTTGGTCTCCAGTGTGGATTACAACCTCCTTCCCCTAAAGAGAGTGTTCCCATCTATTCATTGCTTGTACAAGGGCACATGGTTTTGGTCCCTTCATAGCTCTACCCCCTCATTGGACTTCCATCCATTGTTAGTCCTCAATATCATAACCATTGGTTGGCTAACTCTCCTTACTTGCTGAGTTTCTTCAACTCTTGTAATCTTCCTCCATTTATTCTCTCATTGGTGGCCTCCCTCTGCAACTACTCAATTTTCTTTTTAACTACACACATACAATTAAGTCAACATCGATCTATGATCTATGCTTTTCTTAGAACATGTTCAACCCTCTCACTATTTCTTGCTTCCCCCATGATATTGTCTCCTATATGCCCTCAACATTGTCAAAACCAATCCAACCACCCCCATGGTGCAAGGCTTTGATGTTTCCATGCTAATGGGTTCAAAAGGTTACCCTCCTTTACCAATAGTATTTTGATCCAAGTTGAGTTTTTTGTCACTAGTCTCATCCTCACGCCCCACTTCAACTCTTCCTCCACCTTTGAATATCATTAGTATGCTTCTACAACAAAGTCCTCTACCATTGTTTTCACCCCAAAATCCATTGCTTGGTTTATCAATTGGTCTACTTGCCAAAGCATAATTAGGTTCTAGATATTTCACTCTACTATCTTCTCCACCTTCTAGATGTATTCCACTGCCTCCTTAATCAGTTGTAACCATTGATAGAGACTCAATAGGATGTCCACTTAGAAGATATTGTACTCATTTCTAGTAGCATTTCCATACAAAACTATCTATATACAGTTTTACATATCTTGCCCTCACAACTCAGCTTCCTATTTAATGAAAACTCCAAAATGTGTTTCAAACCACTCATCTAACCATGATTTCAATAACCCTTGTCTCATCTTGCGACAACTCCTCCCTAATGAAAGTGAAAGGCAAGGAAAGGTGGAAAAATGATGCTAAAAAGCTTATCACTCATCTACCTAGTGATGGTGTATGGTTCATAGTGAGCGGTTTGATCAACCTATTGGGTCTTGTAAGTTGCTCTTTTTGCAAGTGAAATAAGACCTTGTTACCAACATTGTGATGTTGAACCCAATAGTGATCATGTCATTTATTGTGCTTTCCAGAACTTTGATATAGGATGTCATCTACCTGTCATTAAATGTGCTAAAATCGTTTCAAAACGAATTTGTTTTTTTGTTTCTCTATGAGCATGGGAAGATACTTGTGTTGATGTAATGGGAAAAACTACATCAAAATTGCATTGGGGGATTGAGAGAAATTAGGGTTATTTTAGAGATAGAGTTGAACTAGAAGGAAACTATGCCAATCTTCATCATCTACAAGGGAAATTAGGTGTTGAAGCTTATATCCAATCTCGAGCTCTAAATGATTCATCCATCCATCTAAGGCTAAGAAGATTGCCTCCACTAAAAAGACATGGCCTCTTCAGGGTATAATTGGCCTATGATTGATTATGCCTAGCTTCAACAACTTCTATCTCTAATATTTCAAATATTTCAACAACTTCTATCTCTAACTCTTGAAAGAAAATTGCATCACTTTGCAAATTGTAATCTCATCAATATCTTCATTCTTCGGGCATTTAGAATAGTTTCCTACCCTTAGAATCCTCACTTCCATGAAATATCATTGAAATGCAATTGAATTCCTTCTTGAGGGCTTCCCTATCTTAATCACATGCACAAAGCTGAAACAAATCTTTCATCCATCAAAATAGTTTGAATGTCCTCTTACAAGCCCCGCACCACCCTTAAGATTGGTACTTCTACTTATTTGTACTAAACAAATTACACAATATGTGTGTATATGGAGGCAAGAAGTATCACAACCAACCCACCGGTGAATATTCACTTCAAAGTCAAATTTGTTGCAATTAACACACATACAAAGGTTGTAGAATTCACCCTTGTTTCTACAAACTACATAATTACAATCATTCATAGGAATTTGACTCTAAGATGATAAATTATAGAAACAAATACTTCTAATATAACTTTGTGTTCCCGAGACATTAACTAATGTGTATGATCACCAAGAACTTATTCAAAGTTTAATAATACTAAAATATAAGAACCTGAGAAAGTCATTATACTTCTAAACTCAAATTCCATGATATATACTTTGTTTTTGTTTTAATTATCTATAAGTATAGAACTATATGAGTCCCACACTCATCAAAATGGGTTAAGGTAAGCTATCTAATTTGGCATGCATGTAATAATATATTTACATCCATGGTAAATGCACACACCCTATGCATTATTGCAAAGTTTTCATGACTTTTATTTTCATGATACAAAAATCAAAATGTGCTCACTTGGCTCTTAGACAAAACGCATCTCTTTACATCACTAATGAAATTAATAAGGGTAGTTGGAGAATGCACATTTGGCACTCATCATGTGAGCTTGTACTCGTTTCCCTGGTCTCGAGATATGAGATCTTGGGTTTTGGATTGGAAAGATCTTACGAACTCTCATTGTTGACATTTTCTTGCACAATACAGACCAAACCACATAGGGTTTCGAGGCGAAAATATTGCATACCCGTGAAAAACAAAGTTCATAATTCCCGAAAAACATAGCGGAGGAGTTAGCCATGCCTTTCAACCATAGGAGAAAAGCGCAAAGCTAGTTGGATATTGGAGGATGTAACAATGGTTACCGACAATCAATCACCTTCCAAATGGGCCAGAAAATCCTTTAAGAGGTATGCTGATGAGTCCAATTTTCAGGTATTTGATAACCCTTTTTCCACAGTCCAGCTCAAGCAATGGTGAAGAAACACACTCAATTGTGGGAAAAGTGTTTTAATTTAATTATTTAATGAAATTGTTTTTATGATTATTCTTGTATGTTAGAATGCGTATCAAATAAACTAATTATATGGAAACCAAGCGTGATTGAGCAGGTTCAGGGTCATTAAAGGATGGACGTGTAGAAGACTAAAGGATCACCAAGCTCGGCACCTTGTTTCCTGATTTATAGAGGACGCACTCCCACTTTCAAGAAGAATCGGCATTTTGACAATCAGTTAGGATCAGCATTAAATCATATAAATATGGACCTCTTGGGTAGCGAGAGGCCCCTGCTATTATTTTGAGAAAAATAATGTTTTAACGTTTTCTGCCCTATCGATACTGCAAAGTACAAACCTTTGTTTTGACATGGATTTTATATTTTAATGAGAGATTGATGATTAATTCCAGCCACCGTTTATAAGTTTTATTCTCTCCTGAGTACGAGTTGGGGAGGGCCCCTCCAACACATAGGTCAGGATATTTCTATTTGCAGGTATTTCTTTCAATTATGCATTTTACATTGATGAACAGTTATATTGCATATGGAAGCGCTTGAATAATTTATTATTTCTGTAGTAGTTTATAATACATTTTGTAGTACAGCAGAACGGTTTCCATAGTCCTGTAGGTGATTTCTTTCAAACGCGTATTTTTATCAACGATTGCATGTGTATCATCTTTGCTTTCAATATCATGGTTTATATTTGAGGTTTTTGATTGTTTCTCATCGTGATCAATTTCTTTAGTAGTAGATGGATAGCTTGAAACGATTGCACTTCAATTTTAGTCTTGGGATTTAAAATGGTTTAGATCAGAATTCTAGTTTTAGGCATAAAATAACTACAGACCTTGTTTTCCCCAATCTTAGAATAGATCTATTATGGCATTTTCATTTTTAGATTTATTATTCTGCATTAAGTAATTTCATAAGATTATCTCCTTCACTTTCAGCATCTTAAGTATTTAAAATAGATTCACCACTTTTTGTATCTTTCTTTCTTAGAACAGATTTGCTGCTTTCAGTACTTTAATTCTTTTAAATAGATTTATTGCTTTCCAGTATTTAATTCTGTAGCATAACCAGTTTTACATATTTAGTAGGCAACCTTTAGAACATCGATGCCGACATCCAACTGTGACAGAGATTATCCTATAAGAGCACAGATAGTGCATGCATCTCTAAAGTTTGTATGTTCCCCGGGTTGACATTTAAAGTAGGCTCTCGGTATAGCTACCCTCATTAGGCATCCATATTAGGAGCTCACCATATGCATTTGACATTCTCTATAATACCCATTTTTTCTTCTCCAAAAATGTTCACTCTGCAACTTTCAAGGTATGCATCAATGCCTTTTAAAGATAAAATATCGATAATATGAAGGAACTAGAGTGCAATTATTTTTCCATTTGTTAATTTTTGCATTCTGTTTTTTAATCTGTCCACGGACAAAGATGATTATTTGTTGGGGAACATAGTTGAAATTGAGATACACAAATTCATGACAGACAACCACATAAAATTCAGGCCAAGGATATGATTTCTGATTTTGAGGAGTCCAATGAACCCTAGGATCTCAAATGGATATGCTTTCTGAACATGACAATATAATGAAGTTTATCTATGATAGGTATGCCCTTGAATATCTACGTTGACCTTGTCCGGGGCAGGACGGGGAGGACTGAGTAGTAGCAATAGGGTATCCAATAGCCAACCACCCTGCTTCAACATTAACTGTTGTTCTCGATACCCCTTCCCCAGGAGGTTCTTAGTTCTCGATACCTCAATTTTGTTTACATTTCCATTTGGCCTCGAGGATCCTTCGTTATCTAGCAGGTATGCATAGTCTCTATCTTGTTCTGTTGTGATTGATTTTATTTTAAGATCAATCACAAATAAACAAGTATCTATGATCTGCTTTATTCTGAACCCATTTCCCGGAAACTCTGTTGGGTTATATAGACAACATAACCTGTCTGGTTATGTTTGGTGCCCATGACGAAGCACTTTATTCCTTTCTATCTAAGCTTAGCCAGGTCAGGTTATCACAACCCTAAGTTAGAAGGGTTATCCCCTTCTAGACCAGCTCAGTCAAGTCATGTTATCACAACCCTGGTCTAGAAGGGTTATCCAGAAACAATATGTAGAAGTGCAGAGTGCATATAAATTTTATGGTTTAGGGTTCGATGCTCATGTGTCAAAGAGCTTTAGAGGTTATGCGTAGAAAAATATGTTTTCGATAGAAAATTTGAGGAAACAATGAGTACATTGGAGTTGGTGGTCATGCAATTTGATTGTAAGCAAATAAAGCTTACAGCCTTTGACCTTGATTGATTCATTATCATTCAAATCACAATTTTTTTGAAAATTGAATCAATTTAGTGTGGATAATTGGGCAGTGTAAGAATCAAAACCCAAGCCTTGACCGTTGCCAATGTGTTTTTTTACCACTGAGATACATGCCCCTTCATAATGGGCCCCATAGTAGTTCGAGATGGAAGTGTGGATTTCTATCTCTAACATCCCCACCCCCTCTCAACCCACACTTTCTCTAAAGCTTCTTAGCCAATCTTGGCTGCAACAGTATTTTGAAAAGAGGTCAAGCTAACAATCACACCCAGTACCTTCCCCCGGCCGACGGGCTACTCTAACATTTAGTGACAGACTCCTTCATGGTGGGCACGCTAAAGGGTTCAACTTTGAAGATTTTGTATGCATATGTGGTTTTATAAATCAATGGATTGTCCATATTTTAATTTAACTACAATTGTGACCCTGCATTTGAATGTGGTGGCTCCAATGGTTGAGAACACTTGCAACTTGATTGCGATATAGGTTTTCAATTTCACAGCTGATCAACCAAAAGTGGATTGAATTTGCAAGTTGCAGGTCTAATTTGGAGGGTAAGTTGTCAGCTTTGAGGACTCTAACGAAGTATCTGCATTTTTTGGCTGACACATTTTAAGTCCAATGTAACGAGAGGCTTTGGCGTAGTTGTAAAGCTTTTGTTCTGCACTTCAAGAGGTCTCTAGTTCCATCTTCATGCAATCTCTATTAATTAAAAAATAAAACCACATAAAAAAGTAACTAAAAAAATCTATGTCGGCTCATAAAATAAAAAAATAAAAACTAGCATAGATCCATCTTAAACCGAGATTTGTCAAGCACCAAGAGGGATAAAAAAATTACACCTCAAGAAATTGGATCCTTCTCAGTGCTTAATAGATCGGGGTTTAATATGGATCTATGTTGGTTAGTAAAATTTCAATAGTACCAATGATGTAGTCACTCAGACTGTTCAGTACAAAAATATGGAACCGACTTCAAATGGGTGCTGACCCTGGCTGCTACAGACACAGATCTGAAACTGAATTCTTCAAACATGGGTATGAAAGAAAAAAAGGCAGTGGTTCCATACCTTCAAAGCTTGCAAACAAAACTCATACCGTAAAATATAGTTGGGAACTGGATACATACAGGGTACCCTGTTCATGAGTTAGTCAGGGCTAAGATTCAGAGAAATTATCATTGATAACAGCAGCTCAAAGACCTTTTTCTCTTATTAACTCTAAAAAAAACACTAATATAGAGAAGTCTCTCCCAAATCTCTCTCTCACTAATCTAAATTGGGAAACAGGCACATACCCATGGATTCTAACCAATGATTAATGCCCACAATGTATGGCTCCTCTAAGCACATCCTTTCTCTCCCTGTTGCATAGAGACACGCTGGCCTTTATACATAGAGATTGCATTCAGTTATATCCTAAATTTCTTAATAGAAATGCATCTAAACACCAAAATCTACTGCTAGTTAGATTGACAACGCTAACAACCAATCCGCCACATTTTTGGGTATCTAAGACCCACTACACAGCACTTCAGATTCCTGCTTCATGGTCTTGCTATCATTTCTCTTTCCTCTTCTTGTTCCTCAATATGAATAGACCCAACAACTCCCCTAAATCTCTCAATAGAAGTGGATGGGTGTCATGTCGTCAAATTTCAACCTTGACGTTTGAAATTCGATGAACCTAAAAAAATTTCGAGGTTTGTTCAAGTTCATTGAACCTCATGGACCTTGACTGAGTCCAAGTTTCTTTTCCCTATCCCTTATAAACCTCACATCACAACTCAAGCTCATAATCTATCTATGTAGTTTCCATGCCCATCATAATATTTTTTATGTTTATTGATTTTGATTTCTTACTATTTTATGTTATATTTTTAAAATTATATATATATATATATATATATATATATATATATATATATATATATATATATCTATATCTATATCTATATATATATATAGATATATATATATATATATATGTATGTATATTTAAAAAAAAGTATACAAATGAACCTCATGGCAAACCTCATAGGAAAATTTGAATTCGAACCGAACCCGAACTTGAACCCAAACTATGTGACTTAGGTGTCATGCTCTGTAGCCCCTGCATCATATTCCCCTTGAAAAATATTCTGAACCTCCTGGTTCAGACTTCAGAGTCATTAGGTGTATCTTTTGCTTCCTCCTCTAAACTGTGAATTTTCCTTACCCTAGGTGAATACCGTCCTTATGTTCTCAAATAAATAAATTGATATTTAATTTATGGAAATTAAATTCTTCACATAGCAGCATTCACACACATAGTAGGAAAATGAACAATGGAAGCATAAAACAATTAACACATGCATGTACTCCAAATCTGCTTTTCACTAATACTTCAAATCTTACAAGGAAACCTCCACAGCTTCCATTAACTTGCAGTTGTATGGTACACTCAAACAAAACAAAAATATGTAAACTTAGAAGATAAATATGCCTGCCAAAACTGAGGAAAACTGCCCACGGAAACCGAGAAAAATTACTGCAGACTTATGGCCTACTGTGCAGCCATCCATATGACTGTACGGACCTGTTCTATATGGACATTTCCGCATGACTGTATGGAATCCATACGGCCATGCTGTGCTGATCCGTACACCTGTATAGATCGCTGTCTCTACTGGCTGCACCCTTAAATCTGCCTGGTAGCTCAACCTAGCTCCTCTTTGGTTCTGTCGAGTTTCTTCACCTTCTAACCAACCTGTCTTCATGAAGAATGAATGTATCTTTACCCTCTACTTTGACTTGCCTTTATACTTTAGTTGAAGACCTAATATACCAAAACCCTAATTTCACGTTGAGATCTACGGTTGAGATTAGTCCAAATCACTAATGCATTAAAATGCGCTTGATTAGACTTAACAGCTAATTAAAATATTTTCACTATATTACTAATGGCAAACTTCATCGAAAAATTTGAATTCGAACCAAACCTGAACTCAAACCTAGACTATGTGACTTAGGTGTCATGCTCTACAACCCTTGCGTCATACTACCCTTGAAAAATATTATGGACCTCCTGGCTGAGAGTCATTAGGTGTACCTTTTGCTTCTTTCTCCAAACCATTTCTCAACAATAGTCCACTTCACTCCAAACAATCTCACTATGTAATTTAAGCAAAGCCATTCTCGACATTATTTCAATCTTCTCCTTACCTGCTAATGCCTTGTTTTGGTTACCAGCTTTATCCTCTCTTTGTCTCCACCTGCAATGTTATCTTCTGCTTCAAACATCTTCCCAGAATCTCAATTTCTATATGGTCCTTTTCTTCTCCTGTCATCTCTACTTCTTGACACTAACACAGCTTCATAACCTGAACTGTAGGATAACTATCCATTGCTGCTGCACCATTTTTAATCTCAAATGGCTTCATATCTCCCAATGCCTCTGCATCTTCATGCTTCGTTGATTTGATTTTCCACTTCTTAGTAAAGTTGGTGCATATGATGTGCAGTTTCTTTAACAGTACATTCCCAAAACTTGTCTTTCTCTATTTCTAGAATTCTGCCTTGCTCAATGCACTCCCCCACCTGCTCATGGTTTTGTGGCATTGGTGTTGCAAGTTGCAACAAACTAAATCTCACTATAATTCATTTGTTTCTGGACTGCAATTCTTTTCTCTACACCAGCAACTTCGACAACATTTTCTTTAGTTTTCATTGCATCTTCTATAACAGCATTTCGAAGGTTTTAAAAGATGTCTCTTCCCATCATGTTGTATTACATGGTTGTTTTCTTGGACATGATGGATCATTTTTTTATTACATTTCCAAAGCCTTCCCAACAGTAAATGACATGCGTCCATCATAACCATGCCACATAACACTTTTTCTTCATATGGAATGATATTAAAAGCAACCAAACATGATTGATCTACAACCACGGTATGATCCTTTTATAACTAGGAATTTTTTTAGGGATTAGATTTTGGAATGTTCGTAGATCCTCCATCAATGATCACCTTGCATACTTCGTCTTTGCACTTGCACCCTGTTTGGAAGACACTCTTTCTCTTCCAATCAATTTTTGGGCTCTCCTTGTTTCTCGATATTAGGCTCCTTTGCAGCCTGAAGTTCTCTCTGGTCTCTGCTTCAATTTCTTGTGTGGCAAGTTCCTCTTGGATACCAATGCCCTTTTGGGGTTTTGGGGATAGTATTAGGCTTTATGGACTTCACCACTAATGAAGCATTTCAATGGTTTCTGGGAACCAAATGTTTGTTCTCTTCCTCTATAAATTCTACAAAAACTTAAGTGGATTCAGGTGGCAATGAAACAAGCAGCGAGAATATGTAAATGTAATAGCTTATTCACTTTAAAGTTGATATCTCTTGACTCTTTTGAGTGTCGATGATTTGAAAGATGAGAGCAAAAATTTTCTTTAGTATTTTAAGATGTCCATGTGATATTTCAAGAGTAAGGAAATTACATAAACTGAAAAGAAACCTGATTATTATGGAATGTGTAAAGTGTCGAAATTTTGCCTGGAATTGACAATTCAATGCAAAACAGAAATTTCACCTTCAACCTAGAAGGTTTCTTGGATCTTAGCCTTGTGAATTTTCAGCCTTAGGACCACTGTAAAATAAAGTACAAAACAACAAAGGAAATGGAACAATATTTGAATTCCAAACAGCCACAAACTTTCCAGCAATTCAAGGAGAAAAGATACCAAAAATAAGGATAAGTTTCAGCCCTTCTAGGGTGACTTATCAGCCAATAACCAGATCTGAAAATGCACTTTACATATGTAATAAATTAATAATAGCAGTATGACAGCAGTAAAATCACTTAACAATTTGTCGATGTAACTTTTAACGGGTTCACAAGTCAATCTTGTTGAACTGTCAATGGATTTCTCAGTAGTCACTGATCAAACTTGTTCTTGGCGAGTCTAACTCACCGGCTATGAGTTTGACACTGTCAAGTTGAATCGACCCATTTCAACTGATGAGTTAGGTTGAACCTGTGAATTCTGGTCAAACATGGACAATTTAGCATCTTTGTACCCTAACAGGTAGAACCTATTTTGGATACCATCCTTGCAATTGTCCCAAGTGTCGTTGGGTGGTTGATTTGTAGATGCTAGGGACTTGGTGTGCATCGACGACTAGGTGAGGGCATTCTTTTCCAGGTGTATTTCGTCCACTAAAATATTATGAGTGCTTGTAAGGTTGGCTTGGTTATTGAAATAATCCCCAAGATTGCAGATCCATGAATCCAACATAATCACATTAATTGATTTGTCAAATTTTAGGGTGGAGATTTTTGTGTCCAGAGGGAAGGGTTGTTTGGCAATGGGAATAGCTAAAGGTTTAGCATGCAACTAAGCCAATGGAGGTTGTTTCTATTGTTGTAGTTTTTGTGACTACTATTGCATGATCATCTACTTCCAAAAGATGGTCATTGAAACATATTGGTTTTGAACTATTTTTTTGTTGTCTATGTACATCAAGTTCTTCCATCAAGATCTAGTTTTGTTGGCACTGATTTTCGTGCATCTGCTCTAACACGAGCTGAATAATATTTGAGCCTTGCAAGTTTCCCTTGGACGGCAAGGAGACTTGATGCAAAATTACAACAAGGGTTTCACATTACTGGCCATGAAAATTGTGGTATTGTTGATAGAAATCATAGTAAGGACTCTGCTTAAAAAAAACTTATAAGTGGATGGTACTTGCATATGCAGTTATCGCAGGTCTGGTCTGCATTAGGATTTCAAATTGCTTACCACTGGCAGGGTCTAAATCTAAGTTTCTTAAGCAAGATACCTTTTTAAGGCATAACCTTTGGGTAACTCAATATAATATATAAAGATGAGCAATATCTACGAGGTAAATTTCCTAATCAAAATCCACATGTTGGAGAAGGATTGCACACTTGGGTGAAGCAAAATCAAAACCTTGAAGAGGCTGATATTGTTCGATGGCTAGTCATTTATCCCATCCTTTTCATCTTTATCATGACGGAAATGTGTAATATTCTGTTGGTTTTGTTTTATGTTTGATTTTTGTTTTTGCAATCTTAATGAGTTCTCTTGATGAGTTCCAAATATTTGTAGCAATGTGTGGTTCTTCTAAAGATTGCCATGTGATTGCATCATATCATAAAGCTCCATTGAAGCAGGTTTTTTTTGTGTGCACTTTATGTGGTCCAACACATGAACTTATGGCTTGATTGCACTCAAACATTATGTGCTCTTGCATGCTTTTGTCTCATTATATGCATAATTGATGATTTGAAGTTAGAATTCAAATTATGTCTTCCATTGGTTGTCCCACCTTGAGAATTAAAGGGTATATAATTCATTTCTATTAGAGTGTTTATTTTTCTGTAACATTATATTTTGTATTCTCTTTGCTTGTGAATCCCCTTTTAAATCTTGATTACCCACACAACAATATATATAACACCTTTTCTGCAATGAAAATTATTAGACACATATATTGCAAGTATATTAAGAGAGTTAGTGTGCTTAAACTCTCCTTAAATAAATTTCTTGTTGTGTTTTTTCTTGAAGATTTATACATTTTTGAATTATTATTAAAATGGTTTATGTTTGAATACTGCTTCATGCCAGCCTTCTTCTTTATATATGGTAATTGTTATGGCACAATTGTACTGCTATAGTTCAAATTAGAAGTTTCAGTCTGAAGAAAAATTTCATTCCATGCTATCCTATCTTGTTATTTCTAGATGGCAATAACTATCCCTTATCACTTCTACGTTTTTCAATGTTGTGACCCTCTAGTCTTGGAAAATTTACATTCTCTTTATGTCTTTAGGATTATTGTTTTGATGCTTTTTTTTGCAGGTTGGAGGATGGACTCAAATATACAAAGGGTTGACACTTGTGACAATCAGAGGGGCAGGGAATATCCACCTTTCAACCTTGGGGTATCCATTCATTACAAGAGGAGGCAAGTAACACTGTATCAACATAACTGGCACTATAAAAAGGGTCTGGTACTATGTTTTAAGCCTTACTTCCTATAGTTGTTTTAATATTCTTTGTAAGTCTGGAACCCAAAAGAGTCCTCACCAGATCTCAGGCTATAGAGAGTGACTTAGAGTTTGAAAAGTATTCCCATCCTCCCAAAAGTAAGAACCCCATATTTGTATCACCTCAAGCTTCCTCACCCTCATCAAGTTATTCCCATTATTATTAGAGGATACAAATGGCTGCTGTGAATGCACCCTGGCTTACAGGAAGCAGTCCCTTTTACATCTAAGGACTTGCACATAAGATGCCAAAGAATGCTAATAAATACTTTCCAAAATACAAGCAAATGGCATAAGGACCGCAGAATAAAACATCCAGGCATACAAGGATGCCTTAATAAGACTGCAAGTGGAGCATGAATATGTGTCATGTAGAATGTTTTCCATGAAACTTGATGATTAGTCTTATGATTGGTATATCAGCTTGCCCATTGGTTCAATCCCTTCTTGGGATGAGCTATAATCTGCCTTCATAAATCTCACTTTCTGCTTCCCATTGATCCTGCAGTGCTATATCATCAGTTTGCTTCAGCACACTGAGAGCCAAATGAGTCCATGAGGTTTTACAAAACTCTATTTACAAGCTGTATACCAGGTTGGTAGCTCCTTACACTCTCAATGATCAAGCAGTTGTTCAAATATATTCAATAGCTTTAGATCCATCCCTTGACCTCAATGTTTGTTAGGAGGTCACCCACTATAACTACCCTTACATTAGCCTA
Source organism: Larix kaempferi (assembly GCA_027924585.1). Taxonomy (NCBI): domain Eukaryota; kingdom Viridiplantae; phylum Streptophyta; class Pinopsida; order Pinales; family Pinaceae; genus Larix; species Larix kaempferi. Next base: position 28,969,532 of record BSBM01000232.1, read on the forward strand.
TGCTGAAGCCATGACAGTGGAACAACAGTTGATGCCCCAAGGCTATGGAGTTATCCAGTGACCATCACTCAGTTCATATGATCCCATATTTGAGATATTTTAGGTTGGATTGCCATACATTGTGAAGAAAATCTTGATTCAACTATATCTACTAAGAAAGAATCACTCTTAAGGTTTATTTCATTTGCCTGGTATTTTGCTTTTCCTTCTCTCATATTTTCCATATTTGTTTGGGGTTCTTTTTCCATATCTATTTTGGGTTGCTTAGTGTTTGAAGGTAAATTAGCCGTAAGTTAAAACTAAGACCTCGTGATATAGGAACTTATAATAATTGGATGCTAACACATGGTTTGCAAATATGACCATAAAATTGTGGTAAGAACTGTTCATAGACATGGTCAGCTTCATTTCCAGCAAGAAATTGGGAATCAACCTACACAGGAAGTACCTGATATATCTGAGAGAGAACCTATTTTGCAGGGCTGTCATGTTTCTTGTTTATTCGCCTTTCAAATATCTTTCATCACAAGAACAAATTTTTCTATTTGAAGCTCTGGAGCCATTTGGTCATGAGTGGCTACAATCTTTATTGAATACTATAGCACTAGGAGCTTGTAACAATGGAAATTCTGTATCTGATGATCTTCTGATGGTAGTAAGCTTGATGTCTTTGGCAATTTTTTCAAGCTTGGAACTGTATAGTTGGAGTTTACATAAATATAATGTACTGGAAATATTGTCCCATGCTATTAAGTTCTACTATGACAATGAAGTCAAAGTTGCAAGATCAAATGTATCTATTCATGTTGTTAGTGCAACACATGGGAGAATCTGCTGTTGGGATGAAACACAAGATTGAAAAGGAAGCAATTTAATATTGTTTCTTACCCACTCACCCTTCGCAAAATTGGTTCCAAATTCAGTCTTGCTCAGAATGTCAAACAAGATATCCATGTTGAAGGTTCTATTGAAAAGGTTGAATGTGAAGAAATAGAAACTGGAGTATCAATCAGGCAGTTTCAAAAATTGGTTGCTGACAATAGCCTTGCTCCTGGTGTACAATGGTATGCAGCACACAACATGTCCTGCTTCGGTATATATGGATTTCCAAATAAATTTGGAAGAAGAATGAAGAAGGCATTTGATAATGATGAGATGTATGACCTTTTGTTGGTCTTATCAAATGGGAGTTCATTGTTTGCACACTTGGTTATTTTAGCAGCTAGATGCTCATCTTTATTTCCCTCTAGCTATATTTTCTAAAATATATGTTACCCTAGACCATGACTCAACAAGGTCACGATTTTTACTAGATATTTCTGATCGTGAGGGCCAATGGATTCTTAGGTCTTCTCTTGTTGGAATAATATAAATGATTACCTAATATAGTCTTAGCATTTTATTGTATTAATATTGTTACAAGTGTTTAGTTCCCAATTAAATGGTTTCTACAGGCTTTCCAGCTAATGAATGTGTTTATGGGTCTAAGCTGCATTTTGTGCATTGAAAACATATCTTTATAAATATGATAGTGAACTATTGCGTGTGATTCTACTCTATAGTAGAATTGATAAATGGATGAATATATATATAACTCTAGAATAGAGAGTATTTAGATAGAAAAATAATATATTCCTAATAATATTTTTAAAAAAAAGTCAAGTGTCTCTCCTAGCAAGTTTCGACGAACTTGCTATACTAGCGATGAAAATTTCCATCGCTAGTATAGCAAGTTCGTCGAAACTTGCTAGGAGAGACGCTTGACTTTTTTTTTTTAAATATGAGACGCCGTCTCTATAGCGACGAACTTTCGGTGCTATAGCCACGAACATTCGTTGCTAGAGAGACGGAGATCACTTTACTTATTTTTTTTAAATATAAACATCCATCACTATAGCCACGAACTTTTGGTGCTATAGCCACGAATGTTCGTTGCTAGAGAGACAGAGATTGGTTCACTTATTTCTTTTAAATATGAACATCCGTCGCTATAGCCACGAAATTTCGGTGCTATAGCCACGAAATTTCGGTGCTAGAGAGACAGATATCAATTCACTTATTTCTTTTAAATATGACCATTCATCGCTCTAGCCACGAACTGCTAGTGCTATAGCCACGAACGTTCGTGGCTAGAGAGACGTAGATCGCTTCATTTACTCTTTTTTTAAATAGAAACATCCGTCGCTATAGCCATGAATGTTCGGTGCTATAGCCACGAACGTTGGAAAGTGTTGCTACAGCGATGAAATTAGTGCCATGAAAACAAAGAGTCATGTTTGTCGCTATAGCAATGGAAAAGTGTTGCAATAGCAACGATTTTCCGTGAGAAAAATGTCCATGTGTACTAGTGAACCGGGCACCTATCTACCTGCTGCAATTATCTTGATGTCTTGGATAGTCTAAATTCACATATTTCATTTGTGAATTAAATATCAAGAGAAAGGTTAATTTTCCTTTTTATTATATTGTAAAATCTTTGTGCAAAAAGGTAGATCATGAGTATCCTAGATCTATGGCTGTCATGAATTCAAACTTGAAAAGCTGCAAGGAAGATAATAAAAGGAGCATGGTCCTGAATGCAAAACTACTATGATGACGTCGTAGCCTCTCGTTGATTCAAGGTCCCAAAAGTGGTAATTGGAAACCACTTTTCTATGGCCCTGAAACCACCAGCTGATAAAAGATGTTTTAAATACATGGGGTAGTTTTGTCTTTTATATTATATTATTATAATATTTTTGGAAAAAGACAAGCATCCTAGATCAATGGCTCTCATCAATTCAGGATTGGAAAGTTGCATGAAGGATAATCAAAGGCACATGGGCCTGAATTCAAAACCACTTTGGACACATGGTAGGCTCTCGTCGATTCAGGGTCCCAAAAGTGGTAATTGGAAACCACTTTTCTATGGCCCTGAAACCACCAGCTGATAAAAGATGTTTTAAATACATGTGGTAGTTTTGTCTTTTATATTATATTATTATAATGTTTTGGGAAAAAGACAAGCATCCTAGATCAATGACTCTCATCAATTCAGGCTTGGAAAGTTGCATGAAGTATAATCAAAGGCACATGGGCTTGAATTCAAAACCACTTTGGACACGTGGCAGGCTTTTGTCGATTCAGGGTCCCAAAAGTGGTAATTGGAAACCGCTTTTCTATGGCCCTGAAACCACCAGCTAATAAAAGATGTGTTGATGCCTCAAAAAGCGTTGCATCAATCAGCAAGGGATTCTCCCCGGTAAGCAATCCCAATTAGATCGCTCACCGTTTGTTGTGGGGAATCTGTCTGGCTATCGTATAGGTTTTTAAAGATTTGTTTATTTTATTGGTTGCGGCCCGATCCACCGTTCATGTATTTTAAATTGAGAATGATATGCAAGTGCCTAAATTAAATGGTTGCTATTAAACAAATCTATTCTAACTGTTTTAACCTAAGCTAGCCTATCCTTGCAAGGAGCAAAAATTTAAAAAAAATATGAGTAATATGACTGAAAGAAACATCTAGAGAATTAAACAGATGGCTATTAATCATCAAGACGTATTTTCAGCAGAAAGTGAATAATATCAAAGATAGCTTTGATTTTGTTTATAAAAGCATTCCATTACTCATGAGATACAGATATTTGCAAAGAAATAAGATCATTCACAACATAGAATTAGTTCATAAAAGCTAGGAAAGATGTCACAGAATGTGCATGAAACATGCAGAAATAGTTCGGCTATCATTCATCACAACCCAAAGCAAACAATGCACCAGCTTCCACAGGCCAAAATCCTTCCTCTATTCGTGTAGCTGAAATAGTTCATGTACATCTGAAAAAAAAATTCACCTGCCAAAAGTCCTTTTCCCCTCCCTAATTTGGCTATATATAGTTTTACAAAACGCTCCATGAGCTACCACCCATACCCTAACCATTCACATTTTTTTAATTTGTCTTGTAGTGCTAATTTTATAAAAGGATAAATATCCCAATTAAATTTACAAAAAGGAACGGGAGTTAAAATTCAAATGTCATTTTAATGTCTCAAAGGTATACATAAAACAAAAACCAAAAAGACGTGTTGGCGTTCATCAACAGATACGAGCAACTGTGAGTTATCCTGGGGCTGGCTCCTATGTTAACTCGGGTGTTTCTGAGACTGCGCACGTTTCCACTGAGACCTGAGTTACTGCAGCCGCTGAAACATTTTCTGAGGTTGAAACTTGGTTGGCTGCTAATGCCCTATCTACCTCCTCTATGTGACTTGCCCAAGCACTGGTTTCCTTTATAACATTGTTTGCAGAGAGAGGAAGCATGGTCTTTAGTGAGACTTCATGCTTAGCGATTTCTTCTTCCATATTTGAAATTTCTACTTTAGCAACCCGGAGACTTTCTTCTAAGATGTATTTGTGAATAGTGGCCTGACCAATCCACTGGTGAAGGTCTTCAACGGTCAATGTATCCACCTTCTTGACGTACTCTATTTTTGCATTTAACCCGTCTTTCAACTCATCCAAACGTTGGGTTCTCTCCGGAAATTCTTCTAAAGTCTAAGGCATCCTCATCAGGCATTTCTCTTGGGCTGTTCACATCTGAAGATATAAACCATTGCATTGTTCAATGGTAGCCATGGACACTTCGCTCAACTTTACTCTGTATTCTTTGCAAAAACCTAAAAGGCATACGTCTGCTTTGAAACTAGATATGGATTTAAACGGAAGAGTTGCTGGGAAACCAGACTTCCCTTCTCTCCATTCCATCTGTTTCCGGATATCTTCAATAATACGCACATACTTTCTCTTGCGTCTAGTGGATTCCCTGCTGATCTTTGCAATTCTAGCCATGATTGCCTTAAGATTGCAAATATCTTCCATTATAAATTCTTGTACCCCGTAGATCCCTCTTGTTATCTCACAAGCTTGCTCATAAAATGGATCCATATAATCTATATTACTGGTCGCTTGTTCTAATTGTAGTTCCAACAGTTCTCTTCCTTCTTCCAAATTTTCAATGTTTTCTTTTAAGTCCTCAATTTGCTGAGCGGCATCAAACTTTTCAAATTCAATCTTCAAGTTTTTATCCTCAAGTTCTTTTTTCACTATCTCTAGTGCCCTTGCTTGCATTGCCAGGGCTCTCCTATCAGCTTCCAACTATTGAAGTTTTATATTTAATCTTTCCCTCTGAGACGCGAGAGCATCATTCTTCTCGATCATCAAATTTGTATAATTCTTTTCTTTAACCAAAGCCTCCTGTAACTGGCGGGATTTCTCCTTTTCCTGCTTCAATTCGTCTCCCAAAATATTGACATTATCTGCTATTGCCATAACAGATGCTGCAGAGATTGATGCCATGAGCCCAAGATCGTTCTGAGTACCCTGCATGATGATGGTTTCATGCCTGGTGACGATATCAGGTTGAAAAGGCCCTTTGACACTAGTAATTGTTTCCTTGATGATAGATTTCCTTTTTCTGTTAAAGGAAAACCTACCCCATGTAGATATTGTGCTGCCCCTGGATGGTGTGAAGGCCACAAGTGGAAACTCTTCAATAGGGATATTGATATCAAGGTCTTGAATATTTGGGCTTTGAGGACCAGCATCCTTTCCTTTCTTCTTTTCTTCTTCTTCTTTTCTTAATGCCTCCTCTTCTTCTTTCTTCAGTGATTCCTCTTCTGCTTTCTTCAGTGCCTCCAGCCTGATCCTCTCTTCCTGCTGAGCCCGTCTAGCTTCGTCTTCCATTGCTTGGTTTCTCTAGGTTTCTTCTTCTTGGAGTTTATCTGCTTAGGCTTTTCTTGCTCTTTCCTCAAGTTTTTTCTGGATCTCCTCAGCTTGTTGCAAGAGTCTTTGTTTCTCACTAGAGAGAGCTTCAGCAGGTCCTGAGGTTTCCTTTTCCTGGTGCTGTTCTGGTCCTTTGAGAATCGCAGAACTGGAGCTAGCTCCATTTTTACTGTGTTGGCAAATTTGCAGCTCGGTCATATTGCTAACTCCCCTGTATTTTTCCTCCTCCAAATCATAGTAATGTGCATATTCAAAGGGAGAATGTATTGCTTTGCAATGTTGGGCGACCTTATGTTGTCTATCATTTTTTTGAAAGATTCTTTCCCCGAAATGAAAACCCCTTAGTTCTGCTATAAAATATTCAGCTGATGCAATCTTGGAGAACTTATAAGCCCCCAAATAGAAGGGCAAAGGTGGAAAAGTAGCCTTCCTCCTGTTGTACAATGTACCACCAACTCCATCTAGGAAGACTTGTCGTACCGCCTCTTTGTGGACTATGTAGTCAGTGGCATACTTAGGCAAGATGTATGGGGTTTCGAGCCTCCATACATCCTGATGTAGGTGCCATCCTTTGAAAAATAAAAGTCACCGTAGTTTTCTAGAACCACCATGGCATTTTTCGATAGGCAATTAGGCTCTTCGTTAAACATTAGCTCATAGAGGGGCATGATGAATTCCTCACAAATGGTCTTATAATGCCACCTGTAGTTCTGCACCCAAAAGATTTTATAGGCGGTATATACCATGCCTTCGTCCTGGTTCCAAATGCATCCTAGTTTTGGAAAGGGATGCTTAGCCACAATACAGTCCACCAAGTAAGATGACATATAGAATTCTGACCTATTTGTTTCTAGCCCTTCTAGTGCGGTAGTTATGGATGATGCTAGACTTTCTGAAATCATGTCAGCCCAATTGAAAATAGTTCCTTGGAAGGCTACAAAAAGGATAATGGGTACCCATTGAAGCATAAAATAAGTTCCATCAGGTCTGCCAAAAATTCTGCTCAACATAAGAGCAATCATCCTGAAAGGAGGCCTCAGGTTTTGAACCTCATACTCTTCACTGTCCTTCTTTCTGAACTGCTTGCCTACAACAAGCAACTTCCGTGCTGTTTCCAGGTTGTCCATTTCGACCTGTGCCAACCATTCATCACTCAGGCGCTGAGTTAGGTGGGGTAACTTATAAGCTGCTGAAACATAAGCAAGAGTGAAAGATGCAAAGGCATCCTTTCTGCTATCTGAAAGAATTCGTGATTGGGCATTTGTGTGCTACAAAATCCATCCGACTACCTCCGCACAAGGAAAGAGCTCGGGACGGATGGCTGCCTTTGATATGCATGATGTACTGATGTTCCGGTACAGGTATTCTTCTTCTAACAGGGAGTCCAGGATTTCTTGATCCCTTATCATCCAATATAAATCACCCCATTGGACCTCCGATAATACACCTATAATGCATTTAGTATCCTGATAAGTGGTCTCAACCCTTGCATCTTTAGTGGATTCTGTGACGGCTGATTTAGATTTTCTTTTGCCACCTTTAACCATTTTGATAATCCTGACAAATGAAAATACATAGGTATACATAAGAAATTATGACGTGGTGTTAGCAACTTACTAGCATGCATGCCAATCAATTTTTCTAGTTTGGTGCATTTAACATAAACTGAATGCAGATTTCAATCGTAATGACTATGCCATGTTTAAGTAAATATTCATGTTAATTCAAACTCCCACTTACTCTCATCAAACTTGCCTATTTACGGGGTCGCTATAATGCAAACCATGAAGAATAAGGGGTACGCATTCCATAATGACAAACTGTGGGCGCAAAGCAATTTTTTGAGTGCTACGTTCAAACAGCATAAACTTTCACAGTTGGGCGAAACATCGATTGTTCTTCATGTAAGGGTGGACGGGCCAGTCTGGAGATTACAAAACTAATGGCTTAATGGGTGTTCAGGATCTTGGAAATGTCCATGTTCATATGAAAATAAGACCTTGACACGTTTAAATGGATAAAGGCATGGGTTGCTTCAGCTAAAGTTAAACTACACAGCTTGACATGAATAAGAGACCCAAGCATAAAATACTCATCTTAACCATTGCAATTTAGTTCATGAGGCTGACAAGGTACTTACCTGTTGAAAGACGATGGTAAGAAGGCGTTGATACCACGGCAGAACTGGTGAACTTGGAGAAGGTGCGTGCAACTTGAATGAAAATGGAATGAGTGCTCCAACAAACGAAAATAGTGAAAATCCAACGGGGTTCATGTCCTATATATATGGGACTGACGCGTGCGATTTATTAATAGGGTGGTTGCAGGCCATTAAAACGGGGTTAAAGCGGTGTACGGATGGGTCAAATTGGCCTTTTTCTTAATAAATGTGACCGCCAAAATCGGAAAGACTCGATTAAGTTTTCTGTCCGCTGTGGAAGAAAAAACGGAGTTTGCCCGCCGTTGCAGAAGAGTAATCCGAGTTCTTTCGCAAGAGAAAGTGTGACTCTATGCATCGGCCAACTTAAGTGAGTTTTCCCACCTTTGCGGAAGAGTTATCCGAGTTCTTTCGAAAAGAAAACAAAGTGCCACTCTACCTGCCGGTCCAAAAGAGTTTCTTGAAGACCTTCGCCATTTCGGAAGAGTGTAGGCTAATTATTCCGCAGTTACGGAAAAACTTGGTGAATTTTTCATGCTGCGGGTTCACTTGGTCAAAGGTTTCGTATATTCGGAAGCTTTAATATAATTTTTCCTCCGTGGTTTGGCTTAGTCTTTTCCTTCCGCTGCCTCGGAAATTTTGGACCAATCCTTTCGTCGTCGCGCCAAAGTTAGCTCAAAGCTTTCGCCGTTGCGGCTCAGAATCTTGAGTTTTACTTATGCAAACTCTTCTTATTTCAAAGGAGGGGCCCCAATATTTTTTCAAAAATAGGGGGGGGGGAGTTGTAGCAACAACAAGATGTTTTAAATACATGTGGTAGTTTTGTCTTTTATATTATATTATTATACAATTTTTGGAAAAAGACATGCATCCTAGATCAATGGCTCTCATCAATTCAGGCTTGGAAAGTTGTATAAGTCAAAGAGCTATTCAGGGGTCTTAAAGTGGTTTTTCCAAACTACTTTTTGAGGGCCCTAAAACCGCCAACCAGCAAAAGATGTTTTGTAAATCGTGCACCTGCAGAAGACACATGTTTGAGTGGGCTATCCTGGGAAAACCGTGAGGAATCCGCTCAAACGGTTAAAAACCCACTTCACAAATGGGCCCATTTACCTCTATTAGCAGGCCATTTTCAAAACAAATGCACAAATTTGTGAGATATTCGGTGCCTTTTAGGATGGATTTTTCCAGAACCATTTTCTATTACATGCAGCTGTCAAATCAGTTTTTTTGTTACAAACCCTTCTCTCTACTTAAGCAGGGCAATTCGAATTCATAGAGGCAGCAAATTTTCTCAGGAAGGGAGAGGGTTGAGCCAGCCATGGCCAGTAGGCCATCTTGTAATTATTTTCAGTGATGAGGAACCTATCATTGGATTCATGATCCTGATAGAGGAGCAAATGTAGTGTTTTTGCAGAGATTAAGATCATTGGATGTAGCAACTTGTGTTTCTGTTGTATTTCCACAATTTTTTCCTCTCTGCTGATCTTTCTTGAAATAAAATCTTTGAGCAATAGTTTAGCAATTATTCAGAGTTTTTGGATATTTTGTTAAATGATACATATGCATCTGAATTGGGCAGGGACTACAATCTTGGTTGGCTTTTTGCTTAATTATATATGCATTGTGTTTGTTGACAAGTTGATTCATGAAGATTTTGTAGCTTGTTAGAAACTGTTGACTACTTGGATTGAGGCTCAGCATGTTTATTCTTTCATCAAGACTTTCAATATTTTTAGGAATTTTTCCAAGAGGCACTCCTTTTAGTCTTCTTCTTGTCACCATTAGACTTTTAGGAATTTGTCCAAAAGGCACTCCTTTTAGTCTTCTTCTTGTCACCATTAGAATTTCAGGAATTTGTACAAGATGCACTCCTTTTAGTCTTCTCCTTGTTACCCTTAGACTTTTAGGAATTTGTCCAATAGGCACTCATTTGGTCTTCTCATTTTCACCTTCTAAATCCATCCTCATTTAAAGTTGGTTCATTGTTCCATTCAATGAAATTCCTTTGCAAATTGATATTATGTCCAATTTAGTTTTTAAATCATTTGTTTATGACTCCATGCCCAATGGAAAGGCCTATGAGCTGAAAGTTTGCATATCTCAGCCCCAACTCTACTAGTAATCGCTGCCAACCAAATTCCATATTAATTCCTTGTAAATTCTGCATTATTTTCTGTCATCTGTGTTTCAATTTCGGCAAAAAATTCATAAGATATTATTGATGTCGGCCATGCACAATTCTAAAGACAGCCTTAGAACATCTACGGGACTAACAGGAACTTCATCCAATACTTGGGTGAAGAGGTATATGATTGGAGCAAATTATTATTGACAGCAACATCATTTGTTATTTCTTGATGATACACATATTCATGGATGCACAAATGGTACTTCTGTGAGCCCCTTGAAGGCTCATTGTTTTCTTTGCTCCCTACTTGGTTCAAATTTTAGTGGAGATTCTTCATTCACTTCTTGGATGAAAGAACACATGGTTGATTATTTTGATGCATCTTACATCCTTTTGGAGCAAAATTATAGGACATGGGATCCTCAACTATGTCATTGGAGCATATTTTATTGGTCACTTGATGCTTGTATGCACTTGAAAATGGTGGTCTACTTACTTGGAGGTATAAGCACTTTCATGATTATTTGATGAGGCACCTCCTTGATGTACATTTGTATTATGTTGTTATGTACTTTGATGATCTATCTTTTGTACTTATGATTTTTGGAAGAATGCATACAAGGAAATGGGATCCAATAATTCTCTTTCCTGATGGTATGGGTTGGAGATCACTCCTAATTGTTAGAGTGCAATACAAGCAATGGGACCCTGGGATTGATCCGAAAACAAGATATTTGCTACTCTATGACGTTAACATGAATTGCATAAAGAGCATGAATGAAGCTCACAAATCCATAAGAAGAGAACCAAACAGCATAGACAATACACACATAAAGACAACAAGTTGATAACGGAGTTCGTCCAGGATGGACTACGTCTCCGGGCCTGCTTCTCAATAGGAGGGCCGATCTATAATCTCAGCATAAAGGCAAAATACATGGCAATAATACAATGATACCTTGGAGACAATGGCCAGGAAGAGAATCGCTGCCCAAAACACAACAAGACTGCTTCCAGCAACTCCGAAGCCTGAAGACGGTGTAAAACGAGTATAAACACTCGTACCTTCCTCCTGCAGAGCTACACAATCTCCCTTCTCTCCTTTAGCTACAAAGTCTCTACTCCAAAGCATGAGTGGGAAATGGCAAATGAATGGGTTTATATAGGTTGGCTTTCCCTTCTTCACATGACTCTCATGGATTCCTTTGGTTGCAACTAATTTGCCTATCTTGGCCTTGGTTACAACTTCCCTAAGTTGGTTTCCATGTGGTTGGGCTTTTAAGAACATAAACCAAAAATATGGTTCATGCCCACATGTCCATGGGTTTTCACATTTAGTTACTTCCCCATAATGACATTTACAAAATCCAACAATAATCCATTACATACCAAAATCCTTCTTTTAAATAGCATGTTGGTTTTTTTCAACCATAAACCAACTTGTTACAACTTCTTTACAAATATGGCATGTTTGTTTTTGGTTACAACCATGCATTAACTTCATAACAACTCAAGGAATAAAATAAATGAGTAATATGTGAGTAATTTTTCCACTCACTTCAAATATTAATCATTTTACAATTTCTCATGAGTAAATGCATGAATTTCCTAAAACTCATTTCAAGCACAAATGCATGCATGCTAGTCATCATGCCACTTCATCATGCCATGTCACCATGCCACATCATCATACCATGTCATCATGCCACATCAGCATGCCATGTCATCATGCCACATCATCATGCCATGTCAGAATGCCACATCATCATGACACATTATCATGCCATGTCATCATGCCACATCAGCATGCCATGTCATCATACCGCATCATCATGCCATTTAGCATGCCATGTCATCATGCCACATGTCACCTTGTGATTGGTATGTATTGTATGGATGCCATGTGTCATCCTCTGAGTGGTGCCACATCATCATGTTTGTACAGTACAGATGCCACGTGTCACCTTGTCAGTGGTGCCACGTGGCACCTCTTTTTGCCAAATTTGCTTGTTGACCTTATGGAACAGAATGCGATAACTTTCTCATACGGAGTCCGTTTGAGGTGAAACGAACGCCGTTGGAATCGTCTCGACGAGCCCTTCAATTTGGTGCTAGTTTTGCTAAGATTGGAGGACTTCAAAATTTTGCCTTCTTAGATCCTCCTGGATCATTCCTCCCCACTGAGAAGCTTTTGGCCTCCAAAAGCCTTTACTAATCAACAGATAGGTGAGGGAATCGCTCCCTCACTTTCTCCTTCTCAATCCACTTGGCTTTGCTTGGATGAGTGCCTCTGATGCCCACTCGAAGATAATCAACATCACCTCTGCGAGAAGTCCTTGTCCTTTTGTCCAAGATGACATCTTCCTTTAGCTCATCCATGTACTCAGGAGCAAATTCATCAACTGATGGCAATGAGACATTCTCCCTTTCATCCATGATCATGGGAGGCTCATAGAGTTTCAAGTTCTCCACATTCACCACTGAGTAGATCTGCATGTATGGTGGTAGCTCTAAGCGAAAAGCATCTGTCCCAATCTTCTCCAAGATGGTGAAGGGACCATATCTAATGGGCTTGAGCTTCTTGCCTTCTCCTTTCATCCTCTCCTTGCTGATGTGAAGCCACACTTGATCTCCCACCTGAAATTGATGATCAACTCTATGCTTGTCATGGCGAGCCTTGTACTGGGCTTGACTCTTCTCCAACTGCTCTTGCACTGCTTGATGTACCTGTTGAACTCTCTGAATGAACCTGCAGGCTTTGTCTTCATCCTTGGAAGCGCTTGAATCAACCTCTCTCCCATAAGTCAAGTCCAATGGAGTCTTTGGCAAGTACCCAAAGCATGTCTCAAATGGCGAGCTCTGAGTGGAAGAATGCATAGCCCTGTTGTAGGCATGCTGCACATACTGGATCTGTTCATCCCATAACTTAGGATGCTTGTTGCAATAGCCCCGAAGCAAATGGACAACTGTCCTGTTGACTACCTCTGTCTGTCCGTCAGTCTGTGGATGGAAAGCGGTGCTCCTCTTCAGCTTGGTGTCCATCATACACCATAACTTTGTCCAAAATTCTCCAAGGAATCGGGAGTCCCGATCCGAGATAATGGACGTAGGAAGTCCAAAGTGAACCCATACATGCTGAAAGAAAAGAGAAGCATCCTGCTCTGCAGTGACCTACTTTTTACATGGCATAAGAATACACATCTTGCTAAACCTATCCACGACCACATACAAGTAGTCATGACCCCTCCTAGACATAGGCAAACCCCCCACAAAATCCATGGAAATGCTTTCCCAAGGATGGGAAGGAATAGGAAGTGGTGAGTACAGCCCCAATTTTCTATTAGTGGGCTTACAAGTAGAGCACATCACACACCCCTTTACATATTTTGTTACAATGTCTTTCATGCGAGGCCAATACACAAGTCTTTGCAAATGAGCCAAAGTCTTACCTACCCCAAAATGCCCTGATACAAGAGAAGTATGAGCTTCTCGTATTACATGGACTCTTTCACTAATAGGAACACATAACTTGCCCAAATGATAGAGCAACTTTCCCTGCAAATAGTAGTCTTCCACCTGTGGGCCATTGGTTAGCTTCTCATAAATCTCCTTGAAATCATCATCAGTAGCATACTGCTCAATATAACTTTCATGGGATAAAGAAGCATTTTTCAAGACAATAGATGCAACAATAGAAGGTCTAGAAAGCATATCTGCCACTTTATTACTAGTACCCTTCTTGTACTTGATAACTGCGGACAACCTGTACATGCCCACATTAGGAAGAGGGGCATCCTGCTGGAGATGAATATCATGTTGAATCTCCCTTTTGGGAGGCAAACCTGTAGGTTCCTGAAATATTTCATCATAGTTAGCCACAATATCAATCATAGCCTTCTTATGAGAAGGATCACAACCTTTGAAAGCATCGGATGCTTCGGCATCTTTTGCTCTCACAACCATGAGCATGTATCTCTTATTAGTGTTGATGAGTCTCTTCATCTGTCCTGCACTAACAAGAGTGGTGTTAGCCTTCATACTGTGAGCTCTCACAATGTACTCCACCCCATTTTTGGTGAGATGGTACTTGTTCTCATGACGAAAGAATACTGCTTGTCGATCATACAAGTATGGGCTTCCCAATACGATACCGCAGATGTCAAGAGGAACAACATCTAAGTCCACCTCATCGATCAACTTTGAAGCAATTGCAAACCTTACCCTGCATTGCTTAGTCACCTGTAGCTTAGCATTATCACATACCCATCCAAGAGGATAAGGCTTGGGGTGAGGTTTAGTCTGTATGCCCAACTTCTTAACAACTGATTCTGAGATCAAATTTACTTGAGAACCCGGATCAAATAATGTTTCAATCTTTGTATGCTTAGACACAACTCTGATGTGAAACAACTCACTTCTTCTTTTATCATTTTCTTTAGAAACATGAGTAGAACTTGAACCAGTATGAGGAGTTTTGTTACCTTGCATTCCCACGGCTGTAATCCTGGTTTCATCACCTGAGTCGGAACCCAAATCTTGTTGCGCTGTTGCAACGGTCTTTTTCTTCTTTTTGCCTCCAAAATGCTTTGGCCTTTGTTCAGGATGCAACTTCCAACAACTTTCTTCATCATGCCCATCAGTGTCACAATGGTTGCAATGGAGCTTTCCTCCTTCCTTCTTGGCAGTAGCTGTCTTCTTGCTCTTGTCTTTTTCCTTGAACTTGTGGTTGTTGTTGTGCTTGAAAGGCTTCTTCTGATGGTCTTCTTGCAAATGATTCCCCCTGCTCTCAAGATGAGTAGCCTGAACACTTGCTTCATCCACACTAGTAGGATTCAACAACAGCAAAGTATGGCGTAGATAATGATGAAGAGCACCAATGTACTTCAAAAGAGTGTCAGGAGAATCTAAAGAAATATTCAACTCTAGAGCTTTCTTTCTAAATTCTTCAGTAAAATTCTGAACACTCTGACCCTTGCCTTGTCTAAAACTTTGCCAATCCATCATTGCCTTCTGAACATAACCCAACGGATAAAATTGCTTACGTAAAGCAGAAATAAAAGCAGACCACGATGAGAGAAGATTACCCATTTGTTTGCTACCTTGCTGAAGCTTGCTTTCCCACCATACAAGTGCGGTGCCTGTCAGCCGAAGTGAAGCCAACTGAATCTTCACATCTTCTTCTTCAATCTGCTGGACTCGACAATAGACCTCAATTTGCCTTATCCAATTGTTTAACTTCTCTGCATTCGCTTCCCCATTGAACATGGGCAAATCAAACTTCACATCGAGCTTCAATAAGGGCTTCTTTTGAGGCTCTTTGTGAGGAACCTTGGAATGCTGAGAATGAGATGAGGAAGAAGCACTTGAACTTGTGCTTGAAGCTGAAGGTGAAGAGGGAGGCTCAGGAGGCTCTTCGCCACCTTCCCCTTGGTTAACTGAAGCGTTGCCTTCGTCCTTCACTTCTTTGTCTTCCTTCTTTACTTCACTGCCTTTTCTTTCTTTTGCCATGCGTTCTTCATAGTCTGCAAACAACTTGTCTACCTTGTCGGCCATCATATAGAAGACCTTGTGAAAGTTTGCCTCCATCTCGATGCGGGCATCATTAGCATCCATCTTCCTCCTTCGGTGTGCACGTCCGATCTCGGAATTGTAAGGCTCTAATGTACCCTCACCAGCTTGCAATTTAGCCCTCGTGAGCATCCACACTCACAATCCAACGTCAAATAGACCTGCTCTGATACCACATGATCCGGAAACAAGATCTTTGCTACTCTATGACGTTAACATGAATTGCATAAAGAGCATGAATGAAGCTCACAAATCCATAAGAAGAGAACCAAATAGCATAGACAATACACACATAAAGACAACAAGTTGATAACGGAGTTCGTCCAGGATGGACTACGTCTCCGGGCCTGCTTCTCAATAGGAGGGCCGATCTATAATCTCAGCATAAAGGCAAAATACATGGCAATAATACAATGATACCTTGGCGACAATGGCCAGGAAGAGAATTGCTACCCAAAACACAACAAGACTGCTTCCAGCAACTCCGAAGCCTGAAGATGGTGTAAAACGAGTATAAACACTCGTACCTTCCTCCTGCAGAGCTACACAATCTCCCTTCTCTCCTTTAGCTACAAAGTCTCTACTCCAAAGCATGAGTGGGAAATGGCAAATGAATGGGTTTATATAGGTTGGCTTTCCCTTCTTCACATGACTCTCATGGATTCCTTTGGTTGCAACTAATTTGCCTATCTTGGCCTTGGTTACAACTTCCCTAAGTTGGTTTCCATGTGGTTGGGCTTTTAAGAACATAAACCAAAAATATGGTTCATGCCCACATGTCCATGGGTTTTCACATTTAGTTACTTCCCCATAATGACATTTACAAAATCCAACAATAATCCATTACATACCAAAATCCTTCTTTTAAATAGCATGTTGGTTTTTTTCAACCATAAACCAACTTGTTACAACTTCTTTACAAATATGGCATGTTTGTTTTTGGTTACAACCATGCATTAACTTCATAACAACTCAAGGAATAAAATAAATGAGTAATATGTGAGTAATTTTTCCACTCACTTCAAATATTAATCATTTTACAATTTCTCATGAGTAAATGCATGAATTTCCTAAAACTCATTTCAAGCACAAATGCATGCATGCTAGTCATCATGCCACTTCATCATGCCATGTCACCATGCCACATCATCATACCATGTCATCATGCCACATCAGCATGCCATGTCATCATGCCACATCATCATGCCATGTCAGAATGCCACATCATCATGACACATTATCATGCCATGTCATCATGCCACATCAGCATGCCATGTCATCATACCGCATCATCATGCCATTTAGCATGCCATGTCATCATGCCACATGTCACCTTGTGATTGGTCTGTATTGTATGGATGCCATGTGTCATCCTCTGAGTGGTGCCACATCATCATGTTTGTACAGTACAGATGCCACGTGTCACCTTGTCAGTGGTGCCACGTGGCACCTCTTTTTGCCAAATTTGCATGTTGACCTTATGGAACAGAACGCGATAACTTTCTCATACGGAGTCCGTTTGAGGTGAAACGAACGCCGTTGGAATCGTCTCGACGAGCCCTTCAATTTGGTGCTAGTTTTGCTGAGATTGGAGGACTTCAAAATTTTGCCTTCTTAGATCCTCCTGGATCAGGGATAAATTATAGTCTCATTGGTTTCATTTTTGGGGGGGAACAAGTAGTATGGGAGATTGGATCCCCAATTAATAAGGTGATTGTAATCAAAGTAGTGCAGCAACAAGCATGGTGGTTCCTCTCTAAAATTTTCATGGAATTTTGAAGACTCAAAGTTGGGAAACTTGGTGGCAACATCAAAGAATTATACAGTCATATCAGAAAGGGTTTCCAAAATATGAAAGAGGTAAAGATTAATTGTGCAAACTTTGTTTTGATGGATTTAATTAATATTTTGGTGTTTAGTGGTGATGTCACAGGGGATATCAATATGAAAAATAAAACCCACATCTCCTTGCTTTTCGAAACACACAATTGTAGTACATGAGTGCCACTACTCAGAGTTTTAGAAGCAATTTTTTGGAAAGAAAGAAGGTTCTTCAACATCCATGTTTGAAATTTCTCGAGGACAAGCAATATTTGGAGGAGAGGATTTTTCATGTCCCAAAATTTTTCAATGGGTCACAATGGCCTAAGCCACTTGGCCATATTCATGATAGTTTGTCAAATTGATGCTAAGGGTCAAATAATTGCCAAGCATGATGTCCAAGTTAGTAATAATGTAAAATTAGATCCAAATAGAAAAGGTAGGTCACATTAAGAGAAAATTCCCAATTCAAAGTTTGCAATATCCCCATCCAAATGAACTATCATGGAGGAAAATTACTAGTTCCCTAGGTTTGAGTTGGTAGCATTAAAAGTTGGAATAAAGGAGCTACAAGACCCAAAATGACCTTAGACTTACAAATTCACATTAAATGGGTCAATTAAATAAAAATAAAAATAAAATAAGGTGGCATTGGATCATGAGGGCACATGAGAGGTTGTGGGACCCACATGTGGCAAGATTCCCCACTACACTTGGCATCATTCTCTCACCAATTAGAGTTCCAGATGAAGGGTAACATACTTGTGGGAGTTTACGAGGTATTATTCATGGCATGAATTATGTAAGGTCGAATTGGAGTAGAAAATTAACTCCCATGGAAGAGGAAGAGGCATCTTAGAAGAATTGTGACACTTGGAGCTAGATTCCCTAACTCCTATGACAAAAAATGATGAAGATTCTATGACACTTATGACAAAGTTCAGACCTGATTGCTAAAATATGACATATATGACATGTCAAGGATAACAATATCCTCCTGGAGGGCAACAAGGGGATTTATGGCATCCAATATTCCCCCATTCGAATTGATGGAAGAGGAGAGCTAGGAAAAGTTGCACAAGTGGCATTCATGGGAATCTCTCCTAATTCAAGTTGGGATGAGTCTCTTGGAGGGAATTCGAGCTAAGGAGACCTTGGGAGGTTAATAAAAAACAAGAAGAAAGAATGAGACTAGCTTTTGATCATTTTCTCATTTGGTAAAAATTGGAGAGCTTAGCTTGTCCTTGAAAGGTGGATGCTTATCCTTCTTTCCTTAGAACCAATTTCGAGGGTGAAAGATTCCCATCCTAGTTGGTTTATGGAAATTCAATTCAGACCTATCAATAAAGCTTCATGGATATGTTTTGATGCAGGTTCAAACCCAACTAAGTTCGAGTTCATCTTCTCTCATTCTTCTCTATGCCTATTCTAATATCTTAATTCTCTCAATGTCATGTAAATGTGCAAGGGCACACTTGTTGTTGCGTATAGTTAGTGAAGGACTATGGACTATTATTTCAAATTCATGGACATGCTAGCTGCTATATATATCTGTAATAATCATATCATCAGAGACACAGCTCAAAACATGATGTATTTCCAGTTATATTTACATTCAAGGAAGAGATTCGAGCCATTTTCCCCATAGCATTTGCATAGTGATTTTGGAATGATATTATACCTAATTTATATCGGAGTTTGTTGAGTTATTTATCATATTATGAGATGCATATGAAGTTACTTTGATGTCCCAAATGATGTGTGCGGACCTCTGAAGTGTTACTATGGTTTATGAAGAAATTCAAGACTCCTTGCCCACCAATTTCACCTCAAAAACTAGACTCTAGAAGTTTTTGTTCATTGGGATTCCTATTCGACCCTAAAACCAAATATAATGTTGCACATATACTGTTCCTAATTTCCTCTAATAGATCCAAGTCTCATACCAAGAATTAGTGAAGGTCGTACATTGTTTGGAAGAGCATCTAATGTCAGACCTAAGGGGGATCTCCACTTCTCAAATTAACTAGTCTTGTTCCGAAACTTCTTCCCATGCAATTTGAAGACAATGGATGGGTATATCCGTTGTTTGTATGTCTAATAGGTGTGTTAATATGTCCTATTCCCTATCAATACCTTCCTCCCCAAATTTGAAATCATTTGGAGGTGTTTGGAACCAGTTGTAAACAAAACCCTAGAGTCAAAATAAGGTGAATCCAAGGACTTTCATTTGAAGGGATATTACACAATTGATGTGCATGACTTGTTCTCCACAATATATGACTATTTCTATTAGTATCAATTGATGCTTTTATTATTTTCCCTCCTCTTTATCGTTGTCATTCTTGTTATTAATATAATTAATAATGATTAGTGGTGGGTCCTTATCTCATAAACAAAGGGGTCGCATACACCAATTTGGTGTATATAGGAATTAGGTGGAATTATAACTTTGAACAAAATTCTCATTGAATCCACAGTGACTTTTAAGAGGTTGAGTATGTCCACTAATTAACTTACTCCACAATTATATTTTTTTTATTAGTATTAATGCGTTTATTATTTCCCCTCCTCTTTATGGCTGCCATTCTTGACATTAATATTATAATAAGTATTGTTAATAAACTAGTGACAAGGTCCTTATCTCATAAACAAAGGGGTCTCATACACCAATTTGTTGTATAACTTTGAACAAAATTCCCACTCGATCCATAATGAATTTTAATAGAAAAGAGGTTGAGTATGTCCACTAATTAACTTACTCCACAATTATATAATTGTATTTATTAGTATCAATGCTCTTATTATTTTACCTACTCTTTATGGTTGTCATTCTTGTTATTCATATTATAATAAGTATTATTAATATTAGTGACCGGGTCCTTATCTCATAAACAAAGAAGTCTTATACACCAATTTGATGTTTACTTAAAATGTGAACTTAAAAATAGATTATTATTATTATGCTAATTCAATATCCATATTAACTATTTTCATTATTCTAATATTTATAAAAATTAAAATTACCATTTTCTCAAAATCATGGTTTATTATACTAACCATATTATATATTTAAATAACTACTTTTGAAATAGTTGAAATATAAAAAAATTAAAAATTAAAAATTATAATTATGTTTAATTCATAAAATTTTCAACTTTGTTGAAACTTATATTTTAAAATAACTTAGATAATTCCAATAAAAAGAATGAAAGTGAAACATTAAAAATGTTTTATGTACACCCTAAAAACCTGATTACAATCTTATCCATACCAAATCATGATGATAACCATAAAGACTTGGTTTACTACCTTATCAACAACGTTTACTAGCCCAACCACTTGGTTCGTAATGATTGTTTATATGGGCACTAAGGTGATAGTGTTGTTTAACGACCACTAGTATCGTTGTCATAATGTAACGGAAAGTTGACCATGACAAATTTGCTATCTCCACTACGTGGCCCGTCTCTTTCACTCTACCACTGATGCCGTGCCTTGTAAAGTAAGAGTACTTTGTTTTTCATTTATATTTATTAATTAAGTTGAGTCACTCTTAATGTAGGTTAGATGGGAGAAGGATTTGTCTACACTATTACTAATCAAGCCCATATTACTAATCAAGCCCATACTATGCACCCCTTGAAATAAGGAAAGTCTCACAAATAACTTTCCTCAACCCCTTCCATGAAATTTGGAAAAAAAAATTGTCCACATTATCACCTATCAGAAGTCTAGACTATTCATCCTTTGAAATAAGGAAAGCTTCACCCCTTAACCCCATGAAATTTGGAAAAAGGATTTGTTCACAGTATCACCTATCATAAGCTCACACCATTCACCCCTTAAAATAAGGAAAGCCTCACATATAACTCTCTCTTGTCAACCCCTTCCATAAAATTTGGATGAAGGATATGTCCACACTATCACCTATCAGAAGCCTAGACTATTCACACCTTCCTAGACTATTCACACCTTTAATAATGAAAACCTCACAAATAACTCCCTCAATCCCTCCCATGAAATTTGGAAGTCCATACTATCAAATAGGAAGTCTCCTCCCACCAAATTTGAATCCATGATCATGTTTATTTAACTTTATTTATTTATTTATTAAATTGAGTTTATATTTAGGATTATGAAACTTTCTCTCACCAAATTTGAATCAATGATTATGTTTATTTTACTTTATTTATTTATTAAATTAAGTTTAAATTTGAGTATGTTGGATGGAAAAAGGATTTGTTCACACTATCACCTATCATTAAATCTGGATTATACATCTAAAGAAAGTCTCATAAATAACTCCCCTCTACCCCTCCCATCAAATTTCAAACGGTAAACTTTATCCCTCCCATCAAATTTCAAACGGAAAACTTAATTTACAATGTAGGACTAAACCCA
This sequence comes from Larix kaempferi, assembly GCA_027924585.1. Classification (NCBI taxonomy): domain Eukaryota; kingdom Viridiplantae; phylum Streptophyta; class Pinopsida; order Pinales; family Pinaceae; genus Larix; species Larix kaempferi. The sequence goes on from BSBM01000232.1 coordinate 28,991,375, forward strand.
CACAAACCAAAAACTCTTATATATATACACACTCTCATATTTCATATTCCACTTGAAGCAAGCAACAGAAGTGATGGCGTCTCTTCTTGAAATTTCCCTCGCTCGTATTGCCTTGTCGGTATGTATCCTGGTTGTCGTTTATTTGGGGAGACCGGGCGTCGAAGGGTGCAGCATTTCCCCTCCCACAGTGGTATGCTCAGAAGGGGGATGCGACATCATTAACAACCAAGGCTTCTGGGAAGATCGGGCCCCTTGCAAAGCGGCCGCCTCTGTCTTTCCCACCACGGAGGCAGAGCTGGTGGCCGCTGTCGCTCAGGCCGTAAAGAGAAAGCAGAAGATTAACGTGGTCAGCGGCCTCGCTCACAGCCACACCAGACTCGTTTGCGTGGGGGAGGCGGGGCTCATCATCAGCACCAGAGACTACGCAGCCACCCCACGCGTTAACCAAACTACCAAGACGATCACGGTAGAGGCGGGCGTTGTTATGCGAGATCTGTTGGACGAGGCCGCCAAGTCCGGCTTGACATTCCCTACCTCCACATCCTGGGAGGGAGTGTCAGCGGCCGGGTCTGTGAGCACCGGAGCCCATGGCAGCAGTCTTGTAGGTAGGGGGTCCGCCATCAATGAATACGTAGTGGGCATGCGCTTGGTCATCCCTGCACCTGCGTCGGAGGGGTACGCCAAGGTCATTGAATTGACGGAGACGGATGAAGATCTCAGGGCTGCCAGATTCGCTCTGGGAACTCTGGGGGTTATTTCCAAGATTACCTTCGCTCTGCAGCCCATGTTCAAGCGCTCCGTTTCCTTGAGCTTGGAGGATGACGCTGGATTAGAGGATCGTCTCGAGAACTTCCTTTTGAAATATGAGTTTGCAAATGTTTACTGGTATGTTGGCCATGGGAAGGCCCTCATGGGAAAGATTGATAGAGCTCCCCTAGATATGCCCGGCGATGGGCTCAACCAGGCTTCCTACCAGCCCGCCATGGTCTTCAATGTTGAGAAAAGCGCTGCAAACTGTGAGTTATGTATACACAGTGTATATATTTATCGAATAAATATAGAGGTGTTATATTATTTGATTGAATATTGTGGATATTTAGAATACTTATATTGATTGTTTGGGAATACAGATGACGCTATTGAAGCCGCGGAGGATGCAGACAAGCTGTGTAATCAGACGGGGACATCCATGAACAACCGTGTGAAAAGCGGCGGCGGGTTTCTGAACGACGGGATTCGTTTTACGGGGTATCCTGTCGTGGGTTTCAACCACCGGATGGTTAACTCTGGCGGGTGCGAAGACTACCATCAGAAGCACGACAACCAGTCGAGCTGCACGGCCACACAGATCTTAGACAAGAATCAATTTATTTGTTCGTGGGATCGCCGAGCGCGCGGCAGATTGTCATTCGATGTGGAAATCAGAGTTCCCCTGTCGCGAGCTCGACAGGCCGTCCTGGACGTGAAGAGCATCAGAGCTCTGCATCCCAAGTCTCTGTGCGCGCTGGAAGGGTCGGGAATCGTTATGCGAACGATCAAGAAATCGGAGGTAGCTTATTTGGGCCCTGCCGAGGACGTTGTGACGTTTGAGATAAGTTACTATCGATCTCGGCAGGCCTACGTTCCGACATGGAACATGGACGTTTATCAGGAGATAGAGCAGATGCTCATAGAAAAGCACGGTGGCAGTCTGCACTGGGGGAAATCTGGGGGTCACTTGTTCCAGGGTTTGGCGGAGAAGACTACTGTGAATTTGCAGCAGTTTTTGATGGTGAAGAAGAGGCTCGATCCAGATGGCCTCTTCTCTAATGAATGGACAGATGGACTTTTTGGTATCGGGGGCCGAAACGTAGAAGTGCTGAAGGAGGGGTGCGCGCTGGAGAAGCTGTGCAAGTGTAGAGAGGATATCCACTGTGCTCCAAAGGCGGGTTACCTTTGCAAACCGGGCAGGGTATGGACGAAAGCTAGGGTTTGCAGAAAAGGGAATTAGGTCATCCCACTGCCAAAGATAGAGGGATTCAAGGGAACAGCTCCTCTGAAGCAATGTGGTGAATAAATACTACACAATTTTTTCCGTTTTAATATAATATATATATATCATTTTTGCCCGACCTATTCCATCCAGGTAAATAAAATCTTTACTAATTAATACTATTATTATTCGTTATTGTAATGGATAAGGGCAACTATGTTAATATATTTTAATTATCCACTCGACCATGTTAATATTTTTTAATCAAATAGTATAAACATATATAAGTCTGACAGATGAGACTTATATGTTGCTATTTTGCTATCTATTACATTCACTTAACTTATAATAAACACAAAGATCTTATTCGACAGAGAGAAATATGTAATACACAGTTTTACAAAAAAGGCCAAGAGTATATCAGTTCAGCAGTTAAAAATAAAAAATCTGAACCCAATCAAAATCGATCAGCTGAGATTCCTGAAATTCCTCCCATTTGATTTCTCCCTCTTCTCCATTGTAAGAAGTTCTTCTCCGGTGTAAGCAGCTTTGGATAGCTGGTATGCAAAAGAGTTATGTTCACGGTAGATGTGATCAAAAAATAATGTTAAAAAGTTCAATTTTTTCTTTGAATGGACTGCACAACTGATAAAGAACTATATCTGGTTTATTAAAGCAAATTATAATATAAAAATATTTTTAATTTTATTAGAAATTAAAAATTTTAATTTTAATTTAATGTGTACAGATTTATTTTATTTTAGTGGTTGAAATTGGTAAATTCACATTTTTTCTTATTTGGAGGATTAACCTTAAATTTTTTATACAAGGTAATATAATTCAAAACCATTACACTAATATAGAAATTATGAAGTGAATATGTTATTTATAAATTAAATCTTGTATTATTATATTAAATTTTATGTTTTTATGAGTGGGTTTATTTATTTAGTTTTTATTATATATGGAGAATTGATGTATAATCAGAAATATATTTATTTAAACAAGATATAATTAAAGTTGACTTTCAACACGTAAGTGCTATAAAATTAAATTTGAATTTGGGTGAGAAGAATAACAATAACATTTAATTAATTAATACCTAATTTTATTTTTTTCATTTTTATAATTATATATTTAATATTTATATATATATAGATGATTTATTATTATTTTTAATGTTAGTATATATTTTAGATTTATATGTTTGTTTTAACATCGAAACAATGATACAAATTGTAAAACAAAATTCCAATGTAAGAAGCTGTACGGTAAACATAATTTGCCTGTATTTTTTTAAATGTCACGTTGGAATTTGATGTCATATTTACTTGTCAAATTATAATTTTATGATGACCATATGTTATGGGTGCCTTTCACTATGTACATAGTGATATATCATCTTTCAATTAGGATCCACCAATTTTTTTGTGAATTAAAAAATCCACCATTTTTTTTGTGATTTAATAAATGAAGCTAATGGATTATCAATGAATGACGAATTCTTTACAAAGTGGTTCAAGGTTGCATGCTACATGGTTGTAGAGATTATAATCTTTATGTTATTTTTTCGAATGTATAGGTATGCAAATATGATTATCACAATTACATTAAATGGATTTGTGTATGCTATTAAAAATATATTATGGGAATTTTAGTTTAGTTTTAATTAATATCTACAATATATATTGTAAACCAAATATGTTTAATGCGTTTGTATTGGTGTGTTTGTAAGTCCTAGCATGGTTCTAAATCTTTCAAACTTTTCTCGTCCAAGTGCTTTGGTGAAGATATCTGCAATTTGATCATTTGTGGAACAATGATGTAAATGAATTGTCTTGGCCTCTACATGATGTTAAACTAGATGATACTTTGTATTGATATGTTTGGTTTGATCATGGAATCTAGGATTCTTGGCCAACTTGATTGCATAAGTGTTGTCAATCAAAAGTGGAGTGGAGTTCTCTTGTTTCTCCTACAAATCTTCAAGTATCTTCCTAAGCCACACAATCTCTTTGGTTGCTTCTACAGCAACTACATATTCTACCTCTATTGTCGAATCTGTTGGAACTAATTGTTTGTGTGAACTCCAGCAGACAACTGCTAATCCAAGACTCATCGTGTATCCAGAAGTGGACACTCATGTTTCTTTGTTACCATCGAAGTTAAAATCAGAGTACCCAATAAGTTTGAAGTCATCCTCCTTAAAAAACTTGAGTCCCTTTCAAGTATCTTAGAACTCTCTTTGTTATAGACCAATGTCCTTCACAAGGTTTGTGCATGAATCGTGAAAGAATGCTAACAACACAAGAAATATTTGGTCTAGTGGAAGTAAGGTAGATAAGGCTTCCTACAAGTTGTCGGTACTTGGTTGCATCCTTAAATTCTTTTCCTTAACTTGATGTGAGCTTTAGCTTTTGTTCCAATAGAGTTGAGAGAGGGTTGCAATCTATCGTGCCAAATCTGTTCAACAATTCTCCAATATATTTTTTCTGAGAAATGAATATGTACTTAGGATGTTGAGTCACTTCAATTCCTACGTAATAGTGAAGATTTCCCAGATCAGTCATTTCAAATCCTTTCTTTAAGTCTTTCTTTATGGATGCTATATATCATCCGTAAAAGAAAGATCATCCACATATATTACAAGAAACACAACAGATCTTCCAACCTTTTTTACAAACAATGTTGTGTCATCAAGATTGTAATGTTTGAAATTCAACTTTAGAAGATGTTTGGTTAGCTTTTCATACCATGCTCAAGGTGCTTGTTTCAGGCCATACAAGGATTTGACAAGTTTGCATACCTTGTGTTCTTGTCCCTTCACAACAAAACTTTCTGGTTGAGACATGAAGACATTTTATTTCAAGAATGCAGTATTTACATCCATTTGATGAACTTTCCAACCATTTTTTGCAGCCAAGGAAAGTATAATACAGATGGTTCCCCATTTTGTTGTGGGAGAGGACGTTTCTTCATAGTCAATTCCTTCTTTCTGTGCATAGCCTTTTGCCACGAGCCTTGCTTTATGTTTGTCAAGTGAGCCATCTAATTTATATTTTTTCTTGTATACCCACTTGCTTCCAATTGGTTTGGTTACGACTAGAGATTCAAACAGCTTCCAGGTTCCATTCTTTATGAGTGCATCATAGTCAGTCTGCATGGATTCTTTCCACTCATCACGAATAGAAGCTTGTTCAAAGGAAGTTGGTAATAATTTCCAAGCATGATGTCCAAGTTAGTAATAATGTAAGATTAAATGCTACCTAACTAACTCTAAAGCAAGAAACAAGTCAAAACAAATGCTACCTTGAAATTCCTGAACTAACTTTTACAGTAAGATTAAATGTATTCAGAAATAATGAGAGATAAGACACACCTTTCAAACTGACGTTTGTCCTGCTTCTAGCTCTTGATCCAAAGCTCCAATGTAGAACCTGTTAAGATCAACCAAAGAGCAAACATACAAACTTCCAAATACCTCGAATGTAAAGGTTAGATTCAAATCCAGATTAGATACATTTCATGTTAAAGACTTGCACAATACACATGAAATGGGAAAGACAAGACAAGTTATCTTATTACAACTTGAAGAATGCTTACATAGGTTGCTTGATGTCCAAGTCAATCCTCCAGCTCCAAGTGCCTTCTCCTCTAGCTATCTCCACAATGCTGCAAGATCATAAGTTTGGTACTTCAAGAGTCTTCCCTCTTCCCCATGGAATGCCTCTCTTTTATAGTGTATGGTAGGGTTAACCAACAAGAGAGATGGGTGGATCTAGGGAGAGATAAGTGGATCAAGGTTTCTAATCACAGAAAGTGAGTTGGGATCGAATTAGGGACCCCAATCTTCCACTATCTTCGAAAATCCAAAATCCCACAAGCCATGGGAAAAAGGCTAATAAAAGAGTACCGCGCCCTGTGGTCTGAGCATAACGCGGTACTACCACGTTCTGGGGAAAAAGCATAGCGCGGTAGTGTGAAGTACCGCGTGCATATAAATGAGCAAGGCGCGGTAGTGTAGGTTAATAAAGTCTCAGCTGGATCAAAACTTGTCAGGGTAGATTTACCTTCAAGGTTCATTCATCTTCTGGGTGGTTCAAACAGCAGGGGAAGTGTCGTCAACTCTGTTTGTGGCGGAGATGCGACACTGTGGAATATAGAGGTATAACACAATAGACCATTTCGTTTCAGTGATGCTTCGTACGAGTCATCGTTCCTATCCATCAAGTCCACTCCGTGAACTCAAGACTTTGATGAGAAATCACGCTGGTATTCTTCTTCTGTAAGCATTAATTCATTTGGGGTAAAATCTCTGTGAGCATGAATTCATTTGGGGTAAGATCTAATATAGCATAAATAGTAAAAATATTAATATAGCAATTTCAATCCCAAAAATGATACATATGGTTGAACTTTCTTTTAGAAGGAAGGTGGTTCATTTAGCAGTGGCCCCAAGAAGAACGACGATATTACAAGGGTTTTCGTTGTTGAGAAGATCAGTTGTCATATGTATTTTCCTTTTTTTTTTTTGCTATTACATATTACAAATTACACAACCACACCCTCTATGGATCCTCTATGCATCCATTTCAATGGCAAGCAAAGGAGAAGCCCGTCCTTTGACTCTGAGTGCACTTCTAACCAATGCCTGCAACTTGTTTCCCCAACATAAGGCTCTCATCGTGTCCAGGAAATTCGAAGTTACATACACGGAGCTACAGAAGCTTGTAAATAAACATGCCACCAAGTTAAGAAACGTTGGGATTGGATGCGGGGATGTGGTGGCTCTCACCTTTCCCAACTCTATTGAGGTAAAATTCCTTCGGTTAAATAATATTCCTATGATTTTGTTACGGAGACTTTCTTGCCATTACTGTTTTCTTTGTTGCTTTAATCCCGGTATTTCCTCAAATGCCAATTTTTCTCTTTTGTTTTCCCCTTCGTTTTGTTAGATGTCTTATAGCTACAGATTGTGCCCATTTTTGTGCAATACAGATGGGTTGTTTCTTGTCGACGGCTTTTTGGAGGTCATATGTGCCGCAGATGAAATGCATGGCTCCTACGCTGTTCACTGGAATGATGGTGCTTCCACTAGAGTATGTGTTTAATGCAATACTCGTCGAGCAAAAATCATGCGCCTCCTGGTTCACTTCTAATACAATGTGTAGCGATGTTTATGTGAAGACTGCAATCAATTGATCAAGAATATTATATGTAATTAGTTGATTGCCCATATTTCAGATCTCACCATAGCAATGCAATCACAATGACAATTAAATCACCAATATACTTTTTTAGTATTTGTTCTTCACTGTAATTGATTAATTAAAAGACTAGGAATTGTGTCCATTATCAAGGTTGTCGCCAAACCAAATGTTTTTTCCAGAATCCTAGGTAGCGTAGTTGACGGGGAGCTTCCACATTTAACTATGTAATTGTATGGCAAAACCATCATCAAATCAACTTGGTCTCTTTTGCCAAAAGGTGTTGCAGATCTTTCCGATGACAAAGATGTCAGAAGCGAAAATGAAGAATCCAATTGATGGTCACAAGATGGGGCCATACAGTTGCTAGTCGCTCAAATTTTGATATTTACAAAAGAGTGATTGTCACATGCCAATCCCATATTCCAAACATGAATCCTCGTGTTTCTATGTTAATTACAATATCTCTTGAAAGACATATGGGATTATTTGGATACAGAGAATATCAAAGTGTTTGAGTCTCAGTCAAGTATCATTATTCGAACAATGTTTGCTTTGAAATATGCTATGGATTTATCTATTTTTTAGCATGTTTGTGCATCTTAATTGAGGCATCAATATAATTGGGCCCTGCTAATGAAACCTCTTTAGCAACCTCTAAAGAGTAAATAAATATTCCCAAAGGAGTTCAATGGCTTTTCCTTATTAAAATGTATGCCAATGCATTAGATTTAGCCACTTCTCGTTTGCTACAAATTAACAAACATTTTTTTCTTTAATCGCTTGACTTTGATCAATTTGAGGTCCAACTAATGTCCTCAACATAATCTAAATCTTGTATATGTCTAAATATGAGCATTGACCAAACACATACAATCTCCCTTTGGGATCTTTAAGTGTTTTATTGCCTTGTAATACAAGGATTGACTCATAATCCTTGAGAATTATGTTTTTTTTGTCAATCCCCCATAGCTATTGCTCCTTGTTTCTCTATTCGCTAGCTTTGTATTCTTAAGTGCTTCATTGCACAAATGTTCATAGAGTCTTTCCCTTTCTTCTTTGCAACGTTTCTCTTCTAGACACCATACTACTTCTTGCTCCACTGCCCATTCGATTTGCATTGTCCTTCAGCTCATGCTCTACCCCACCATTCTTTTTGCATTGTCCTTTTGCTTCACACATTCACTTGCCCCCAACTCCTCCAAAGATACCAATGTTTCCATACTTGCTAGATCTTTTAACTTAGAGCACCCATGAACATCAACATACAACAACCGAAGCTTTGTACAATGTGCCAACCCCCCTATCCTCTTCAACTTCACACATTCACCTACCTGCAAATCCTCCAAAGATACCAATGTTTCCATACTAGGAAGCTCTTCTAAGTCACAACACCCCAAAACACATAGCACCCCAAGCTCTGTACATTGCGTCAACCCTTGTATCCTCTTCAACGTCACACATCAACCTTCCACTCCACTTAAACCCATGCGAAATGCATGAAGCAATTGCTTTTTGCATTGCTCTTTTCCTATGTTTTTTTTGCATTTGCAAACTCTTTGTCACAGACATTGCCACATACAACTCTTATTTATAATTATGTATTTAATATTTTAACCAATATATTAATGTCTAATATATATTTTATATTTATTATTATTTTTAATTGAAATCTACATCTAAATAGGATAAACTAGGAACCCAGATCAACCTTAATGTAGTGATGAAGGGGAGATTGACATTTTTAAGTAATGTAAACATAATTTGCTATCTTTAAAAAAATGTCATTATAATAAACAAACCTACAATAGGTAAGTTGGAATTTGATGTCATTTTTCCCTGTTAATTTATAATTTTATGGTGACCATATGTTATGGGTGCCTTTCACTATGTACATACAAATATATCATCTTTCATATAGATCCATAACATTTTTGTGAATTAATAAATGTAGCCATTGGATTATCAATGAATGACAAATTATTTGTAAAAATGGTTCAAGGTGTGAATTAATAAATGTAGCCATTGGATTATCAATGAATGACAAATTATTTGTAAAAATGGTTCGAGGTTGCATGCTCTATTTTGTTGAGATGATAATTTTTATGTTGTTTTTTTCGATTGTATAGGTAAAGGCCAGTTCCAACCTATCGAGAGTGGGAAATCAGACAGAGGAGTCAGTCCTTAACTACTTAAATTACCACTTTGCAGGATCAGCACCCAAGCTAACAGCCAGTGTCAACTTGCTAAGTTCAACAATCAATTAAGCTTTCGTTCAATACGTCACCCTTTATCTAGCGAATTTACCAGTTCCCAAGGCAAGGCTGGCCGGCTGGTGAACCGGCCGTGTAGAAGGAAGGTTACGCAGAGCAGTTAGAGGACTAGGCTCCTTAGAGAGAAAACTTTACATTACTACAAGTATATTATATTGATATTTCAAAGCTTGAAATCAAATATACATATTTTATTTAAAAAGATTTTTTTTAAAGAAAATTAATTTTCTTAATGTTTTCAAGTACATTTCATGTCTTAACACATTATAATCTTCTTATATTAAATATATTGATTTTTTTTTAAATATTGTCTAGATGAAAAGAAATTCTTGGCTAGCTATACATCCAAATAACAAGATAAAAGTTTCGAACAAATTGAAGATATAAATATAATCAATAAATGTGAAATTCTAAAGCTGGTGGGAGAATGTGTCTCCTTTGAAGACATGTTTAGTAAATGAACCCTCCTACAAGAGTAGAGTGTCCTTGGATAACTTGTCAAATTTAGTATATTCTAAAGATGGTAGGAGAATCTCTCCTCTAAAGACATGTTTAGTAAATGTACCCTCCTACAAGAGTAGAGACTACTTGGATAACTTGTCAAATTTAATGTTGAAATCTTTATATATGTGTGTAAAGGAAATATCATGAAAATGAGATGTTACCTTTATAGTTTGATCCATAATGGGGATCAGGTCTAATTTCAAATATTATGATCGTGGTTGACCCGCTCTATCACAAGATTTTAGTTACCCATAACTTGTAAATAGTTTATACCTTTGTCATGTGTTATTCTTAGAAGTATCCATGGAGCATACAGTTACACCCTATTTTTTATCTTAATCCCAACTACATATTGTAGAAAAAAGTATTGTGAACTATCAATATAAAAAACTACTCCATCCCCACAAAATCCTAGGTCCCCCTGGCATGCCCCATTCAAAAGGGATCAATTTTGGGGTTGTTCTTGTAATAAAATATTTCCAATTTTAATAAAATATATGTTCTCTTTGTCTACGCTTGGCATTTGTAGAATTCTTGGGACTTTTTTCTTTAGTGGCTTCTTATTTCCTTCATTCATCTAAAAGGATCAATATATAATTTGGCATCTATTTTTGTGCTTTCTAGGTGGAAGGAATATATATATATACAATGTTATATTGGGTTCAAAAGTTCATCAGTTGTGCATGTCCCTTGACGTTATTATACACTCTAATACATTTCAACGGTGCAAGAATCACCTTAATCAGAGTCAGTGAGAGGAAGTTATGTCTCCCACAGGTTGACCTATCAAGTTTACCACCATGGTCCTGAGTGGATTCCATGTCAGCTCATTTCTCACACATGCAAAGCTAGTCACATGTCAACTTTCAAGAAAATTATAGAAGGTCCAAAGGCATATCCCTAACCAGGGGTTTAGACATGCAAAAACCCTAGAATTATCCCTAGACAACTATTGAGTTATGTTAAATATCGGGCCATTAAAAAAAGAAGGGCTTCCATTCTTGTGATGTTATTGTATTGTTCCATAGTTGAGGCAATTACACAAGAGTGAATATTAGAGCATCATAGAGGAAATAGGAGATCCCATAGTATCCATTATGGCCACAAATTCATAGTTAAATCCATATAGAGTACCACTTTCTTTATATTTTCATTTTATATAGAAGAGAAAGGGGTGTTTGCAAGCTAATGAGGGTCTCTTTTGACACGTTAGATGCAATAGAAATTGAAAAAATAGGCATCTACCAACTTAAATGGATATTTTGAGATACATACACAATGAATCTTGCTCCAAGGAAACAAAATTAAATGTAGGAAATTGAATCGTGTTTCCAAATATATAAATTTTATCTATTTATAATGTTCATAACTATCTAAAGTTTGATGTTTTCTAACATGCACATTTTTTTGGACAAATTATAAGGTATATGTTTTTGTGGGTGCAGCTTTTGAGTGCCTAAATGATGGAATCAACCTACGAAAACTGGTAGACATATCAAGAACAACTAGCACTAGTGCAACACTATTTTTCCAAATTAAATTTAATAATTTATATTTTTTTAAATTATCTAAGTGAGCAAACCTCGAAAATAGTACGTCAAGTGTGGGTGCAACCTTTGAAGGTATTAATGCAATTATCATGAAATGGTTTTTTTATAGCATGTAAAGGTCGGTGTCTAGTAGTGCAGCATACAATTTTTTCTTGAAATGCTTGAGAAACAAAAAATGTATGGATGAAACACTAATAGTGTGTTTTTTGAGTTAAGGAGTCATGACACAAGAAAAATAACAAAATATATATATATATATATTTTAAATTACATATTTGTAATTTGCAGAAAAATTATATCCGGGTCTAGATTTTCATCAAAAATTATGGTGGATAGCATATTGTAATCAGCGGGAAAGCATGGGCATATTGAGAAAATGGATGAAATGCTCAATTAGCCATGGTTTAATACATTCCATGGAATAGGTTTGGTTAATCTGAAGCAAAATATGAAGTAGACACATATGCATAGGGATGACATGCTAGCACGTGTGGAGAGTCGGTCCTAATGCTACGAAACACATACGCGTTTCTTTTAAATTCAAATTGATGAGCCTGCCAAAAAAGGTTTCGTGGTAAACAAAATGCATACGTGATATGTAAAACTACAATTACATTATATGGTTTGGTGATGATAACATGAAAAAGAATTGGATGGCTAGGTAAATAAAATGAACATCATTTGACATGGTTTTGGATGGCTGAGTATATAGAATGAAAATGTTTTGAATGTGATGCACTTGGCGACTTGGTGCATTAGACTTGACTTGGTGATTATACCATTAAAAATATTCAAGGCACGTTATACCCGGCTTGGAAATGATAACATTAAAAATATTTGGATGGTTAGGTATATAGAATGAACATGAATTAGTGCATTATACTTGGCTTGATGATGATAACAAATGAGAACATTAAAAAGAGTTGGATGGATAGGTATATAGAATGAATATCTTTCATCAAGAAAGCGAATATGACTTGGTGCATTAGACTTGGCTTGGTGATGATAACATGAAAAATATTTGGATGGCTAGGTATATATAATAATAGTAAATATTAGTAAGGGTTAGGGGGGAGGGGGGAGATAGAGAAAGAGAGGACTAGGGAGAGAGGGGGGGGGGGGGGGTTAGGGGTTTGGGGAGGAGTAAGGCAATTAAAGAGAGAGGGGGTTATAGGTGAGGAGTGGGAGTGTTGAGGTTAGAGAGAGAGAGAGAGGTAAAGGGAGAGACATGGGGGGGTGGTTAGTGGAAAGGTGAGGGGGATTAGGAGACAAAGATAGAGTGGGGGGTTTAAGGGTAGGAGAGTAGGAGAGACATAGAGAGGGGGGGCTAGTGGTCGGGGGAGTATGAGAAAGATAGAGAGTGGGGGTATTCAGGGGGTCAGCGGTAAAGAGAGAGGGGGGTGTTAAGGGGTTAGAGGTAGAGACAGAGGGGGCTGTTAGTATATTGGGGGTAAGTGGAGAAGGGGAGATACAAAGTGAGAGAAAGGGTTAGTAAGTTTTAGGGAGAGGAGGGAGAGAGGGAGAGAGAGAGGAGGAAGGTTAGTGGTAGGGGGAGGCATAGGGATGTGTTTGACGTGTGGTGAGAGAGAGAGAGAGAGAGCGAGAAAGAGAGAGTATAAATGGGGCAATGGTGTGTTAGGGGGTTGAGGGAGATAGAGAGGGGTGGGGGTTAGGTGTAGGTGGAGGAGTAGGGGAGTGAGAGAGAATGAGAGAGGGGGTTCGAGAGAGAGAGAGAGAGAGAGAGAGAGAGAGTATGAGGGTGAGAGACGGAGAGAGAAGGGGGTGTTAGGGGATTGGGGGAGATCTACAAAGGGTTAGGAGTTATGGAGAGAGAGAGAGAGAGATGGATGGGTGGTTACTAGCAAGGGCGGGGGGATTAGGAGAGATAAAGATAGAGGGGGGGGTTAAGGGTAAGAGGAGTAGGAGAGGCATAGAGAGGGAGTTTAGGGGTAGGGGGAGTATGAGAGAGATGTTAGGATATTCCTATACTCCATCCTAGTCCCACCAGTATTTTGATCATTTACATTTTCAGTCATGCATGCACTTTTAGGGTTTGCATGCATCATTTAGGGTTTGCAAGCATTCCATTCATCTGTCCCAGCACCTAGCCCTCAGTTAGCTAGCCCCCAGAGCTTCCTTCTACTCATTTTCATCCCTCCTAGCCTGTCATGCACCCTCCTTTCACCTACTACATGAGAAGGGTGCCTCTCTCACCTACCAGTCTAGTTTACTTTAGTTATCCACCAGTCTTTCCTTGATTTGAAGCCAGAATGACTCCTCAATGTTGTTATCACTCCAATTGACCTCTAATGAGACATGACTACCTGTTCTGACTCCAGTTAGCTCCTCATGTGCCCTCCACTGATCCGCCGTCATTTAGTTAGTGTCTCCATGTGCCAGTTACATTAAGTTACACCTACCACACTCAGTTAGACTTAGTTTGACTGATGGTTGACAGTTACTTGTGCATTGATGACTCCACCGATGATGAGATAGACTACTAGTTGTGCTCCGATGATACTCCAATGATCCTTTGATCACTCCATGAAGGATAATTCGAATTGCCACCTTAAGCATTCAAATCCTCATGCATTGTATTATTTATATGTCCATTTGTGATTAATAATTTAGTGTGTGAGAAGTATTTTTGCTTCTATCTAAGTTCTACTGTATTATTATTCTATTGCTCATTATACTGCATTGACCACTCTTCTTCTATTTTCTTGCTTAATCAGTTACTTTCTTGTGAGGTATACATCATCTCTTAGATCTGCTGTGAGGATTTTCACATGGTATCAGAACATGTTGAGAGTATTGTTTATCTCCATTCCTGAGAGTTTTTTGCAGGTTATTATCAAGATTTCGAGTGCAGCAGTTTCTGCATTTTTGCAGCAATAGCAGTTGCAGATATTCTCTATTGTTTTTGTAGGTCTTCTACAGCTTCAATGTATTCAGAAGAAATCTATCCTCTTTCTCCATTCAACTATGATCTTCTTTATCCACTCAACTATGGTGAATGGAAACTAAATATGATAGCACATTTAAAGAAAAATGGTCTCTTTGATCATTGTTTTGAAAGAGAGTTCGAATCCTCTGAAGAAAAGAATGACTGGTTAGATGAAGGTGGACGAGCTATTGCAGCCATGATGTTTGCTATGCCTCAATGGATGTTATATGACCTCTCTTATTTTTCATCACCAAAAGAGCTATGGGCTCACCTGGATGTAATATTTGGCAAACATAATGAAGGATTTGGTCCAAACCCCTTCAAGAGCAAGCAAAGTGATGCATTCGCCCTCCTTGATGATCTCATTGATCATGAACCAGTATCAAACACATCTCATATTGAAGTTGACCACAAAGAAGAAGAACTTGTAGATTCTACACTCATGCTCCAATTTTATTCTCTTTTTGTGCCAGCTCACACTCTAGATATTGCAGAAGGTCCTAAATCCTCACTTGCACTAGAGTCTGTTGGTTTGCATCATGATCACATGATTATTTCGGAGGTAAAATCAGCTATTGGAGGTAATGCATTCGTTCTCCTCAAGCAATCACCTCTTATTTACTACTATATGATCATTATTCCATGCTTTCAGAAGGTTATTGAAGAATATGGCCATTTCCACCTGCTTGGGATCATTTCTCATGCATCCACTGGTTTTGATCTCACCTCTTATGGTTCAAAGGAGATCTCAAGACACCATTGCCATTCGCTTGAGATAGTTTCTCATGCATTTAGTGGTTTTGATCTCACCTCTTATGGTTCAAAGGAGATCTCAAGAAACCATGATTCAAGTCTTGGATCTAATTTGGATTCTAAGAAATTACTACTTGGGATAATTTCTCGTGCATATGATAGTTTTGATCTCACCCTTGCTGGTTCAAAGGAGATCTCAAGAAACTATCCATCAAATCTTAAATCTGATTTGGATTTCAAGCAATCATTATTATTTGATGGTTCTTTTTGACATAATCTCACCCATGATGGTTCGAAGGAGAAGACAAAAGACTATCTGCATATTCATGTTTTGATCCTACCTCAACTGATTCGAATCACAGGTTCAAGGATCATCCCCATACTTTTGGATTTGTTCTCATCACATTCGATCTGAAGAGCAAGTACAAGCCACGGGGGGTTCACTCAATAAACTTGTTACATAGCACGATCGTTCACAGGATATTAAAGAATATCCCTAATTTCACTAAATATTGGAAAATGCCTCCTAAACTTGTATTGTTGAACCCCCCTCCCAATATACCTTTCAAATTAATAAAACCCCTAGTTTCACTAGATATTGTAGGTATCCATTTTTATCAACCCATTTTAATACCCCTTTTATATCATATTATCAAGTTGTACCAAACATGATCCTTAATGCATCTTAGTATAAGCAAACTGGATGCTAAATAAAATAATAGTATAATGCTAATAATGATCCCACCATGATTGCAGGGGTGACTAATCAATTTGTAACATTGGATAGTGGTAGACCCAATGAAATAGTAATGGGGAAGGAAAAATGCATAAAAGGAAACCAAGTCAAGAGATCAATGTAAAAGAATGATAGTCCAATAATCAATGCAATGCTTTGAAAAGATGAGAATTGCAAATGTTTCACACCACAACCCGCTAATATACCAATTTTATATCATGTAAATACAAGTATAGCAATAGAGAGCTCATGTTTTCTATAAGCTTAATAAATTAAAATCCATAAAAATGCAAAAATGAAACCCTTTCATGGATGGACTTCCCTACCTTCCGATCAAAACAAACATCATTCATCATTGATGTTTGAACCCAAATGAACATAGAAAAAATCCTCTTACTTTCCAATAACACCATATTATCATGTGCATAACTTAGATTTGGGTCATTCATAAGATGCAATGAATTGCATCCACTTCCTCTACATTTATTCTTTAAATCAGGAGAATTAACAACATTTAGTTACTTTTTCTTAGCTTATATCTAGCTTTTTTATCTTTACAAAAAAGGGAAAAACTCCATTGTTAAGTTTCAAGCATGCAATAGTTTTAAAGATACACAGATGGTGAAACTTATATGACACTATTTCCCGATAATGATAACGCTTAGGGTATGTAAATAAGGATTTAGATTTCCACCTATGCCAGTTCCAATACAATATTAAGGCAGATGCCTTCCATATAAGACTTGAAATTACAATTATGAATGTGCCAAGGTTTAACACATTTCTTCATCATGATTTAACCATAAATGGATAAAAACTCAAACCTTGGCCCCTAAACCTTAACCCAAATCTGAATGGATCCCTCCCTTAATCACAAGGGTAATAAAGAATAGAGAAAATTTGAAGGCATTAAGAGGATAGAATGGCCTTAGGTTGGGAAAAGGTCCAGTTGAATTCTATTAAGCATTGGGTAGCCATGAAGAGTAATCTGCATAGAAATGTTGCATGGTGTATGGTTGATATTTAATATAGAACTCACAGGGTTGGTAAAAATCCTTGCGATCAATCTGTAGTAACCAACTATCACAAATAAGACTACATGCTCTAAGTTATTATTTTCTAGCAAGATTGGTCCGGCTAGAGGGTGATTCATGGCAATTGAAAGACTGTTGAGTTCCTAAGAATCCATGGTTGGGAGGAACAGGGAATTTCCTTAACAAGTTTATGGTTGGGAGGGAAGGGGAAGTTCCTTAACAAGTTTGGTCATGTAAGGATAGATAAGTACATTTGCAAATTTTGTATAGTTGGTTTGCAAATTCTATATATTTGGTTACAACAAGCAAACATTTAATTGGTTTTGGTCTTTTAAATTACTTGTTTCTTATTGATGAACAATAGTGTATTAATTTCCGTTTATTTTTTACCATTTATGAGTTTTTTCTATAATTCTTATTTTTAAATTACCGGTTTATTATTGATGCATAAATAGTGATATTAGTTTATGTTTATTTGTCTACTATTTATGATTTTTCTGTAGTTGTTATAGAAAGCTACAGAATTATATAAAAAGGAACAAGAGTTGCAAGCAACTTAGTCCCTACCTTATATCATAGAAACAAAAATCAACAATAAATATCAGTAAGACACAATCAAAATTAAATTAAATAATTCACAAATTCAATATAATTTTGTCATGATGACCTTCTTTAGCACATTTGGCATCATAGTAGTCTCATATCATCCACTACTCAAAAAACACTTAACAAATAAATGTCAAAATGATCAACCTTCAAGTTGTCGTAGAGGTTTAAAAATCTAGATACATATGAAAAGACGACTAGGAACTTGGAATAACCTATACATGTCCTCGAGCTATGTGATGGCAAATGAAATTTTTAGTTTCCTTATTTTTAGTAATGTGTGCATTAAGATACTTTAAGGGGGAGGGGGCGTATGCTTTTCTTATGAAATCTAACTTTGGTGAAATGTGATACTATAAGAGACAAACTGAGTCATATATATATATATATATATATATATCCCAATGTAAAGGGGTAATAGGTCCAGGAATGATTGTAGAGAAACTTTGCATACTTTTTCAAATGACTAAATGCATAGAAATACAATATGTATTGTGAAGCAACCAATAGCAGATTTGAATACATGCTAGCATATTCCATACAGTAACAAAGTTAATAGTAAATTTATTTAGCGATATAATAAGTAGAAAACTAGTAGCACGTTAGTATAAGTGGTTGAGGGTTTCAACCAGTATCAATTTGAAATATAGATTTATACAGTTAAATATCAACAATGTTAAACTCCTATATTGACAGCTAGAATATCTGGGATTCTATATCATTAACATCCCCATATGCATAGTTTCAAAATGGGTATGGGGTGGACCCATTTTTTCTTGTTCAAGGGGAGGATGATACAAGTCATTAAATAGTAACAGAACTAGTTGTCAATATTAAACAACTAAATATGCTATCATTAAATACATAACAAACGCCAAAACATCCACCAACAAGTAGTAACTTAATAGGTAACCCTTGAAGGATAATAAACATTGTTCATTCAGAACGAGGTTCCATGATAAGGTTAATAACAATTTACAATATATTTATATAGACATTGGATGATAGTTTTGCAGCTGCATATGGACCACCTATGATGAGTCACGGAGATGGCATAAGTGAGGACATATATCATGACAAAAGAAGTGATCATAATGTTAGGAGTGTTCGATGTCCACCTTTACCACGCCAATGTGGTCGGTGGGGAAAAGATTCAAAGGAGTAGAGTTTATTTTCTTTAAAGATTGCAATACCTTTCTTCAACATACAAACATACAAACTTGTGCAAATTGTTCTAATTGATATACACATTTGAAAATATATAATTCAACTTAATGATGAAAAAATATGATCCATATTTCTATATTAAATATTCACTTAAAATTTATCAAAATAATTATTTAAACAATATATTTTGTATTAAAATGTTTATAATTTTATAATAGAAAAATAAATAAATATATATATATATATATACCTTATTATTATTATTATTATTATAAGTGGAAGCATTATATAATTGTTTGATATATTATAAATCTTTTTATTCATTATGATATAATATTTATTAAATTTTTTTATTTTTTATTATATTATATTTTAAATTAATTTTGTATCTTTATTATTATTATACCAAAAATTTGAATTCAAATATTAATATTTTAGTTTTTTATTTAGATAAAATAATTTTATTTATTTAATATTATAAAAATGTAAATGAAATATATATATATATAATACTTCATTTAAATCTTGTTATTATAACACCTTTTGAGATCAACAATTAATTTTTTATTCTTTATTATTATACCAAGTATTGTATAATAGGTTTATATATTAAATTATAGTTTTTATTTTGTTATTATTTGTTATTATTATAACACCTGAACCTTGTTGCTACTACACCTTGCTCTTAATTAACACAATTTTTTATTCTTTATTACTATACCAAAAGTTTGAAGCATTTTATAATTAGGTGATTTATTAAGTCAATAGGTTTTTGGTTAAGTATTGGTTGAGTATCTATATAAATATAAAATTTCAAGACTCTAGGTGAATCTCGTGGCTGCCATATATTACTCTTTGTCAACAAATAAGTTTATATTCTTTATTATTAATATACCACAAGTTTGAAGCATTCTATAATTCGCTGATATCTCGCTCTTGATAAACATCTTTTTTGATGACGGTTACGGGTGGTCTGTGCTCCTTTATGATTTAGGTAAATAACACAAATTATAAGGTAAATAATAAGTTATAAAGAGGTGAATAGTCCAGTTGTTATGGTCAATTCTTGGAAAGGACGACGACCATATATATAATAAATATTGAATTGATTTAGGCTTAACAATTATTCTGTATGTGCTTCACCCATTGAACCAAGCAATGAACAAGTTTACTCTAGATCTCCATTTCTTAGCATATCAGCATGTCGTCTTCAACTTGTATTGAGTTAATCTCCATGGCTTCGTCTTCAACTTGTATTGTGTTTAATCTCCATTACTTTATATAAGGGAGGTTGAATACTTTTGAAATGCAAGCAAAGCAGCATGCAGTATTCAACTTGTATTGAGTTAATTTGAGAATTAGAAGATATATGTGTAACTGTTGAGATCTCTAAATTATTCTGTAATCGGTTTTTAGAGTTGCCTGTATTTATTAGTCATTTTGTTCTATCAATAGGTTTTGTAACCAAACCCTAAATCAAAATTAATATAACAACAAATTTAAATTCAATTATAAATTGAATGAGATGCTACCATTCCAATATTTTGATAGTAAGAAGCAAAAATCATGTGGTAATATTCTTACTGTAATTTGAAAGTTTGTCATTAAATTTAGGCATAAACTCAAATACATGGTGGAATGATTTCAATTTTATTTTGAATCAAATAAAACTGTTATGATTAGTTGTGTAGCTATAAGTGTAACAACTATGAATTTAATAAACACCGAATAAGTATTTTACCTCAATCGAGGATTGGATAGTTATCACAAATCATGTTGTGTCAGGGATAATATTTGGTGCCTTTTGTATCCATGAATTCAAGTTGGAATGCCATAATAATGGAAACATCAGGCTACAAATATTTTTGAGATTTAATATTTGACTGTAAAAAAAATAGTCACGCTAGAAATACCTAAAATTTATGGGACCTGTGCAATAACAAGACAAAGAATTGCAGGCCTAAAACAATGGAATCTTGAGTGCTTTGAAGATAAAATCCATTCTAGATAGCTCAAAGATGAAGGGAAAATAGAATATTTAGTAGGTAGTGGAGAGGGAACATTAAGGGAAGTAATTATAAGCATGTTATAAGTAATTTTAGAAAAACATAATAGACGAGTAGCAAATCCTCCATCATATAGTCTGTACTATGAAAACAAATCTAGCATTTTCAATCAATATACCTGCTGAAAAATCTAAAATTTAGATCTAGATAGGAAAACATAACATAATCATTGAAAATTTGAAAGATCATAAAACAAAATGGTGGAGAGGAAGATATCAACAAAAGATAGGAAAACATAATCATTGAAAATTTGAAGGATCATAAAACAAAGCAAGGAAGATATCAACAAAAAAAAGATTTTTCAAGAATAGTCCCATTGTGATGCAATATTGAGGAAGGAACCATGACTAACCTTGTGAATCTCATTGTCTATAATATGATCCAAGTAACCCCTGGACTCGAGAGAAACACACCACGTGATCACCGCAATTATGCATGTCCACCAAAATGCTTGTATTGCCATCATAAGAGGAATAGTGTTGCAGCTCACGTGAGCCTTTGAGAGCAGAGTCCATAGCCAAAAATGCAGACAACCCATTTCAAATAATTTTGAAACATTAATCCCATGACTCCCAATAATTCTTCAAGACATGAACTCAACTGCTAACACAAGTAACTCATATATGAGCATGTCACACAAGAAATCTTCTACCCCATAACAAAGAAATCAAATGATATCTTTAACAACAAGCATATCAGGTGCGCCTCCCAAATGTCAATCACTTAAATCCCCATTGTGAAAGATACTATTAGAGATCAGAAATTTATGGGTGAAAATTATTGATTCAAGGTATTGAGGGAAAGTAATTCTAAAAATACCCCTTTTTTTTAGGAAATCTTAACGAAATAATTTTAAAAAAATCCCAGTTTTATGAAATTTGAGTGAAACGCCTCTCAAAATTACTCTTTTAGGAAATCTCGGTGAAATAAAATTAAAAAATCCCTAGTTCTAGCAAATATGGGCGAAACACCTCCCAAAAACTCTAGAACCCAGCAAATAGTGGCGAATCAAAGTTTGACCGCGAATTTTGGAGGGCAAAACCATATTTTGTGGGTTTGTTTTTGTATTTTCATTTGGGCGATTGGATTTCTATATAAAATTGTTGATGTAAATTTGGGCTAAACACGTTAAATATGTTAAAATAGTATCATGTTAAAAATTCACCTTTTCAAATTTTTTAACCATCTTCAACATCCAAATCCGATTCAGAATAATGTCAAGAAGAAATTACCTTGAAGGAAAACTGGGTTTTTCTCTACTAGATGAATAGATTGACTAACTGTATAGCGAATAGCTAAACGGGAGACACAAAAAATTGTTCTGTAAATATTCTTTACTCAAACATATTTGAGGAAGAGGATGAAATGTATAGGTTCGCGGGTTACCTGAGAGGAGCCCGAATGAGTTCATGATTTTGTTCCGTTACATCCTTGGAGAATATATGTAAACACTGCAACATTTTTTAGCTGCGTTAACGAACTCAAGAATGAATTTGTGGACAACTAATGGCGACAGAGGGATCTCCATCTCTATTCCCATGTGCAAGGGCAGAGACGGCTCGAAGTTTCTCCATTAAACCAAAATGCCAAATGAAATGAGTAAGAAAAACTTCAATCCGTTCCCGCCCTCACAAAGATCGAGGAAGAGTTAATAGTAGTGTATTGGGAACTTGAGCTTCCTACCTACTTACCCAAGTGTTGATGGACATGGCCAAACCTTCATAATTACACTCAATCCGTTTGTCGATCTCTGGCAACCCAATATTTAAGCCGATAGATGAAATTTCGAAGAATGCTTTGTAATTTTAGTCATAACATATTGTATAACATAGTTATATTTATAAAAAGATGCTTTGTTACATGTCCTTTGTAATTTTAGAAGAAATAATATAGGATCTTAAGGGTATTAACTAGAATAACCAATGCCCTTTTATCCTTAGTGAAAGGTAAAAAGTACATAAGTTAAGCTTTAGATATATTTGGATCTATAAGTTGGATAAAGTATGATTAATTTGAATGGGTATACTCTTACAAAGATAAATTAAGTTGGAATCATGAACTAGTATTGTAATTTGTATTAAATGTTGCATAAGAAAAATGAAGTAACATGAAAAAATTAAAGAATGATTTCTTCATAAAATCCTATAAAAATGAAGTAAACAAACCTATATGAATATATATAACTAAAACTTCAATTCATAAGGAAAAGAAAGTCCTCTTTAAAATGTTACATGCATTTATACATATAAGGTATTAGTGTGTAGATTATGCGGAGTAAGTTTACAAAGGAATAATTCATATATTCGGTCCTTAAAAAAAATTGGTGTGTGTAAATGAGGAACTTTATAGTTTTTAACTAAATTTTGGAACTAATCATGCCTCAAAAAATATCAAGAATATTTTATGGTGGGTGATTCAATGGGGCCATTCCTTATATCTTATCTTGAAAGGACCTCATTCACTAGGAATTCTCTTTCACTTAGTAGACTTGCCTCACCCATCATGAAGCCAAGGTCACGATTTTGTGCAATGTGATCACCAATGTTAAGGATTATAGGAATTGTAGATAGCATAGTTTAAATACCTAGTTCTATATGAGAGTCATCAATATGTCTTATTTTTCATCATTCACCAATGTTAGGCATTATATGGTTATAGATTACATAGTTTGAAGACACAGTTCCATATGAGAGTCATCAATGTATCTATTTTTTCATCATTGGGTTTCTCGTGGCTTATATATTCATGTAGCTTGTACTATATGTTTCTTTCAATTGATTGTGTTTGGTTCTTTATATGTTTGTTTTCTTAGTCATTGTAGCTTTCACATGCTTTTGTCCTAATATTGTTGGCATTGCATTGATAAAATAATGTGTTTTTCACTCAAACTCTTATCACTACATAGACCCTGCAAATAGTTAGGTGGCATTAGTTTCCCTAAAAGTGAATAAACTCATCATGCAAGCATACAACATGTTACCAACGAGTGGTTTTTAAATGAAGACAACCGTTTGAACCATTTTTTTGATAACAAACAAATACTTTGGAGAATCATTCCACCTTTTCCACTCTCCAATAATTATTATTTCGACAATGGCATCAACTCACTTTTATGATGATAATATGTAAAAATATATAATAAACAAAATAAAAATCAACATGGTAGAGTAATAAAATAAAGTAAAATCATAAAACACACCATTTAATCTCTCATATAAATGTAACAAATAAGGTTATTCTTATTGAATTTTTTGTTATTGTTCACAAAAAAAAATGTGTTTTCATTATTAATGTGCACCACATCATTGTTACAACAGTTCACAAAGTGACTCAAACGATCATCAAACACATTAAGAAAACATGTGAGGATTTTGCAAACACTTAATGGTTAAGGGGCCTATCTGGAATAGGTCTGGAGATCTAAAATGAGCAGGTCTCGGGAGATGACCAAGAATGATTCTCTAGGCCACAACCATCTTTCTTCATCTGAGTGGGATACGAACTCCATGTGTAGCTTTTGAGCAATGGAAATGGACCTTAAGGAAAAAATATGGTGACCGGGAAATAAGGGAGTTAAACCCTAATGGTGGATTCTTGATCTCAAACACCATGAATAACACCTAAAATGCACATGATTATTTATAGCGTTGCAAGCCCCAATAGGGTGTCTTTGACGTAGGATTTGGATATGGGTGCCATTATTTTTTTATGCGTTATAGATAGGTCTCATGGTCTTGATCATGGTTATGGTAGGGAAGCAACAACTTCAATCCCTTCAACATGTGTCCCATGCATATAATGAAGCATATGTTGTAACATATGGTATTTCATATAAAATGTAACATTTGATTTTAATAAATGGAGTTTTTCTATCCTCATTTTCTAGTTGTATAAGAATAAGTAGATGTTCATATAAACCATTGTTTCCTACCTAATAGTTGTATCTTTCAACCTCCCCCGCCAATTTTTCTACAATAAGAATATATCCATCATCTTAGAGATGCTTGTTCTTCCATGTTAGCACACAAACTAGCATCTTAATATTGAACTCCTAAAATCAATGATAGCTTATGGACCACTAAGAGGGAGTCCATTGTCACCACACAACATTTTTTGTCCATTTAGGTTATCTCTTCTCTAGATCAAAGGCAGAGACCCTAGGATAGGATCACGGTAGGACTACTAGAGTTTAACAATGGAGTACATGGTGAAAATGAAGAGTAACTTTAGAAAAACAAAGTATTTTGGTTTTTGTAATATAAGAGTCATGAAGGAATTGGAGACTAATGTTTTATACAATGGGAAAATGGGGTCAACCAAGGATTGCATCAGGCTTTCTTTAGGAAGATTAAAAAGGGACAACGTCGCAATGCACAAATCTAGATGCTCTCTAGTGGATGGGATAATTTTAGAGATCACACAAAAGGAAATTTCTAGAGCAAAAAAAATTCAAATGGACTCAAGGAAGAAAGCTACATTGAAATACCCATGATTTCTAGACATGAAATATGCACCTAAACTACACTTCCAATTGATAACAATCACATAAAAGATAGAAAGCGTAATCCTTCATTACCTCAATTCCATTAACAATTTGAAGATCCATTAACCAACCAAGCACATGAGCAACATGAAAACCCTTTAATAGAGCACTAACATCAACCATCCTACATCCCCATTGAGTATCCCTTGTCCATCAAACTCAATACCTCATGCCCTTGTCCCCTGATTTTCCCTCTGCCTCCACTCCACTGCTTCTACATGAAATGTAATAAAATATACCCTAAATATTTGTATTGTCATTTAACATAATTAAGCCCCCTTGGCCCCTTAATACAGGGCAATATATTTTCTCATTTCCATCTCATAGTTTATTCCCCAATATGAATGGACGTGATAGGATATTGCCTACCAGCTGACCCCCCCCCCCCGTGGTACAAGCACATGCTTTTTGAGCATGATCCACTTCTTCCCAAGAAGAAGATACCTTCAGACATATGACCAAGCATCACACCTGCTTGAGTTTGGAGCATTTATTTTTTGTGTGTGCCTTACAGTCTGTTTTTTGGAGGGGGTATTTTTCCCATGAAATTTTCCCCACTTCCTTGGTTTATTGATTGTTATTATTCATTGTATTGGGTGACCTTTGGTCTTAGTTACCAGGGCCCAAGATGGATTAAGGGGGGGTGTTAGGATATTCCTATACTCCATCCTAGTCCCACTAGTATTTTGATCATTTACATTTTCAATCATGCATGCACTTTTAGGGTTTGCATGCATCATTTAGGGTTTGCATGAATTTGCATGCATTCCAGTCATCAGTCCCAGCACCTAGCCCTCAGGTAGCTAGCCCCTGGAGCTTCCTTCTACTCAGTTTCAGCCCTCCTAGCTTGTCATGCACCCTCCTTTCACCTACTGCATGAGAAGGGCGCCTTTCTCACCTACCGGTCCAGTTTACTTCAGTTATCCACCAGTCTTTCCTTGATTTGAGGCCAGAATGACTCCTCACTGATGTTATCACTATGATTGACATCCGATGAGACATGACTACCTGTTCTGACTCTAGTTATCTCCTCATGCGCCCTCCACTGATCCTCCTTCATTCAGTTAGTGTCTACATGTGCCAGTTACATTCAGTTACACCTACCACACTCAATTAGACTCAGTTTGACTGACGGTTGACAGTTACTTGTGCATTGATGACTCCACCGATGATGAGATAGACTACTAGTTGTGCTCCAATGACACTCCAATGATCCTTTGATCACTCCATGAAGGATAATTCGAATTGCCACCTTAGGCATTCGAATCCTCATGCATTGTATTATTTATATGTCCATTTGTGATTAATAATTTAGTGTGTGTGAAGTATTTTTGCTTCTATCCGAGTTCTACTGTATTACTATTATGTTTCTCATTATACTGTATTGACCACTCTTCTTCTATTTTCTTGCTTAATCAATTACTTTCTTGTGAGGTATACATCATCTCTTAGATCTGCTGTGAGGATTTTCACAAGAGATAGAGAGAGGGAGGGGTTGTTAGGGGGTTAAGGGTAGAGAGAGAAGGGGGGTGTAAAGGGGTTAAAGGTAGAGAGAGAAGGGGGGTGTAAAGGGGTTAGAGGTAGAGACAGAGGGTGGTGTTATGATATTTGTGGTAAGTGGAGCAAGGGAGAAAGAGAGTGAGAGAAGGGGTTAGTAAGGGTTAGGGAGAGAAGGAGAGGGAGAGTCAGAGAGAGGAGGGGGTTAGTGGTAGGGGGAGGCATGTGTGTGTGTGTGTGTGTTTGAGAGAGAGAGAGAGAGAGAGAGAGAGAGAGAGAGAGAAGCAATGGGGTAATGGTGTTTTATGGAGTTGGCAGAGAGAGGGAGGGGTGGGGGTCAGGTGTAGGTGGAAAGAGAGAGAGAGGGGGGGGGATTAGAAATGCTTAGGAGGACGGGGGGGGAGAGAGGGAGAGGAGGGAGTGGTTATTGGAAGGGGGTGAGTAGGAGGATGAGAGAAAGAGAGAGATGAAAAGAGAGATAGATTTGTGGGGGAAAGGGAGGAGGGTGTGGGTGACTAGGGCTAGGGGAGTGTTAGGGGGAAGGTGTTAGGAAGTTGGATAGGTGGTGTTAGGGGGTTGGGGAGGGGGTGTTAGTGTGTTAGGGATTTGGGGCATGTTTGGGAGTTGGAGAGGGGGTGCATTATAAGGATTGGGGGTGAGGGTTAGGAGTGTAGGTAAACATAACATGTATGTGTGTTTTCTCACAAAAATAGGTACATGGTTTATAATGCTAATACTAATGTGTGATATGTAACACTACAATTAAATTTTTTACTATTGATAACATTAGAAATAATTCAAGGGTGGTAAGGGGTTAAAGGTAGAGAAAGGGGGGGTGTTAAAGGGTTAAAGAGAGAGAGAGAGGGAGATACATTGGGGGTGAAAACCCTAAGGTGAAAAACCCCATAACTTCCTCAGAGATAGAGAGAGCAATGGATCAACCAAAATACACTTGAGATAGTCTCCTAGAAGCAGATGATCCTCCTCCTCACTAGTGCGCCACTTTCTGAGTGAGAGAGAGATGAATTTTCGAATGATCTAAATAGAGATCTCCTCATCTCTATTTATACTAACCTGTTTTCCTAGTGACCTTATGCGGCCGACTTGTCTAGCTAGGTACATCCACAATATAATCTATATTTCAGGGCCGACCCCACACATGGTGGTCTAATAACCCATCGACAAGTACACACACTTGCGACACTTGTCAATCCACATGACGACACTTCCTTATAGAGGAATAACACATCTCTAATAAGGGTACAATAAATATATATGAAATACATAGATGAAATACATTCCGAAGTTACATATACATCAACACTCCCTCTTAACTAGGAAGGTATTTCTCGACACAGATCTGCTAGACAAGTCTTCTTCTCAGGATCATCGTTATCGATGCATCGTCACTGCTGCTACTATCTCAACCAATCTATGACTCTACTCGTCATAGGAATTTCTGCAGATCCAGTCCTTTTTCATACTAGATGTAGGCCCACCACCTGCAGGTCTTCATCATCACTGGCCATACTGTGGAAATCTCGGGACTTATTACGTGCGTCACAAAACCTTAAAAGAGTCTCTTGACTAGCAAGAACTCTAAAGAGCATCTGAGGCCTTTTTCATCCTGTCCAGATCTCTAGGACTTATTACATGTGACCCCACCACAAAACCTCGAAAGAGAATCCCAGGACTGATTACGAGCACAAGGCTCAACCTATCGGATCTCCCAGGGCACAAATTACATGTGGTCACCACAAAACCTCGAAAGAGCATTCCAGGACTGATCACGAGCACAAGGATCAACCTATCGGATCTCCCAGGTAACAAATTACATGTGGTTATGGCAAAACCTTGAAATAGCATCCCAGGACTGATTACGAGCACACGGCTCAACCTATCGGATCTCCCAGGGCACAAATTACATGCCATAGGACAAAACCTCGAAAGAGCATCTGCCAGATATCCCAGGGAACATATTACATGCCATAGGAAAAACCTTAAAAGACTATTTACAGATCTCCCAGGGGACAAATTATATGTCCTCCCAAGCAAAACCTCAAAAGAGCATTTTCTAGATATCCCAGGGTACAAATTACATACCATAAGAAAAACCTCGAAAGACTATCTGCAAATCTCCCAGGGCACAAATTACATGCTTATCTGCACAACCTGTTCCGCGGCCACAGAGTATCAACCTGATACTCACCATACATCATCCTGATGTACACATGATCATCCTGATCATCATCACTGCAACATCCTGCTACATGTCATCTGGAGCAACATCCTGAAGCTCGTCATCCATGATCATCCTGATCATACAATGCATCTACCTGATGCATACCAAGTATCTACCTGATACATATCATCATACATGATCCACCTGATCATACAGTGTATCCACCTAATACAAATACAAATACATGATACATATCATCATACATGATCCACCAGATCATACAATGTATCCACCTGATACATATACAGATACATGTTCCAAGCATCCAACATGATGCGTACATACATATAAATGATCCAACTAATCATATCCAGCATCCAACATGATGCGTACATACATATAAA
Source organism: Larix kaempferi (assembly GCA_027924585.1). Taxonomy (NCBI): domain Eukaryota; kingdom Viridiplantae; phylum Streptophyta; class Pinopsida; order Pinales; family Pinaceae; genus Larix; species Larix kaempferi. Next base: position 29,020,816 of record BSBM01000232.1, read on the forward strand.
TGATCCAACTGATCATATCCAGCATCCAACATGATGCGTACATACATACATATAAAAATGATCCAACTGATCATACAAAGCAGAAACCAGAACATCATCCTGATGCTCAACATCCATAGCCATGTGAAGGATCCTCCTTCCAACATGCTTGGAATGGCTTCAGCAAATATGTCCATCACTTCTTCCTCGAAGTGTCATCAATCCGAAGAACACCAAGCCGCTCTCTGAAGTACTCGAACTTCACCCTAGCTAGTGGCTTCGTCAGTACATCTGCAATCTGCTCGTCTGTCACAACATACAGGAGCTTCACAGCTCCTCTCTGCACCATATCCCTGATATAGTGATATTTGATCTCTATGTATTTCGACTTGTCATGAAACACTGGGTTCTCGGACAGCTTCACACAACTCTGGTTATCACAGAAGATACCAGTAGCATCCAACAGGAGATCAAATAACTCAGACAGTAGCTTCCGTAGCCATACTTCCTCACAACTAGCTGAACAAGCTACAACATACTCTACCTCAGTTGTACTCAGTGCTACGTAGGACTGCTTCCTGCTAAACAAAGAGATCACACCTGATCCCATACTGAAGCAGCATCCATATGTGCTCTTCCTATCTGCATCACTGCCAGCCCAATCTGAATCAACATAACCCTGCAGGTTAAACTTTTGATTCACTTCATACTTGAGCCCATAATCCACTGTACCCTTCAGGTACCTCAGAACATGCTTTACAGCAATCAAGTGAACACTCCTCGGATCCGTCAGGAACTAGCTCAATGTGTTCACCGCAAAGCAAATATCTGGTCTTGTGTTCGTCAGGTACATCAAGGATCCAATCATCTGATGATACATAGAGACATCAACCGGCTCAAATGAAGCATCACATAGAAGCTTCAGATTCGATGCCATAGGTGTGGCCATGGCCTTGCAATCCATCATCCCGAATCTCTTCAGGATATCTACCATGTACTTCCCTTGACCAAGGAAGATCCCACCTACACTCTACCACACCTCCATACCTAGGAAATAATGCATCATTCCCAAATCTTTCATATCGAATTTAGCAGCGAGCTTCCTCTTTGTATCACACCAAGTTCTGGGAGCTTGCTACAAGCCATACAAGGCTTTCTTCAATCTGCACACATGTGAATCCCTGTCAGGTCTTGGGACTGCATCCCAAACATCTTCTTCATGATCGACGGATCATGGCATTCCATCCAAGATCCTGGGAACTTCAATATCTTCAATAGATATCTTTGTTGCTGGAACAAATGTTGTAGTCCTTCTTTTGTAGGTGAAGATATACTGTCTTTCCTACAAAACAAGTTAAATTGCATGATTAGAAACATCTCATAACTTTAAGAACAAATTCTTTACACATAAAGAAATATGTCATGCAGTCATGCAGTTATCTTAGCCAATACAGCATTTATCCATGTTCCACAACTTTCTAGATGCCTTCCAGTCTCTACCAGAACATTGTTAAGAGTTTGCACTACTCCCAACATGTCAACAAATATGTTCCATTCTAGATAAGTAGCACTGCAATGTTGTACAGTGCCATAGGCCACTTACCCATCACATGCATATTAGTAGTACCCTGTTCATTAATGCAATCATTCTAATATGCACAATACATCTCCTAAGCATAATATTATTTAAACAAAAATAGGCAAGAAATGATAATTGAAATACTTATATTTGTTTGTTTGTTGGGTGGACTCCCTCTGAGTCTTTGCTTCCTGGCAGGAGCTGCTGAAGTAGCTTCTTCTACACCTTTCTGTTGTGGAATGTAGGAAGATGGTCAACTCCCTCTGAAAATATGCATCCTTGCAGGAACTGCTGGAGTGTGCTCCCTCTTGATCTTTGCTTCCTAGATTACCTGTCCTTGAACTTATATTCATCCTTGCTGACATCAATCTTCTTGAACCCTGGAAATTATAATCTGTAAGCCTTCGAGCTTTCACTGCAACCCACAAAGATACCCTTCTTTCCTGAAGGATCTAGTTTAGTCCTCTTTTCCTTTGGGACATGAGTGTATACTGGACAACCAAATATTCTGAGATGGTTGACTTCAGGTTTCTTACCAGAAAGGACCTCTTCTGGTATCTTGATGCCCAATATCTTGTGGGGTGTTCTGTTCTGCACATATACAGTTGTTCTAGCTGCTTCTGCCCATAGATGCATAGGTAGAAGCTGGTCATGCAGCATTTCCCTTGCTGCTTCCATGATTGTTCTGTTCTTCCTTTCTGAAACTCCATTCTATTGAGGATTATAAGGAGCAGTCAACTCCCTCTTAATCCCTGAATCACTACAAAGCTTCTTGAAGTCGCCTGAGGTGAATTCTCCACCATTGTCAGATCTGAATGTTTTGATCTTCTTGTCAGTTTGATTCTCCATCAAGGTTTTGAATTCCTTGAATTTATCAAACACCTCATCTTTGTTCTTCAAGAAGTATACCCAAGTCTTCTTGGAGAAGTCATCAATAAATGAGACATAGTAAACATACCCACTCAAAGAACTGGATGACATAGGACCACATACATCTAAGTGGATGATTTCCAGGATGTTGTTTGCCTTACTTTCACTGCTTGGGAAAGCCTTCTTAATGTTATTACCTTTTGCACATCCTTTGCAAATGTTGATGTATATGTAACTTCGGAATGTATTTCACATATATGTATATTGTATTCCTATAGAGATGGTAATATTCCTCTATACGGAAGTGTCATCATTTATATTGTAAATGTCGTAACTTATACTTGATGGGTTATTAGACCACCTTGTTGGGGTCGGCCTTGTATAAGTCATGTGGGTCAAAGGGTTATTAGACCACCCTATTGGGGGTCGGCCATGTGGGTCAAAGGGTTATTAGACCACCCTATTGGTGGTCAGCCCAGTCAGCATTATGTTATGTGGTTAAGTTCGAGCCTACATGAGTTAGGTAAAAGGAAAGTCAAGTCAAGTATAAATAGAGTGCGGGAGGCACTTATGGAGGAGGAGGATCTGCTGCTAGGTTATGTCTATCTCTCATGGTTGTATTATTGCTCTATCTATCTCTGAGGAAGTTATTGGGGTTTTTCACCTTTATGATTTTTCCCAAGTAAATCTTTGTGTCTCTTGTGTGCTTGCATTATTGTCTCCATGATTGATATGATGTAGATATGTTGTACATGTTGTTCTCTCTGTTAATATTCTAGATCATATTGAAGTAAATTCTGAAAATTTAACATGGTATCAGAGTTAGCCTGAAAGAAGGCATGATATGGTGTGTATGACACTTGTTGCACTTACGATGATAGGGCTTGATATAGCAAAAACAAGTCATTGTAGCACTTTCGCTATAAATCCGTTTTGGCAAAGTTTTAGGATCTGAAATCTTTACAGGTTGAATATTAAATCCCCATGTACCTTGTGTCCAAAGAAAAACCTCTAATTCGTTTTACTTTGTGATTTATGATCTGTACAATATAGGGTTTCTGCCTCTTCCAGATCTGAGTCAAAATCAGGTGACCTTGGAAAAAAGGTCATAACTTGGGCTAGGAAGCTCCAAATGAAATTTCGTAAATAGTGATAGGTAGAACACAGACTGTACTATCGCAGGAAAATTTTGTAGATTCCAAAGTTGAACCATTGACACGTGGCATGCCGTACAAGTTCGCTCTTCTTTATTATCCCATAAACAGGTCACGTTGCAACACTTGGAATAACTATCTCTCAGAGAGTCCAATTGAGGCCAGACCTGTCAGGATGGAAAGATAACAGGTCAGGATATCTCAAGAAAATATTTTAGAGGCCGAAGTTGAAACAATGACACGTGGCACGCCGTACAAGTTCGCTCTTCTGTATTATCCCATAAACAGGTCATGTTGCGACACTTGGAATAACTCTCTCTTAGAGAATCCAATTGAGGTCAGACCTGTCAGGATGGAAAGATAACAGGTCAGGCTATCTCAAGAAACATTTTCAGACCCTGTGGATCGAAAAGTTTGGAGTTACACTAGAAACAATCAGGTACATATTTCTGTCCAAACAGAATTATTTTTGAGTACCTTCATTCATGGCTTCCGGAATTTAGGGCATCTAAGAAAGTTGGAATTTTTGTAATCGGAGACCACGGCTGGATGCTACTCATCAAAATAGAAATTTAGATACTAAGATCAAATTTTTTGGTTGGGCAGAAGGCCGGGCTTGATAAGACCCTAGTTCGGGACTTTGATTAGAAAAGTGGAAAATTAGGGCTTCTGTAAAATTGGGAATTTTTGAAATCTGTGACCACGGCTGGAAGCTCCTCAGAAAAATAGAAGCTTAGAGATTTGGATCAAACCTTTTGATTGGGAAGAAGAGTGGGCTTCATCAAACCCCATTTCAGGGTCACGTCCAGTGAATCTGCAAGTTTCAAAGGAAAAAATGAGGAGTGAAACTTTGCAGTTTTCAAATTCTGAATATACCAGCTTGATCAGCTCATCAATGCACATATTTCTATCCTTTCAGGAGTTTGAAATTCAAAGTTTGAATTTTTGGGGTTTCTCTGACAAACCCTAATCCAGCTCCAGATCCAGTTCTTGCAAATCAAGTGGATTGGGTTAATCCTAGAAGAAGATGGATTGGGTGCCTGCATAAGTGAAGAAGTTCCTGTTTCAGAGGGAGATGAGGCTAAGGCCTTACATAAGAAGATTACAAGCGATCTCGACAAGTATGACTCATCGAGGTATGTTTTGAGATTTGTTCATGATTAAGTTTATGGTATGTTTGTCTTCATGTTATTACGGTTAGTACAATCTTGATTTTAGACTTGTCATATCACCTTAATAAAATTATGAATGCACGATAGAAAATATTCATTGATTAGGGTGTTGACACTTATGATTGTACCAATGCATTATGGTGTTGTATGAGGTTTATGTTGTCTACTAACATGAAAGGTACACCAAGAAAGACAAATCATGTTCTGGTTCAAGAACATATGATCATGATGACATGAGGACAAAGATTCATCCATTGTCATGGATCACATAGAAGATCTACTTTCGAGGTATGTATAACTTGTGTCTACAATGGTTAACTTATGAGACATGCAGGTTACTAGCACAAGTCACTGAAGAGAACCAGAAGACATTATGCGGGTATGTTAGACATAAATAGCTAGCATGCTAATCGAGGTATGTTTTTCCTATATCAAGCTAGAATCCTACCTTGTGTTAGGATCTTATACTGTTGTTGATAATGATTATTCATGAAGTCATAGGTTTGAATAATCATGGTTGTATGCATATTATGTTTCTTACCATAATTGATGATATGACTAACCAGAAGAATCATGAAGGTATAGGTTTGAATAATCACAGGTTTTATGCATATTATATCTCTTATCTTAATTGATGATACAACTAACCCGAAGAGTCATAGGTTTAGACATGTTATGCTTCTTATGATTTGACTAACCATAAGAATCCTACATAAACCTTGAATGCTAATGCTTATTATTTCTGTTTGAAATGATCATGACTATACATGCTTGAGATTATTGTGTTTTAATAGTATTCTAATGAATGTATGATTTTATATGAGATCACAAGGATAACACAATCATGATACTAATAAGCATGCATAGGGACCAAGGATGAATATGAGTTCAAGAACAGGTAATCCAGGAAGCAAAGATCAAGAGGGAGTACACTCCAGTGGTTTATGCAAGGATGCAAATATTCAGAGGGAGTTGACCATCTCTCTACATTCCACAACAGAAAGGTGTAGAATAAGCTACTTCAGATTAGGACTCCAGCAGCTCCTGCAAGGAAGCAAAGACTCAGAGGGAGTCCACCCAACGAACAAACAAAGATAAGTATTTTAATTATCATTTCATACATATTTGTTTGTTTAAATAAAATTGTTCAATGATGTATATGCTCATGTTCCTAGACTTAGGATATGTATTGTGCATATTAGAATAGTTGCATTGATGAACAGTATACTACTAATATACATGGGTAAGTGGCCTATGGCACTGTACAACATTCCATTGCTACTTATCTAGAATGAAACCTCTTTGCTGACATTTTGGGAGTTGTGCACACTCTTAACAATGTTCTGGTAGAGATTGGAAGGCATCTAGAAAGTTACGGGATATGGATAAATGTTGTATTGAAGCATTGGATAAAATAATTGCATGACTGTATCACATATTTCTTTATGTGTAAGAATTTGTTCTGAAAACTATGAGATGTTTTCTAATCATGCAATTTAACTTGTTGTGTAGGAAAGATCATATGCCATCTCCTACAAAAGAAAAACGACAACATTTGTTCCAGCAACAAAGATATCTATTGAAGATATTGAAGTTCCCAGGATCTAGGATGGAATGCCATGATCTGCCGATCATGAAGAATGATGGTTGGGATGTAGTCCCAAGACGTGAAGGGAAGTTTGTTATGACTTCCAAATGGAACTATCAGATCAACCATGTTGCAGATGGCAGCATTGAGAAATATAAAAGTGATGAAATAGAAGATGCACCAGATGGATTTCAAGACAGCATGGTGCAGTCATATATGTGTGCAGAACTTGGTATGGTAGGATAGACAGCTTTCTATCAAGTTTGGGATTTACCAAGAATAAAGCGGATTCCAACATTTTCTACAAAGTTGAGGAAGGCAATCCAGTGATACTACTTTTGTATGCAGATAACCTGTTTGTTACAGGTGAAGATAGATTGATTGCCGACACGCAGCGGAAGCTTGCTGCCGAGTTCGGGATGAAGAACTTGGGGATGATGCACTATTTGTTTTTGGCATGGAGGTGTGGCAGAGTGTAGATGGAATCTTCCTTGGACAAGGGAAGTATCCAGTAAGAGATCTTGAAGAGGTTCGGGATGATGAATTGCAAGGCCATGGCCACACCTATGACATCGAATATGAAGCTTCTATGTGATGCTTCATCTGAGCCGGTTGATGTCTCTACGTATCGTCAGATGATTGGGTCCTTGATATACCTGACGAACACGAGACCAGATATTTTCTTTGCTGTGAACACATTGACTCAGTTCCTGACAAATCCGAGGCGTGTTCACCTGGTTGCTGTAAAGCATATTCTGAGGTACCTTAAGGGTACAGTGGATTATGGGCTCAAGTATGAAGCGAATCAAAAGTTTAACCTGCAGGGTTATGTTGATTCAAATTGGGTTGGCAGTGCTGCAGATAGGAAGGGGCTGGCAGTGCTGCAGATAGGAAGAGCACATCTGGGTGCTACTTCAGTATGGGATCAGGTGTGATCTCTTGGTTTAGCAGGAAGCAGTCCTGCGTAGCACTTAGTACAGCTAAGGCAGAGTATGTTGCAGCCTGTTTAGCTAGTTGTGAGGCAGTATGGCAATGGAAGCTACTGTCTGAGTTATTTGATCTCCCGTTGGATGCTACTGGTATTTTATGTGATAACCAGACTTGTGTGAAGCTGTCCGAGAATCTAGTGTTTCATGATAGGTCGAAACACATAGAGATCAAATATCACTATATCAGGGATATGGTGTAGAGAGGAGCAGTGAAGCTTCTGTGTGTTGCGATGGACGAGCAGATTGCAGATGTGCTGACGAAGCCACTAGCCAGGGTGAAGTTCGAGTACCTTAGAGAGAGGCTTGGAGTTCTTCAGATCGAGGACACTTCGAGGAAGAAGTGATGGACACATCTGCTGAAGCCATTCCAAGCATGCTGGAAGGAGGATCCTTCACATGGCTGTGGATGTAAGTGCTGGATGATGAGCATCAGGATGATGTTCTGGTTTCTGCTTTGATATGATCAGTTGGATCATTTATATGTATGCATCATGTTGGATGCTAAATATGATCAGTTGGATCATTTATATGTATGTATGCATCATGTTGGATGCTGGATATGATCAGTTGGATCATTTATATGTATGTACGCATCATGTTGGATGCTGGATATGATCGGTTGGATCATGTGTATGTATTTTTGTATATGCATCATGTTGGATGCTTGGACCATGTATCTATATATGTATCAGGTGGATACATTGTATGATCAGGTGGATCATGTATGGTGATATGTATCATGTATTTGTATTTGTATCAGGTGGATACATTGTATGATTAGGTGGATCATGTATGATGATATGTATCAGGTAGATACTTGGTATGCATCAGGTAGATGCATTATATGATCAGGATGATCATGGATAACGAGCTTCAGGATGTTGCTCCAGATGACATGCAGTAGGATGTTGCAGTGATGATGATCAGGATGATCATGGATGACGAGCTTCAGGATGTTGTTCTAGATGGCATACAACAGGATGTTGCAGTGATGATGATCAGGATGATCATGGGTACATCAGGATGATGTATGATGAGTATCAGGTTGTGCAGATGATCATGTAATCCGGTGCCCTGGGAGATTTGCAGATAGTCTTTCGAGGTTTTTCCTATGGCATGTAATTCGGTGCCCTAGGATATCTGTCAAATTCTCTTTCGAGGTTTTGCTCTGGAAGGACATATAATTCGATGCCCTGGGAGATCTGCAGATAGTCCTTCGAGGTTTTTCCTATGGCATGTAATTCGGTGCCCTGGGATATCTGGCAGATGCTCTTTCGAGGTTTTGTCCTATGGCATATAATTCGGTTCCCTGGGAGATCCGATAGGTTGGGCTGTGTGCCCGTAATCAGTCCTGGGATGCTCTTACGAGGTTTTGCCATGACCACATGTAATTCGTTGCCCTGGGAGATCCTATAGGTAGAGCTGTGTGCTCGTAACATCCTGGGATGCTCTTGCGAGGTTTTGTGGTGAGGTCACATGTAATTCGTTGCATTGGGAGATCCTATAGGTAGAGTTGTGTGCTCGTAACAGCCTGGGATGCTCTTTCGAGGTTTTGTGACGCACGTAATAAGTCCTGAGGATTCCACAGTATGGCCAGTGATGATGAAGTCCTGCAGGTGGTGGGCCTACATCCAGTATGAATCAGGACTGGCTCTGTAGAACTTCCTATGACGAGTAGATTCAGATATTGATTGAGATAGCAGCAGCAGTGACGATGATGATGACTCGATGACGATTATCCAGTGACGATGATCCAGAGAAGATGACTTGTGCTAGAAGAACTGTGCTGAGAAATACCTTCCTAGTTAAGAGGGAGTGTTGATGTATATGTAACTTCAGAATGTATTTCACATATATGTATATTGTATTCCTATAGAGATGGTATTATTCCTCTATATGGAAGTGTTATAATTTATATTGTAAATGTCGTAACTTATACTTGATGGGTTATTAGACCATCTTGTTGGGGTCGGCCCTGTATAAGTCATGTGGGTCAAAGGGTTATTAGACCACCATATTGGGGGTCGGCCATGTGGGTCAAAGGATTATTAGACCACCCTATTGGGGGTCATCCCAATCAGCATTATGTTATGTGGTTAAGTTCGATCCTACATGAGTTAGGTAAAAGGCAAGTCAAGTCAAGTATAAATAGAGTGCGGGAGGCACTCTATTTGATCACTCACTTCTCACTCATGCACTCAAGGAGGAGTGGCGCACTTATGGAGGAGGAGGATCTGCTGCTAGGTTATGTCTATCTCTCATGGTTGTATCATTGCTCTATCTATCTCTGAGAAAGTTATTGGGGTTTTTCACCTTTATGGTTTTTCCCAAGTAAATCTTTGTGTCTCTTGTGTGCTTGCATTATTGTCTCCATGATTGATATGCTGTAGATATGTTGTACATGTTGTTCTTTTAGTTAAGACCCTAGATCATGTTGAAGTAAATTCTGAAAATTTAACAGCAAACACCTTCATGTTTGGTCTTGATTTCAGGAAGACCCTCTATAGCCTTGCTTGCAATTGGAAGTGCCCTATAGTGCATATGAGCAAGTATTCTATGCCAAAGTTCACTTGGATCCATGGATTCATGTACCATGGCATGTTCAGGTTGTCCCTTCAATTTATACAAACCTCCCTCTTGCTCTCCAATCACTACTGCATCATCTATGTTCTTTCCCTTTGGCCACGTTATGACTTGGCCATCCACAAATGAAACCCTCAACCTTTTGCATCCAATGCAGAGATGGAGAGTAAGTTCTTCTTGAGCCCAGGTACATAAAGGACTTATTTCATCTTCAAAGATTTTCCAAAATCTAGGTTGTAGGAGGCTTCACCACTTCCTTTGATTGGGTATTGATAATCATCCCCAAGTTTCACCTTATGGGGTGATTCATGTTCAGATAGGTTCACAAAAGATTCCTTAAACCCAGTCATGTGTTTGGAAGCCCCACTGTCAATCAACCAATCATTACAACCATGGGAGATAGTACCTGTGAGAACAGAAATTAGAACATATTCTTCTTCACTTGATGAGTCATCATCACTATCACTTTCTGCCCTAGCCTTCTTCTTTGGGGGTTCATCATCTTGGGCAGCATGAGCATGATATCTTCTTTTTTTATTCTTCTTCTTCTTCTTGAAGCTTTTGTTGTTGTCTTTCTTCTTCTTGGGATAATCTGAAGCAAAGTGTCCCTTCTCATTGCAATTGAAGCATCTGAGATCTTTCTTATCTTTATGATAATGGTGGTGTGAGAATCTCCTGTTATGAGATGACTCCTTCTTGGACTTGCCTTTTCTGGCATGTGCTGTGAGAGCTTGATCTTCATTTCCCATCTTTTCTTCTCGGGCCACAAGCCTAGCTTCTTCTTGAGAGCATTATTCCCGCAATCTGTTGAAGGAGATCAACTTCTTCCTTGCACAAATTCCTTGAATAAAGGAATCCCATGACCTGGGTAGGCCATTTAGAGTGGTCATCACCACTTCACCATTCTCCACCATTTCATCCACTGCTTCTAGTTGTTCCTTGATCTGGGAGACCTTTGAAAAATAAGATTGAATGGTTTCTCCATTCTGAAACTTTACTCCTTTCAATTGGTTCTGCAGGGTCATCTTCTGATTTATGTTCGTCCCTTCAAATAGCTTGGTCAAATAGTCAAACATCTCCTTGGGTGTCTTTAGAGAAGACACTTGGGGTATGAGATGGTCTTTGATAGAATCAGCAATGATTCTCTTTGCCTTGACCAAGTTCTTCTTATGCAATACTTTAGCCTCTTCATCCTCTGGGATAGGGATGTCTTCTTTTACATATGAGTCCAACTCATTCTCTTCCAGGATTAACCCAATCCTATACTTCCAAGCTCGGAAGTTATCAGCTCCTTCAAGCTTATCCTCAAGCTTGGTGTGGTGAGACATCTTAAAGAGTACTTGAAATGGAAATAGAAAAGATTTAGGTCTTACCACTTGAAATGATGAAAACTGGATCTGGTCCCGGATTAGGGTTTGTCGAAAAAACCCTAAAAATTCAAAATGTGAATTTCAATTTTCTGAAAGGATAGAAAGATGCGCCTTGATGAGCTGATCAGCCTGGTGTATTTATAATTTGAGATCAGCAAAGCTTTACCCTTCAGATTTTCCTTTTTGTCCTCCCGAGTTCACTAAGGAGAGCCCTGAATTAGGGTTTGAGTTTCCCGGCGATCTACCCAGCCAAAAATCTCAATCCAAAGCTCTAAACTTCAATGTTTGCAAGGAGCTTCCAGCTATGTCTTCAGATTTTAGAATTTCCTATTTTTGTGGAAACCCTAATTTTTAGGGCCAAATCTGAAAATGCTCAGAATTGAATTCTGATTGGATAGATAGATTCTCCTTGATGAGTAGAGTCAATCTACTATACTGCTTTTCCAAAATCTTTGGAGAGAAACCCAATAAACAAGAAACTCAAGTTTTCGTCACTGCAAAATGTCTTCTTCTTAGGTTAGCTAAGTACCATGTTAAATTTTGAGCATTAATTCACAATACTCTAGGATCTTCACTGAGAGAATAACATATACAGTATATCAATGCATAACAATCACAATAAGCATGACAAGCATCACAAGAATCAAAAGCATGAGAGACAAGAAACACAGAGTTTCCGTGGGAAAAACCCTAAGGTGAAAAACCCCACAACTTCCTCAGAGATAGAGAGAGCAATGGCTCAACCAAAATACAACCAAAATACACTTGAGATAGTCTCCTAGAAGTAGATGATCCTCCTGCTCACTAGTGTGCCACTTTCTGAGTGAGAGAGAGATGACTTTTCGAATGATCTAAATAGAGATCTCCTTATCTCTATTTATACTAACCTGTTTGCCCAGTGACCGTATGGGGCCGACTTGTCTAGCTAGGTACATCCACAATATAATATATATTTCAGGGCCGACCCCACACATGGTGGTCTAATAACCCATTGGCAAGTACACACACTTGCGACACTTGTCAATCCACATGTCGACACTTCCTTATAGAGGAATAACACATCTCTAATAAGGGTACAATAAATATATATGAAATACATAGATGAAATACATTCCGAAGTTACATATACATCAACAGTAAGGGGTTATAGGTAGAGAGAGAGGGATGGTTTTAAGGCGTTATAGGTACACAGAGGGGGGTGTTAAGGGGTTAGAGAGAGAGAGACATTGGGGGGTGGTAAGGGTTTAGAGATAGAGAGAGGGGGGGTATTAAGGGGTTAGAGAGAGAGAGAGATTAGGGGGTGGTAAGGGGTTATAGGTAGAGAGAGGGGGGGTTGGTAAGGGGTTAGAGGTAGATAGAGATGGGGGGTGTTATGGGGTTAGAGAGAGAGAGATAGAGAGATAGGCATTGGGGGTGGCAACGGGTTAGAGCTAGAGAGAGATGGGGGTGTTAAGGAGTTAGATGTAGAGAGAGGGGGTGTTAAGGGATTAGAGAGAGAGAGGTAAAGGGAGATACATTGGGGGTAGTAAGGGTTTAGAGGTAGAGAGAAGGGGGGTGTTAAAAGGTTAGAGGTAGAGAGAGAGAGAGAGATTAGGGGGTGTTAAAAGGTTAGAGGTAGAGAGAAAGAGAGAGATATCGAGGGGTGTTAAGGGGTTAGAGGTAGAGAGAGGGGGGTGTTAAGTGGTTAGAGAAAGAGAGAGGGAGGGTAGAGACATTGGGGGTGGCAAGGTGTTAGAGGCAGAGATAGGAGGGTGTTAAGAGTTTAGATGTAGAGAGAGAGAGAGGTAAAGGGATAAACATTTGGGGGTGTTAAGGGGTTAGAGGTAGAGATAGAGAGTGAGAGTGAGAGAGGTAAACAGAGAGACATGGGGGGGTGGTACTTGGGGTTAGAGGTAGAGAAAGAGGGGGTATTTAAGGGGTTAAAGGTAGAGAGGGGGGGTGTTAAGGGGTTTGAGAGAGAGAGAGAGAGATTTGGGGTGATAAGGGGTTAGAGGTAGAGAGAGGGGGAGGTGTTAATGGGTTAGAGAGAGAGAGAGAGAGAGAGGTAAAGGGAGAGACATTGGTGGGTGGTAAAGGGTTAAAGGTAGAGAGAGGGGGGGTGTTAAAGAGTTATAGGTAGAGAGAGAGAGAGGTTAAGAGGTGGATTGTTAAGGGGTTAGAGGTAAAGATAGGTGGGGTGTTAAGGGGTTAGATGTACATAGAGAGAGGGAGAGAGAGGTAAAGGGAGAGAAATTGGGGGGTGGTAAGGGGTTAGAGGTAGAGAGAGAGGGGGGATGTTAAGGGGTTAGAGGTAGAGAGAGAGTGTGTGTGAGAGAGAGGTAAAGGGAGAGACATTGCAGGGTGGTAAGGAGTTAGAGTTAAAGAGAGAAGGGTGTTGTTAAGGGAGTAGAGTTGTAGACAGAGGGTGGTGTTAGGATATTGGGGGTAAGTGGAGTATGGGAGAAAGGGAGCGAGAGAAGGGGTGAGGAATCCAACCTAGGGCTTTAAATATCACTAATATAGGAATTCAAGGTGATAACCATCAGGAAATAAATGATGTATTTTTTCTTATGTGATGCACACAATCCAATGAAAAATGGTCGCGAAATTTATCACTTGAAGGGTGGGATAACTCCCTCCAAACAATGCCATTGGCATAGATCCACGAAATGGGATAAGGGAGGGAATTTTTTTTTTAAATATAACCAAAACAATATGCGTATTATTATTATTAATAAATTCAAATTGAGAAATGTAATTGTAAGATAATAAAAATTATATTTTATGATTATTAAATATTAATATTTTAATGAGGTCGTATGTTGTGGTTTGATTATGCTTACTTGATTGGAGTGTGTGTGTGTGTGTGTGTGTGTGTGTGTGTGTGAGAGAGAGAGAGAGAGAGAGAGAACCAATGGGGCGGTGGTGTGTTAAGGTGTTGGGGGAGAGAGAGAGAGAGAGTGGGTGGGTGTTAGAGGTAGGGAGAGGAGGGGGGTTAGAGTCAGGGAGAGGAGTAGGGGGGTGATTGTGCTACCCCATTTTCAAAACCTTAGCAAGTATTGTGCCTTAGCACTATTCAATTAGAGATCTCTTGACTCTTTTATTTAATCATTAGGATAATTCTTTTGGGATTATGTGTGTAGAGTAAGTCATTAATCTATGACCCATATCCATGAGTATTAGTCAAAACTGACCAATTTCTCGTGATTTTGAATAGTACACTTAGAACTCATTGCATTGGGTGATGCTCATGCGAATAAATAAGTGGGATTGAAGATAGAAAAATAAATCACATGGCGTCAATCATTGCCTTTAGCAATTGCACCAAGTAACTAAGACTTCCTGAGTGGTCACCCATCCCAAGTGTTAGGGTTAATATTGACCCAAGAATGATGCAAATGGTTTAGGTCTCAGCGCATGGTTTTGGACCCATCGTATTGGCCCAAGGTATTACATGTAATGAATCCTATAAGAAGGTATGGAATACTCCATTGTAATGTGGCCTAGAGGTGAGTGAGTGAGCTCGCTTGGCTTGGCTAGTCTTGGCTAGGATAATAAAGATATCCATTGGATGGTTTTTCCCCTCATGGGGTTTTCTAGGGTAAATGGTTGTGTTTGTGATTTTTATTATTGTTTTTCTCTCATTATATGTGCATGCTTATCTATAATCCTAAAAATTGGTATCAAATCTCGGGTAAGCTTGTGTAAAGGAAACCAACTACTACAACATGTGGAAGACCTATGAATAAGATACCAAGCTATAAGGGGGTCTAGGAGGGTGGACCACCTCCTCGACTTGAAGGTTTATGGGGTTTTGGGGGCGAGAGCCACCAAGAAAAAAAATTAGACCATTTTTTTTGTCTTGGCTGTGTGAAGATTATCTTCTATCGTGGGCATTGTAGATATGATGCAGTAAAGAGAAGAGCCATGATATAAATGTGTCGAATGAGGAAGACCACTCCAACATTGTCCAACAAGGATATTGTGAGTAGAGGGCCGCCACTATAAAGGGAGGAGCCATGGACAGTCGTGGAATAGAGAGCAAGTGTGTGATCTTTTGTGGAGATAGACCACCAATTGGAAAACAATTTGCAGATATCGCCATGGAAAAGAGGGCGTGAGATCTAATATCCTCGTGATAGACTAACAACGTGTGAGAGGAAATTAGCGACAAGTTTGGAAGCAGCGAATTTTTCCTCAGATGAGCCAAGTCTCAAACTCGACTCTCACGATGATCGCAAAGGAGACTGCCAGAGAGAGACATCGATACATTGTTGAAAGGCAACAGGGTGGAGGCCACAAAGATCTGTGACAACACAAGATCTGGTGGAGACTGCGGAGAAAAAGGAATATCGTGACCCTACAAGTGTTGCTGGTTGCGAGGAACAGAAGAAGAAGGGTGTCAGAAGATACCTATGTTTATTTTCCAGCATAACCGAAAAGAGGACGCATTTGCTGGAGGCTCCAAGGCTAGTGCTAATAGACACCTGGTAATTACGGGAACAAGTGCTAAGTTAGCTGAAGGATCTCTGAAAAAGAATCTTAGGTCTACAAATAGAAGAGGAAACGGAGTTCCTAAGAGTGGAAGCACCAATAAGCATTGTTTG
Source organism: Larix kaempferi (assembly GCA_027924585.1). NCBI lineage: Eukaryota > Viridiplantae > Streptophyta > Pinopsida > Pinales > Pinaceae > Larix > Larix kaempferi. The sequence continues at coordinate 29,036,686 of BSBM01000232.1, forward strand.
GTGACTGCTTTAGAGATCATGGCATCAGTGCTCTTGAGGAAGGCATGAAAGTGCGTATGGAAATTGTGTGGATAGAAAAGAGACCGCACCTAGTATTTGAACCCTATACATCGCTCAAGAACTAAAGGATCTAAATGAAATATGTGGATTTGAGCAAAGGCGGCTGCGAGTTCGAGGTGTGGAGTAAGCACATGAATGAAGCTTGTTGCTAAAGGAGAGCGCTACAGTGGATTTGGAAGTAGAAGATGCAACATCAAAGTAGTGCACCACGATAGAGAACGAGCAATGGAAAGGTGAGAGAGGACGAGAAAAGAGGCAGCAATAGCAACTATGGTGATGGTGCAGTCACCATGAAAAACAAATATCAATTACTTCGGAGTTGAAATTATATGTAAATAGGCTTACGGTTGTAAGACCTAGTTAGGCATATTGGTAAGTCTAGGTAGAGCTAGGTGATAGAGGGAACCCCTAGTAACTCACTGATAAAGTCTAAGTAGTGCTAGGTGATAGAAGGAACCCCTGGTAACTCACTAATAAAGTCATGTAGACCTAGGTGACACAGGGGACATGCAATATTCCTCAGTTAAAAATTTGAGGGGGGTTGGTGATTACTTTGTCATTGCCTATGTCTATAATGCCTCTATTGGTGGTTATATGTCCAAATCATTAGTGCAATTTTAATAGCCTAGCCTACCTAGATACCTCCTTGCCCAGTGGAAGTTGTTGTCTGTGGCAGACTATAATGAAACGGTCAAGGATGGAAAGGATTCAGAAAAGGTATAAGCACCACTAGCAGTCATTCAAGCATCAAATCCAACATCTCACTCATTTCCATACATGGATTGAGATGGAGATTGAATTCTAGGTAAGTCTTGGACTACTAACTAACCTATTGCTCTCCATAATTGTTCAAGACTGTGTTGTCAAACACATATGTGGATGAAGTGAGAAATAAATATCAAGAGGCACTTGTTGGATATTCCAAGGCATCCATTCTTATTTGGTATCCAAGTCAAGCTTAAAGGGGGGATTTCTAGGGTTAACCTTGACTCGGGAATGAGTCAAATGGTTTAGGTCTCAGCACATGGTTTTGGTATCATGGTATTTGGTATCCCATTGTATTGGACAAAGGTATTGAATGTAATGAATCCTATAAGAAGGAATGACCCACTCCATTGTAATGTGTCCTAGAGGTGAGTGGGTGAACTCACTTGGCCCGTTTTAGCCAATTTTGACCAAGGTAATGAAGTTCTTCATTCACTGGTTTTTCCTCACTGGGTTTTCCAAGGTAAATGGTTGTGTTCAATGTTGCTATGGTTATGATTGTTATTATTCTCTCATTATATGTGTATATTCTCATATATAATCCTAAAACCAAGATTCCTCTAGCTCAAGTGTGAGCTTAACTATGGATTTTCCCCCACAATCAAGCCTACTTAGCTTGTTACTCGATTTGCAAATCCTATGATATATCATTTTTGGGATTATCTATATAGAGTAAGTCATTAATCTATAACCCATATTCATGAGTATTAGTTGCAGCTGACCAATTTCTCATAATGTGATTCTCACAAGGGTGAATAAGTGGGATTGAAGTTAGTAAAATGAATTACATGGCATCAATGGTCATCTCCGAGGATTAAACTTGATAACCAAGACTTCCTACAAGGTATCCCATCCAAAGAATCCTCTGGTTCAAGCATGCTTAACTGTGGATTTTTCCCTACAATCAAACTCACTTAGCTTGCTACCCCATCTACAAAACCTTAGAAAGTATTATTCCTTATGAACTATTCAGTTATAGCTCTCTTGACTCTTATATTTAAGTATTGAGAGGATTTCATAATCCAACATATGATATATCAGTTTTGGGATTATCTGTGTAGAGTAATTCATTAATCTATGAGACTCATATCCACGAGTATTACTCATGACTAACTAATTTCTCATGATTTTGAATAGTCCACTCAGCACTAAGTGCATCAAGTGATTCTCACACAAGTGAATAAGTGGGATTGAAGCTAGAAAAATGAATCACATGACATTCATAATCATCTTTGGGGCTTGCATCCAGTAACCTGATACTTCCTTTAAGGCCAGCAATCCAAAGACTCTTTTGGCTCAAGTGCACTTAGCTATGGAATTTTCCCCACAATCAAGTGCAAAAATGGTACTTCACCCATTCCTTATTGAATTAGATATCAATGGTTTTCCTAATATGATTGTTGCAATTAATCAACTATGTTTCTAAATTTAATTCCATACAATAGAATAAATTTACTCTTTGACACAATTAGTAACAAAATTCAACCTTCACATAGTGTTGAGGGATGAACTGGAGGTTGTACACTACATCCCATGTATCTCCAAGGATGCATGCAATGTTTTTTCTCCTCTTGAGATTGTATGAAGTCCATACAAGCCATACACATCTATAAGAGGTCATCTCTCTCTTCCTTGAGGTTTTACGTATGATTGGTTTTTGTACATTTGCATGGATGCATTAGACTATGTGTTGATGTTATAGCTCTAATTGACACCCTAGCGACCCTAATGGTACCATAATGGCCCTAACAACATCTAGGTGACCCTAATGACATCATAGCATCCCAAACAACATCCAATTGTCTCTAATTTGACTCTAGGTGTCTCTAATCACTAGATAAATCCATAATATATGCTAATGACCTTGAATTTCACAATCATGGTCATCCCAAATGATGGTCATCACCTAAGGAAACAATTCAAGTTCTTCCAACTTATTTTTTCTTAAAAAATGCTTTGTTTTGATCCCCATGCACATTTCCCTTGAGCAGGGTGTGTGGCCATGTTCTTTCCCCTCCTACAAGGTGTGTGGGCCTTGGAAAATGTATAAAAAATATAAAAATTCATAAAATTTGACAATTGAAAAGGGAGTTCCTCAGTGGGAACCAATCAGATGACCTTCCAACCATCCTAACTATGTAAGACACTCAATAAAAAGGCACCTATGAGAAGGAGTTAGGGGATATTTACAGGAGAGAATAGCTAGGTTATGATACTGGAATATCTTCCCTTATTCTTGAGTTTTTACATTTGATTCCCCCGCTCAAAGGTCCTTATCCATGAGTAATATTCCATTTTTCATGTTAAGGTTGTCATATGACCTTTTCCCTATATGTGAGAGAAGACTACAGGTTAGGGAGTAGTACACGTGAGTGGTTCAAGGCTATGGAGGGATCCATACCTTGGTTTTGAGAGTGCCAACATCATAATCAAGTATAATTATGTGTTGTTTTCATCATTTATAATAAAGATCTATTATATTCCCTTGTTAAATTCAATTGCTATCGTACTTATTTTTCATTGGTGTAAAGGATGTTGAATTTCCTAATAGGTCAACTAGGGTTTATTTCTTATGTTTCATGTTTCTCATTTGGTTTAAGATTCAATAGTGCCAAAATCATTTGAGAAAGGCTTGTTTTCTCTTTGTGTGCAGGTGTGAAGACAATACATGAAAGGATTGGAGGAGAAGAAGAAATGTGAACAACTGTCATACTACATGTTCCTTCATATACTCCATTTTTTTCATTCTATTTACCTTCTTAGATCTTAGTGATTTAGGTTGGTCTAGACTAATACCCTAGGGAATTGTAATAGTTATCTTTCCATCAATTTGTCAGCATCCAAGCCGTAGTTGTTAGGTATAATTCCTCACAGTAAGTAAGTGGAAGGTATTAATTGTTAAGTGTTAATAGAAACCATAATTTATGAAATCATTCCTCCCATCACTTGGATTCTTGTGGTTCAAGTCATTTTGGGATACTCATGGTTCAATACATTTGGAATTATTTTAATTAGCGACATGAATTTGAGTGTTATTAATTAGCAACATGAATTTGAGTGTTATTAGGAGAAACCAAACATTCATGAAACATTTATGAAAAATAAGTGAAGTGTTATTGCAATCTATGTACTTGTGTGTTGTAAAAAAACTATATCAAAATTTAATAGTTAACAATGAACAAATTATAATCGCTTTGCTTTGATTATTTTGTCCAAAAACAGGCAAAATCAAAACCAAGATTCATGTTTTTACCCTATCAGCATGTGAAAGCTAGAAGTTAGTTTTTCCAAAACCAAATGAATGGAATTATATATATGCATTCAATCATTTAAGTTTAGGCTTGAGATTAAGCACACGAAACTTGGAAGTGAAGCCACCCCAAATCAAATGAATGGCATTATATATATGTATTCCAAAGCCAAATGAATGGAATTATATATATGCATGCAATTATTTAAGTTTAGGCTTGAGATTAAGCACACGAAACTTGGGAGTGAAGCCACCCCAAATCAAATGAATGGAATTAATATATGTATATGTATGTATGTTCATTCTTAATATTATGGACATGGATCTTGGAAGTGGGATAATCTCTTAGCAAGTGGATGATTATTGAGGTGAGGTTTTTATCCAAACATTATATAGAAAAACAATCTTAGTATAAGCTACTTGTAGCGTTTAACATTATAGTTTGCATCTTAGTCTGGAAAGAACTTGTAAGAATTGAAGGATATTCTCAATTGATTATATGTGTTGGTGAAATACATAGTATATAATCTTACCATTTATAGATCAAGTGCCCCGGTTTTAATTACACAATAAATTGAATAATTCTTTAAACTACAATGAAGTCACCAAATTATGGGGACTATTAAATCTCAATCTTGATATTTTATAACTTCTTTTCAAAAATTCATAGCTCATAGATGTGCTTATAGAGGAGTGAATGGGAAACTAAAGAAATAAAGAATAATATGATTAATCCTTTTATCACAAGGTTAAGGAAACAATACAAAAACGATAGGGATTGACTCTCTCTCAAAATTGCAATAGGTTTTAATATTAAGGGTTGCTTTTATAAATGTTGGTGACCCTATTATTGGGTCATTGCTTGAACAATTTAACTAAGGCCTTGATGTTTTCTTAGTAGCAATTAGAATGTCTTAATCTCGCAAAATTAGGGCCATATGTGTGAATTCTAACTGAAAGCAATTATTTCAATTTTGGTTGTTTTATCCTTTGGAAACCATTTCTTCTTCCAGTTTTGGGAAGTTTCCTTTGCATGAGATGAAATATTGTTGCAAATGGATGAGAGGGTGGAATCTAAGATGAATTGTTGCTTCATGCCCCTTTTTCTTTGGTTGTATCTTTATTGTGTCAATAGATGAGATTGAACCCAAAAACTTCACTCTTTTATGAAATAAGGTTGACCTCTATCACACATCCCAATTACTTTATAAAGAATGATTTATGGTTTGTCATTTTGAATTGTGAACCTTTGAGAATTTGGGTTGTGACGGGACCGATTAAAAAATTAGGCCCATTGAGGATATCAATATAAAAACTACATTTGAAAAGTGATAGAAAGGGGAAAAATTAGTTTCAAAATTATTTGAAATGGGAAATTACATTCAAACTGCTTTAAAAGGGTGGCCTTGTGAGATTTTCAATTACTAGGAACTAGATTCATAAGACAATTTCACCATGGAATATTTCAGACAATGAGAGAAGAAGAATAGAGAAGATAAATTGTGGAAATCACTCTGTATATTATTCATCAATAAGATAACAATATATAATATATCCTCCATGGAGAAAATTGAATTCCTTTGATGCAATTTGGAAAGAGCAAAAAAGAAAGGCTTAGAAAAGACAAAAAACCCCCTAGGTGGCAAAAATAGTTTCCAAAACTGTTTTAGAGGCTCACGAATTTGGAAAGTATGGTATGGCAGCTCATGAGTGATGTAAATGGAATGTAATGATGGCTTTAGGAGAGTAGATATGATGTGGAGGTCGAATTGGTCAAGTGGCAAAAGATTCAAAGTAAACTAGCTTTATCTTTTCCACTAGAAAGTAGAAAAAACAGGACAACGCTAACTAAATCAAGATAGTGTCTTTCTAATTCAGAAATGGAATAAAATCAGACAGAATCCAAGGAAATCTTATCCAGAATCTATCCAAATTCGTTTTTTTTAATGATAGCATATGTTCCACTAAAAGACAAAACTGGCCTATTCTACCTAGTCAAAACTCAGGAAATTAATCATAAATGATTAATTAATTTTATCCTAAGTCTAGAATGACATAGTGGATTTTTTAAATGTTCCAAAACCCCCCCCCTTAAGCCTGAATTTATGTGATGGGAATAAGAAAAATATCATAAATATAGCCCTCCCAAGTAACAAGGATTATGGTCACCCCAATACAAAAATAACTAGTCCATGTAAACCGAGGAAATAGGGAAAACCTCATGGGAACAAAACCCTCCCTCAAAAAATGGACATGCTTGATGTCTTCATACTGTCATGTTGCTCATTTGAATGAGCTGAATGAGATGAATGAGCTGAATGGGATGCTTTTGAGTAACTAACTTGATGAAGAGATTGTGGATGTCATGATCATGCATCAGTGCATCAATGTTGTGTAGGAAAGAACCATGTGTTGAAGCTCTATGAGGTTCATCTTCTGATGATGGAGGAGCATCAAATGAATTTTTCTTGCTGCTGTAACATACATAATTAGATCTGAAAACATAATCAATGATGGATAGAATATCTATGCATACTCCTTCCCAAGGAGAAACAATGAACTCAACAGGATCAATTTCTTCTGTAGCTGCAATGTGGTGTACTGGTTCTTGTACTTTCTTCTCAAACTGATGTAGAACCTTTCTGATATTTAAAATGAGATCATGCATCTCTGAAATATCAGAATGTGATTCATATGGATCAGCAACCAATAAATATGTGGAGTCTCCATGATCGAACAAAATTTCAGTAGGAAAAGTGTGACAAACTAGATCACCTTGACAACTGAGTGAGCCTAGAGAGTGTGAGGACTTTAAATTTGAACCATGAGTGATGGGGTCAAATCCATATGTGTGGAATATCAGTCCAAATAATTCCAAAAACATATTTTTCCAACCAATGAACGATATGCAAGACAAAAGTGCAACAGAGGCAAGTGACACAATGTAGGAAAACATAGAATTGTGTAGTTTCTTAACTGGAGAACTTGGGAGTTGTGGGGTATTTTGTGCATCCATTGGTTGCTAAAATGGAATGGGAGATGTAATGACCTGCATATCAGACTGTAAATCATCTTCTAAATCATAATCTAAAATATTTGAATGGAGGTGGAAAGATATTTCAGAAGACAAGTCAGAAGCTAGTAAAAAATGACTAGTTTTGAGAGTAGGCTCGGATGAACTGATTGAAGATTGTTCCAAGGAAGAGTTAGAGATTTCTAATTATGATATATCAGAATGTGAATCAATATCAGAGACATCAAAATTATATTTCACTCTAGCACTCAAAGCATAAACATTATTACCTTTGGGAGAGTCTTGGAGACAGAGTTCTTGTTCTACAACAAGCTTGCCTTGTTCTTTCTTTGCAAAGTCAGGAACATCTATGTTATGTTCTTCAAGAATTTCGGCCATGATGTCCAATTTATTCTTGAAGCAAGATTTCTCAGGATGAGTGCCTTTGCAGCAATAAGAACACTTGGGATTCTCCTTCTTCATCTTCTTGGATTTGGAATCTCCATCAAAATCCTCTTCATCTGACAATATCTTTTGTTTGGATTTGTTATTCTTGAAACTATTTTCTCCATGAGAAACAAGTGCAAAGTATTTGGAGGGTGATTGATCCTTCATTTGGACCATCTTTTCCTTCTCTTGAGTGAGCGAATCAATGAATGCATCCAAGGTTGGCATCTTCCACTTGGGAATTGCAAGTCTTGTAGAATGAAAAGTAGACACAAATACTGAGTATTCTGAGCTCAGTGTTGACAGAATGGTGAGGATTAATTGCTCATCCTTCTTCTCTATGCCACATTGCTTGAGTTGAATCACTAGGTTCTTGAATTTTGAGATGAATTCCTCCATAGAATAGAATTTACTTGGACTAAGAGAGATCAACTCAATCTCCAACAAATGACCTCTGAGCTCGTCCTATTTTCCAAAGAGAGATTCTATCTTTTTCCACACTTCATTTGGAGTGGATAGAGAATTTCAATATGGAATAGAAGATCTGGATATACAGAGAGACAAAGTAACCCATAAGCTTCATCAAGCCTATTAAACCATTTGGATTTTAATGCAATAGCTCCTAGCTCAGTTTCAAGCCCCATAGTGACTCTATACACTACAAGAAAAAAAGGTCATTGGTGAGGGTCCAAAAATGTCACCATAAGCTCATTGGAGATGGTCAAAAGGGGCCCCATCACCAAAACCTGAGCGTCACAAAGGCACCGTCACCTTAAGTGGAGGGTATGTGGTGACATTCAAGGTCCGCCACTAATAATTATCATTATTCCAGGTTGTGACCATCACCAATCGTTATGAAGTGTTGGTGATGGACCTATTTGAGCCTTCACCATTTGATGCATATATGGTGACGGTCAATGACCGATCATTAGTGAGGGTTGAGACATGTCACCATAATCTCATTGATGATGGTGAAAAAGGAGGACGTCACCAAAATTTGAATGTCACCAACAGCTGTGTCCCCAAAAGTAGAGGTGGTGTGGTGACATTCAATGTTCATCACTAATAAGGATTATTAGTGACAAATAGTGACCCTCACCAATTTATATGAAGTTTTGGTGATGGAACTTTCATGGCCCTCACTATTGATGCATATATATGGCGACATTCGTTGACCATCACCATTTCATATATAAAAAATGAATTTTGATGATGCATTTTTAACAACCCTCAATATTGATACATATTTAGGAACGCATAGCAATCGTCACCATTCCCTATGAATATTAGGGCATGATGGAATCAAACCACCAACCTCCTGCTTGTAAAGCAAGTGCTCTTCCATTGAGCTAGCACCCTTCAAAGAATTAGACCTTGAAACTTTGTAATTTCTAAATTCTAAAACTTTCATTAAATTAGAAAACTTTGTAACGTCTTGGAAAATATTTTACTAAACAAGTGAGATAAGTAGCATAGTTACTTGTTAGTGTGATTCAACCATGATCACAACTGGGTTACTTGTCAACTTTTTCCAAATGGAATACGCATAACTATCTTCTAGGTCTACTATCCTCTTCTCAAACCTCTATATTTGCTCCTTCAAGTTTCAATTTTCATGTTGAATTTGCGCATCAATGGACCTTAGGTCTTTGCACCAAAGGTAGTGAGGTGCTATACAACCCAGTATGCACTCACTAAACATGATGAATATACCTTAGGTGGCTTGAATGGATAATTGGTTGGAAAATGAATTGTCACCATAAACACATCCCCAGCATATGGAATGTCAGTAGGTCCCATAATTGTCGCTTGCCAATGGAACATATCATCTGCCATAGGGGGATGAACCTCCTCTGCCTCCTCTGCCTCCAATATTTGAACAGGAACCTCTACCTAAACTTCTACCTGTTCCAAAAATAGGCCACTAGACCCAATCTGTATTATCAAGGGAACCAATGTAATTTATTGGAGGGACCATATTGGGTCCAATATGCTGTATCTGCATCATACTTCTCGGTCCAGGGCCAAAACAATTTACATCAGCAAAGAGGTGAGCAAGAGGGGCATCGATATTGAAAGGAGGATGCCTTGGCCTAGGCATACCCATCTGTATCTAATGATTAGACATCATTATCTTCTCTTGCAACAATGCATCCTAGAATTGGATCTGATGGGCTCACAAGCATAAGTAATTGTAAAAGTTACAAAAAACTATTGAAACGCTTATCTTAACAGCAGATATTAGAAATCTTATGTAAATGAATTATCAAACTTACAGATGCAGACATCCCTAGAGGACCACCTGAGCATACCTAAATGTAGTAGCTATTTCTAAACTTAAAAAAAGTAGTTGCTTGAGAGCTGCCCCAAATGAAGTAAATTGGCCTGATTTTACATCCTACTGTTCAGATCTCACCAAAAAATATTTTAATTTTTTAAAGCGGCAACCATGGACTTCGCCTTTGACATAATAATTATTATTTATAGAATACGACGGCTCCAAAAAATATGACATTTGGCTGCATTTGAATGTTCGAAAGGGATTAGGGCCGATATGATTTAGTAAGGGCCTTTGCTTTGATCCTTTCTTAAATTGATATATTCCTGTATCAGAATTTCGCGATTCAAGAATTCATGTTGCTACTATCTTCAGTTAATTAAAGCGAAAGTTTGACCAAATCCTTCATATTTTAGTGTCTGTGTAAAGTGGCGTAAGATGAATTAAATAAGTCATCCGGTTTCAGTGATTTTCTCCAAGGTAGGTTGGTCACACGTTAGAAAATCTAGAAGACCATGTTAATTTTAAAGTTATTATGACCTAACATTGACACTTCTGTTCAGATGTTGTTGGAATGACACTTCTGTTCAGATGTTGTTTTCCAACACAGTGATTTTGGAACTGTGAATTTTCTATGAGTGCAATGTATTTCAATAAGACAGTCATTTGGAAAAGGTCCTAAGGTCTTAGTAGACAATATTTTGGAAGTCTTCAAGGTTTTCATTCAAGGCAGTTGTATTTTGTTTAGACAACATAACCGGGAATCCTTAGCAATATCTCTGTCTTGTCCGATATTTTTGGGAGAGAACTTTTGCATTCACCCTAACAAAGTTTTTTAACTGGGCAGATCATGGGCTCTGCCCAGTTAAGATTAAGATATATGTTCATGGTGCTCCAGAAAGTACAGAACACACATATGACCCAAAGAAGTTGCATGATAGGACTCAGCAAGATCATATATACTTGCAAAATTCTCCAAAGTAAGGTCCTAAACAGAAGACACAGATCTTAGTACTTAGGTTGGCCAATCTCATAACAGAAAGGAAAAATAGCAATGAAATAAAGTAATACCTGTGCAATAGAATATTCACACAAACATTTGAGGCCTTCTAAAATATATTGATCAGCATCCCTCAGAAGGTCTTGTGCAATATCTGTTGTCATCTCTACTATACCGGTGTATATAAATTTGGCACCAGTACCCCATCAGAATCATCAAACATTCTTGGATAAAACATATTGACTTCTAACATGTCATAGTTTCTTTCATATTCAACATGAATTCTTTACAACAAGAATGAATCTTTCGTTATTGTCATAAGCAACACATTGAAGAAACCATAAGAATTACCTCATCATTAGTTCAAAGACTACCCAGATTATATTTGGAATTTCTATATCTTTGCCTCTTTTTCCTGTTGAAGGTTCACAAATTTAACCCCAAACAATTTCTAGTTATTGTTTGAAGCCACAGTGCACTTAACATGTTTGACAATATCAAATTCCAGAGTAAACAATGCAGTCTACAACTACAAATGCTATTACTTGAATTTTATAGGAATCAAAAAATGAGGGACAGGCCATATTTAAGATAACCACTTGTATCCCATGCCAAAACAAAATGACACTCGTACCTAGTAGCCACCATCAAACATGGCATGAAATGCCTCTGAAGATGCCAGAAGTGCAATCCCGTGGGTATAAATTGCCTACCTGCATTTAAGCACCATATTGTTTGCATTTGCCAAAGTAAAAACAACATTCTATAAGAACTCATTCAATATTTCTGGAAAGTTTTATCTTAAATTTTCCATAGAAACCAACTCAACAACCTTCAAGTAGCTATCCACTTTCAAATATCTAATGGAATGCCATTGACAATAAACATATTAAATGTGTTATTGTATAACATCACTCACCTTCCACTAAAAAGGTAACATCTGATAATGTGTGACTGTTGACATACTGCTCTCCCAAATATACTTGCAAAGTTTTTTAAATACGAACAACAAACACAGATTACAAGAAATTCATTCTGAAACTAAATTGATCATATTGTTTATTAGAGTAGAAATACATTAATAATTGATACCCAATGCTCATAAGTTCAGAGAAATCATACAGGTTGCATATTGTATCTTGTTCCCAAACTTTATCCAATATAAATCTTTCAAGCAAACACATTTCATATTCTACCTTAAACATCATCAAACTCCATGTCAATAGGAAACAGTCACAAAATTAGTGGTATTTTTCCGAAGGTCATTTAATATGAAATTGTCCCATGTAACCTACAAACATCACTAGACCTGGAGGTTAGTTGAAGTTGCCATGAGCCAGACATGATATCTCTCCCCCTAAATTTGGGGAGGTGACTAGTTCAACTCTCTTGATCACCTCGTGTTAGGCTCCATAATTAGGTCCAATGGTTTACCATCCATGGATCATGGGGAAGTACTCGGACAGTTTTCTGAATTGTGCATTTCATTAAAATAAATCTACAGACATCACGAAACAACATACAACCCAACAAATATAAATACAATCCAATCACAATAAGCACATTCACACACCACTTTAGAGAACAATCTATTCAATTTCTTATAAATCTCTTTAGCTTGCTCTTATATTCTTCCGATCTTAAAGATGACTATGATTTTCTCCTCTAAAGTTTAAACTCTTTGCTAGTGTACATATAATCTAGAGTGAGGAAGACTTCAGAATTTACGGCTCTAAGCAAAGTCAAGCATATATACTGTCAAAGAAGAATATCTAAGCCTTGTTGTAGATTATCCCAATGTGGGTATTAACTCTCTCATGCAGAAAGATTTAAATTTCTTATACAATGTCAAAAACAATTATGATTTCAACACGTCTTGTTCACAGAACACCTCTTCCAGTGGAAACTCTTGGGAAAAAAGGAAACGATCATCTAGGTGTCTTTCAAGAGAATAAAAATCCTTGACCATGTCTACCTATATTGTTAGGAAATAAAAAAAACAAAAAAAACAAAAAAAACAAAAAAAAAAAACAAAAACAAAAATAAATAAATAAAAATAAAAATAAAAAAATTGAAGTAACATAATCATTTTAATCCTACTTGACCACCAATTCTCTGAAGAGATCTAGAAGCGGTTGTATACAAAAGCAAATAAGATTCAATGGCCCAAATACACTAACACTAAAATTAAATAAGAGAACATGATAGAAATTGAAGTAACATGTGCTACAGTTCATAATGAGAATTCACAAGTGGATTTACTAAACCTATTTTCTTATCGTAGAATTTGTTTGGATGAAAGGATCCTTTCTTAGTAGTACGTAGTACATACAAATACAACAAAATAACAAGAGACTGATTTGCAGGTGGGCAAAATTTGGAGTTAAATATAATCCTACATATGCATTTGAAAAAGGACTTTGGCATAAGTATTTATAAGGTTAGTTCTGAATTTTAGAGAGTAGGATATCCTGACCAAGAAAAAGGAGTCCTATCAGCCAATTCAAAATTATATTTAGTAGATTAGGCACATCACTTGTAAATGACATGCTTGGTCCTACTTCAATCAAATCCCATCTTTTATTGGACAATAAAAATGGGAGAGAAGACATATGTCTATTATTAGAATCTTCCAAACACATCAGCTTGATTGTATATATATCATCAGAAGAAAACAAACAACTAGTGAAGACCTATCTTCATACTATTTCTACTAGCCCCTCTTTTGATTGGTCTCCAATAGAATATTATAAAAAAATGTGATAAGAGAAGCATAGTTTAATCGCAAGCGCTTGCATACCTCAAGAGGGATTGCATCTGCAGCTAATGCACAGTCATCAACAGTAAGAGGATTTAACCCGTTGGGATCAATAAGTTCATGAATACCACAAAGAAGTGGCCTCTAATGCTTGAGAAGAGCAGTAAATGGAGGTAATATTGTCTCTAAATAGTACTGCTTGTGAAGAGGATTCATGTCTGTAGATACTGCATGCAAAACCTGGATGCAAACATATAAGAAATTTTCCAATATGTCAATGAAGAAGAATGTAAGGAAAATGGAAGTAGAGGAAAAAACACACCCTTTCTATTCATTACAAAATGAATAGACAGTTCATGCTATGGCTAATAGCCAAGATAAGATAGACAAGAGAAGATAATTTTATTGATATCCAACAAATGACAACAAAAGTAGGCCAATAGGACTCAAGTATACATCCAGTGTAAATACAAGAGAAAAGGAGTGTGAATGCATCTCCAATTGCAACTCTATCAAATATTGGAAAGCAGAGAATAGTAATAGAGAAAGCACCAATTATTCGAACTGAATGAAGGAACAAATATTATTCCACCATATTCAATTCCTACTAAGAAATGCAAAAAGGGAAAAGGAATTATACTTCCTTTTGTATTATGACCCTCTAAAAATGTACACTCAATAAAGTAAAAACTTTGGTATATGCTATATTATCATAGGCCCAAATAGTGCTGCAAAATCACTTTTGTCTGGGATATAGTCAAATATATCCTTAAGCAACAAGACTCCTAAATGATTCATTGTAAAGCAAAGAATTTAATATATGGAAAACCGTGATTTATTTAACAATGATAGTAGACCATATGTCCAAGGGAAGTTGATAAATACGCTTAAGTAGTATCAATGTGCCCAATTCCATTCTATAAGAAAACATCAACGTATAAATTTTGGAATGATTCATACAACATTTTACATGCTCCCCCCTTTTTCTCATTACAATTTAGATAAAATTTTAAGATGTTTATACATCAGATAATAGCAATTGACCTCAGCATAAAGAATGCATCCAGAAAGAAGGACTCTTTGTCTCCTTACACTGACCCAGTTCAAGCACTACAAAGGGTGAACCAATCCAAACAAACCAATTCCAGTCGAGGCAGTTCCAAGAAGAACATCAACACGCACACAAAATAAATGCAAATACACTTACAAAAATAGAATTCGGGATTTCAAAAAATATCTCTATATCCTTGATTTTTGTTATGACATTGAATTTTCACAATATTAATAATTTAAATATTCCAAGGGGTAAGAATTATTCGAAGATGTGGTAAAAATATTTCCTCAAGTATATGCTACATATTGTGTCACAATATCCTCTTCTACATGGCACTAAAAGACAACACAATGATGGACATGTCCATGTCAAGCATCTTCGGCTCCACAAACAAAACTTCAAGGGTCCCTTCCTACAATCTAGTTTTTTGTGACAAAAGGTATAGGTTGGATTGCACAAATGCAAGTTCACCGATCTTATTTACAACCAAACTTTCTTTCCCTAAAAATATGAGAAAAATCCACCTATTGCATATACATTTTTTACCTTAATACTTCTTCCAAAATCGGCTGCAAGAAGATTCTCTAACATTTTTTCAACCCAATAACCCAATCTATTATGGTTTTCGGATCATCAAATACTTTCAAATGGTTCATTTTTTTTTTCTGTTGCTAACAATAATAACAATCTGAGAGAACAAAGTTTTGCATAGTTGTCCGTCCTTGATCCTAATCAACAAATAGTTCTCATTTGTTAGATATTAGTAAGATATTAAATATTTGTTGGATTATATAATAAAAAGAATGACAATATGTATAGCAAATGCTGCAAAGAATCAAAGTCAAGAACCACTGGACAATTTACAAAAGAGATCTTGCAATGGGGCTTGACAATTCCACCATCTCTGAGGAGAAGCTATGAAAAATTCAATTCCTAAAATATTAATTGGAGAGTTGTTTGATGTATCCCATGGTAAAATAAACAAAACCAAAACAAGAAAATTGAGAGTTATTTCAAGCAATATTTAAGCATTTGTAAGAATATTAATTGCCTTAAATTTTCAAAAAAACGCATGTAGATAATTGCATGTCAAGACAGAATCGAGGCATTGATCAACTGGAAACTAGGTTGAGTACAACAAACCAAAAAAAAAATTACTAACCACATTCTCAAGATCATCCTACATAATGCAAGCTATCTACTCCACTACATTGTAGCCAATGAAAAGTGGATAACCTGCAAAAGAAAAGAAATCACTCTAAATTCCAATAGTGGTTTGGCCCAAAAGATGACGAGGTGCAATAGATTCTTTAGCACCAATGTTTTCACTTATCCCATAGGCACTTGAATTTTGCATTCATGAGGGATCTAATTGTAGAAAAAGTATCCTATAGGTGTCAGGTAATTATTAAGGCATGGGCTTGGGCTTGTTATTTTAAAAGTTTAAAAACTTCACTCTCTTTGGGCTTCAAACCTGTAGCATTTGGACAAGACTCAAAACTGATCAATTATTACCTCAATAACATGGATGAAATCATTGATTACCTCGCTAACATGTATAAGGAAACTTCAAAGAACTTAAATGCAACTGCATTTTTTTATGCATCAAAAGAACCTCCCATCAAGTGTGGGACTCGTTCAATAATAGGGTTGTGAGCAAGAAGCAAATGCCCAAAATGATACCCAACGAGGAAAAGGATGGATCAAACACAATAGACAATACTCCAACCAATTCTTAACCATGATCACATGGAGGTATCATTGTGCCAAGAGAACCTAGGTTCTCTATAGCTCTGGTGGGGAGTGTGTATTTCCATTTAATTATTCTGTCTTAAATGTGTATGTGTGTGTCCAAGTGATTGGTAGATATGTTTTTGTGAGGGAATTCAAAGAGGAGGTATATGGATCAAATCCTATTTAGTCTCTCTATTTTTCCAGATAGTATTTTAGTGAGCAGACACCACCATCCTTCATATGGAAAACTGGGGAAGAGATGAGAAATACAGGAAAGAGAGTTGGAAAGACGATACAAGTATCCCCACTTGGAATACTTAATAGAGTGAAAGACTATATTTCTCTGAGAGTACTATTTATATATACATACATATTTCAAGTCTAAGTTTTATGATAGATGCATTACCCTGAGATCCTGCATCTATTAATCCCTAATTTTAACTCTTATGGAGATCCTACAGCTATTCAACCCTAATATTTACATCTGAGATCCTGCATCTATTAATCCCTAATTTTAACTCTTATGGAGATCATATAGCTATTCATCCCTAATTTTTACATCTCCAGAGATGAGATGAATAAATAGATCGAGGATTAAGATTTCAGCATAGATCAAGGACAATGATGAATCTTATAATAATAAAAAAATTTGCAAAGATCAAAATAATTAGTTATTGTTTCGAAGATCAAACGATGACATCATTACAGACATTGAAGGATGAACAAGGATAGGGAATATAGCTTGCATCATAGGTTAAACAACATTGAGAGCAAGTTGATTGCATCTTGTCTCACTGAGGGAGAGATTCGATCGAAATAAAATTGATTTTGTGAGAAATGAATCCATACAATAATAACAATAAATACACTAAGTTCCTTTCAGGGACACATACAGTGATCTTTACAAAAATATTGCCATCACAAGATACATATAATATGCTCTATTTCACTTCAAAAGAATCGCTAGAAATTTCATGGGAGTGGAAAGAATATTACATTATCTCTAAATCTATGAGTAGTAGAGCAATATTTAAGCGTTTGTAAGAATATTAGTTGTCTTAAATGTTAAAAAAAAACCATGCAGATAATTGCATGTCAAGACAGAATCGAGGCATTGATCAACTGGCAACTAGGTTGAGTACAACAAACCAAAAAAACATTTTACTAGCCACCTGTATCTATTTTGATACATATATATTAAAAAAAAAACATGTAGAATGGAAAATTAGTTTCAAAAAATATGAAAACACAGATTTTTGTAGTGGATTAATGATAATCATTAAAGCATTGACCATTTATTACACAAATAGAATTAACCATGTAGAAGTAATAACTTATAACATTCTCATCAAATCATCAACCATAACATCAACATTCTAGTTTCAAGTTTCAAAAGATAACATCAATCATTAAATGAAACAAGGCATCATGAACAAGAGTTGTAATATGCAGTCAACAGTTCAAACTCAAGTTTTAAACTATCATTTAGTGTTTGCAAAATAGGACATAATAAAGATTCAAGACATAATTTTAAGTTCTAGAATCTAGATTCTAAACTGAAAAAGATGTAGCAAGCTAGTTTCATTCTTAATTGCATGTCCCCATTGAAGTGATGCTGACAACTAGCTTTTGGGAACTAGGCACCCATTTTCTTATAAAGAACTATGTTGATTTGCAAATGTGACATAACACTTTTAGCAAAGTGTTTCCTACAATCTACTACTAGATATTATGAAAGATCCCACACCATTCCAAGGGCCTAATAATTTGTTTCCCATGGTTAGGTATTGCTTCATCATAGTCAATTAGGTGTAGCTTGAGTGGCCATGAGGATAATTTGTTACCCTTCACACCTAGGTTCAAATCCTACTTTGTGACATGTTTTCTGTAAGTGAGGTAGTTGTTCATGAGCTATATATGATCTATTCATAAGTTGTTAACATGGCCTTATGCCTTGAATGATCCAAGGTTTACCCTGGATACCATCCTTGGAATGAGGAGAAGTGCCTAGGAGGTTTTGCCTGGCATATGTTACCTAGAAAGAAAAAAGCATAAGTAGGAAAAAAATTGGTTTATATTTTATTATTTTTTAGTTGTCTAATCTTGGTCTTATTTTTATGAAAGTACCACATAACAAAGAAAGTTCACCTAAAGATGCTTGCAAACTTCTATAAAATCTTTGAAAGAAGAAACCTAAAGATGACTGAAATGTACATGATAGTGAAGTGCAACCCCTCAATATTATGTCTTATAGAAATATCGATGCATGGCAGCTTGCAAGGTATTGAAATAGCTTTTATTCACTGTTCTGCAACAGCTTTTTATTCAGCTTTTTATTGAAATTAGCATCATTCTACTCTTTACCCAATTCGTCCTCCTTTGATTTTGTATGGCCATAGGGAACAAACACACAATATATTTGATGCAAAAATGAATGTTGACAGAGATCTAACTCTAATGTAGGAGCATCGACAAGCATTTAAAAAAATGTCGCCCTACCCATCGTGTTTCTCTTCAATTGTGTGTTATTTTTGTAACAAGGTTAGTATGCTTGTTTTGTCCTCAACTGGAAAAGACGTGATGTGCAAGAATATCTACCTATGGACCAGTGCATTTGTTTACACGAGGATAAGTTCTTTTGACTTACATAATATAAAGCATGCTTCTATCTTTATCAAGGTTTCAAGGAGTGCATTGGAATGATGATATGATGTGCTAACTATATGATGTGCTAACTATTCTGCTAGTGCTATGACATGATGGGTGTGGCATAATTATTACCTATATCCTATATCCTGTAGGGTTTTTTGTGAAGGTGAATGTGTTGTTCAAGGTGCTTTTGCAGCAGTAAGCAATATTAAATTTAAAATTTGAGCAACATTGATGACCTAGGCAATCTTCTAACAACAATCTTGGGCTTGTTGTATCCATCAAATAGCCCTAAAATAAGTCCTGGCCATATGTTAGTTTTCAATCAGTAGGTATGGATAGAAAAAGGCACATTTGGACCCAAATCAACAATGAATGGTCATGAAAAATTACCCTAAATCAAATCTGGGCAGGGTTGTCCATAAAGGAGCGGATATGAGCAATGAACAATCTCATATCTTCAATCTGAGCAACCTATGTGTGAAGAACATGCACTTACAACATACAATGGATTGGTGCAAAAAATCTCCAGAACAACCCTAGATCAGTCTTAAGATCAATATATAAATTAATCCTTCATAACATGAGGCCAACCTAAAATATACAAAACACCAAGGTTGACCTATCCCAACAAATATTAGGGCCGACCCATGCAAAATATTCACAGTGGACTAGTATTAATTCAAGAAATTTTTATTTAATTTGATATATGAATTCACCTTACCTCTGATAATTGTAGCTACGTTGCTCATTTTGTTTAAAAATATTGTATGGTAGTTGATGTCCAATTACGAATGTAATTTGTCTGGAATTTACGCTAGTTGCATGTTTGCGAGTATTTGATCATGTATGTTTCAGATAAAAGGATGCTTGACTGGTATATATCCATTTCCTTGTGTTTACCAATATATGTTTCCTACTGACTTGGGCAGATAATTTTCACCACAGCAGTTTTTGTGAAAAGTAGGGCCTTCCATTCCACGTTCAATTTTCCATTCCCTGTACTTGTTTTCACTGCAAGTAAACAATGCCCAAACTTGATCATATTAATATTAAACTGTAGTGATGTACTTAACAGAGTAGCTTCTCAATGTTAAATACAGTTTCTCTTATACTACAACAGAGAGTTTCAGCTTTCAAATAATATTAGTGGTAAATCAATTCTCTTACAAAGAGAGGGTCTTTCCTTCCTTTTTTTTATTTAAGGTACATATATGTTAAGATCTGGTCTTCTTGTGTGAGATCTGCCCTTTATTGTTTTATCACGAGTAAATTTAAGGTATATAAATTAAGTGCACGAGGGATTTGGTTCCTCGGGGAGAAATCCAATAATAAATGCCAAACTTAATGGGACAACTCTCTTGCGAGGCTACCCTTTGAGGTAAATTGTCTCCCAGACATTTATATGACAGTACCAAATAATTAGGGGCGTTGGCTCTCTGACCAGTTGCTGCAATTGCAAGCTAGATATATATATAACAACAGCTTTTACTTATGGCATTGGCTCTCTGTCTAGAGGCCGCCAATGTAATTTATATACCACATATCTACAAGACTACAACATTCCAAATAGCAAGGAGTTGGCGTCCTATTTAGAGGTTGGTGTTATCAAACTCTAACAGAAATGCATGGGTGCTCAGTTTAGAGGCCGTCGTTGTCAATAATCCAAACATTTATAAACAGTCCCAATGGTATGACCTGGGCATTTTGTCTAAATACTCTGTGTTATGCAGAGATTGTGAACTTTATAAGTTTTTCTAAACTTGAGTGAACGGTTAACACCTAGAGCCCTAGATCTTAGGGTAAGCCGTCCCCATATACTCTCATTCAAGCA
Organism: Larix kaempferi; assembly: GCA_027924585.1. Classification (NCBI taxonomy): domain Eukaryota; kingdom Viridiplantae; phylum Streptophyta; class Pinopsida; order Pinales; family Pinaceae; genus Larix; species Larix kaempferi. Next base: position 29,057,528 of record BSBM01000232.1, read on the forward strand.
TAAATTAAAAATACAAAGAAAGTAACTGAAAGAAAATTATACTTGAGCATAAAACAAAATGGAACCTGGTAATTTCATAAAATCATTGTCCTCTCCAACCATAATAATGTTGAATTCAAGGTATGTAAAAGAAATAGACCACAATTCATTTGTGTGCTCTTCATGCTAGATCTAGTTTTATCTTCTTAGTAACTAAGAGTTGATTCAATAACTCAATTTGAGTTGGGATGAACGCAGAGATATAGCTCACAATATACAGTGGATATAGCACAATATACATGGATATCCAATAAAACCCATTTGTAATTCATTTCAAAAAACACCAATTTCTATTATCCATGAAATGCATTTGAATTTGAATTCACATACCTCTGTTGATATATTCCTGGCAAAGAACCGGCTTCCCATCAAACCCAAATCTAAAACAAGAAGATTGTCTGCTAAGCAAAATAGGTATTTCTCCTCTATTCCCATTGATAGACAACTAGGGCGGAGGGTCCAAACCCTTGAGAAACACATTGGAAAACAACGCTTCATCAAGAAACCACTAATGGGATTCGAACTCGAGTGGGTTGAAACAATCTTGGGATCGAACAGATCCACTCTAAACATTAATATTCTTCCTTCCTCCTCCTCTTCCCTGCTTCTCCCAGATCAATGGTCACCTCACAACCGTCGTTGTTGTAGGTCGACTTTGGGAAGTCGTCTATTGGGGAAAGTCCCAAAATTCAAGCCCTTTCAGAATATTGCCATAAATTAAAATTTTAGTTTTCCCTCGTCTTGATTTGCTCAAGTTTTCCCTCGTCTTGATCTGCTCAGTAGTGTATTTTTTACATTGACGCATAAAAATAATGAGTTTGGAATTTATAAAATAATAATACAAATTTGAAATTATATTAGATTTTAAAGCTTAAAATTTATTTTTGTTATTAGATTTTCTCCATGTTAGCCATTTTTTTTTAAGGAGGAGTCTATCTATTCTACATTTTTGAAAACCCGTGACACTCACATTATGTAATTTCCAGAAGTGATATCAATAATTCTATGATTTTTTCAATATATTATACTCTAATAGGCCTTTTGACCCATAATACATCCCTATGGGGGGATCCCACCACACCACTCTTTGAAAAGTGTTTCCCTCAACACTTGTACCTATGATGGGGTGCCATGCATGATTATTTCCCTCAATTTTGAGAGTGATGTAGTCCAAGAAGTGTATCCATAAGAGACTCGTCCATAAGATAGGGTCCCATGTATGGGTGCTTCCCTTAACACTGAGAATGAAGTTATAAAATAAATTCATACATAATTCTAGTACCCATGAGAATTATCGCATCTAATAAATGAGTACATAAGCCTACACACACATGTCCATGATGACTTCCCACTAATGACAACTGAAACTAATGAATGGTTAATATTATTACTAAAGATGCTCACTATGGTCATATGGATCCAAATATCTTTCCACCAAAAGGCTAAGGATATCTATAAGAAAAAGGTCATGTGCATCAACACAAAATGGCAGTTGTGGATTTTGAAGGAACACTACCATTAAAGAATGTTCAAAGTAAAAATTGGTAGTCATAAACTACTCTTGAATTCCTTTAATTATGGTCATACCATATGGAGGAATATGGTAATCAAAGATAAAATGAAAGTAGTTGTCTTCACATAAGTGAAAATTGTCCATATACCATTCTTCACAACCTTCATCTAAATTATACCATGCCGATATTTCTCTTGCATATAACATATCATTGTTGAGTTTAACACTCACCTCTTGAACATATTTACCACGGACCATGGTCACCATAATTCGAACCCCTTCCTCCTTATGTTTTTGTAACAATGTTATTATTTGGTTCCATTAGGGCTTTGAGGCAATGATTAAAAATAGTTATAATGTCTTCAATATGGTTAAGACGTATATCATATAATATGTCAAATTATAGCCATTGGAATGATTTTATCTTGGATTTGGTCTAGCTTCAATCTAGGTATCCTTTTAAAAGTGATATCTGTACAATACCTAAAATAAAGTTGTGGCCATAATAGAACAACCCTAAAGTAACTATTTTTCTATTAGCGTCATCTTCACTCTTTAGACTTCGATTTTTTGAAATCAATGTATTTATTGAGAGGAACCCAATTCTAATATTTGTTTTTTTTATATATTGCACAAAAAAATTAAAAAATTATGTAAATTTCATAGCCCTATTTTTCATCATGAAAATCCACATAAAAGAAAATAAAAGAAAAAAATAAGGGCAAATTATTCCCCTTTCTTTGCTAATGAAGTCCTCTGATGCCACTTATTATGTTGTTTAATTATGAAAACAAACAACAAACAATACAACCAAGAATATGATAGAAATTCCCCTTTACAACTTCATTAAATCCAAAACCATTCAAGTAGGGAAACACCATACAATGATCCTTTTATGGATTCTAAATAAACTCTTATTATAATGCCAAAAGTGAGCTCAAAAGGTTGAATGGTATTTGAGAACTTCCAAAAATATAATTCGATGTTGGATGCATGTTATCGATTATGTAAATAATTTTTCGTGTTCCCAAATGGAGAATAAGTGATACCCTAGACTACTACGACTATTAACAACCCAACATGGGTATTTGTCAATTTTCATTCTTCTATGCTAATGTATTACAATATGTTTGGTTAATTGTGAACTCCACACATATTTGATAGTGACTATATTTGGTTCCATTGAGTTTAATCTTGTTTGACTAAGATGTGGCTTCTTTTTTAGTTTGACAAGTGGACTTTTATTATCTTACAAGTAAGAGGTCTAGGATAATTTTATTTTCAAATGTTATCAAATGATAATTTGATGAATTAATCCCACCAATCACATTTAAAACTTCCTTCCACTACTGTGGGAATATCTAAAGAAACTCTAAAGTGAGCATGATGCAAGGGGTCTAGGATAAATCTTCTACAATGTTGTAATTTTAAGTAGCCCGGGTATTTGGATTATGCATAAACCTTCACAAAATTCCATTGGGAGGGTGAGACATACTATCAAATTATGGCATCTTTATTTGGATATGGCCAATCTAATGTGATGTAGATGCTTCCTTATCCCTATATATAGAGGGTAGGCCATTGAAATTATGATCTTTTTTTCTAAAACATACAATCTACTAAAAGGGGTATCATGCATGTGTTCCACATTTAGCAAAATTGGGGGAATTTTTGGCATTAAAACCCATGACACAATCTTAAAGAACCCCCAAGATGGAGATTGGGTTTATATTCCTCCTTCTCCATCCTCTCATGGTTATTCACTTCATGAGTGAGTTTAATGAAGCAAGGAACCTTGGGGCATTGCAACCACTTTTGATCTCTCCCACTATCTAGGCCAACCTTTCCATGAATTTTATAATGGCCCTCCCAATAGATAGCAACAAATCTATCATCATAGTGGTATTTCCATCCCTAAAATGTCTAATATGTTGCCATAAGGTACCCTCCTTCTAATGGCCTTGATGGAGGATCATGACTTGAGAAGGTTGTCTCCTTCAAAGGTACACTTTTGGACTTTAATTTGAACTTTGAGAATCCCTCCTCCACAAACTACACATGGCCTATTGAGGGTATCACTGGCCTGTGATTCAGTATGTTGGTGCCATCGGGAGGCTTTGAGAATTATGAAGGTGTCTTAGGGCCTTCGGAATGGCATTATAGGGACGAATACCATGCCTTTGGCTCTAAAGAAACCATTGAGGCATCTATAGCCATGCATAATTCCTCAAAGAATCACACATGACTTTCCATGGCCGGTATCCATGGTGCTATGTGTCTAGGTCGTGTGGTATTGGGGTCTTGGACATGGTAATGTAGGAGACACGGTAATGTAAAGGGGTAAATATCCTATCTCTTATAATTCTCAATGGTGACATCACATAAAGTTCAAACATAAAAGTTTCAAACACATGTGATGAAATCCATAAAAGGGGCCTTCTACACCTTATGTTATAAGGTGATTGCAATCCATCACAAGGCTTACTATGTCCAAATGTGATAGAAACCCAATCCATCGCATAGATTGAAAAGATAAACATTTCAAAAAATGCAACCATGTATAAACCAATGAAAAGATTCAATTTCTCAATAGTGTCATGCCGAAAGACCTCCCTTTTACAATCTTAAATGGGAAATGTAGTTGGTGGATAATGTAAAATGTGTTTTATTAACTTGACAAGGGCCATAAATCCAATCTCAATCATTCAATGCCTTATTTGCAACAATTGTCTTGTCTTACCTTTATGTTGTTATCCATCCTTTAATGTGTGTAGGTCCCCATCTAATGTGCCATGTTGTTCGTCCATAAGTGAATTGATCCTCCTTAATCCTTGAATCATGCCTTCATTAATTGCCTTTCCATCATACCTACTAGCATACGACTGAATTATAATTAATTATGACACATTCTGGGGGAAAAAAGGTAGAAAATATTCCTAAATATGGTTTTATTTTCTATAAGAAAAGACATGGATTTGTGGACAAAACTATGGCATGGATCAAGATGTAAAGTTTTATTAATGGATTTTTTACATCTAAGTGACAAGTGTCTTGTCCAAGTGGACAATGAAAATAAGATTAGAATGCAGCTACGATATTTGGGCATAAACATTGTTAAATCATTAAATTACAATTTCTTCAAGGTGAAGGTTGTGGTCACCAAAAATAATGTGGGTCTATTGGAATGCATGTCCTAATCTAGTGGAAGCTCATAAACTAATCAATGCCTCGTAATAGTTTTCCTCGATTATTTTCTGATTAGAAAAGGAAGAGAAATTAGCACCTTTTAACTGTCACCGAGACCATGTGAACTCATAAAACATGCTTCTAGTTTAATAGGAGAGGTCAAATTAATAGAAGCAGTTGGATGAGCTATTATAGTATTGTTATCATGATTTGTTATGAGAACCTCATCAAATGCATCCAAGCCATTCGATTGAACATGCAGGGAATCAACCTGAGAGATAAAGTTGTTATGCCAAACAAGGCTTTATGTAGGACTTCATTATTTGAAAATGAAGAAATTAAGGGGCAAATTCAAGAGTTGTTGGATGGGTGATAGGGAGTACTAGAGTGGCCAACCCAATGCATTGCATAGAATTTTCACCCATCCACTGAACACTCCTCGATGATTATTCATCATGGAAGAAGGGGGCTTGTGAGAGCTTGTATTGGAGAGTTGATTTCCCACGATCCATAATCGAGGAAACAACATCGTGCAAATGAAACGACGAGGCATCGTCGCCGTCAATAAAGCTAGTCACATGGGTCGTAGTCGTCTCCCACTCCACATCTTAGTAAGATCCAACCTCCTACACCCACTAATCGAGGTAGCCACATTGTGTGGATGGAATGGCGAGGCACCACCACCCACAACAAAGCCGGACACACCATGGGTTGTGTAAATGTCCCCTAGCCCATAAAGGGGTATCGTATAATACTCGCATGTTAATGATCCTACCATAGATTCACCTATGGTAACCTTGTTATGAATTCTCCTTCCTCTAAATGATAAGGTTCATTAAACTTCTCATGACGTCGAAGGCGGCGAGCCACCTTCGTTGATATGATCTAAACACTTCACTAAATCATTCAATTGGTAGGAGCAATGAGCGCTGTGTAAAAATGGTAGGGACATAGTCATAACGAGATGATGACACATGCTTACTAGGAATTCCTTGTTGGAGACCAATAATTGCAATGGTCTAAGAAGATTTGCCAATCCTCTCAAACCAAGGAGAAAAAACCATTGGATGCATCAGTGTAGCACACGTGCAACCCATAACATCTAAGGGCGTCATAGACCTATTATTGTCTCAAACATCCATGGCCTAAACGACCATAGTCCCTCTAAGAAGCTATCCATGAAGGGGAACCTTCGCGTAGCTAGTTAGCAAGTTAGTCTCGTTCATTATTGGAATTAACCGACTTGATTATGTCTTATAATATTGTTCCTACACATACTAGTGGAACTTCATCTAAAGGGAAATTGCTAGTGATAAACCTAAGAGGATTGAGTCATGTGTTGACACAAAAGAAAAATTAGTAATTCCCATTACTTGAAGGAAATGATAACCCCCCATGCCACTAATAAAATTGAAGAAAAAAAGCAAAGAATTGGAGACACAATAGGTAAACATCATTTTGATGGAAATTATTATGTTTATCAAAATGGAAGGCATTTACTTGTTAACATAAGTGAGAAAGAAATTACTAATAAAAGTATAGTGTCTAATGAACAAAGAATGGATAGTGTCAGGTGTAGTGAAGCTGTCAAAAACACCAACCTTGACGTCATTTCTGACAAAGTAAGTGAGATTAATTTTGAGCCAATTTCCAAGTGACAAGGAAAATAAGTAGGAGACAGACTTATAAGCTTCATATTCTCAACAAATCCTAACAAACAATTCAAAAGTTATTCGCATTTGCTCTCATGAGAATAGATTGGATGGTGCAAACATGGCAGCTGAATTGCAGAAAAATATTGAATGTTAAAGTACTAGAATCAATAAGTGATATTCATAAATGTCACACTTAACCCATGGACATAAGTTATACTCATAACCATCACACTTAACCCCCCAAAATAAGTGATATTTCACCTAATACCATTGGCACACTAACTTATTAAGAAATTTGAACGTTGACTCTAACCACTATGACCTTGGACACATAATGACAAAGAATCCATATCAGTGGTCTTAAACCACTATATTTTGTCAAAAAATATAGAGATGGTCACATAGCGTCATCAAAAACTCATTATAATGATCAATGGTAACAAACATTTTTCTACAGTCACCAAAAGTAACCAAAAAGAGTATTGGTGAGGGCCAATAAAAGATCGTCACTAGAAGTGTCACCAAATAGAGAATTAGCAACGGGCCTTTAACAACCCTCACCAAAAGTGTCGCTGAAAAAGGATTTGGTGACGAAACTTAAAGGACCTTCTCAAAAGGCACTTATAACGACGATGTTTTAAGGACCATCATCATATATGACATTGGTGACAACCCTTAAAGTTCTGTCACAGGCATGACCCTCACCAATGACCTTTTTTCTTGTAGTGATACAATCCTTTGCTCGGAAGCTGGATGATCATATGCACCTTCCAGTCAAAGAAATTGAAGGGAGTGAGAGTCACAACTTTGGATTGATTTTTCTCCATACTGATGCGCTCCTGGTGATGGAAAAACTTGCAAAAACACTCTTGGAAATTGCTTTGAATCAAGCTAGCTCTGATACCATGTGAGATTTTCAATTACTAGGAACTAGATTCATAAGACAATTTCACCATGGAATATTTCAGACAATGAGAGAAGAAGAATAGAGAAGATAAATTGTGGAAATCACTCTGTATATTATTCATCAATAAGATAACAATATATAATACATCCTCCATGGAGAAAATTGAATTCCTTTGAGACAATTTGGAAAGAGCAAAAAAGAAAGGCTTAGAAAAGACAAAAAAAACCCTAGGTGGCAAAAGCAGTTTCCAAAACTATTCTAGAGGTTTATGAATTTGGCAAGTATGGTATGGCAGCTCATGAGTGAGGTAAATGGAATGTAATGATGGCTTTAGGAGAGTATATATGATGTGGAGGTCGAATTGGTCAAGTGGAAAAAGACTCCAAGTCAACTAGCTTTATCTTTTCCACTAGAAAGTAGAAAAAACAGGACAAAGCTAACTAAATCAGGATAGTGTCTTTCTAATTCAGAAATGGAATAAAATCAGATAGAATCCAAGGAAATCTTATCCAGAATCTATCCAAATTCATTTTTGTGAATGAGGATAGCATGTGGTCCACTAAAAGACAAAACTAGCCTATTCTACCTAGTCAAAACTCAGGAAATTAATCATAAATGATTAATTAATTTTATCCTAAGTCTAGAATGACATAGTGGGTTTTTTAAATGTTCCAACAGGCCTGATTTTAAAATTGAGTTCAATTCATAAATGAAGCTAATCACTCAAAAAGTGAAGGAAAAAGAGGATTGATCATGAGATCAGGTCTAATTTCAAAATTGGTAAGAAAAGTTCAAAACCAAAGAAAAAGCGGCTCAATCAAGGATTTTAGGCCTAATTTAAAAATCAAGAACAACAATTTGGAAGCAAAGGAGAGAGAGGTATGATCTCCTAGGCCCGATTTCACAACTAGGAGGAAGAGTTCAAAAGAAAAGGAGAAAGAGGCCCAATCACGAGATTCTAACTAATTCAAAATTATGAGGAATATTTAGGAAGCGAAGGAAAGAGAGGCTTGATCAGGAGATCTAGCCCACTTTTGAAATTGGGTTTTACATACAGTTCATTTTGGGGAAATATGGCCCAATTACCTTTAGAGTTGAGAACTTTTAAATATATAATGCTTGAATTCGAATGCAATTTATAAAGAAAGTTGTTCAGCATACATTATATATTTATTTAATATTTTTTCTCATTATTCATGGATGGTAAATGGGGTAAACCACCAACCTTGATTACAAAGCCGAGAGGATCAAGAGATCTCATGTCTAATAATCCATTCAAGAAATAACAATGTGAACATGCAACACACTTCCATTAAAAAAAACTACAATTATATGATTAAACTACACAAGTAAACCCACATATACACCAAAACTCATGAGTAAAAAACATTTTGAAAATTTTAATTACAACAAATTGCTACACACCCAATATATTGATGTGTCAAATAATTTTACCTAAAACTTTATATCAAAAGAGTTTCTTTTAAGACCTAACCATTTCAAACCATTAGTGCAATAGACCTAGCTTTAAACCATTACAAAAATAAACCTTTACTATTCCTCTTGTTTCCTTTAAACCATTACAAAAATAAACCTTTACTATTCCTCTTGTTTTTGTCCTAACCCATTAACTATATGAAATCCCCTGGAAGCTGCATTTTGCTCTTTCTTATAATCATTTCACTCAAAATTATTCTCTCATAGGGTTATCGAATGAATGAAGGTTTCCTCATTTCATTCGATGTGGTTATTTAAGGGTTTCCACATTTCATTCTATGTAGTTATTTAAGGGCTTTGAAGTTTCATGCTATGTACTAAGTATATGTGAATCTTGTGCTCCTTTTCTGTAATCAATTAACTTAAATTTCTTCCCTAGAGGTTTTATGATTTTATGTTATGTAGCTACGTTTAGGGTTTGGAGGTTTTATGATTTTATGTTATGTAGCTACGTTTAGGGTTTGGAGGTTTTATGTTATGCAGTAAGATTGTAGCATGCCCATGTAGTCAATAAATAAGCAGGATATTTTCACGATCAATGCGACCAAAATATTTGCTATTTCGTAATATTATTGGCAGGAACTAAAAATCTTAGCTATATTAGACAATGATTAATTTTAATTTAATGAAAATAATTATTTAATATTATATGCTGGTGGATGCTATGTAAATATTTATTTGATATTATAAATTTATATGTTAAGCATATACGTTAAGTCGCACACTTCATCCTATATCATTAATTCCATGTGGATGCCAATTGAAATGTATGCAGTATCAATTTATCACATCAAAATTTGACATGCTCATAAATTTTATAAGGATATGTTTATTTCAATATATAGTAATTCATGTTCAAAAATTTGATAATATTAACTATATAATTTGTATTTAATATAAAAATTAAAGATATACAACTTTTTTAAAACATAAATTAGAAGAAAATGAAAATATTTAATTATTTTTATATTTGGAAATAATAGATTTTGTATTTATAAATTGTTTATTCATATTTAAAATTTAAAATTTAAAACATAACATAGAACTAAAATTAAGAGAATATTTTTGTTGTTATCTAAATTTTTCATAATTTTTTATTAAAAATAAAATATTTATAATTATAGATATGGTTATGTTGTTATGATTCTTCCTAAAAATGTAATGGGTCAAAAGGCTCATTAAAATAATACTAGAGATCATTTAATATAAAGTGGGTTATATCCATATAATAGTTCCTTGTAAGCTTTCCAATTACTACAAATCTAGAGGGAAAATAAATTTCCATAGCTATTTGAGAGAACTTAAAACAAAATAGAATGATAATGGAAACTATCATTAACAAGATCCCTGCCTTAAAGGATTTAATGCATAAATAAATACTAAATATTATTAATTAATGTTTATTAAAAATAACAAAAACACAAGCAATGGTTGCCTTTCCTAAAATATTTATTGCAGGAAAACAACAAAATAGTGACTCCTTCAATTAAAGGATTTAATGTAGAAATAAATACTAAATATTATGGATTGTTGTTTATTAAAAAAACAACAAAGAAATGGCTCTCTATCATAGAGGATTTAATGCACAAATAAATACTAAATATTCTGAATTGTTGTTTATAAAAAAACAAAGCAACGCTATTGAGCTTAAAAGAAACAAAATATTCAATTCAAAAGCCACAATATAAAAAAGTCTAAGAACATAGAGTAAAGGGGTACTGTAGAAAGACATTCAAGTTAATTCGAATTTGAACTCTAATAGTAGTGAACCAAAAATATCCTTGATATTGAGAAATTCTCAAAAAGAACATTCGCAGATTATGCACCAATGACGATTTTAGTTTTTTGCATGTTCCGTGAAAGAACATAGTGACCAGAGTTGCTTTGTCTCCATTTTTTTTTTTTCCCAAGAAAAAAGCGTAATTTTATTCATCAGAGGTGAAAAATTACATTCTGTATATGCGTATAGCATGCGTTCATCCATTGCAGGACGTTACATTAGTAGCAAAAAAGTTTCAGTTTTGCAGTCCAAAGAGTTTCTTCAAAAAACCAATATATGGCCCATAGTGTTACAGTATAAAGCCTACATATCAAAATATGGCATAAGAACCAAAATAAAAAACAGTTGGATCCCCAATCCTCCTGTTTTCCAAAAAAGGACCCTAATCTAAAGAGTATGAAAGGGCGCAGCCTTTCTAGAGTATCCAAAAATATAAAAAACCATCCATAGTATATAGTGCCATCAACAGAAAAAACTGTACCAGCAGCTAATCCTGTAAAACTGTGTCCATAAAGGGTCGATGATAAAATTCATAGTCAGTCCCATCTCGATGTTCAATCACTTTCCACAGCCCCACTGCCATTTCCCTGCCATCCTTAGCAGCCCGGTCCGCCTCCTGGTTGTTCTCCCTATATATATGTCTGCAAGAAAAATGTAAGAAGAGCATCTTCAGTTCCAGAATATCCCGTAGAATATTATCAAGTCTAATATCCCTGCATTGTTGTATACCAGATGTCCAATTTGTGACATTCATAGAGTCTCCATACACATTTAACTGTTGACAGTCAACCTCCCTAGCAAACAATAGAAGCAGCCTAAGGCTCATTAATTCAGCATAATTGGTTCCACCCTCTCCCAATCCCCAGTACATGTGGTAAGAGTGGGTACGTGATAAATGTAGAATCGCCCCTCCCCCACATTTGTATTCTGAAGTAGACCCATCATAGAATCCCCAAGGTAAGGAATCATCAATCTCAAGTGCAAGGACTTCTCGTTGTTTTGCAGCTTTGATGTGGTATGGATAGGCCTTTAAAAATCCACAGATCTGTACAGCAGAGACCACCGGAGTACAGGGTTTATCATTGAAAATCATTCCATTCCGTGCCAACCAGATTCCCCATGCCACCAGTAACGGAAGATTTCTGTAGGACATACCAATAGGGTCCCTATACCACTGCGACCATGCATCCAGAATCGTATCCCCATCCCAATTAAACATGGTGTTTGTCAGTCGAGAGCACTCCGCCCATACCTGCACCATGTATGGGAAACGCAGGAATAGATGATGACATGTTTCCTCATTAGTTTTGCACAGAGTGCACCACCCTGGCCCCGACCTATTCCTGCGTTGTAAGAATTCCCAGGTAGGAATGGAGTCATTAAGAACACACCACATGAAAATACGATGTTTCAATGGGCAGTTAATCCTCCAGAGGATTTTCCAACACCCCACCAGAGCACGTGGATTATTAAAGTGACATAAGCAGATGTAGCCATCCCTAGGTGTGTACATTCCATTTGGTGCCCCCTCCCATACCAGAACGTCCTCCCGGTTACGAATGTGTACATGTGAGCAATTGAGTGCTTGGTAATATGTTCTCAGCTCCCCCTGTTCCTCCACAGAGAGTGCCAAAGTATCAACCCCGATCCACGACTGATTCCATGGGCTGGTTCTATCATGAACAGCGAGATGGGATAAGAAAGTGATGCCTATATCACGCAGGGATATAATCAATCCATCAAATAAAATGTGTCTGCCAGCACTCCCATACCAGGGATCTTCCCCAACCCGTAGAGCCAAACCATTCCCAATATTCCAAGTAAGTAGATCACCAATCACCGAGAAAGATTTTATAACAGCTTTCCAAATAACAGAGCAACCCGAATGGGTCTTATTCGTAGCCCGAACCCATTCCATTAAAGAAGCAGGGAAAATATACTTATGTATGACAACACGTGTCCAAAGGATTTCAGTTTTTAGCAGTCTCCAAACCCCTTTCGCCGCCAGTGCACTTGAGAAAAGATGTATGTTCTTTAAACCCCAACCCCCCAAGGATTTTGGTATGGCTAATTTCTGCCAACGGACCCAAGGTGAAACAAAATCTCCTTTCCCACTCCATAGGAATCGAAAGCACATTTTCCTAGCAGTTTCCAGCGTCCCTTTGGGGATCCAAGAGAGGGACATCCAGTACACCGGTATGGCCTCTAACACCGATTTTACCAAGACCAGCCTCCCTGCTCTAGATAACCACCTGTGACTCCAAATCTTCAATCTCTTGTGAAATTTTTCAATGAGCCAGTGCCAGTCCTGTTTGGTATAAGAATTAGGTTTTAGGTGGTATCCAAGGTAGCATAAGCCATCTTCAAGAATTAAGAAAGTGAATGGGAAAAGCCTCCGAATAGTGGTGATCTCATCATCCCCAAGAAGGTGAGTCGAAATAGTAGATTTTCTGTCATTGATCTCCATACCCGTAGCTCGAGAGAAGAGTTTAAAAATGTCCTGGAGAGTTCCCATATCCCTAGCCGACCCAGTACAGAAGATGAGTATATCATCCATGAAAAGTAGATGTGTGATAAATAAATCAGGAGCCACCTGAATCCCCTGTAGTGTGCCATCCCTACAAGCCCTCTTCAATGCTCTACTAAGTCCTTCCGCAACCAACAGAAACAATAAAGGGGACAGAGGGCAACCCTGACGAAGACCCCTTTCAGACCGAAAGAAAGGAGATGCTGCACCATTTATTAGTACCGCAAAAGATACTGTAGTTATACAGCTCATGATCCACCTAATAAAATCCACAGCAAAACCCAGATGTGTAAGAAGTAAATGAATATACATCCAGCTCACCTTGTCATATGCTTTTGACAAATCAATCTTGATAATGGCTCCTTTGATTTTCTTTGATTTCATACTATGGATGCCCTCTTGGGCTACTCCAATCGCCTCGTGAATTTGTCTGCCTTCCAGAAATCCAAATTGTTCCTCAGATATATGCTTGGACAGAATGATTTTCAGCCGCCTGGCAATAATTTTAGACACTACCTTATATACACAATTACACAATGAGATGGGTCTGAAATCACTTAAGGAGGAAGAATTGTCAGATTTAGGGATGAGGGCTAAAAAGGTGGAGTTTAATGCAGCTGGGATCCGCCCAGAGATTCTAGTATCTTCCACCATCTGCAGTAGATCCTTCCCAATTAGCTCAAAGAGTGCTATGAGGAATTCAACAGTCCATCCATCCGGCCCCGGGCTTTTGTCATTTTGGAAACTCTGTAACACTCCCTTCAGCTCCTCTTCATCAACTACAGCCATCAGTGCATGATTGTCATCCTCATCCACAAACTGAGGAAAAAGTTGTGTCATCCTGACAATCTCCAGAATACTAGCCTGTGCAGGTGCTTTAAAGAGTGATTGGAAATGATCAACCCCCACCCCAGCCATACTTTCAAAAGAAGTCTGGGGGTCCCCCGAAGAGTCTTCTAGGCTCCGTATGGTATTAGACGCCTTTCTACCTTTAGCATATGCATGAAAGAATTTAGTATTCTCATCCCCAGCCGAGAGCCACAGTGCCCTGCTTTTAAGTCTCCATGTTTCCTCTTTTTCCAATAAAAGCAAATTTCTCCTACCTTCCAGAGATGTCAAAAATGCTTTTTCATCTATAGAGCCAAGTCCCCCCGTGCCAGAATCGTAAATAGACTGTAGTTCCAATTCAATCGCCTTCAGTTCTCTTTCATCCCTACCCCTCTTTTCATAGGCCCATTCCTTCACAGGTCGCTTAATTCTTTTGATATTTGCAGAGAACTGTTGTGAGGCAGATTGACCTCCCCCTGGGTTATAGTGTACCCAAAGAGATCCCACCAAGTCAAAAAAGGTCTCATCTTGTAACCAGATCTTATTGAATTTCATCGGTCCAGCTGGTTTTGTAGGTCCGTCTCTAATCTCCAGGAAAATGGGAAAGTGGTCAGATGAGCCCCCTGACCCTACCCATTGTCTCAATAGATATCTTCTGTCCACAAAAAGTTCTGACACCAGAAACCTATCCAACCGTTTCTCAACCCTGTAGTCACCTGTCCTGTTATTCCTCCATGTAGCTTTAAGAAGGGTAGGTTCAATATCTAGCAATTCATGTGTGACCAGCTTGTGGGTGAAGTAGTCAGCCAATGGATCAGGCCTAGCCCTACTGCCCCAAACTTCATCCTGGCCAAGGGAGAAATTTAAATCCCCACCGAGTATCATATTACCCTCCTGCATCATAGGATGCGAGAGGAGAAAATCCCAGAATGGAACCCGGTTCAAATATGGTCCATAAACATTTACCACCGTAAAGTGTTCACCAAAATCAAGAGAGCTGCAGGTCATTCCCAATGCCGCTTCCATTCCCCAAAGGTTGAGGCACTGCACCGAACGAGAGTTCCAACCCATAGCCAGGCCACCGGACCGACCATGAGCGTCCAAGGTAGCAAAGTTCCATCCTCCAAACCAGCTTTCAAGTAACGTTTTAATACCCTCACCAACACCCATAGTCTCCTGGAGTAGAATGATATCCGGGTGTTCAAGGGATACCACTCTACGAAGTGCTGCTTTTTTATGGGGACCAGCAAGACCCCTGCAGTTAAAAGACATAACCTTCATTAACGACCCCTCTTTGGGGCTCGCACTGCTCTAAGCGCCCGTTCAATCGTCACCTGTTTTCCATCCAACAGATCTATCTTGGCCTTGGATTGTGCTTTAGAGAGATTAGATTTCCTGCCACGGCCCTTCCCAATTTTATTCACCCCAGCACCCAGTCCACCCGGGGAAAATTTTGTAAGAGATCGAAGAAAATATCCAGAGTCCGATGAGGTAGTAGGAGTCAGATTCTATACCAATAGGTTCCCCCAATTCCAAAGCCGAGGAGATATGCAAATTTTTTAAAGCTTCAAACCAGTCCGGATTATCCAAAGTACAATTTTTTAAAACAAAATGAAAGGAGACGGGATTAATGGATTGAGTAATACCCGCCGACGACGGCCCAGGAATCGATGCAGGATCAGTTTGTAGCACCATCGCTGTAGATACTGGTATCTGCTGTCCAACATTGCTCGCCTCCAAACCCTGTTCCTGTAGTGAGCCTTCAGTCCCAGCCGCCGAGGCCCCAGGTCCCGTGTGAGAAACACCCAGTGGGTCATCCATATCTCGTGGGTTTTCATGGCCCTCATCCGCATCCAAAGCCACGTCAAGAGGAGGTCCGGTAAATGGAGCAGCAGTCGGCCGTGTAGCTTCCACAGCATAAGTAGATTTATTTGTCCCTCCAGTTTTCCTCCGAAGAGGAAGATTACATTCAGCCACTGGGTGACCATAAGCATGACAACGGCGGCATCTGAATGGTACATTTTCATAGTCCAATTTCTGTACATATACGAAGGGTCCCCAAGTGAGGGTTACATCCGGTGCTAACCCATCTCGGATATTCAGGTTAACAAGAATACGGTTAATCTTCCTTTGACGAGTCTGAAGAAAACTATAATCCCCATCCAAATAGGTACCAATTAGGTTACCTATCCCTCTAAAATGTCTCTTCGACCAGTAATGAAGTGGCAAACCCGGCAGCCGAACCCACAGTGGTACAATATCAAGCCGTTCACGGCTCGCATCAAACATCGGATGCCAGGGTTTGATCATGACTGGGCAATGATCCCAGCTCCAGTTGGAGTTTAGTACCCATTTAGTATGTGCCTCCGAGTGGAAATTAAAGGCGAACCAGTTGCGGGTTAATTCCACAACTTCAGGGGAATAACCTAATTCAACAGCCTAATATTCTCCCACCCATGCCTCAATGGTGCGCAGAGAAAAAGATCTCCCCAGAGCCTTACCAACCAAGGTTATACTGGACATCGAGAGTAATTGATTCCACTCAATGTCTTCCCGCAGGGCATAGTTATATTTGTGCCGGCTCAACTTGAGCCATCGTTTTCTGCCCCGTTTCACCTGATGTGAGGAATCATCTGATGACGGGCCTCCCCACTCTTTAGAACTAGTACCAGATCCCACACAGGGGCTAGCGAACCCACGATGTTCATGCACTTCCAGTGAACCTTGTCGTGAAACCTCCTTCGCCCCAGCAATGTTCAATACAGGAGAAGGGTCCGTAGCAGATAATACCACCCTACCGGTTCCCTGAGAACCATCAGAAGCCGCAAGAGCACCAGTCTTACCCACCTCCGAGACCTCGAGGGCATTGAGAACCTGTTCAGAGGACCATAGAGCAGTCCCAACCTCCGATAAAGGTGAAGATGAAGGAATACGTTCTGTCAACACGTTTAACGGCCCGGAACCTGGGGAGCTAGCAAGAAAACCTGAAGGCGAGAACCCTATTTCCGGGTTTGTCTCCATAGAAGGTATTTTCACCGCCCCACCCGCAGCAGAAAGTGCCCCATCCTGCCACCCGGCACCCAAGGGCTGTGTCCAGATGGGCAAATCATCCGACGGATCATATGCATAATCAAACCGGTCATCATAACGAGCCATGACGGTAGCACGCCCGCAGTATAAAATTAAAACAGTAAAATAAACGAATACAAACCCCGAGGGTTTAACCAAGAACCAAAAGGCCCAGCAGAAAACAAACAAGAAAATACAGTGTTCGAAGGTGTAGCTTGTCACCACGCAGGAATAAGTGTCAGGCTGATAAGCCTGACAGTGAACAAACCCCGACGCCCATCACGAGATTCCGCCATTCCAAACCCTCGTGAGCTCCAAGAAACATGATCTTTTTGTCATCTTATGTTAGCCCGATGAAGATCTGTTCTATGATGCACGGACCAGGTAGCTTGTGAGGCTTTACGAGGATTCCGAGTTCGCGTTCTTCCAGCAATTTGTCATGTCTGCCATAAAAATGAGCCAGTTGGGTGTTCTCGGCCAGCCGCATACATTCTATAAACTCTGAGCTAACTTTTTGTCTGTACGAAGAAAGAAACCATAACGCCAAATCTCCACCAGATTTCTTGGATTGTTTTCTCTATTCCGCTGAGAATGAGGATTACACTGTCTATCCCGTGAAAAATTTTCATAAGACAGAGCTTGGTTTGACATACTTCGCACTCCCTGAGCTCGACAAAGTCTCTCGGCTTCTCTTTGCAGTTGCAGGTACGTGCAGGACTGTTGTTGCCATCGGCAGGCTCGCTCTCGTCTCCATTTATTTCAAACATAGAAATGATTAAATTTTTTTTTTTAATCCATAATTTTAAGTATGATTAAAAGTTTAAGGTATATTTAATTATGAGTAACTTTAATATACTTATAATATTTTTTTAAAAAGCACTTAAACGTTATTATAGAAAAAAAAATGAATTACAAAACGCTCAGGGCCACCGCTAAGGTATCATAATATAGCAGAAACATAAAAAGCTATTAATGTTCCTACAAAAGGAATTTTATAAAAACATCCAGCATCAACACTTCTCGGAACTTTCTGATATAACCCTTTGATGAATAGGCTACAGAGCATTTACATACATAATCTACGTAACTTAAAAAAAAAAATTGTCTCGAAGTGACAACCAAGCAAGTGGACAGCCACGTTCATATTAAAAAACAAAAATGTTACAGGCAAGAGAACAAATCCGTGGAGAGCCCATGATTGTAAACAACTCAATCCATATTAAATACCTTCCATATCAAATGTTCAAACCATTTGAAAAGAAAAATACAATTATATATGATAACCATTAATCGATGAAAAAACACAACATCAAAAGGAAACAAACATTTGCACAAGTGATGATCGACTTGAGTGAAAAAGAGTTGAATAACCTATCGTAAAAATGTTAGTTACTTAAAGTTATCTATAAAGTATAGCTATAAAATTACATAGAAATGTTCTTGTGAAAACCGTTATGATGTTTTTATTAACAATAATAATCATAAATGCATGGACAATTATATTTCAAGTTTAAAATAATTTTTAAATATTATTATTAAAACTATGTTTAATGTAATTTTACTTTTGTTATTTTTTATTAACCTTCTACCATAAAAACATTTGTTATTTTTTTTTTATAGTTGGTTTATTTTTTATAATTGTGCCAACATGCCTTAGCCCTAACTCGAGCTAAGTACGAGGCGCATATTAAAAAGGGTAATGAACTCATGAATCATGCTCTTTAGCTAGAGATTAGATGATATGTTGTGTTTATCCAACACTCTGCAATACCCAAATCATTCTTGTTGCATGCATTGAAATCATGTACAACAAGATGACCAATACCTTCTACGAAACCCCCGGATGCAGGTGCTAGCACTGGTCAAACAGGACAGGACTGCACTAGCTTGACACCTGGCCTAAGAAGTACTACGCGTCCCACTATTGACGTCAACCAAGCGACGTCAAGCAGCCCCGACATTTAATATGCCAACCCACCACGTCGCCTCCACCACCTTGGATCCCATGATCCAGGTTCTTAAGCGTGCGAGGTGCGGGCTCATGGCTCAAGGCATTGTTTAGGTAAATTTGCATTCTATGCTCCCGGTTCACTCTGCTCTCGGCGTCAACCTGTTCGTTCACCACTCTCTTTGGCTCACTCTTCCTATATTCGCCTCTCCCTCTTCACCACGGCCACCATGGGCAGAACCAGAGGCAGAAAAGCCAAGAACAAGCTCAAGGACACTGTGAATGAGGAGAACCCCCTCAGAAAAGGCTATGGTCCTGAGGTCTCCATTCCAATTTGCCTGCTGCTGGACAACTGGGAAGCTCGCATCATCGCTGACACCATGGCGCCTAGCAACCCGGAGCAAACTTGGGACCCCTACTAGTTGGTCAAAAACATGATGGGCCAGTTCATGGAAGATATGCAATGGAACTGGGCCTCTGCTCATCATGCCACTCAGGCTCTGCGTGCCACTTTGCCAAACTAGTCTTCCACTCTCGGCATTTTGGAAGCCACGCATGGTTGGGCGACATATGCCCCTACAAGGCCTTTCTCCAGGGCTCCTCGCTCCGGCAGCACAACCCCAGGTGCCACCTCGTCTGCGATTCGTGTGGAGATGCCCTGTGGCAGTCATGGCTCCTTACCCACTCATGCAAGCCTGGATTTACACCGCCCTGGTGGCAGCTTCTCTGCCAAAACTAGTAGCAAAGATCCTTTGTCTACTACGGTGAATCCACGCATGCCTTTTCCCATACCCACTACTCTGGGTCCTATCTTGGCCAAGAGAACCAGGAACGAGCAGGCTGGTGATGCCATGTTTTCTAGAAAATCTGCTCCCCTTCCTGTCAAGCATCCTGTTCATGACGCTCGGCAATCTGCTAAAGCCACCACAACCACTGGGACTGCTGCTACAACTCTGGGAACCAAGCCTATAGTCCCTGACAAGCTTTGGAAAGCAAACACAGCCTATGGCTGCCCCATCCTGGAGGAGACGCCTTCTGCTATGGGTTAAAGAGGTTACTCTGCTGACTCTGTTATTTTTTTGCCTTTATATGCTCCACAACCATGACTTTTTTGGATAGGATGCTATTAGACTTCATGATTCTGAACATTCGCAGCTTCACTCGGCTCTGGCTTATTTTTTGCCACTCTTTAGACATGAACACTATGATGTACTATTTTGATTATCTCAACAGAACTCTAGTTTCTTATGGTTGGCACGACAGGGTAAGACCACCAAGAATTGTAGCTTCTGCTGTATTTTTACTCCTTTAATATAATTTGTAGCTTATTACAAAACAAAAAATACCTTCTACGAAACAGACAGTATAAATTTGGTTTGTGGAAAAATCTATGCGATATTATTTCCTACATTGAAATCATGTACAACAAGATGATCAATGCCTTCTACGAAACAAACAGTATAAATTTGGTTTCTGGAAAAATCCCTGCGCTATAATAGTGAAGAACAAACACATTAACTAGTAATCCAGAAAATTGATGAGAATACAAACAACGTTTTGGTGATAGTTAAAGTTAGAAGGCATCATGTAAGTCACTCATTGGCACATCACAACTAGATTTGGCATCTAGAGCTTGCTTGGTATTTGAGAAGTAGGGGAATGCACATAAGAAACCATAATGCTGACATAACCCTACAGTTTTCAGAAACTATAATGCTAACATAACCAACAATGTTCACTATCATTAAATTGTGTTCATTTATTTTACAGACGTCGAAAACAAAATTGGATACCCCTCAGAAACTATAATGCTAACATAACCAACAATTTTCACTGTCACTTTTGTGAATTTATTTGACCCCTTTGCAACAACATTAAAATGCACAAGCACTTTCAAATTGACCCTAGCGGTTCATTTGAGGATTTAGTAAGATTATATTCTTCATCCATATCCTCGCACAATTTTTTTTATAAATGATCTAATCAATAAATATATGCAATTTTTTTTATAAATGATGTAATCAATAAATATATGCAAAACAAAGATGATAGAAGCCTACATATGCACTGTTTGCCACAATGATGAATATTGGATTTGGAATCACCCAAATAATTTAATGAAAAATTAGGAACTATGTTGACAGGATCTTTTATGATTACAAAGAAATCAAGTGTCACTTTAAGCTACAAGCAGCCTTAGACGCAGGGCTAGGCTGGTACGAAGGCACCATACTTGGATGGTAAGAAGACATCAGGTTCATTCTCGGTTTGCTTGCAACATCCCTGCACAAACAACAAAACTAGTCAGAAAAAAGAACAACCCTAAGAATAGAACAAGAGCAAGAAACCCAATAACAGAGTGAAAAAAGTCACAAATTCAAATCAAACTTGAAAACAAGTAAGGTTGTTCCATTCTTAATTAGACTGTACTAAATCAAAATAAAAAACATGAACCAAAATCAAAGTGGAGCACATACTGGCTATAAATAATAGGACACAGTCAGAGAATTTTAAGCATAGGAGAATTAACTAATCAGATAATTGAAAAACAAACAAAGGAAAAATGTAGATGTAAACAAAAACAAAGTAAAATGCAGATGTAACCAGGTATATAATACAAAAAGTACCTAAAATCCACCAAAATCCCAAAGAATAAAGGAATGGAACATGCGTGGCCCAATAGCAAAATAGTGTGACTTGTAGCTAACCCAAGTCAAAGTCATTGATTAAACATACTTGTCATGTGTATTATTATATGCTGATTATTAAGGTAGCACTCCGCATCAAAAGTTATTGATGAAATATGGAATGGTGTTAAAGATGTTTGTCATATGAGATGGTGTTAAAGACACTTGTCATCTATGGTGAAAGTGATCAAAATTGAATGTTGAGAAGTGATCAAAATGTATGTTAAGTAATTTGAGTCATCCATATTAAGAAATGATCAATGATCAAACTTGAATGTATATTGAGCAAGTTGGGTTAAGTTTATAAATTGCAATTATTATTATATGTTTAACCATGATCAAAATTAAATATATGCTAAATAATTTAAATCAAATTTATAAATTTCAAAATTAAATATATATTAAACAAGTTGATCCAAACTTATAAACTTATAAATTGAAGAAATATTTTAAAAAACAGAGATTATTTTTAAAAACTGAAAACATCCAAAACACCAAGGTGCTGAGTACCCAGTTGGTAATAGTTAATAACGAGTAACTTTTAAAAGCTGAAAGCACCCAGCTAATAGTTCCTTCTCATCTATAATGGAACTTCATCTCGACTATTTATTGATTCTTATTTTTTTCAGTTTTAAGTTTTTTTCTTAAAATCAATTCTTGCCATTTGCGTTGCGTTTATAACAACCGCGTCCATGCATTAATTTCGATTGCTTTTAATTCGCACCTGGTGTTTTGTTTAAGGTTTAGTTAAGGCAACAGAAGATCGAATTAGAGAGACATTTTAAGTCATTTACATTCAGTGCCTCGCCAGAGATATTAATCATATACAGATATAGCAAAGTAGCCACATCCAATACATATTTGTCACACCCACAGTTGTTGTCAAATCTCTTAGTGCCTGGGTTGTTTTCTCAATAGACTTGTTTTCCAATACTCTTGAAGTGATGGGAGCCATTGCTTCATATATACTAGTTACAGCTTAGGTTAAAAGAAAAAAAAATTATTGTTTAGATGTTTGGATCTTAGAATTTCGTCTGAAATGTTGCATCTATTTGCATTGCGAATGAAACTTCTATACTTGATTTTGTAAGTTCAAGCCGTTTGATATATTTCGCGGGAGGCTGTAAAATTAGGCCGACAATTGTATAAATGCAGGCTAATTTATGAGTGCCTGCAATATTGTTAAAGTTCTCAAGTGAAAATTGCAGTTGGCGTTAAAGAGTTAATTCTGATAAGTTTCTAGTTTTGAATTTATACTAGGTTAAATATTTTAACTAAACTACACTAATTAAACCAAATTTTATATTATAAATATCATAATATAACTAACTACTTTAACCTTACTGGTTGTTATTGCTCGACCCCAAGTAATCGACTTGTCTGTTGGTTTGTTCATTCAAATGGTTTGTTAATTGTACCATTGACATTATTGCAATCATCTGTCGCTAACATTATTATGGCACTCTTGTATTGATGACTTCCCTTTACGGCAAGTGGACAGACGCACTACTATATGGCACATTACATCTAGAAACATTGAAGGCAAAGATAATAAGAGTACTTCATTTTCTTTTTGTCAAAGAGAAGCAGTTGTCAACAATAGCCATTCATACTAGGTTTCTCTGTCAGTTCATTTTAACTGCATTCGGACACGTTGTTAGGTTGGGTTTCTCTATCACTACATTGTAACTGCATTTAGACATGTTGTTAAAACATGCATCATTAAATTGAGGTCATCATTTAATACCTGCTTTGCTAAAACTGAGGTTAAAACTGTACGCTCGAATGCATTGGGTTGCTCACATTTTATCTTTTATGTTCGAATTGGGTCTATGAATTGAATATCAAAACCTTTGTTCAATGCATTTTGATTTAATTCACTATGAATTTGAGGTAAAGCATTTTCAACTTTCCTCTGCAATTGGGTGCCCATATCTTGACATGATATTTTGAGTTCACTGTGAATTGTAACGCAATTTCCTTTGCAATTGAGTGCCCATATCTTGACATGTTTTTTGAGGTTAAAAAACAGGAAGGAATGAAGAAACTGATACATTGGCAATCTCTTTGACATGTGCATGGTTTTGGGAGATGACTCAAGACTCCAGGTTAAAATTATGCATGTTTTGTCTCTTCTTTCCACAAATTTCTTGCGGGAGAAGGAAGTTGGGTTCAACACTTCCAAGAATTAATTCAGAAGGCGATCTGGTATGAAACTCCAATACCAAGACTGGTGTTTCAGGATCGCAGATCGAAACCGAGGATTGCTCCGTGGAAATTATTGGTTGGCATTTGCAATTCACTAGAATGAAGGTCCCTTTCAATGACAACCCAACATAAAACCTCTTGGATAGGTTGGAGGCTTGCCTCAACTTCATTATAAAGATAGAGAATGAGGAACCATCTTGGTCCAATGCATGGCTGGAGTTTCTGCTTTACCCCACAGGGATTATGCAAGAAATTTTTTTAAAACAAAAAAAAAGGAGAGATTGTTAAACATAAATGCATTTATAAAAGGATTATAATTGTAATTGCATGGCTGGATAGTTTCTAGAAAGTGCGCTTTACCTTAGAGGAATTATAGATTGTTTTGGGTAAAATAAAGAAAATGAGATTGTTAAGCAAAAATGCATATAATATACAAGTATTGTAATTCTAATTTGCTCTACTGGATTTCCAAGTTCTCAGCCATGTGTTGCAAATACCCTTAATCTATTTCGATATTTTTGAATCTTATAAGTTTTTCAGGTTGTTGGTGTTTCCATCTTTTTATTTTTGCAGCTCCAACTCAAATTCTAACTCTAAGTTCGTGTCTAGACAGAAAGGATGGTGTTGTGGGTTTTCTACTATCGGTCCTTAGTGTGGAATCCAATCTTCAAGACTGATGAAGAATTCATTGGATGCATCAAGGGCTACAGAAGATTGTTTAATTTAAGTCAAAATTTCTTTGAAACTAATGAATTAATTACTCATATCATCCAAGAAGTAAAACTAGGGTAGTCCTGCAATGGCTATTTAGAAATTTCCTTTTTGTGCATTTTGCAGCTTGTACAGACCACCGCGGGACTCCACCATTTCCAGCTCAGGCCTACACATTGGAAGCACAGGAAGGAGTGATTTGTGTAGAACAAAGAATCTTCGTATATTGACATATTTTTTGCCTATATAGTATATACCCCACAAAAACTCTGAGCTATGTACATTGTTGGGTATACTAGATATTTTTCAATAAGCAATCCATGTAAAACCTGTTGAAGATTTTTAATATAATTGTGGCCCGAGATTGCAGTCTTGTGCCAAAATTTGAAGATTTTTTAATATAATTGTTGTCTGATATTGCAGTCTTGTGCTAAAAGTTTTCAATATTTATGTGTTGTTCATTTTGCAGTTTGCTATGGCTATGCATATCTGGGAATTTTTTTCATTATACTACTTCATATCCGTCCCATTTTCTGACAGAGGGGATCATTATTGGATCACAAAGAAAAAGAAGAAGATTGGATGTTGCAAGGAAATGTGAGCATAATAGAATTGATATGAAGAAACATAGTAATATGATTGCTAATGAAAACAATGAGTGGATAATATGATTATCTGTGATAGATACATGTTGGGAACCGGTTTAGTAGCAGAAATGGGATTCGATGAGAACAAAAGTTAAAATGTTGTTTCTTCTTCTTCTTACTTTATTGGAGAGGCCATGTGGCTTTTTGCAAATCCACACTTTCTGAACTTGTTTGGCTTAGAAGTTAGAGTTGCCTCCAGGGTTGAATAGCATGCGATTTATGTTGCTTCATCCACCCTATAGGGTTTCTTTGTGATTTATGTTGCTTCATCCACGCTCTAGGGTTTTTTGTTTGGTTTATATCAGTGGAATTTGAAATGATTCAATTTTGGCAAAATAGGGTTTTTTTGTGATTTCTGTTGCTTCATCTACCCTCTAGGGTCGTTTGTTTGTTTTATATCAGTGGAATTTGAAATCATTCAAGTTTGGGAAAAGTTTCATGTGGAAGTGATTCCATTATAAACTTCCCAAGATCGAAATACCTTAAAATCATGTACCTATAGGTATCATTCAATCATTATATCCAAGGATTTTTTCTTAAATATTAAGACTCTTCAAAGTACTGATCATAATATTTATAGATATATGATACTATCTCTGAGCTCTATAATTGTATAACACGTTGAGCTTTTAAATATTTACATGTTTAGTTTCATTTTACTTCAATCCAACTATGGATGCCATGTAATTTTGTGGAAGAAGTTCAGGAAGAAAATGATAAAATTGTTGTAATTTTCTTTTTGTTTTTTAATGCAAGATTTAAATGTACATTTTACTGAAAATAAAAGGAAGTTGTAAACCATAAAACAACCATTTTCATCAAGTAGAAAGTGTCCAAATGGTGTTTATTCCATTATTATCAACGCATGGATATACTATATGACCTTTGAATTGTCCCCTAGTATCATGGCCTATGATTAGTTTGCTATTGTTTACGGGTTGTGTACACAAAACTCCAATGTTCTTGACTGTTGAGTTATAGTTGCACTTTAATGTTATTCCATTTTCATCCAGTAGAAAGTGTGTCCAAATGGTGTTTGTTCCATTATTATCAACGCATTTGTTCCATTATTATCAACACATGGATATACTATATGACCTTTGAATTGTCCCCTAGTATCATGGTCTATGATTAGTTTGCTATTGTTTACAGGTTGTGCAAACAAAACTCCAATGTTCTTGACTATTGAGTTACATTTGCACTTTAATTTTATTGAGCCTTGGCAGGGATCTAGACTTAGTCCTTGCCTTTAAATTTGTTGAATTTGCAGTACATGGAATTTGAGTCATTATATATGTTGAAACAGGTTAAATTTAAAACAAAATATGAATGGCAATAGGATGTTGGTTTACTAGTGAAGATTCCTTGCTATGATATGCACTAGAGGTCTAATCTAGGAGACAATCCCCTTCACTCCATGCAGAGCAGTTAGTGGCAAGCACAAGTCTTGGGCGATTTTGGAAAAACAGATACACCTTTATAGTGGCTTATTAACCAAACAAAATATGAACCTATTCAAGCAATTGACCCTTTGTAGGCAGCTGAGGCCACAAAATCACTCTTGATAATTTCTACTATGGATCGATGAAGCATCACTTACAAGAGAAAGAGGGGAAAAAAGATTAATCAAACAACTCATATGTCCTCTACAAATCCGACACTAGATGAGATCAAACCCACAAAACTCCTTCCTACAGGTAGGTTGATTCTACTTGCATGCTTATATACAATGTCCAAGATTAAAAGTATACACAAAAACATGAGGTCAATTAAAGGCACCCATGTTATCAGCTTTTGGGTCCTTGAAATTAAAAACTTTCCAACATGATTCAAAGTGTGCTCCAAGAAACAATGGTACATGTTGCCACCTAGAAAATAACCAAATTAAATTTCTGCAGTCTTCAATATTTCCATAGCTTCAAATTTCTTCAGTCTTCAATAGTTCCATAACTTTCACATTTGCAAATAGATTTTAAGTTGACTATGCAATAGACATATGGTAATTCTACAAACTCCCTACAAGCATAGATTTCCCATTCATTAACATGAACCACATCTACAATTTTTTGTATCTATTAAATTGTTAATTGTAACTAATGTGCTCTACAAACACCATGTAGAGGGGGGGTGTTGCAGTTGCTCGAGAAACACTCACAGATATTCAAAATTCAGAAAACTCGCCTACAGTACAGTCGCAGCTGACTATTACAGCCGACTGTGATATTCAGCATAGTCACAGCTAACTGTAATCTTCAGCACAGTCACAGTTGACAGTAACAGCTGACTATTTTACTCAACAGTAACCTACAGGACTATTGCAGCACTGTTACAGCTGTCTGATACAGCTACGTTATGACGACCCCTGCATTCACAAACTTATCTAATAACAACTAATTATAATTAACTCTCAAATATCATCAATCACTTAAGCTGCTACAGCAAACTAATCAACACAAATATTTCCGAGTTTACAAACTCATAAACAGAGCATAACTGAAACACAAAGGAAAAATTTCTGAGTTTAACATAAACTTCATTTACTCCATATTATCCATATCGAATCACAATTACAATGGGAGTATTTATAGTGTTTCAGCCTAATGGATCATTAAATGTTAATTGGCCTTTCATAATAAAATCTGATCTGTAAAACTAAATGCTCTATTACAGGCTGTTACAGACTGACAAAATAGAAAATTGTGTTGGCCCTTCTGAACTTGATATGCTGCAACAGATGTCTCTTCATCCTTAATGTTTAAGTCGGTTAAGCGGTGGATGCCACTTCAAGAAATTTGAACAGTCAAAATAAATCTGATTTGGTTTGTCTTTAGTAAATCTGGGCGATGCTGCCTCTTCAAAATATCAGTGGACATCTAATCTTAGCGGTGGAGTAATTGATTCCTGACATTCTCCCCCTTAATTACTACACTCAAAAAACAAAATTTTGAAATACTAGATTTCTATTACAGCTTACAAACCCTAATGTTTTTTCTATGAAACTCAAACAGCTCTTTTCCCAGAGGTTTTGTAAATAGGCCTGCAAACTGATTTTCTGATCTGCAAAATTCCATACTGATTTCATTCTTGTTTATCAGTTCACGAATGAAATGATACCTTGTATTGATATGCTTACTTCTTTTATGAAAGACGTGATCTCTTGATAGTGCAATCGTTGATTTGTTGTCACAGAAAATCTGTGTTGGTCCATCTTGTTCATGCTGTAACTCAGACAGAATTCTTCTCATCCAGACAGTCTGACATGCAGCTGATGTTGCTGCAACATACTCTGCCTCAAGAGAGGATAGTGTCACTATGGGCTGCTTCTTTGAAGCCCACGCTACTGATCCCGATCCAAAACTGAATACATATCTAGATGTACTCTTTCTATCATCTGTAGAACCTGCAAAATCACTGTTAGTATATCCAATCAACTTAAAATCTAGGTTTGATGTATACTGGATACCAAAATTTTTTGTTCCAGCAATATATCTCAGAATCCTCTTTCCAGCTTGCCAATGGGTATTCTTTGGAGACTCCATAAATCTTGAAATCACACTTACTGCAAACACGATATCAGATCTTGTTGCAGTCAAGTACATGAGACTTCCTACCAGTCTCTTATACATCGTTGGATCAACTTTTGACCCATCATCCTCCTTACTGTGTTTTGTACTAATTGCAATTGGTGTTACAGCTGGCTTACAATTCATCATTCTGAATCTTTTCAGTACATCATTTGCATACTTAGTTTGACTGATAGAAATACCATCTTCAGATTGAATTACTTCTATACCAAGAAAATATTTCATCATTCCTAAATCAGTCATCTCAAATTCTGTTTTCATGGCTTTCTTAAACTCATCTATTGAAAGATTTCCAGTGAAGATCAAATCATCAACATATAAGCAAACAGTCAGTATCTTACCATCTTGGTTTACCTTTGTATACAAGGTTGGCTCACTAGGACTTCTGTTGAATCCTTCACTATTCAAATATTCATCAATCCTCCTGTACCAAACTCTAGGTGCCTGTTTCAATCCATACAATGTTGTCTTTAATCTGTACACTTTTTCATCATGTTCATCAATTTCATATCCAGGAGGTTGTCTTACATAAACCTCTTCTTCTAAAGATCCATTCAAAAACGCAGACATTACATCCATTTGATATACATACCATTAATTATGAGTAGCAATAGATAATACCATTCTTACTATATCAAGTATGGCTACAGGTTCAAACGTCTAATTATAATCAATACCAGGTTGTTGACTAAACCCCTGAGCTACAAGCCTTGCTTTGTATTTTTCAACTTCTCCATCAACATTTAACTTAATTTTGTAAATCCATTTGACACCAATACAATTTTTATTATCAGGCAGATCTACAAGATCCCAATTATTATTTCTTTCTATGGCATCAATTTCTTCATCCATTGCTTTTATCCAAACATCCTTTTTAACTGCTTCATCAAAACTTACTGGATCACATGCTATCAATGCAAAATTTGAAACTTGATCTACTTCTTCATCTTGCTCATACAATTCCCTTAAACTTCTAGTCTTCTGACCTCTAACTCTGTTTCTTAATGAAGATAGTGTAGGATTTGATTCATTGCTTACCTTTGATCCTGTTCCTTGTTGTCCATCAACACTTGATGGTTCACCACGTTCTTGAGTTCTGGGCATTCTGGCAGGTGTCCTTACTATTGTTGTAGGCATTTGTGGAGTTAACTGTCCTTCATGTGTGCCCTGCTCATCACCCTCATCTTTTGCGTGAGATGTAACAGCGTCCTCTGCAACCAACTTATCTATGCTGCCATCCCATGCTTCTTCTTCTTTAAACATTACATCTCTACTAATAACATACTTCTTGGTGATTGGGTTATACAGTCTATATGATTTAGATTCTTCGCTATATCCAACAAAGATACATTTCTGACTTCTATCATCTAACTTTCTCCTCATCTCTTTAGGTACATGTGCATAAGCTACACAACCAAATTTTTTTAAATGAGATATGCTGCTACACTTACCATTCCATGCTTCCTGAGGAACTCGATCCTTCATGCTCTTAGTTGGGCTTCTGTTCATAATGTATACAGCACAGGCAACAACGTCTCCCCAATATTCATTTGAAATATGCTTCTCCTTCATCATACTTCGATCCATGTTCATAATGGTTCGATTCTTTATTTCCGCTACTCCGTTTTGCTGTGGAGTGTAGCGAGCAGTAAACTGTCTTTTAAATCCATGATATTTACAAAATTCCACAAACTCATTCAACATATACTCACCTCCTCTATCTGATCTCAAAACTTTAATACTTCTGTCACTCTCCTTTTCAACCATAAACACATATTTCATTAAAATTGGAAAGATTTTATTATAAGAACAATGCCAAAATTGAGCTTTTTTGTTATTTTGGAATTCTAGATCCACTGTTTAATTATAAATTTAATGAAATATGTGTTCATAGCTTTAAAACTTTTAAACACATCAAATTCTTGAGATTTCTATTTCAGCAAATACACCCAAGTTTTCCGACTGAAATCATCAATGAAAGTCATAAAGTAAACATTACCAATCAAAGAAGGTGTTTGCATCGGTCCACACAAATCTGTGTGTACCAGCTCCAACAGTGCTTTTCCTCTATATGATACTCCAGAGATGAATTTCTCTCTATGATGCTTTCCCAATATGCAGCTCTCACATGAGCTTGCTGGCTGCTGGATACTAGGCAATCCTTTTACCATCTGCTTCTTCTGTAACATATCTAAGCCACCAAAATGTAAATGGCCATACCTCAAATGCCATAACCATGACTGATCTAAACTCTTAGTCTTATAAGCATTCAAAGAGTTAGTCAAATCATTCCCCATAATCAGCAGAAAAATTTTGTTCTTTGTCATTTCTACTCTGGCTATCAACTGCTTACTTGGAAATTTGTCATAAATAGTACATACCTTGTCTTTAAAGACCACTCTGTACTTCTTCTCCAACAACTGTCCAACACTCAATAAATTACATGTTAAACCAGGAACATAATAAACATCATGAATTGTTCTTCTTTTTCCATTCTTGGCATATACAACAATCACACCTTTACCATCAACTTTTACCTTACAATCATTACCCAACTTTACTTCAGACTAAATGCTTGTATCCAGATTTACAAATAACTCCTTATTTCCAGTCATATGATTGCTGCATGCGCTGTCCAAGAACCATATATACTTTGAACTTTCCTGGGTGACATTACAAGTCAGAAACATAGGCTTCTCTTCATTTTCAGTCTCCTCTGAAATGTGTGTAGACATCTTACCAGAATCAGCTTGCTTCTTCCAACACTTGTTAGCATAATGCCCAAATTTCTTGCAATAGAAACATTGAACTTTAGATCTGTCATACCTTTGATTTCTTGGCTGCCACGTTTTGCTGCTACTCCCCCTTACGCTAGGAGTATTCTGCTGCAACTTTTCTTCAAATTCTAAATAATTTCTGCTGTCACAATTATCAGCAGTTCGACCTCCTCTTCCTCTGCTACTAGACCTTCCTCTGCCTCTGCCTCTAGTAACATGTAAGTGAGATTTAAAAGCATTTTCTAATGGAGTGTCACCATACCTGTTCATTCTTGATTCATGAGCAATCAAAGAACCAATCAGCTCATCAATGTGCATTTGACTGAGATCTTTAAACTCTTCAGTGGGAACAACCACTGCTTCAAAATTCTTTGGCAAACATCTCAGCAATTTCTCTATCACACGCTGATCTAGAAGGACTTCACCATACTGTCTCAGCTGGTTTACAGTACTCATAACTTGAGTCATAAAATTATCAACAGTCTCACTGTCCTTCATCTTCAGATTCTCGAAATCCCTTCTTAAGCTCTGCAACTTAACATTCTTCACCTTGATCACACCTTGATAGCAGGTTTCAAGAGTGTCCCAAGATTTCTTCGAAGACTTAGCACTTGATATCTTCGGAAATATTGATTCATTTAGGCCTTGTTGAATAAGGCCAAGAGCTTTGTTATCTTTCTTTCTATTCTCCTTCAACAGAACACGCTCAGCATTTGACCGAGCCAATTCAGCAGCTTGATCAGCTGGCTAACAAACTCCCAAAGATCCTGAGCACGCAGGATAGTTCTCGTCTTAATAAACCATGTGTCATAATTCCTCTCATTCAACATAGGAATTTGTGGCTGCACTGAACTGCTGTTAGTAGCCATCACTAATTAAATCCAAATTACTCAAAAACAAAAAACAAGAAATAAACCTTAACTAGGCTCTGATACCACTGTGGGAAGGCAGGGGAGGTGTTGCAGCTGCTCGAGCAACACTCACAGATATTCAAAATTCAGAAAACTCGCCTACAGTACAGTCGCAGCTGACTGTTACAGCCGACTGTGATATTCAGCACAATCACATCTCACTGTCACAGCTGAATGTAATATTCAACACAGTCACAGCTGACAATAACAGTTGACTATTTTACTCAACAGTAACCTACAGGACTGTTGCAGCATTGTTACAGTTGTCTGATACAGCTACGTTATGATGACCCCTGCGTTCACAAACTTATCTAATAACAACTAATTATAATTAACTCTCAAATATCATCAATCACTTAAGCTGCTACAGCAAACTAATCAACACAAATATTTATGAGTTTACAAACTCATAAATAGAGCATAACTGAAACACATAGGAAATTTTTTTGAGTTTAACATAAACTTCATTCGCTCTGTATTATCCATATCGAATCACAATTACAAGGGGAGTATTTATAGTGTTTCAGCCTAATGGATCATTAAATGTTAATTGGCCTTTCATAATAAAATCTGATCTGCAAAACTAAATGCTCTGTTACAAGCTGTTACAGACTGACAAAATAGGAAACTGTGTTGGCCCTTTTGAACTTTATATGTTGCAATAGATGTCTCTTCATCCTTAATGTTTAAGTTAGTTAAGCGGTGGATGCCACTTCAAGAAATTTGAACAGTCAAAATAAATCTGATTTGGTTTGTCTTTAGTAAATCTGGGCGGTGCTGCCTCTTCAGAATATCGGTGGACATCTAATCTTAGCGGTGGAGTAATTAATTCCTGACAGTGGAGTCCCCACTCAACATGGAGAAAAAACTGGTTTAAAATTCTTTGATTCAATACTTGTATATACTACCAAGCTGATGGTAAACAAGAAAGATAAACTATCAAGGAAACAACTATCATCAACAAGAAGAGAAACAACTACTCTTCTTCTAGATCATCATTCGCGTCCTCTTTATTTTCTTCGCCAAAATCATCTTCTACATGACTGCCATTTCCATTCTCCATTTCCAAATCAACTTCACTTTTCTTTTCCGATATGCGCTCTTTGTCTTGTTCTCTGACTTCTTCGATGCATTCTGTCTTTGAAAAGATGCAATACAAAGTAAAAGTCATGCTTAATAACTCACGGTTTCAGCTCATACAAATACAATGAGAACCTTTTAAAATTTTATATTATTTAGATCAAGCATGCCAACTAAAAAACTAGGAATAGATTCGAACAAAATCAAATTTCCAACTAGTTCATAACAGTGCACCACAGATTCCCTCTTTGGATAATATGCTAAAATGAAGGCATACTATCTTATGTAGCATGACTGAATCATCTAAAGGTAGTTGTAATTCAGTTGGGATGGTTTTAATTAGGAGAATGTAGCTATTGCAATCTGTCTTTACATGAATAGCTTGTAAACCGAGCATTGCTATCCTGACCATAGAAAGAGAAGAGTTTTGTTATAAGCCTTTTGTGGATGCTTACCATTTTGTTTTACCACAAATAATCAGATTAACAAATTGTATTCTTTGATCCGATTGTAAATGATGTTACTGATCATTTTCAAATGTTATTTTTTGCCATGAGCTAAAACTTAATCAGTTTATGATGTAAATTCTAGTGCAATCTGTATTTGAGGGTAGGAAATATGAATAACTTAACTTAGTTTTGGTGATCAACATCCTTATTTGTAGACTGGTCATCATTCCTCCCTATAAGACTCAAAAGTAGATTTCAGTAAGTCTAGTTTTGCAGGCAGTAGCCTTCTGTACACACCAAGTTATCAAGTGCCATATAATGTTTCTATGAGCAATCCTTAGTAGTAATTTACTTTAAGAACATAAAAATTAACATATAAGAGATCAGATGACCTTATTTTGATTGCTATTCAGGAAGGCTAGAGCTTGGCCACATTGGGAAGGACTAAAAATTGAGGAAAAAAGGTTCCAAGATAAAATTAGTCTAAATGTGACAAGAAACCCGCTTTTGCAGTTTTTCAGTATATATTATCATTAAATATTCCACTGCATTACTGATAAGCTTCCCTATATTTTACACTTTTATATCTAAGATTCTAATCTAAATAACTAGATACCATTCACATCCCTAACATATATGAATACATGATACTTATTGATATGCTTTTAGTCTATCAATATGCATCTACCATTCACAGCCTTAACATATATGAATACATGATACTTATTGATATGCTTTAGTCTATCAATATCCATGCATAGTAAAAAAGTGACAGAAACAAATGGATACAATAAATAAAAATAACTATCGATACATGAAAAGCACCAAGATGCATTTTTCAAACATAAAATTATTTTAATATCGAGAATCATTAAGAGATCAAAGTTTAAGCAACATAAAGGTAATTCCCTTGAGCTATCAATTAAAAGATGATAGGTGAAAGAAATAAAAAAACCTTTCTAGGAAGTTTTAAGAGGGTCTAAAAGCTCAGGAAATTCCATTTCCTCAATAGCTTTCAGAACATTTTCTGCATTTATTGTCTGCCTCTTTGATTCATAGCATATGTCATTTGCCCTGCAAAAAAATTGAACTACAAGAACATAAAAATCTGTACTCCCATCAAAATTATTTGGAAATCATGTTGCTTCAGGGAACATTATCAAGTTAGACTAAGAAAAACATGCAATTCCAAGTTAGACTGAGAATCTTGTTCCGTATTCATACAATTCCAAAAACATATATTACTTCCTGATGACTAATAATTAGAATAATAAAATCAAAGTGTCATAATCAAGATTGGCCTTACAACTTTGACAACTAAAATGGCCTAGTTAAGAACTACAAGAGATTTAGTCAATAGTTCCATTGCCTCTAAAATGCAAGAAAAAATCTCTATCTAGTTTATGATAAAATAAGCAATAGCTCTATATTAAAACTAACTCTAAGTTGAACTATAAAACATACTCCAATAAATGAGGAAGACAGCTAGGTTGAACACGCATATAGAAGCCAATATTCCAACAGAGTGGTTCATCTTCCCATTTGCTTTTAGACTATGTTGCATCTGCTAATGAAATGCTTATGTGGTGTTTGGAATTTTGGCCTTTTTCCACTAAAAGAGTAAAGCCACTATTTTCACATATTCCTTTAACAAAATATAGAATAAAAATACCTAAAAACAAACTTCTTAATACTTTAAGACTAGTCTTAAAAAAAACCTAGTTCATTAACTGGGTTTAGGAAAAGATAGCTTCCCAAACAACTTGAATCATGGAATAATACTATTGATAGATAAGAAGCATGCCTATTCTTATTATTCACATTCCTTGCTACACTAAATGGAAGTGACCTCTGATATTTAGAAACTGTAACTCACATAACAAGCAGCATAACTCATCATTTCCACAATACGCTTATAGCACAACGAGCGACCTATTATATTATACACTAGTAGTACACAAAAAATTATATATATATATATATGAAACGAGGGTTCTGTGCATTATTGTTACTTCAGTAAAGTCAAGAAAATTTTCCATACACAAAATCATAGGAGTGGAACTTAGAATGCACAGCATGGAATCCTTTGGATGAAGCGAGGTTCTGTCAAAAAAATGCAAGATCAATGATGTCAAAATCTTTTTCATAGTAGAATTCAGTTAAGATTTCATAATAATAATAATAATGAGAAATTTAAATGAGTCATGAGATAAAAAAGAAATAGATAAAGAAAATAATGAAGATAAGTTGAGCCATAAATGTGGTTATGAGACTTCAAAAACCCTTCCCTCTCAATTGCAGACAAAACCCTTGAAAATTCGAGAGTTGAAGAGTAAAGAAAATAATGAAGATAAGCTAAGCCATAAATGTGGTTATGAGACTTCGAAAACCCTTCCCTCTCAATTGCAGACAAAACCCTTGAAAATTCGAGAGTTGAAGAGTAACAAGTAGGAAGGTAATTATGAGGTCCTTGACTAGTACCTTCATTGTGTTTGAGCAGTAGTCTAACACAATACCACATAAAAAAATGACCCCAAATAAAGAGGAGAGACTTCAATTGTTGCCTAGAAGCAAAATAAATAGATTCAGAATTGTTGAAGAAGCTAATCAGTAAGTGCAGTTAGATTGCATGGTTGTTTAGAACTTAGGGAACAACGTTGTGAGCCCTTTCTATTAGAAATACCATATTAGGGCCATAGTTAAATTTTAGCCCATTTTTAAGAGTGGAGAATATATTTTTATTGCAGAAATTTCAACACTACAAAACATGCTATCTTACCATGCACAAGAAACCCATTCACCTAGTTCTCCTTTGGTCGTTTAGCATTAATTCACATGCTTAGCAATTGAGCCGAAGTTTGCGGTTAAGAATCCCTTTTCTGCCAGTTCTTTTGCTATTAGCAAAGCTCATTTTCTATGCTACTCGCTTTAGCTTCAACAACCTATACAAGAATCGAACCTTTTATCATTATAATCCCCAGTGCAATAAAAGCACTTGAATGAAGAAATTATCATATCACAGAATCATTTTCCCTCACCACCCAAAATAAAATAGGAAGGAGTCAGGATTACCTGGCAACAAGCAGTTTCTCATGATAATGATGCTTCCTGGGTCGCCAAACGACTCTGGACATCTCTTATTTCAAATGCCATGGAAACACCTGTTGAGGCCATTCTTTTGAAATTTTGCTTCTATTCTTACAGAGCTTGCAGAATGAGATTCGACTCCCAAGGATAGCTCTTGTTGGGGATTAGACACCAACATCGACATCTTAGCTATGGATTTTCTATGATTTCTACTACAGTTTGTGCAGATAAGTTTCCCAGTATGTTAAGACAAGCATGGATACTTCAGCATATGAGTCTTCTCCATGGGACTTAGGCTACCTAGAGAAGCATGTGGCACCGCCATGACTAGAAGCAAATTCTCAAGAAGAATACCATCCGTCGGTGAACTGAATGTTGTCACTGTTTCATTGAGGGTCAATAGATGACAAAATTTTCAACCATCCCTATGCAACTGTTCATGTCAACCAAAGATTTAAACACAAAGATTCGTGCAGTAAATTTGAACTTTGACAAGGAAATACTTGCAATCAAACTCTGAGAGAATGTGATAAACTCCAGTCTAAGTCATCAAACATGAAAAATACCTTGATTGAGTTTCTTTAATCCAGACAGTCTAAACAACACTGAAAAAGAACACAGCTTTTGTCTTCGATTTTACTCTGTAGATGTATCTCTCCTATGGAGCCCTGACTCCAAATACATTAATGTCTCTCGTATGGAGATCAAACTCCAGAGACTTTAAATGAATATGCATATGTCCTTTCTATAATACTTCAAAGAAACAATGTCTAATACCCAAATACACTGCCAAAAAAAACCTTTGATTTAGTCCATTCCCACCAGGAAAAATGCAAATTGTTCCATGATCGCCACTTTGACAAAATTTCCGAAGCAAGACTTCAAAGACCACTTAAAGAATGACACGATGACTTAACCTTTTTCCTGTAAAAGCACAAGACTGCAAATGCAAGGCCAAAGAATGAAATTTGTAAGCAACGATTCATCACGTGAACACGATACCCCTCACCATATCCCTCTCTGACTGAAGAGATCGAATTTTTCAAGAAATCCTCTAGTAAGACCACGCATAAATAGAATTTCCAGCCACAAACATAGTTTGGGGTTCTAAACCAGTGGCAAAATAGTTGCCCATGTTGTAGCTACTTTCAGATACATCTCTGAATGCTTCAAATACATTCCCAAAGGAGAAGCCCAAACCTGCAGAGGGTTCGAAACCCACCCCTTACTTCTCAATATGCCTGCCATATCATTTACATTTCAATGTATCTAGAAAATAAATTAAATGTTCATTTTAGAAAAGCTTCGGAAAACGGACTAAGCTTTTGGAAACAGATTGTGTCAAATCACATTAATACACATAAATATTTGTATAAAGTACTAATGTTATGAATATTATTATTTTTTGTAAATTTTGTTAATGCGTTTAATGATAAAAATTGTCAAATCTGGATCTATGGTCCAATAAATGTTTAAATAAAATATAATAAAAAATGTTCAAAAATAATATTATTCTTGTTAACTTTGTTAAACATTATGTCTAGTAATATATTGTTGTCAATTAATTGTAAATAGCGGAACATATAGTCTCTCCTACGGAAGGGACTAAAAATACATAGAAATGTTGAAAAAATGACAATATAAAACATGATATACCATATGCTACATGTTGAAACAAGTGAACAAAATAAAACTAGATTTGAGAATATGTTTTTTATAATATTTAAATAACTTTAACTACATAATTATGGTATTCTCAAAACTAGCCATCATTACCTTTAAGCATATATATGTAGTAAATATTCCTTAAAATTTGAAATTGAAATGCTGGAAAGCTATTAGACATATTCATAGAAATGTTTTATATTTAGGTGAAAAGTATAAATATATGTATAACTATAACTATAATTAGGCTATGAATATGACCAACCTCTTGTTATTGCGAGAAATCTTGAGTTAGAGTATTTCAAAAGATAGTTCAAGCAATAACCACGAACCCTAAGCACGAGTGCAAGATTAATGATGGATTCTCGTGTGTAGTCCGATCTAGGAGTGATTGAAGCACAAGAGGAAACCACTTTTCGTTCTCTGGTGGAAGATTTGAGCCCTCTCAGCAAAGTCCTTCTCGGGATTCTAAATTTTTCAAACTAATAGTCGCTTTGGATGTCCAACTTCCATCCAAAGTGGTTCGGCATAAGGAGCTCTCTCTCTTTTCAAAATAGGTCTAGTAGGGTTATTCAATTGACTTTGGCCTTCCCCAAGATCGATGGAAGTATGGATAAGTAAAAACTAGAAAACTATGATCTCATGGGATTCGAAATTTGAATTTTGTGGTAGAGGATACTATACATTTCTAAAAAGATGATCGAGATCTAATTGTTAGAAGTGGGCCATACTTGATGGGTCCTATAGGCATGTTCTTGAATTGGTGGTCTATGGATTTTGACCCTAAAAATAATGTCCCTTCTGATGTTCACGTATGGTGAATCTTCCCCATCTATCGTTGAATTGCTGGAGCGATGTTGCCATGAAATTCATAGGGAACTCATTAGGGAAATATATTGACAAATATAAGCCAAAAGCTCCTATGTTTTTCTATGATCGCACTTGTGTGAAAGTATATCTAGAGAAAGGTCTCCGAGAAGCTATCAATCTTCACATGGATGGATGGACTCATCTTCATAATATGGATTACGAGTAGATCCCATTCAAATGTAGAGACTATCATGAGTATGGACATCTCGTGAAAAAATTCCCTAAAAACCTAGTGGTTAAAGAAATTCCTAACAAGGATGAGAATTGGAAAATTATTTGGATAGGTAGGAGAATCCAAAAAGGGGAGCATACATTAAAAGGGGGACCGAAAAAGGGTGATCTAATACCTTCGATCCCCTCTTCTCCATATCGAATTTAGATACGGGTCCTCTCACGAAGTTAAGTAAACTTTTAGATGCAATCCTAGTTTTATGGAAACCACAAAGAGTTTAGTAAAACCAAAACGCTTGAGCATTTCTTTGAACTACGCATGGGCGGGCTCGAGCCTGCCATATCAATTTACATGCAGGATTGGAAACAAAAATGCTAGCACATTTTTTAACTACAAAGCGCTCTAGCGTTTTATATTACATATTACTTCGTTAACCTTCTCTCCCCCCCCCACCCTCTCTCTCTCTCTCTCTCTCTCTATATATATATATATATATATATCCCCATATCTCTCTCTCCCTCTCCCTCTCTCTCCCTCAATACCTCCCCCTACTTCACTCTCCCCCTCTCTCTCCCCACTTTTGTCTCTATGTCCCTACCCCTCCCGCCCTTTATATATATGTGTGTGTGTGTGTCCCCCCCCATCCATCCCCCTCTCTCATCCCTACATACATATCTTTCCCTTTCTCCCCCCCCTCTCTCTCCCATTGTCTCTCTCCTTAAGTATTATGGGTTAGGTTGTTTAGGGGTTAGGGGTGGACTAGATATTATGGTTTAAGGGTTGTGGGATTATAGGTAGAGTGGTTAAGGGGTTTATGGGTTAGGGGATTTAGGGGTTAATGGATTTAGTGCTCCAGGGTTAGGGGGTTAGGGTTTATGAGGTTAGGAATTTAGGGCGAAGGGATTAAAGGGTTAAAGGCTTATAAGGGGTAAACTAAAGCTTAGATGCTAATGCACAAGCCCAAGCGAGAGTTCCTAAGCTAAGAGAGGAGCAATCAAGCCCAAGGTGGGGCTCTCAAGAAAATGTAGAGCTCTCATGCAAACAGAGAGCGCACATGAAAATGTAGAGCATATAGGAAAATGCAAGGCACATTTGCACAAGTGAGCTTACACGTGCAAACAAAGATTAGAGGTAAACAATTATTTTACCTTTAGGGGGTAAACTAGAGCTTAGAGGCTAATGGTTAAAGGATTAGAAGTAAACAATTAAAGGACTTAAGGGGTTTATGGGCAAAGGGATTTAGGGCTCTAGGGTTAAGGGGTTAGGTTTTAATAGGTTAGGAATTAAGGGATTAGGTGTTATAGTGTTAAGGGACTATAAGGGCTTAATGGATTAGGGAGTTAGGGGTTAAGGACTAAGGGGATGAGAGATAAGGGGTTAATTAAGGGACTAAGGCTTTAGGGATTAGGTCCTTTATATGTTAATGGATTTAGGATCGACTGTTTGTGGGGTAAGGTATAGAAGGTTAGGGTTAAGTGTTAAGGGGTTGAATTGGTAAGGGATTCTATGTTAAGGGCTTAGGTTCTTAGGAGATAATGGCTTAGGGGTTTAATTCTTTATGGGTTTTGGTCCTTAGGTATTATGGGTTTAGCACTTTAATTACTCCTTCCTCCTTCCTCTCTCCCCCTCCCTCAATTTATGTCCCTTACCCCCCCTCTCGTATCCCCTCTCTCTCTCACCTCGTTACCTCCATTCATTACTTAGGATATAGTTCTCCCCCGCTCTCGTATCCCCTCTCTCTCACCCCCTTATTCCATTCATTACTTAGCACATAGTTTATGTGCTCCATAACACTAGAGCGTTTTGTAAACAATAAACACTAGAGTGTTTTGTAACTCCACAACACTAGAGGGTTTTGTAAACAAGAAACACTAGACATTTTGTAACTAAGAAACTCTAGAGCGTTTTGTAAATAATAAACACTAGCGCATTTCGTAGAGAGAAAATGCTACAGCATGTCTGTTGACACCAAAGGTAGGAATACAAATTTAAATTTAAAGGTAATGTGTGAGCATTCCTTAGCATCTAAAACATGCCTCCTCACATGTCATCCATAGTCCTACGTGTTTGATTTGGAGTTACCAACCTTGTGCTATGGAATATGGTAAACCATAGGTAATTGGGCATTTCCTCCATTTTCTCAATATACCTATCTTTCGCCACTCTTTACAATATGATAGGCACAATAAGTATTTATGAAATTTTATAGATAGATAGCATTTTTTCTGAAGATTTCAAATATGTAATTTTTTTAAAATATTAAAATATTCTATTTTTTTCCTAATTTTCTTGTATCATGACTCCTTAACTCAAAAAACACATTCTTAGTGTTTCTTCCATAAATTTTTCATTCCAAAAGCATTTTAAAAAAAAATTGTATGCTGCACTACTAAACACCGACCTCGACATGCTATAAAAATTCATTTCAAAATCATTGCATTAAGACCTTCAAAAGTTGCACCCACATTTGACATATCATTTTCGAGGTTTGATAACTTAGATAATTAAAAATAATAATTAAAATTAAAAATTTTAACTTTGGAAAAATAGAGCGGCACTGGTGCTACTTGTTCTCTACATGTCTACCATTTTTTATAGCTAAAAACCATAATTTAGGTACTCAAAGGCTGCACCCACAAACACGTATACTTTATCATTTGCCAAAAAAATTAAATGTGACTGTTAGAAAAGATGAAACTTGACATAGTTACGAAAATTTTCAATAATTAAAATTTATACATTTGGAAATGTGATTCAATTTAATAAAGTTCATCTTTTTTACTCAATGCAATATATTTTTGGTAATTATATCAACAAATCCAAGTAAGTTGAGGGATGCCTAATTTTTCAGTTTTCTATTGCATCTAATGCACCAAAAGTGACCCTCATTGGCTTGCACTCACCCCCACTCTCTCAGGAAGGAGATGATGGTCAGAACATGTTTCTCCTGAAACTATTATCCCCATTAGTTTCTTAGAAACTATGGGGTCCACTCCTTTTAAACTTTATGGCCATAAGTCACATTTGGTTTTACCCCAAGCTTATTTAGACTTGGTCCTTTCTTGGAGGAAAAGTTAAGTGTTTAATATTTTTAGTTTGTTGACTTAGTGTAAGGTTATGATGAAAAGTAGCAATCTTGACAACCCATTGCAGGGAAAAACGACTCGCCACAACGTGTGGTCGATATTTTGAAGAGTTTATGACCAACCCCTTGCAATGTGGCTTGCAGCAAAAAATACTATTTCTCACTATAATGTGCAACTGAGTTTCCTAAAATTCGTTGACCATTTTTAGAGGACTCACAAAAGAAGGACAATAACTTCCTCAAGATGTGTGACAAAAGATGATGAAGTGAGCCAATTGCTATGATGATGAACATAACTTTAGCACGATCAGGCTATGGAGAGAAAGTCATGTCCTCACCACAACATGCATATAGAGCCCGTGGAAAAGAAAGAAAGTATGATGATCACTACGATGATAGATTCCACTTCTACGATGTAATGTGGTTCTAGAACTTATGGTGAGAGAAGGTCAAAGTCATCGATCACTACAACAATGAAGTTCATTTCTTCACTGCAACAACTCGCAAACGTTTGAGACATGAAGGGGAGTGATAGAAATTTTCTATAAATAGAACCCCTCCCTTACAAAACAATCACCTATTTTTGTGCATCAAGAATCTAGTAGTTGTCTCTAAGATAATTGGATATGAGGAATGAGGAAAAACCGTTAACACCCCACCACTTGGATTCACCTATTTGTTAATTTCTAACATCAAGAGCCCTGATGGTTAACTCTATTGGTTGGTTCCAACATGCTTTGCAATGTTTCTGGATCGCAGGGAAAGAATCCTTCATATGATTGGTACTTATATGGGTGCATGAATGGTAACAAAATCACCAAAATGACCTTATATTACCTAGAAAATATTACATACAAAATGTCAATCCCCTCCCATCAATTCCACTCTAGGAAGGGAACATGGCACTAAGTCTGGGCTCTTATCCCCATGATCATTTTTCATTTCCATAACAAGTAAAAATACATGTGCATATGTATAATGCAAGAAACACATTGGAAATAAAATTCTACTACAGATCTAGCATGCATTCAACATATTCATAATAGACATTGCAGAATTAACACAAGAGAGTACTTATCTTGAAATGAAGTAGTCCCGAGCAATTGGCTATGCAACTGCAATGTTCCACCCAACCATATGTCATTTGTGCTCATCAATATCTCAACACAACCGCCACCCTCAAGCTGGGCATGATTTCCACAAAGAAAAATGGAACAACCACTAACCACTATTACGTATGGGCGGATTGTTCCACGAAATATTTCCACGTTTTCAACATTCGTGGGTTAAAAAAATGAATTTTTAAATTTTTTTTTCCAGGGCGGAAAAACCGTGGCAATATCCACGAATTTTAAAGTTCCACGAACTTTCGTCGATATAGGGACGAAACGTCTAGGTTTCACTT
This sequence comes from Larix kaempferi, assembly GCA_027924585.1. Lineage (NCBI taxonomy): Eukaryota > Viridiplantae > Streptophyta > Pinopsida > Pinales > Pinaceae > Larix > Larix kaempferi. The sequence goes on from BSBM01000232.1 coordinate 29,101,815, forward strand.
TTCGTTGCAATATAGATGAATGTCGAGCTATATATACTACATACTCTCACCATTATTTACAGATTTTCTATTATTGCGACACATTGAGCTTTGATTTTGGACTTGTCGGGTGATTGTTTGAGGTTGGATATTCTACATAGCTCTGATTTTGAACTTGAAAAGTTAGTAATGTGTGATTTTTTGTCTATATTTTTATAAGGGTTAGAATTTAATATTGTTTAGTAATGAGGCTTAGGTCATGTAATTAACTTGCTTTTTTTCCTTTCTAATTATATTTTGTTCAAGAACTTGCTATCATTTTCATTTAACTTGCTATATTTTTTTCAAGAACTTGCTTTTTTGGCTTATAGGTCATGTTAACTTGCTTTTTTGTCTTTCTACCCACAAAAGATCATTATAAAACGGTTGTGGCAAGGAAATTCATGGAAATGCTATTTTAAGTCCAACATACTTCTAGCTTAGGAATCACATCACCTTGTCAAATCTAGATTCTAGTTAAATATTTTAGGTTAACTAGTTGATTTTCATGGTAAATAACATTCATTCTAGTACTAAAGTCATTTTTTTAAATTAAATTAAGTGGTACTTTTCTTGCTTGTGATTTTTGTGTTTGTGATGCTTTTTTTTGTTATGAAAAAATTGTGATACTTTTTACTTTTTATTATTACATTTTATTTATGGCCGACAATATCGACAAACATTCGACTCACAAGATCTCCCTCATATTGGGCTGTAGTTGAGCGCCTCTCGACGCAATAAGAAAGTAGTTTTAGGTTATATATATATATATATATATATATATATATATATTATTGAAAAGAATTATTTTATTTATGAAAAATGAATGCTATTTGAACAAGGATGTGACTACACATTTTTTCTTAAAAATATTCAATGTTTATATTAATATTAAAAAACATTATCTATATTATCTTCTTCTTTATAATAATTTATATGTATATAGACATGTCTTAATGTAATATTTTGTTGTTACGATGTTCATGAAGATTGTAAATTTGTATAGAAAATTTAAATTGATTTTCATAATATATTTTATTATATAATTGATTTTAATAATAATACTTTTTTAAATTATAATTTAAGAATTTAAAAATTTGTATTTTCTTCTAAAAAACATTATGAATTTATATATCAATTAATATACATATCGTGCATTATTATTAAATTAATACAATATATCAATGTGAATCATATATCAACCACTTATAATCCAATACTCGCACGCTATGTCTTAACAAAAGCATTCTATGATTTAAAGAAACCATGTTCAATAAAGGAGACCCAATCACCATAGGATTAGTTATTTAGTGTGACCATGTAAGCAACGAATATGGAATTTTCAAGTTTAAGGTTTTTTAACACATGTTTACCTTTTTTTTGTTTTGTTTTCATATATTTATAAGGATGTGATTTAACAAGAATTAATATAATATTTAAATCAATGAAATTGCAATGCTAAAATTAGTAGAGAAATTACTATATACCAATTTCAAAACAAAATTACAATTAATTTTAATTCATTATAGATCCATTTTATTCTGGATTAGATTCTTTCAGAAATATACTTATAATATCTGATGTAATTGGAAAGTTATTGTTTGGTATGGTGTAGGTAAGACAATTACTTGTACCACTACAAGGATTTGTCACTATGAATGAAAATGCAAGGAAGCTTGCTCAGTTTAGAGCTGCATTAGAGGCGAGAGGAGATGGAAATTGTTATTGTCCATGCTATCATTGCAGGGGCTTGCAAAATAGAAGACTTTTAATAACAACAGCTGAAAGACATTGTAGGGAGAAGGGGCACGCCGAAGGGGGTTATGAATATCGTCCCCTGGTAAGATGTCGTTATTCAATTTTTAATATATTCACTGTAATATTCATCATGTCATGAATTTCAGTAAAATGTCTTTTTTTCAACTATATGTTCTATACAAATTAATTTTTCTATGTTGTTTGTGAATTTATAGACAATGCCCCCAAAATGTCACCCTCTAGAGAGTTATTTGCCAAGTACTAGCAGAAATACTCATTCACGGCCTGACGAACTTCTACATCAGAATATTGAAGATGATCAAGTAGTTATTTCTAATGATATGGATGTAGATAACATTAGTGATACAAATAAGGAAGATGAGATACATAGATTGATCCAAGACACATTTGCTCCAATGGATGAGGACAACCAGGATGATAGTCATGATGTTGATCCTCTACTCAAGAAGTCATGTCAACCTCTTTATGAAGGCTCAAAAACAAATCTTCTATCTGATATATTGTTGTTATTGAACTTGAAGGTTTTGAATGGTTTATCAAACACCTGTCTGACACAAATACTAAGGTATGTAATTTGTTAATTATTTTTGTATGCATGTTCACAATATCTATAGAAAGGGTTGACTCTTTTCCTATATTGTTGCTACTGTTATCTAATTTGTAAAGTTTGTATGCGATATTGATGATTAATATTGTTTTCATTGATTTATTCTTTTGAATTTTGTAGATTGTTAGGTGAGTTTCTATTACCAACTTCAAATATCTTACCACGCACATATCGAGAGATATATGTCATTATGAAAGCATTTGGAATGTAGTGTCAAGCTATTGATGCATGTCCTAATGATCATATCATATACTATGGACAATATGCATTAGAAAATGAATGCCCACAATGTCAAACAAGTAGGTATCGAACTGATAAAGTGACAAAAAAGGTGCCTCAAAAAGTTCTTCGATATATTTCGATAATTCCACGTTTCCAGTGGTTGTTCAGGTGTCAAAGTATAGCACAGTTTATGGATTTCCATGCAAAGAACATAAGTCGCGACGATGTTCTATGAATGCCTGCAGATGGTTCTGCATTGAGGTACATCGAAGAAAAGTGGCCAATTTTTAAAGAAGATCCTCGTAATGTTAAACTTTATTTGGCAGCTGATGGTGTCAATCCATTTGGAGAGCTTCGTTCTACCTACTCAGTGTGGCCTATTTTTGTTATAAACAATAACCTTCCTCCTTGGATGTCGATCAAGTGAGAGCACACAATGTTGGCAATGATTGTTCCAGGTATTTAATTAATATGTAATTTTTTACTTGAAAGTCTGATCACTAAATATTTCATGGATTTGTTTCGTGCATGATAATTATGTCTTTTATATATAACGACATATAGGCGCTAACTATAATTAATCATCTATGTTGGACCAATTAGGCAAGTACCAGGTTAAAGATATGAACGTATATCTTGAGCCTCTTATCGATGAGTTGTTGAAGTTATGGGCTAGCATCACTATGTATGATATTTCTAGATCAATAGGGAAAAGACGATTTCAATTCCATGGAATACTTGCATTTACAATTCATGATGCTCCCGGGTGAACACATTTTTGTGGTATGTTGTTACTTTCTTTTGTTCCTTAGTATTTTATATATCTGTTGAATATAATATCATGCATTATTTTAAATTGTAATTCTAATTTGCTACACCAATTCATATATCTTGTAGGTATTCAAACAAAGGGTAAATTTGCATGTCCAGTTTGCGGTCCCAGGATAAAATCTTGTCGTTCAAGGAGTTTAGCGAAGGAAGTGTTCAATGAGTATAGGCACTTTCTGCCTAAGAGCCATAGTTATCGAACTAGAGACAAAGAAAAATTTAATGGTAAAGAAGAGAATGGAAAAAAACCACGAAGAATGACATCTCACATATGGAAGGTGGAATACAATAGAAACCGTCAAGGTATGTCAATTTTTTTTTTGTATTGAATTATGTTCAGCGCGATATGTTATACCTATATTGATTAATTAGTTTTAAAATTTGATTTTGTTGATGTTTCATGAATGTCATTAAGGCACAAATGGGCTTCTATGAGGAATCAAAATTTACCTAATTCAATTAAGTAGGTTGCCATACTACGAGCACCTCCAAATAGTTCATTTGTTTGACACAATGCATATCGGCAAGAACATAACAAAAATGTTATGGCGAATATTAGATGGAAGGACCGACAAAGAAAAAATTGGAAAGATTTGCAATGACATCCAAGAAGCTAATCACGCATTGCAAAGTGTGATCGTTAATTCTAATGGCGATGGTCGTCAATAGAATATTAGTCTTCCTTGGTGCTTGATGGAGCAACAGAGCAATATTGTAAAAGAGGTCATCAAAAAAATCAGGTTTCTGACGGGTTTTTTGTCAAACATAAAGAATATCTTGACGAAAAAAGGTGATTTTTCTGGGGTTAAAACACATGATTGGCATACATTCATTAAGGTAATCATGAGTCTATAATATATTTCATTATCGGTATGCACTATTTTATTAATTTTATTCTCTTATTTTGAAATAAATATTAATAATTATGTGTTTTTTGATACAGTATGTTCTACCTTTATCTCTTCCAGACAATTTTGACAACAACATAAAACATATTATTTATGTTCTTGGAATATACATGAGGTAAGTAATGTTTTACTTGGAAAATGTACTTGGTCTGTGGTTTGTAGCGGAAATTATTGACGTATTATGTTTTTCTCACAAATATTATATATGCCTTGATATATTGTTTTATTGCATCATTTGCAGGTGGATTTCATAAAAAAAAATCCATAAAAAAGATATAAGGCATTGGAAGAGAGAAATTCCTCGACTAATGTGTGAAATGCAATAGTATCTACCTCCAGCATTCTTCAATGCACAAGAACACTACCTCATACACCAAGTTGAGGAGATTGAATTATGTGGACCAGTACACACAAGGTCGATGTGGATGGTGGAGAGGCAGTTGAAGTCATTGAAGGATTTTGTTAGACAAAGAGTGCGTCTCGAGGGTTCTATGGTTGAAGGATATATGGTATATCAATGCATGGTGTACATTAGCGAATATCAACCTAAATTAGCAGAAAATATGAATGTCCCTCGCATTTGGCATCTCGACTCCATCAACAAATTTGAAGGGGAGGTCCTATTGGGGAGAGGTACATTGAGGACTGTGAAAGGTAATTGTTATTATACGTTGTTGAATTAATATGTTACACATTTATTTTTTCCAATTTTATATTATCATACTGTTTTTTAGCTCTTGTTAATAATTATGCATTTTCAACTATATTACACTATGTGCCTTTAATGATATCTAATTAATGATATTAAATTGTTATTTTATCCTATAGTTGGTCGAGTGTGGGATGCTTTACATTTATACATTGCAAACAACCTTGATTGGATGGATCATTGGATAAAAGATTGCGAAGAATTCTTCAGTAGGTTATCATGGGAAGGGGTCAGTAACATGATTAAAATAGCTCATCATCTTCGACATCAAATTCCCGACCTTACCGAACAAAGGGAAGTTGATTTAGACTATGGTTTAAAAGATAAAAAGGAAAGTAAATTTTTTACCGACATTTTTTCTGGTTACTTTGATCCATTTTTCCAATTACATTTCGTTTGTTTAAGTTTTCAATTATATTTACTAACTCCTATATGACGTTTATTAATTCACAATCTATTTTTAACTTGTTGTCAATGTTGCAGTTGAAACATCACAAGGATATGTGGTGTAATGGTCGTAAATTTCGTATCAAAAAGTTGGATGATAACAGGAAAACCTCAGATTGTGGGATAACTGCAGTGTTTAAGGTCACCAATGTTTCCTCTAGAAGTGATAAACATCCAGAAGAAACCAAGAATAGGTACTATGGGCATTTGGAGGACATTATTGAGTGTGATTTTAATTCCTTTAAAATAGTTTTGTTTGAGGTGAAGTGGTACAGGCTACAGATGCATGAACGTGATCCTGAAAGAACTGTTATTGAGCATGCTAATGGATTTAACATGGTTAATACAAGGGCATTTGAACCGGGTACAGAGCCTTATGTTCTTCCAAGTCAATGTGAGCAAGTCTACTACTCCGAGGTACCAGGTAAAGCAGGTTGGTTATACATTGTTCGATATGATCCAAGAGGAAGACCGGTAAAGTATAATCATGTACTAGATGATGCAGATAATTGTCACATACCCCAATTTTTGCAAAATAATGTAATTATTTTATTAATATTCCTGAGACATTATGTAAAATTTAATGCTAAGTAGGAATGGATGACTCAGCAGAGTCACCAGAAATGGAATGTAAATTCTGAATATTTTATTATTAATAAATAAATTATGGAGACAACAGCATGGGAGAGCTGTTAAAAGAGGTTACTGGTCTAACTGGTGGATGGAACTAGGTGGAAAGACAAAAGACAAGTGGCAGCATCCTCAAACACTTCCTGAGTTGCAGGTGGCAACCTCCCTATATTTTGGGGTCATGATTCCCCAAGAAAGTGGAATCTGAGCAGGTGGCTCATTAATGACAGTTAACCCAACTAAGACCTAGGCAATCTTTTAAATAGTACTCAATGAACTGAGCTGGGGGTTCAGCATTGTTCTAGAGGGAGAATACATTCAGGTGAATGCTATTCAGGAGTCCCATTGAGGAAGAGGGATAATACAGTAAGGAAGTGTTTTGAGTCAGGAAGCTGCAGTAACTTGGTTCCAGTATAGCTGCTTTGGCTGAGGGAATTGTTGGCTGTACCTAGTTCCAGCCAGTTAGGCCAGAGCAAGCTCGGGGGTCCTAAGAAGTGTTGTCTGGGCACTCTCCAGGAATTGGTAGGGAGGAACAGCCTCCCATTGCTGTTATTGTCCACCATTAATACAGGTTCTGCCACTTTTCCTGCTGTTTATTTAATAAATTTAAATATAGAATGGACCTTCTCATTTGTGTTTGAACAGTATTTATTTTCAGTAAAGTAGCCTTTCTGTATCGTCCTTGATAGAAATTACAGAATTTATATGTCTTAGAATTTTTCCTATTATCACATAATCGAGTAATTATATTATGCAGAATATATTGGTTACTATTACAGTAATAAAATATCATAGTGACTTATTATAGAGTTATTATTAATAGTTAAATAATAGATATAGAATATTATACAGTAGTCATTCCGGAAATACACTTATTAAAACAATCACAAGAACCGACACATAGATAAATTTTAGAATTTTTAGGGAAATATTCCCAATAGAGAAATTTACAGGTATAAACTCTATTAGAGCAAATATATCAGTTTATATCTGCTTCATATTTCAGTCAAACTAGAATACAGGTTATTCTCTGTATCGAGCTAAAGGTGAACAAAACTTATATCAGTAAATTTATCATTTCTCAGAACATAACTGACTGTTATCGATTATCCAAAAGTTGTGGTTTGCAATAATGTTTCATTTCTAAAACTTCCCCATACAATCTTATTCAATAAAAATCGTAGTCAAATACAAACACATAAACTGTAAACGAAGAATCATGGCGAGAGTTGTTTATTTTCTTTTAACCTAATACTATAGTATTTATAGCCAGGTTGTTACAACAGAGTTGACAGAGTTATCTAAAGAACAAACTCATTGACTGGCTCGAAGCCAAGTCTTATGACATAAAAAAATTCATTTTTGCCTTCATCCAAACCCATCCATTATCGCCAGCATAGGTTACTGCTCAATTCGAGCTCATGTTACATGTAATACACAGCACTGTCGTGGGGTTTTCATATCAATAGTCAAACATCATAGCCACGCAGAGAAGCTATCAACAAACTCAGCCATTGTTGGCTTTTACAAACCCTATTATTAACTATTGACAGGGAGACATTCGTCACTGTATGTAAACACTAAACCAAAATTTTACAACTCGTTCCCAGCCACCATAGAATTTAAACACATTCATATATATATTAACCTGGGAGAGAATCCCAACTCACCAAGGTTAACAACATTTTTAATTGGCTAACGCAGTAAGGGTAGTGAACCCCAACTCATTCATTAATACTCAAAATCAAAGAAAAACGCAGAGAAATAAACACAATTGTTATCACCTACAACCGAGTTATCATCCTCTGCAAGTTTTTGAGAAACTCCAAACAATTCCTATATTTAAACACTTGTTCATTTAATAAAAACGTAGATAATACACGGCCACATGACAGACCCAGCAGTTACAGTATCTATTTAACTTATACAGGGTTGGGTAAAACCCTACACATTGAAAATACAATGACAATAACAACCCCAGGGCCTCATAACAGACTGAGCCATAGATTGTTCTTCGTAAACATGTCAGGGTAACAAACCCTATCTACTATAAGTAAACCGATTCATACATGTGACTGTATCAATGTCACCAAAAACGACAACAACTCAGTTACAAAGGAGGTCCTTCCAGACATAACCCTAGCACAACAAAACCGACAAAGGGAGAGACAGCCATGGAATAACCAGGCTTACCCGGAGGAGCCAGCGCTGGAGATGAAGCCCCGTGCACATTCAGGAATAGCATGACCTGCACATTACAAAGTGCCGAGAATTGTCAACATTTAATTTAAATATAAACAATCTTTTGCAAAACAGAAATCTATGAAACCATTGATATTTTCTTACCTGAGCCAACGGAGAAAGCAACCCCGTGGACAACCTGGTAGCCACAAGTTGAGCCAGGTAGCAAAACCCCATCACATTCGTCAGAAGGATGAGCAAGGAAAACTTCCAGTACCTCTCTATTGACAGCCGTGACAGGTAATATTTTTTTTAAACAAACCCTTAAGCTGTGAATGAACCAGTCGGGGAGCACCCTTTAAAACCCATTACACGACCACCTCATGGCTAAAACAACAGAGAAAACCCTGCCTACAACTCACACCAGCAACTGTGTAAAACTGTAAGTAGCAGGTGGCTTAAACACAGTGACAACAACGACACCAAGATGCCCAATGAACTGTAGCAGACGCCAATAGCAGAGCCCACAGACTTTTAAACCACCAGAGGATAAACTACGTGACCATAACCTTAAGAAAATTGCATTTTTACAGTGTCCAATCGACGAGTTCAGACATGGAGGGTTTCTCTCTTACAACTCGAGCCCGAAGGCAGAGAAATAACCAGGTAAGGGTTTCAAGACTGGCTTATATATCACCAAACGCAAGGAGGAGAGCCAACCACGTAGCCATTTAATTTATCAACTTACCATGGGTCGAATTCCTATAGTTCAGCTGCAGTTTGAATTATTGTTCATCGATTTTATATCAATGCATGGATAAAAGTCATATTCGTAGTATGAATATTCCCTATGATTGATATACAATCATTGTATAGTGCATATTTTGAAACCAAGCCATCGATAGTGTCAAGGGTACATTATATATATCCCCTACAATCAATTGAAAAATGATGTAGTCAATTTCAAAAGAGAACCCCACATCATTAAAACATGGAAATATTACCTTGACAATATGATTGGATACACCGTGGTTACATAAGTTCTATTTACCATAATTCTCCCAATACTATTGTTAACAATCAACTATGAGAATAACAATCTTTAGTATTGTGATGTATGAATATAAAATCATCTACAGGTCCATACTATGAACGTAGATTAAAAACAAGGAACAGAGATTTTGACATAAGTTAAACAAAAATACTAAGTAGACAATGGACCATAAATTATAGATGAATATATTTGAAACATCGCTAGAGGTGTCACAATTCCAACTAATGCTAATAACCAGTAATCACAGCCGTAACCCAGCTAATAGTTGACAGTATGTTACATAATGCTAACGTCACGTTATGCATACGATGAACATAATACAAACAACTTGTTCCAGTGATAGTTCACAGCATTATCATAGAGTCATGGTCACAACGCAATGAAAATGACAGAGACATTGTAACTCATCGCAAAGCCTAATGATACTACCCAGAGTAAGAGATATTATGTCAAGACAGACTATCAATCATATATCAAGCATAAATTTCATGAAAGGAACTTTACCGTCTTACGCGACAACCAGTAATAATATTTAGATCTTCTTTGAGTTTTTACAGTGCAGGGAAAGGAATTTGATGCTCATAAAAATTAATTTACGGTGATCCTTACTGTACCTGTGTACCTGTGAACAAAAGATGAATTATGCATTAGCTCGTAAGCTAAGTAAGCCAGTCAGCTATGGCTAGTTCTCCCTTTGAAGTTAAAAACGAAAACAGTCAATATCTAAAATCAAAACTCACGTTAGTATTATAACAGAACCTTTTAAACAAAATTACGATTAGTTACTTAAAATAAACAGGACCAGGAATGCAATTAATTAACATTTATTGTTATAATAAAAATTTTAAATTTTTCAGAAATTGCGGGTTTTGACAATAATCACGAAGAAGAAGAAGATGAGGATGATTTAGATCAGGCTGCAGTCTATGTGTTAGATGAAGAAGTTGAAGAGGTTGATCATGCAAATGTAGCAGACGATGATCTCATTGACGATATGGATGACTATATTAGTGAAGATGACTTTGATGTTGATGACGATGTGAATGATCCTTTCATCAATATCTATTCAGAACCAGATCCTGATACAAATTTTGAGAAGTAGAGGTACGCAATGTTTATAGGTTAAAGTAAATGCACTCACCATATGTTCATTTTGTTGATTAACTTGGTTATATTTGAAAAAGAGTTTTCTAATCTTATGTTCTACATGTGCAGTAGCGTGGGTGTTCCTGGAGGTTGTAGTGGTAATTTATGTTCTACAAAATGAAGTTATAAGATTATGTGTTAATTTCTGGGTTATTTCATATTAGAACAATTATCATAAGTTTTATACAAATGGATTGGTAACTTAAATTGTCATAATATTTTGAACAATATTGTCATCAATGTTCATATTTTTAATGCAATGATAGACCAAGTATTTCTTTTTCAAATCATGAGTTAGAATAACATTTATTCAATAGGTTATGATGGTCACAAGACTTAAGGCTAATGACATATCAAGCAACATTAAATACTTTCTTTAATGAAAAAACATATGTTGTTTGTTGGTCGTGCTCTTTATGGTAGATAGTAAATACTTTCTTTAATGAAGAACCATATCTTGTTGGTGCTTTAATGGTAGATATAACATTTTTAACAATTTATACATCATTTGTATTCAATAACCATCTTGTTGCTTCCAAAGTATGTTGACCTTACCTTCTTCAACATATACTCTAGCCATGTGTATTTTATCTAACTCCTTCAAGTCAAATATAATAAACTACTTTGCAAATGACTCCCTACTTTCCATCTAACTTTCCAAAATTCTTGTTGAAAAAGTGTTTGATTGTTTGAATGTTTTTTTTTATGGCGAATAGCATAAGCATTAGTGATGACAAGATTAATTTTTGGTTGATTGGAGGTAAGGATAAACCTTCTTGGTTAATATGTCATTGGTGACACGTAGGAGACACACTTATTGTTTGCTACATAGACATTATGTTTGGTGTGAATCTCTCTTTGTTAAACATGTGGGAATGGTGCCTTGAAAAGATGTATGAAAAAATGCATAGTTTGTGGTACAAGGATCTTCAATTGCTAAATGTTTCACGGTTCTTAGCATTTTTATAGAGGTTCTTCATATAATATACTATGTATCTTTCTAGTTCCCTTCTTATTATCAGTTTACTACTTTGGAGAACTTTTTAAGGTGGTTCCATTGTTCTAAGATTTGAGGTGCTCAAGCCATTCCACTAGTCCAAGGGAAATATGCATACTTTTCAAGGATCAAGGCAAGTTATCTCTTATTGATATCAAATTGCAAAGGGCACTAGTGGTATCTACTAAGTGAATTGTTAAATGCTTGTTTGGAGAGGAATCTTGAAAAATTTTAATACAATTAAATTGACATCTAGTCAACATTCAAATATGTTGAATAGGCCTTTTATCACAAACAACACCATTGCTTCACCACAATAGTTTAGGATTGTTGGTACCATTGTGACATTAATATATGAATTAATTATAATATTGGTGAAATTAATATAATTATAATATTGGTGAAATTAACATAATTATAATTAATTAATATATATTGTTCAAATTATAATATTGAAATTAATACGATATTATAATTTTACAAACATCAAACAAAACATACCAGTCTCCATCGATACCTGTCTCTGTCGAGCTTGGCGAATTTGTTGATCTATTGCTCTGCTTCGACGGCACCCCTGCATGCGACCAGCTACGATTCGGTGTCCTCCTTCACTGTGCAACTTTTACTATTGAATTGATATGAGGGCTATTTAACTTGGTTTCTCTGGGGCAGCCGGAGCTCCTCCTTCACTGTGCAACTTTCACTGTGCTCCGATCGTGTCTGCATATCCCCGCAGACCCTCAATGGAAAATGTAAGTTGAAACCCTCCTCTATTGAGTCAAATCTCTGCATTTTTGGGTGCAAATTAGGTGGTTGCAATGTATTTGCAGAGTTATGGGGTCCCTTGTTTTAATTTCTAAGTATTTTTTTGTAAGTATTTGTCAAGGTAGGATTTAGGGTGAGGTTTTCCTAGTTTCGGTTGCTTAGTGTGTGGTCAAAGTCAAAGGTCTGCATTTGAACGCAAGAACCATGCATTTGGAGAAATCTTTGAATGGATTGATGTCCTTGACTGTTCAAGAAGTTTAGTTATATTTCATAAAACACATGTTTTATATTTTTAGAGAGCTCAGTAGATTAAGAAATAGGGTAAATTCCTGTGTTTTGGATTATCATGCCCAAAAATAAGGGAAAGACTGTAATTATATCTCTAGTGTGAAGCATTTGAATATGGTATCAATGTTGAAGGCACGTAAATAAAGCAATTCACATCTTAATTGGAATAGAAATTGCAATTTCTTCCTCAAGTTATATAAAGTTTGTTCATGTTAGGGTTTGGAAGGCAGTGTTATTTGTCTACCCTTATTTTTTAGTTTTGCCCCCAAAACCGCCTCTATTCTACCAACCACCAGCCAGTCCTGATGTTGGAGCCTAGGCCGCAGCTATGGTAAAGCTGCGAATTTTTAGGAAAAAGCACAAGTATTGAAGGAAAGTGCTTATTTTGAATAAACACCAAATTTTGGGTAGAAGGAATACGGTGCGCAGTACGGTGCCAGATGGATGAGCTCAACGCAGGTTACGGACTGGAACTCGCGGAGCTCGCGCGCACGTCATAGAAGAATGAATGTGGCTGAATAGAAAGCTCAGCTACCATAATAAATGAAGCGACGGAGTAGAGGGCTCAGCTACCCTCATTTAAGTCTAAGTACAGAAGTTATGGTTGCTCAAATCAAGGAGGAGCAACAGACCAAAGCATTGAAGGCAAAGGACAAGGCGCCCATACCCGCAATCTGCGCCGGAAGTCACGGAACCTGCAGGAAGCGGCGACATGACTACAAGCGGCACTTACAGTACACCTAGCCATGTGTGTGGTTAGGGTTTTTGGGGATTACTGTTGGTAAAGGCCCACAGTTTTGTAAAGGTGCGACCGTCATGGCCACCTATATATATGTGTTAGTCAGTTAGCCAGCCTAGAGATGCTGAGTCGCAGGTTAGCTGTTTGAGATAAGCTAGCTAGTGGGTGGGTTGGTTACTTTGTCTGAGGATTGTTTTCTACTGTGATGTTAGAAGACAAGAGTTAGAGCTGGGATAACCGTGAAGTTAATCCCCAAGTTGCAGACAGTCTGAGTCGATGTCTGAACTATTGTAATCTCCATAGAGGAAGAGACTAGATCGAGAGAAGGGCTCCCAACTGTGTGCGTGGAGTTTCCTGGAAAGATCTGAGGCTGCAGCTGTGTGCGCAGCATTATTGTATAAGTCCCCTTTGAGTTAATATATGAACATTCCCCGTGGACGTGGTTTCCCGAGGGGGTGCATTCTTTACGTCTTATTGTTATGGTAATGATCACGTGAATGCATGTCTGAGTTGTTATCTGTGTTTCTATGATTATTGCGTTATCTTTATGAGTATGTTGAGTCTGTTTTCGAAGCTTCCTTGGTAACTATAATCGATAAGTGTCGAAGGATCTATAGAACGCTGTCGTTGCCGCGATAGAGGAATGCATTACTGCGTTGGGCGCATGGGAAGAAGAGATACATAGAGCATCGACGCAGGGGAAATTCGCCTCGTGCGCCAGGACGGAGATGCCGCGTGGTTAGGCCGTTGAGCGAGAGTTCAGCGCAGCTACGCCGAGGGGTCTGCGAAAAAGTCAGGCAATCCACTCTGAGGAATCGTCGAGAAAGAAAGAATAGTCTTCGCGTCGCCTAGGTTAAGGAAATCTGATTCCTTAGCCCCCCATAGCCACTTCGGGTGAGACCTCGAGCTGCTGCGCAGCTCGTTTCCGAGAGGGCCAGTGCGCCAAGGGGTTTTGTTGCTGCGCTTCATTAAAACCCGGGTCTGCCCAGAAAGTAGCCAACAAATGGTTCTGTTGCCTCGTGACTTGTTACTGTGAGACTTGTTATTTCGGCGACGTGCAAGATTGAGGCGAAACCCAGAGAAAGAAGAAGCCAACAAATGGTTCCGTTTCCTTGCGACTTGTTACTGACACTTGTTACTCCGACGACGCGAGATTGTTTCCTTATGGTTGGTTGAGCCAACAAATGGTTCCATTTCCTTGCGACTTGTTACTGTGAGACTTGCTATTTCCGCGACGTCTGAGTTTGTTGCTGAAGCCAACAAATGGTTCCGTTGCTCAGCTAACAAATGTGTTACTGGAATCCTACAGCTAAAGAAATTGAAGACTGGTTACAGAAGTATATCTATACTGACCTTCACGAAATTTTCTTTGTCACATTTGCACTTGAATTGCATGCTTGGATAGCCAAGTTAGCAGATACTAGACCCACTGTGCATGTTGATCGACCCGTCGCTTGGATGCCTGAGCTAATCAGTATTTTGAAGCGGGTAGACAATTCTGTGTCCCTCGCAGTAGACTTTTGGTTGAATAGTCTACTGGAAGGTTTCATCACGGAGTTTGTAGTAGATACAAGAAAGAGTTTCAGTGAAGCTGAGAGGAGTTTCTTCCGAGCACACAGAGGTAAGTTCTTAAATTCTCTGAACTTATGGATTAAAATGCTTCTGTATGAAAAAGAAAAACTATGCATAGCTTCCGATGAATAGCATAGACAAGTAATGTCCGCAGATTCTGATAGTGATCCTGAACTTATTGGTTGCACTCGTAGTGGAAAACGGTATAAAGCAGGCCTTGACCAGCATTCTTTTGAGTCTAGCCCAGAAGATAGCCAAGTTCCTAGATCAAGCCATATAGAAAGACAAGGAAGTGCTCATATCCCTTATTACCCCTTTACACCGCAAAAGCCAGATAGAGCTCAGTATAACCCCGCAGTAACACCTTCTAGTAGCCCACACGGTACTTCTAGTACCTCAGTACCACCTTTAGTTAACCAACCCAGAAGCACTGCTACAGCACCTCCACCTCAACCTAGCACAAGAAGGATGGGTGATGACATGAAGCTACCAACTTTTAGAGGAACAGGGATAGAAGACCCTGAGCAGCACTGGTTCCTATGTGAAGCCATTTGGACAATTAAGCAAATTAATGATGATGTTGTTAAACTGGTTCAATTAGCAACCACATTAAGAGAAAGAGCCTTAACTTGGTTCATGAAATACTCAGCAGCACAGAATAGGACGCTTGCTGATGTAAGAAATGCTATGATTAGAGAATTCAAGAAACCTAAATCGAAATCACAGTGTATAACAGAGCTCAAAGACATCAAACAGTTACCTACAGAGTTAGTATGGGACTTTGACCAGAAGTTCAAAGCCTTGATAGATCAAGTAAGCTTTGAGTTTGCACCACAGCAACATAAGGAATGGTTCATTGCTGCGCTGCTCCCACACATTAGACTTCCTCTTATGCAACAGAATCTTACTACTCAGGAACAAGCCCTAGAGATGGCTATGAAATTAGAAGCGTCACCAATTGCTGGAACAAGCAACGATGTTGCGCAGTTACAGAACCAATTAGCAAACTTAACCTTGCAAGTGCATGATATTAAGAAAGGCAAGGATGTTAAGGAAGAAATTTGGTGTACAAAATGTAAAGCGCAAGGTCATTCAAAGGACCATTGCCCCGTTTTCATAGAGTATATTGAAACTGGAGCACCTAACCCTCTACCACAGGCTCAGAGGCCTTGGTGCGAAATCTGTAGAACTAGAGGTCATAGACCACAAGAATGTCACTTACTTCAGAAATATGTATAAACTCCAAAGAATCTATATTGTAATTTCTGTAAATCAGTAGGCCACGATGAGAACAATTGTAGAGCATATGATCTTATGATAGAAAGAAAGCATGATGTTTATAGAGTACAATCAGAGACACAAGGACCCACAGCAGGTCCACAGTATGACCAAACTCGCGACGGCCGAGCAGGAAATTATAGGGGTCGCGGGCGCACAACAAATTTTGGCCGCGGAAGAGGACATATCACTTGTTATAATTGTGGAGCGCAAGGTCATTTTGCAAGGGATTGCCAAAATCCTACAACCATCTGCAGATACTGTAAGTCCTATGATCATGCCATTGAAGAATGCCCTCAGTTGATGGCTAAGATGCAAGCAAAGACGCCACAGGTCAATCAGAATATTCAGTTGATTGGAGCAGAAAAAAGAGAACCAGGCCCTACAGTTAATATAGTCACGCGCAGTGGAGCAACCACTGGTGCGCCAGAGATGGGAACTGGAAAGCAAGCGACTCAATGGGTGCGCCGCGCTAATATTAAACCAGCCCCACTTAATCTGCAGAAGAAAAAAGAAGCATTCAAGCAAGCTCAAGAGTATTTCTCAGATCTGAGAGCTTCAAGCTCTGTCGCAATTCCGCATAATGATATTAGATCACAAGTGCTAAGACAAGACAACCTGGTACAAGAACAAGCCACTACATCCGGAAGGCCTGATGAAGAGGATGCACTAGGTAGTGTCCATAATTTTTTGAGAAACTGCTTAAAGTTGTTGCGCAATGAAAAAGCAACTATGGAACTTCAACACCTATTGGATAAATGTCAACAATCTGCTTCGACGAACACACCGCAGCGTGCTGTTCACCAGATTGGGAGCCACACTAGAACTGGAAAAGAGATGAGGCTCACAGCGTAGATTGGCGCATTTGAAATGGACGAAGTCATCTTAGATCTAGGCTCAGAAGTTAATGTTCTCACCATGCAGACATGGGAACAGATGGGAAGCCCTCAACTTACAAGATCCCCCATCCAGCTAAGACTCGCGAATCAGCAACGAGTCTCTCCATTGGGCAGATTACCCAATGCACCTATTGATATCGAGGGAGTAAGAAGTTTTGCAGACTTTGAAGTAATCAAAATTCTGGATGATAGTAGACCTTACCCAGCACTTTTAGGCATAGACTGGGCATTTGATAATTTGGCTATCATTAATTTGAAGAAAAGACAGATGACCTTTGAGGATGACCAGATTAGGGTCATTGCACCGTTGATCCTATTCAAGGACCAAGGTATATAGAACCCATTCGGGTAGAAGACGAAGTGCGCCACATGGAAATTTTGTATCAGATGACTGCTAGTCAGAGTGACTATGTCAATCCCACAGCAGACGGTCATATCAGCTAGCGATGCGATAGTTCGTGCACATCAGACTCAGATGCAGGATTGGAAAACTGGCAGAATCGTTTACATGAGGTTTCTGCAAGACGTTGCGCCATGATGACTAAATCCATTCGATGGATTGGCACAGAACTGACTGATACCCCAATTTTTGATGGTTTAACTGACGTAAGCGAATTCATACATGCATATGAACAACAGCTTCCAAAACAGCAGCGCATACAGGCACTGGATGTAGCACTGCGCGCTACACCCGCAAGATGGTGGGGTGCGCATAAAGAGAATATTTACACATGGCAAGACTTTCGCAGATTGATACTGCGCAGATTTCAGGAAACTACAGCAGAAGTGTTGCGCAAATATGATGGACAGAGTGACCCCAGGTCACACGTTGAAACATGTATTCAGCAATGGTCAGATATTCCAGAAGATGAGTGGGTTCACCTATTCATCCATACATTGGATACAGTTCCCGGGAATTGGTACACTGAAACAGAATTGCGCAGAGGCACTATCACTTGGCCTCTTATGATAGAAAGTTTTCAACTTACCTTCATCTTTGAGTCAGAACATCCAAGCATTGACCATGCTCTAAAATGTATTAAAAAGAAGGTATTTGAACAATGTCCATTACCAGAATATTCCCAACCAGATTGGGCTGTCCAGATAGAACATGCCCTGGAATGCTATAATTTCACCACTAGAGAAGAGGACGATGATCCTCGCAACATCAATATTCCAGAATTAGAAGGGATGCGCAATGTTGAAGGTCCTCAGCTTGATATCCCTGCCATTACAGAACACATCAAGCTCAAAAAGATTAAGATTGGTACAGAAGCCGAACCCAAGTTCGCTTCTATAGGAGATTACTGGGATGATAAAACTGTTGGGCATATTTCAGATTTATTACAAGACTACCAAGATATCTTTCCCACCAAGTTCACATAAATGAAAGGCATCCTAGGAGACTTAGGAGTGATGCGCATACCTCTCAACGCAGACGCCAAGCCAGTAAAACAGCGCCCGTACAGATTGAATCCGCGATATAAAGAAAAAGTTAAAGAAGAAATTGATAAAATGCTCGCAGCAGGCATTATTGAGCCAGTAGAGGAAAGCGATTGGATTAGTATGGTTGTACAAGAGAAAAAGACAAAAGGCGAAATAAGAATTTGTGTGGACTTGCGCAAACTCAATGATGCATCAGCGCATGATCCATTTCCCACTCCTTTTACAGACGAAGTGCTTGATAACGTTGGAGGACAAGAGGCTTACTCCTTCACTGATGGCTTTTCAGGATACCATCAGATCAGAATCCATCCAGACGACCGCTATAAGACTACTTTTGCGACTGAATGGGGCTCATTCCAGTACACGGTAATGCCCTTTGGTCTTAAGAACACACCTGCTATCTTCTCTAGAGTCGTTGTTGCTGTTTTTAAAGAATTCATTCACAAGTTTTTAGAAGTCTACTTTGATGACTGGACTGTATTTGGTTTATTAAAGAATCATATAGGGAATCTGCGCATGATGTTAGAAAAATGTAGACAGCATCAGATTTCCCTTAACTTGAAAAAATGTATCTTCTGTGCTCCTTTTGGTATTTTGTTGGGTCATATTGTATGCAGACAAGGACTCGTGATGGATCCTGTGAAGGTTGCCATCATTGCTAATTTACCTGCGCCCAACTCAGTCAAGCAATTGCGTACTACATTGGGACATAAAGGATACTACAGAAAATTTATCAAAGGATATGCAAAGATCACAACACCTATGGAAAGATTGCTGAAAAAGGATTCGAAGTTCCAATGGACAGAAGAATGCCAACAAAGCTTGGATACACTTAAAGAAAAGATGATCACTGCGCCAATTCTAGTTTTCCCAGACTGGAGAAAACCCTTTCATGTTCATGTCAATGCTTCTTCCATAGCATTGGGGGTTGTGCTTACACAACCGGGAGAAGGAGGTATTGACCACCCGATTGCTTACTCCAGCAGAAAGCTATCCACAGCCGAGAAGAACTACACCACTACAGAAAGAGAAGGACTAGCTATGGTGTATGCCCTAGAGAAGTTCAGACACTACCTACTGGGCGCACATTTTAAAATGTATACTGACCACTCTACTTTGAAATATTTGGTCAATAAGCCAGTGTTAGGGGGAAGAATTTGCAGATGGCTACTGCTCTTCCAGGAGTATGATTTTGAGGTTATTGTAAAGCCAGGCAGATTGAATGCAGGACCTGACCACTTATCCAGGATAGAGTCAGGAGAGGAACCTACAAGTCTGGAGGACAATCTGCCTGATGCGCAGTTGTTTTTTATTCAAGCAGCAGACGAGTATTATTTCGATATTCTTGAGTTTCTCACTACCGGGCAAGCGCTCGCTGAGTTTACAATCCAGCAGAAGAAGCAACTTGTTGTCAAAGCCGCAGACTTCACTTTGATAGTAGGCCAGCTCTATAAGTTGGGCCCCGATGAAGTCTTGCACAGATGTATCTTACCGCATGAAAAAAGCTCTATCATCGCAGAAGCGCACTCAGGTACCACAGGAGGCCATTTCGCAGGAAAGACGACTGCGCAGAAGATCTTAGCTGCAGTTCTTTGGTGGCCGACACTGCACAAGGATACTAAGGAATTTTGCAAATGTTGCGATGTCTTCCAGAGAACAGGAAAACCCTCAAGGAGAGATGAAATGCCGCTAAGACCGCAGATAACACTGCGTGCTTTTGATAAATGGGCCATTGATTTTGTAGGACCTATCAACCCACCAGGAAAAAGAACCGGCGTGACATACATCATTACAGCTACTGAATACCTCACCAGATGGGCTGAGGCGAAGCCAGTTAAGAACTCCGACGCTGCCACTGCCGCGCAGTTCATTTTTGAGAACATTATCACTAGGTTTGGATGTCCAGTGATCCTCATGAGTGATCAGGGTACACATTTCCTCAATGAGACTATAGAGGCCCTTACTGAAGAATTCCAAATTAATCACCATAAGAGTACACCCTACCACCCTCAAGCTAATGGTACGGTGGAGGCATTCAATAAGATCCTTGAGAATGCCCTGACGAAGATCTGTAATCAACAAAGAGATGATTGGGACCTTAGAGTCACAGCTGTATTATGGGCTTACAGAACCACATGCAAGAAACTAACAGGCCACACACCTTTCAGTTTGGTGTATGGACAAGAAGCAGTTATGCCCATGGAATACATTGTTCCCAGTCTCAGAATTGCGCAAATTACAGAGATGGCAGATACTGATACCATGAGCGAAAGACTTTCACAATTGCTTGCCTTACAAGAAGACAGACTTTTAGCTGGATTTCATCAACAGGTACAGAAAGCAAGACAAAAAGCTTGGCATGACATGCACATTAAGAATAAACACTTTGAAGAAGGAGACTTGGTACTCCTCTATGATAGTAAATTCATCAAGTTTCCGGGCAAGTTTTGTGTACATTGGTTAGGCCCTTTTCGGGTGACAAAGATAACAGAAGGAGGAGCAGTTCAGCTTGTGAAGCTTAATGGAGAATTGCTACCTACAATGATCAACGGGAGTCGGCTCAAGCTTTATCGCGACGGCCACTCTGCCCTGTCGACTTAATATATTGCTAAAGAAGTGCAGATGTCCGGTGTAGTTGAAAGAGACATCGCATTGTCACAGTCTACACGGAAGCTGCGACACTTTCAGTTTCCGGCTTCCCGCGCAATTCCTTGAAACATCCGCGCATGTCGAATAAAATTTGTATTGAGCGAGCCTATAGCTGCGCTCTTGCGAAGTTTTCCCCGGGCCGTTGAACCGTCGGTCTTGCGGAGGTCCCTGTGTCAATTTGCCGCTTGAGGAATTCTCGGTGTGGACCCCTCCATACGCACAGTTACCTAAGCTGAAAGGGCCCGCCGAAAAATTTGAATTATAGTAGTTATGTAGCTGCGTCTGAGAATAAATGAAGGATAAGCCCGCCATTTAAGTATAGCCGCTCTGACGGATTCGGCTTGATCTCCGTAAGATTTGCATTTAACTCAGACGCCGAAATCTTTAGCTTCTCCTGGAAGGCTGTCAGAGCCTGTCCATCACAATAAATGCACCGTAGAGGCGAGGGGGATAGCAGGGTTGTCAACTCATGCATAGGCACCTACAGCTAGTAGCCCCACTTGCCCGCATTTACTGTCACCTTTAGCTATAAATACCCCACACTTGTATATTTTCGGGTTACTTTCCTCGAGTTGCATAGTCTTGTTTGAGAATCTAAGTTATTGTTTTCAGAGCCGAGTTGTGCAGAGTGTTTCCTTTGTTTTCAGCGTCCATATCCTACGTCGTTCCGCCGTTTGTCTGACCAAGTTCTTGTTCCCTATACCGGTTCACGACGGAGAACCTGTCAACTGAAGAGGTTGTTCGTTAATTCCTGCGTCGAGGCTTAGATTTCGGCATGACTACTCCGGTGACTGCCTCGACTTATGTACACCCTGGTTATAATGATCCCAGACAATCTCCGGGCACGAGAGCATCTCAGCAAAATCCAGAAGAGCCTGTTCCAGAGCCGTTGGCCACCATGGTAAATTATATTCCGCCGCGTCCAGATGATGCGCCAGAGGTACATATCCCGAAGAATGCAAAGTATCCGATTCCATTACCCCCACTACCGGCTGGTGTGCGACAAGAAGGGTCCCTGCTTGGACACCTTCCACTGGTCAAGTTCTCTGATTTCAACCTGGGAGACTATAAAACGTATCCTCAGTTTGCGCCAGATAGATATCTGACGGTAGTTCATAATCCCACCAGAAAGGTTGATGAGTTTATCCCAAAGGGGTTTGCAGCAAACTTGGAGAAGCCGGGTTTGTTGAACTTGTTGAAGCTACCGCACTTCGGGCGTAGCAACGAAGTCAATGCAGTTGTTAAGACGCTGCTATCCTGTGTTCATGGAGGTTACCTTTGGCTGGGGAGGCCAATTGATTTAAACGTTGATTTGATTCATCGCATCACCGGCCTATCTAAGGCTGGTAAGGATCCCAATATTCATTTTGTGGGAAAAGACAAGGATAGAAAATTGGCTGCACAGCTAGTGCAGAAATACAACTTAACAAGAGGAGGTCGGGCTTACGACCTCACTATAGTAGAGGACGAAGCACTTAGATTTACAGGAAGTCTGCTTGCAGGCAGACTTCTCACAAAGTGCAGATCGAAGGAAGTTACTGGAGCTGTCGTGGAGCTCGCCATCGCAGCTGCGGAGGGAGAACAATAAAACTGGTCCCTCTTCCTCCTCAATTCTTTCTTGGAAGACTGCCGGAACGTCCAAGACACCCCCGGTCAACTGTTTCATTTTTCTTGGATTTTAATTTTATGCGCTCTCGTCGGGTGGAAGGAGCCCCCGAACACTCAGTTCTTTCCGCGCCGCGCAGGAGAGGCTGCCGGAATCCGCTATGTTAACCTTTGGGAGTCTGCTAATCCCGCGAAGCGCAAGATGAACCGCGTTGTATTTTGTGAATACTACCATCTCCACAGAGATACCATTTAGGAAATGCCGAGACTGAGCGAGGAGACAACAAAAATATATGAAGGAAAGTTGGCCTTTACTACCGACCTGCACCAACTTTACCTCCGCCCCTGCGGCATTCAAGAGGAATGGGCCGTAGGCCTTTACAGGATGACCACCGAGGATGTTGAAGAAACTATCAAGTCCTGGTCCGATGAATGGAGGGAGGCCGCCGAAATCGCACCCGCGATGCCACCCCTCGCTGCGCAGGAGAAGGATAAGGGAAAGGAAGCCCCCGAGCAAAGAAGTGATGAAGGTTTGACAAAACCGGCGACCAAGAAACAAAAGGTGTCGCATCCCTCTAAGGCCATTCCCTCGGGGATCGACCAGTTTTTGAAAGAGCAATTTCACGAGCTGCGGACTGCACACGCCCACATCAGAAGTGCTTTGGACCTGCAGTTCGTAGAATTAAAAGGTCTCACAGGAAGAGTTGCGCAGACCCATGTGCCAGCATCTACTTCGCAGGGGCCACAAGTAGCTACAAGTACCAAGCGAGTTGAAGTACTTGGAGAAAGGCATACTGTCGTGCACATTCTGCCTACAAGCATGACACTTCCGGATTCGCTAGCTGCACTACAGGTAAGCGCAGTTGGGCCTGTTGAAATAAATTTGTCTTTAATTCCTATAGAGACTCTACAGCTAGTGCACGAGAAAGTTTCTGTTGAGCTGAGAGCTAGAGAGCTCTCTACCTTCCATGCAAACCAAAGACTGCAATCGCAGGAGATAGATCTGAAGGCAAGCCACAAGAATATCTCTGAAAAGCTCGCACTTTATGAGGCACAGGACATTGGCATAAGGAATGCAGTTGATGAAATTGCCCAGGAATTGCCAGCCTGCGAGATTCAACCAGACCTTCCTCTGGTTGAGAAAGTTCAAATTATTGGAGGAAGGGTGAAAACCCTGGAGCACGAGATTGTTGCTATGGCTGAAGACCATAGGACGCAGATCGCAGAGTTAGAAGCTCGTGTTGCAGTGCATTTAACGGATGATAGCCAAGAACAATTTGAAGCGCTGCGCAGAACTTCTGCACAGCTGAAGAGCAGAGCAGATGAAGCCGAGAACCTGATGAACCAAGCTATGGAGGCTTGGACGGAGCTTGATATGCTCCCTTTCAAAGTTGGTATTTTTGAACAAGTACAAGCCGCAGAACAGTCCCTAACTGTTCTGACCGAAGAAGCTAAGGCCTTAGAAGGCTTAGCAAAAATGAGGAAAATGAGTGAAGTGCGCAGAATCCAACAACAACTGCACAAACTCAGAAATGAAGATACCAAACTCACCAATAGCATTCAGCCATTCATGGATGAGTATGCTGACCTTGCTGCCCATATCGAGGCAAAGATCAAAGAAATTGCAGAATTTCAACAGGTGATTGATGGCACAACTAAAGAAGAAGCCACTGCAGAAATGGTGTAGACAGCTGTGGAATGTGTTGATGAAATGGACTCCGCTATTGCGCAGTGGAAGAAAACATTCGCGGAGACCCAAGCAAAAGCAGATGCACAAGTAAAGCGACCACACGCTAGTGCGAGTGGCTCGAGGGCGAGCCACAAGTAAATGTTAGGGGGCTGTTGGAGCCTAGGCCGCAGGTATGGTAAAGCTGCGAATTTTGAGGAAAAAGCACAAGTATTGAAGGAAAGTGCTTATTTTGAATAAACACCAAATTTTGGGTAGAAGGAAGACGGTGCGCAGTACGGTGCCAGATGGATGAGCTCAACGCAGGTTACGGACTGGAACTCGCGGAGCTCACGCGCACGTCATAGAAGAATGAATGTGGCTGAATAGAAAGCTCAGCTACCATAATAAATGAAGCGACAGAGTAGAGGGCTCAGCTACCCTCATTTAAGGCTAAGTACAGAAGTTATGGTTGCTCGGATCAAGGAGCAGCAACGGACCAAAGCATTGAAGGCAAAGGACAAGGCGCCCATACCCGCAATCTGCGCCGGAAGTCACGGAACCTGCAAGAAGCGGCGACATGACTACAAGCGACGCTTACAGTACACCTAGCCATGTGCGTGGTTAGGGTTTTTGGAGATTACTATTGGGAAAGGCCCATAGTTTTGTAAAGGTGCGACCGTCATGGCCACCTATATATATGTGTTAGTCAGTTAGCCAGCCTAGAGATGCTGAGTCGCAGGTTAGCTGTTTGAGATAAGCTAGCTAGTGGGTGGGTTGGTTACTTTGTATGAGCATTGTTTTCTACTGTGATGTTAGAAGACAAGAGTTAGAGCTGGGATAACCGTGAAGTTAATCCCCAAGTTGCAGACAGTCTGAGTTGACGTCTGAACTATTGTAATCTCCATAGAGGAAGAGACTAGATCGAGAGAAGGGCTCCCAACTGTGTGCGTGGAGTTTCCTGGAAAGATCTGAGGCTGCAGCTGTGTGCGCAGCATTATTGTATAAGTCCCCTTTGAGTTAATATATGAACACTCCCCGTGGACGTGGTTTCCTGAGGGGGTGCATTCTTTACGTCTTATTGTTATGGTAATGATCACGTGAATGCATGTTTGAGTTGTTATCTGTGTTTCTATGATTATTGCGTTATCTTTATGATTATGTTGAGTCTGTTTTCGAAGCTTCCTTGGTAACTATAATCGATAAGTGTCGAAGGATCTGTAGAACGCTGTCGCTACCGCGATAGAGGAATGCATTACTGCGCTGGGCGCACGGGCAGAAGAGATACATAGAGCGTCGACGCAGGGGAAAGTCACCTCGTGCGCCAGGACAGAGATGCCGCGTGGCTAGGCCGTTGAGCGAGAGTTCAGCGCAGCTACGCCGAGGGGTCTGCGGAAAAGTCAGGCAGTCCACTCTGAGGAATCGTCGAGAAAGAAAGAATAGTCTTCGCGTCTCCTAGGTTAAGGAAATCTGATTCCCTAGCCCCCCATAGCCACTTTGGGTGAGACCTCGAGCTGCTGCGCAGCTCGTTTCCGAGAGGGCCAGTGCGCCAAGGGGTTTTGTTGCTGCGCTTCATTAAAACCTGGGTCTGCCCAGAAAGCAGCCAACACCTGACAACATTGGTTTTGTTTTTAAAAGATAACATTTTACAAATTAATTATTTTTCTATGCACCTCCATGTACCACCACACCCCGATTTTGAAAAATGGCATCCTTCTCACTGCACACATCCCCATTTGCATCAATGTCCATGAACCCACAAAACCTGACAAATTAGTTCAAAAACCTTCAAGTTTTAACTGATCGTGAATTTAGAATGAAGATTGTTTGTGAGGACATCAGGTTTGCTACAAGCACTACTAGCTCATGGGTATGGATATTAAACTACAGGTGTTATTGGCCTCCTATTAACTCTCACCCACAACCTAGCGGATCTATAAATTATGGAGCTCACCTTAGTAAACTAGAACCACAACTAAATTGAGAAGTGTTAGATATGCATCTTGATAAGTGCACCAATAAAATATCATGGGTCTCAATCACTCCATTATATAAAACATCTATAGATGCTAATTCTCAACATCAACATCTACAGATGCTAATTCTTCATTTCTAATAGTAGGTTCAACACCCATAGTAAGACTGTAAGATACCATAGCCCCAGTTTCAACAGGAAACTCATTATTAGCATGCAATTCCAACTCAGATGATGGAAATTCATGAACTTAATCAGTTGTACATTATGTCTGCAAAAGCAAACTCTTGTCATTCTTAGCATCTACAACACTCTTTTCTCCATCAACATCTACAAATTCTCTCTTGTTACTTCTAGTAGTAATTTCAGCACCTGAAGGGAGACTGTAAACTGAAGTGGGTCCAGTATCAGCCTGCAAGCCATTATTAGATGAAAACTCTAAATTAGAAGATGGAACTTTGTGAACTTCAAGTGCAAGATCACTCATGTCACCATCAATATACAGAGATGCTCTCTTGTCACTATCAACGTCTCTTGTCACTATCAATGTATATGGAGACACTCTTTTCACTTCTAGTAGTTAAGTCACCCAAAGTCAGATTGTAAGCAGATTGTCACATTTTTAGTGGGGTTGACATGATGTTTTATTGGTTGGAGTAGATGGTTGAATGATTGTCAATGATGATGATGATTCCCTAGTATTTGATGATGTTATTACACATGCGTGGTTGAGAGACTTTCATTATGGTTTCCAAATTCCTCTAGTGGAAGCTATGAACCAACAAAGGAGGAAAGTTCATGTGCAAAGGTGATCATGATTTAGGGAAAATTCCATCAGCTTTTGTAGCAGAATTGGATTTTACAATTAGTCACAATACTAGACTAATTCAAAACATATTATATATAAATATGCTTCTAGACAACACACTAGGACTTAACTAATGTGTTGGGTTGAGGGATTTTGTAATTATGTGGACCACGTTGCCCTGTTGTCATCCATAATTTTTGGCATATTTTGTAGTTATTTGGAGGCATAGAAACCTTTTTAACAATCTATTAAAAAGGTCATTGATACCATTAGGATAAATAATTAAATAACAACATTCGGCAGGAAATCAGCCTTGGTAAACTTACTCATTCACTCACTCATGTCATGCACTCACTGCTTAGGTTTGTGTTTTAATGTGTCAATGACTATGTCTGTGACTTTAGAGAACCACTACAAGGCCCAAAACAAGGCCAACTAAAACGACAAACCAAGAAGAGGTTGATTTATGCATTGACATAGACAGGTGGCACTAGGAACACAATATGGAGAAACAATGAGTTAGGAAAAACATTTGCACCAAAGTACCACAATGGTTACTAATAAGAGAATATTTGACACAAGAGAATGCTATTAATTTTTAACAAGCGAGCTTGAAACAAACAAGCCTGGTGCAAGGGAGCACGAGGCAAGTGAGTGTAGAAGGTCAAAGCGGAATCCAGTGGGCCCATAACCCACAAGTAAACATGAAAATCTCTACTTGGACCGGAGGAAAAAATCATATCTATACTATCGATGATAATATGAGTTGGTTGGATTATATGCAAGACTGGAAACCTAGGTGGGAGTTGAGACATGCTGAAGTATTAGATGCTAACTTACAGGGATCTGATGCTTTTATTAGACTAGTGCCAAAACTCAGAAGAATGCCTATGGGATCCAGTATTGTACCAGAGATGATTTACAACAACTCCCTGAGAAAAGCAGCTGAATGCAAGCAATTGGTTAACTCACCTATACCATGATCTTAACTTAATCTCGACGGAGAGCTCTACACCTCACCCCGGGCTACGACTAGACCAACAATACTATTGTATTAACCAGATATGTTCTTTGCAAGCATGGCCACATCAAGATGCTAGTCTCCGGTTTCCAAGTACTACACACACTTATGAAAAATATAAAAAATTATGGTGGAAATTCTTGAGAAAAGAAAATACAGATAGAACATATTATACCATGCTAAATTTTGGACCTGAAATGACACATATCCATGAGGATCCTAGATGATTGGTCCCTGATTGGACTAGAGACTGGTGGCGGTCATTCGGCATCAACCTGACAGCATTAGATCCAGGTGCTATTTATAATCTAAAACAGGAAGTTGGAGAATCTCTCGAACAGGTCAAAGATATTTTGCAGAGAAAGCTTACTGAGTCTCAAATCCTTGGGTTCTACGTTAAAAATGAATGACAGTGGCTTGTCAAAACCCACATAGACGTCCACATGCATCAGAATAGACGCATGGTCCCGAGGTCTATTTATTCAAAGGCATGGGTGTTGAATCCAATGTCTTTCGAGAATTATATGGCCCCCCATACCTGATGAGTTGTAAATATCTCAAAAGTATTTGGCTATGAGTGGGGCCTGTCCATTCAAATTGTCATAAAGATTGAAAAGAAAGTCATAAAAACTTTTATACCTTACTTTTGAAAGCCATAAAAACTTTTAGATGTTTTCCAACACTTATATCTCTTGTTGATTTCACTTAAGTTAAGGTTTAAATTGTCAAGGATTTGAATGTTTGCATCAAGCACATGTGGTGTATAAGGGTTGTTTGAGGGTCTTACATAACATTCCCCACACATTTAATTGCAACTAACACATTGGTCCCGAATGTTGTTATTTAATTATTTATCCTAATGGTATCAATGACCTCTGTGATTTTGACTATCAAGTGCTGAGGTGGCATCCTTCGGTTGTTTGCTTGCCTGGGAGACTAGAGTGCTCCCCTTATTTGTCATATCTTATAGTTATTTGGAGGCATAGAAACCTTAATAATAGTCTATTAAAAAGGTCATTGACACCATTAGGATAAATAAATAAATAACAACATTTAGGAGGAAATCAGCCTTGGTACACTCAATAACTAGTCCTCAATAGCTGATGCTATCCAATTCTATAGCATGAAACAGTTCCAAAACCCCAAAATCAGCCCACTAGTCAACTAGCAAGAGATGATGCCCACATAGCTGACTTGTGATTATTAGGGTCACTTGTGCTAAAAGTTTGTATTGGAAGGCATGATGCCCAATTACTGCATATTGCACGAGTTTGTTGTATCCAGAGCAAATCCGATGAAAAGGTTCATACTTATCCAAACTCCACTCAACACACCCATGATTTCTTCTCTTAGCCTTTCCATACCTCAAATTTTGCAAGCGTCTCATGCTGTAAGAAGACGTGGATAGGCTTAATTTGCACCCAAAACTACCTCACATCCACAAAACTGGCCCAGAACTAAATGATGAGGCTGCTAGAAGGTGAAACGTGTCTGCTAATGTTCAAAACATTACCCATATATGTTTAATTACTATTGTAGCTTTTCATTATAGGGCCTAGAACTGCCCAGATGTGAGGTATAGGGAATGTTCATTGCCTTCCATTGTCCACAGGTGGCATGGGATGCCCAAAATTCATTTTACAACTAATAAAAAGGAAAAATCACACTTTAGACTCATGAATTAGTGATAGCTTACACAAGATTATTGCTAATTGTTGGTTTATTAATATTTGAGAAAACCCTAGTTCTTTGCATTGTAGGATTGGTGAAAAATCATTTGAGGAGTTGAATAGGTAAGGGACAACAGAGAGAAGTGTGGTTGAATCTGAAAGTACATTCTGGTAGCTATTACAGGAACCTATTTTTCATTAGAAAACCCACCCAGAACTTGTTTTACAGCTTTAGGAGCAAGTGAATTTACCATAAATAGTTAAGAGAGAAATTTGTGGAAATTAACCATGGGAGCATATATGAATAGGTATCTTCATAGGGTATTGAAGAACAAAACACTATAAGAAGATTTCATTAGTGATAAACCCTAGGTGTCACACTACTGTTTTTTTGGTTGCTTTGTATATATTCATATTCTCGAGTAGAAAAGGACTAAATTGAAATCCTCCATTTCGAAGGGTGTTTTTGCGGGACATAGTGAGTACTCCAAGGCTTATAGAGTAAAACACCAATGTTCAAAAGCCTCCTGAAACCAATACTTTTTCCTTGTCTACATTTGGCCTAGTTCTCTTGATGTTGTGTGTTACCCCCTTTTTGTGATTAATGTGTTTATCTTACATTACATGTCATTGGAAATTGTATTAGCACTTTGACCTAACTGGTAGTGTTGAAGTTTCTTCAACATAGTGACCGACTTGGGACTGCTCTCAGGTTGACTTTTTTTGGTTTGGTCCTCCTGCTTGGTTGATGGATATGCTCATTCTTGATTGAAATTTATTATTTGTTTAAAAAAAAAAAACCAATATAGTCGGAAAATCAATATACACATAATGTCTGAAAAGAGTCTTTGAAAATCAAATTTCTCATGGCCATTTGAGTGCCAATTTGCATGAATTTGAAATTTGCAACATGTGTAAGGTGTAATATTTCACCTAAGTTAGCTAATGTATTTTGCGTTCTCTGCTGTAGTATTTTACTGATTATTTGGTTAAGATGTATTCACATGAAACAGTTAAGAACACTACTGCAATGTACTCCTAAGTGGACCCTCTCACTATAGTTATGGTTTGTTGGGTTGATATAGTCAATTAATGTTTCTTAGTTGAGTGATTTTGCCAAATAGTTCACTAACAAATAGTTTTCATATGCATTAGCATAAAATACCAACATGTAAATTTTAAAAATGAAGGGTAGGATGCCAAAAATATGCCATTCAAAGAAAGAGGGTAGGCTGCCAATAATATGACCAGTAGTGTTGGAAGGACCAAAACTAGGTGATAGACTAGTTGACTTCCTTAATTTGTTGACCTCGGTTGTTTTGTTCTACCCACAAGAGAAAAAGAACCCCAAATATGCAAACTCAGTCCACAAAAGAGCTCATAGCCTACAGTGATGAATGTCGTGTTGTATGGACATCTTGTTATGGCACTGTAACTTGGTCTCTTCCTGCCACAAATAGTCCTCCCAATACCAAACAATTCATCTGAGATTTGTAACACTACATCCACTAGGGTTCAGCATGTCCCTCCTAAGACTCATATTTGAGGGAAGTAAATGTGTTTAACTAAGTAAATGTGTACTTTCAAAGAAGAGAGAAAGCACCGTCTTCTTTATTCTTGTTTTATGGCGTGTAGGTACCACCAAATAGGTATCTGTCATATCTATCTTCCTCAAGTGTTGATGAAGATATATTCCGAGAGGTTGAAAGTGAGTCGAGTTGTATTAGATCTACCAGTTTTATATCAACTAGATCTGAAAAGATAAGGAAAAGATTTCATAGACGCATGAAATATTTTATTGCCAACGGTGGGTCATGTAATTATGATGCTGAGAGCATAGGAAACACTGATTTTTCATTGAGGTATAAACATCTAGTGCAACGATGGGTACCTAATATGCTACCTCAAGTGGACACAGATTTCCTCATCAATGGGAGGATGTATCACATTGCTCCTTCGTCCTTACATGGATTGGGGCTATTTTCCATGGATGGAATAAAGGTCCGCTATGGCACTGTAACTGAATTGATGGATTATGTAGGACCACTATACAGATACAATAATTGGTTGATCTTGGTCAAATATACTCGAAGTATGAGGAGATATGGAGTTGCCACGAATTATATTCAAATAGCAGAAAACAATAAAAACAAAGGGACGACTATGTATACTGACGGGAGACCAAGAGCGTCCGGAAATGTTGCTGGATTTATAAATAGTACATGACCAGTGACAACAAATAAGCAACCAAATTGCGAATTCGAGGCACGCGAACATCATCATATATTTGTATGTGCAATAAAAACAATACTTGCAGGTGAAGAGTTGTTGATTGATTACAACTTAAATAGAATAGATGTGGCTTCTGCGGTCCAGGGGAACCGTGGACCATCAGAAACTATGCCTCATCAGGTAAATGCTAAATGTAGTAACTAAACATGACTACAATAACTGAATGTTTCATTTTTTTCTGTTAACATTCGATTTCCACTTTTTTCATTCTCTTTATTCATGCTTATTATGAATATTTCCATGTGATTACATGGTGATTACACTACTATGAATATCTCATTTTTGTTTATGATGCAATTATTGACTATTGACGTTTGTTTAGGGTGGAGGCAGTGGAAAGGAACATGCTGCTTCCACGGTCCAGGGTGACTGTGGAAGGTTAGAATCTACGCCTCGTCAGGTAAATGTTAAATATAGCAAATAAATATGACTACAATAACAAGATGTTCTGATTTTCACTGTTAGCATTTGCTTTTTCGGTAACATGTATCTTCTATTTCCGAGGTAAAAATAAATATTAATGCAATATCTCATTTTTGTTTATGTTACAATTATTTAGTATGAGGTAAACATTTATTTATTGATTTATTATGTCAGGGGGGCACCATTGGAAAGGAACCTGCTGCTTCCATGGTCGAGGGAGACCGTGGAAGGTCACACTCTGTGGCCCGTCAGGTAAGTGTTACGTACAATAACTAAATGTTTCAATTTAGTATGTTAACATTCAATGTCCACTACTGACATTCACATTATTCTGAGCTTATGATGGATTATTGGTTCATTTTTCTGACATTATGATGGACTACTGGTTCATTCAGGACCGTGGAAAGGCACATGTTGCTTCCACGGTGCCAGTTGATCGTGGACACTCATCGGCCATAACACCGCGTCAGGTAAGTGTTAGAGCATAATATTAACTTAATTTTCATTACAATATCAATATTCGAATGATGTTAAAATTATATTGCTTAATTTAATTTATTGTTTGATGAATTTAGTCACGTGCACCTGATCTGGGTGATGAGGGGTTTGAGGAAGATATTTTCTATTCCACTAAACCACTGCACACTTTTAGAACAGCCTTGAAAAAGGAAAACATAGAAATGCTTGCCTTGGCTCCCAAAAGGCCCTTGACATAAGAGAACAGGGCAAGGATTCAACAGTTGCAAGATGAAATACAATCTTATGAGGTAAGTGGCATCTTCACAATTTTTTTAAGCTATGACATGATTTCATATTTGATATTATGCTTTTTATTTTTCCAAGTGATCTAATAAACTAAATTTTATTGTTTGTAGGAATTTTTAAAACCCGTGACTAGATCAGAACCTGTTGAGACAGGTATAGGTATCAGTGATGGTCCAATGCAACAAAAAAGAAGCAATGTACCAATGAGGCTTTTTGCCACCCCTGCGGTTGGCCTCAAATCCATTGATAATGCAGGCACTGATGAGACAGGGCATGATGCCATGCCGGAGCATGATGCCATGCCAGGGCATGATGAGATGGAGCCTAGGACTCCACATGACTCTGGAGATGAACGTACTGTAGACGACCAGGAAACTTTTCCTGGAGCATCACGAGTTAAAAGCACCAGATCACTAGATCTCACATTTCTGGTGGATGACTCTTGTGTTCCTATCAAGGTTTAGAAGATTGCAGGTATTAATTAATTAATTTATTGATTTTAATCATGAAATTGAAATAGACATACATTGAAATCATTATAAATGAATGGATAACATGTTTTTGCAGGAAACAATGTCTTCTACAGGCATTTGAATGACAAAGCCTTGGAGCTGTTTGGCCCCACCATTCGCACATGGTGGAATAGCCAAGATAGAAATAAGAGAGATGAATTGATGGACCACATGGTCAACTTGTTCGGCAATACTTTCAACAGGAAAGTTGTTGCAAAGTTAGCCGGTGAGAATTTGAAATATACCAGGGCCCAATGTAGGGAAAGATTGCAAGCTGACCTCAAGCATGAGCACCCTCCCATGGTTCCGGAGAAAGAGTGAAAGGCACTCATAGATGATGCAAAGGAGAACTTGCTAAAAAAAAAAGGAAGACAACCACGGCCTGGTAAAGCAAGGTACAACATATATCATCTTTTTACTGAAATAAGCTCAATTATTTATTTCTTTTTTGTTTTAAATAAGATTTTTGATATCTAAGGTTTTTCAAAATTTTCATATATAGGCTACCTGACACCTCCAAAGCAACCAAGGCTAGAATGGAAAAGCACTAGCAACATATACTGGGCTAGGGTGGCTATAGAAAACTAAGAGCAAGAATCGTAAGTATTAAATGATTAATTGTTGGGAATATTTATTTAACAGTACCGAACAAATATCTGATTTTGATACTGGAAATTTTAAAATGTGTTATCATGCATTGCAAGGAAATACGTTCCAAGTTGTTGCCACCGAGGAAGACCTAAATCTTGGTTTCAAGTTTGGTTTTAAAAGTGTGGTTGAACATAGGAAAATCTTGGGGCAGAATCCAATCTCCCCAATGACGCAAATGCAAGTATATCACCAATTGTAGTATACTATTAAAGTCTATTCAGTAATTCTGATTATATCACCCATAACTAAAAATTTATGTTTGTTTTTAAGCAACAATGCAACCGCAGCAGTGAATCTAGTGGTACTCAGCAAGTACAAGTTGATGTTGGGATGAACATGTCCCATGATAGTGTGGAGCATAGTGTCCATTCTGGTATGTATGCTTTGGAAATAGAAATATCTACTGTGATTAGATATATATATTTCCTGACGTATACTTATAAATTTTCTTCTTTCAATGGAAGACCATGCAACTCGAGAGCATGAACTACAAGAGGAAGCAACTAGACCTCCAATTAACACCCCAGTTGTCACATCTACAGAGACTAGTAAAGAGAAATGTCGTAATTTTAATCAAAATAATGAAATATTTATTTCAATAATAATTCAACGCCATATATATATGCTCATTTTCGTTGTTGCAGTTCACACCCCTTCAAAACTGCCTCCATGCCCTACTCAGCGACGTACAAGAAGTGGCATAAATGAGGGCATGAAAACACAAACAATAATAGGAGATATCGCAATAAATACTGGGCCAATTGATGATTGTGATACCGTACTCGCAATTTTTTTCAATGCAAAAAAATCGAAATCAACGAAAAAGTAGATGCAACTTAAATTCATGACTTGTATTTTGATGGATATTGATGTTGTTATTATGAAACATTGTTAGTATGTAACATAGATAACTTTTATTTGGTATAGTTACGAGGTACTTATCTTTTATGTGATGCTCTTAGGAATTTTCCCATTTATATCTTTTATTTTCTTAGAATCTGAATTTTAAATTTTTTTGTCATCACAAGTCATTGTATGCTTGTTTATAATTATTTTGTATTTTAATATTCAAATTTTGTGTTTTCTCAGACATCATCACTCCTATATGTGCTGCATGTAGATATATTAGTCTGAAAATTTGGTTCTCTTTATATTAGATATATTAGATATGTTCATCATGACTTCGATGATCATCACTATTTATAATTTGATTACTCCCCATTACATCTCGAGGACCAACTTCAGCACAGGGACCACAGAGGAGTGTTGAAGTTGATAGAGATCAAATTTATGTTGTAAAATATTTTACTATTGCTTTAGCACTATTCAGAAATAGTACCACACTTCAGATCTGATTTTTGGTTAAATGTTGACGTGGAGATCTTCAATTATACCTATCTTATTGTTATATGATCAATATGTTTATTTTATCAACTGTTACTGAAAGAGATGAAAATTATGTTATAAAATTACTGCCCATTATATCTCGAGGACCAACTTCAGCACAGGGACCACAGAGGAGTGTTGAAGTTGTTAGAGATCAAAATTATGTTGTAAAATATTATACTGTTGCTTTAGCACTATTTAGAAATAGTACCACACTTCAGATCTGATTTTTGGTTAAATGTTGACGTGAAGATATTCAACTATACCTCTCTTATTGTTATATGATCAATATGTTTATTTTATCAACTGTTACTGAAAGAGATGAAAATTATGTTATAAGATTACTGCCCATTACATCTCGAGGACCAACTTCAGCACAGGGACCACAAAGGAGTGTTGAAGTTGATAGAGATCAAAATTATGTTAACACAGGTGGATTTTATTTTATATAGTACAAGGTACTTATCTGTTATGTGATTCTATCATGATTGCATAGAGAGAAATGAGAGATATTTTTATTTGGCAGCCCACCACCCTTCCTTATACTGTGATGATGAACTTTCAGGTTATATAGAACGGCTATACATTTGAGAGAGATATGACTGGTTGTACCTTCCCCACCTTGATTGAGCTATGATTGGTCTTTTGGTACCTTATCTTTCACTTGTGTTTAATGGGGTCATTTACCCTCCTTGAGTAACTTTTTTAAAAACACCTTGTTGAAGTTTTGCTCTTATAGAGTACTATGGTTGTTTGGACACATTTGGAGCATACCCTTGGTTCTAAGGGTCATGGGTCTTCTCCTACCCACACCTATGTTATGACCATTGTTTATATTTTCTTATTTTATGACCATTGTTTATATTTGTACCCAGACTTCAGATCTGATTTTTGGTTTAATGTTGACGTGGAGATCTGCAAGTATACCTCTCTTATTGTTATATGATCGGTATGTTTATTTTATTGCATGTTACTGATTGAGTTATTAAATACTTGTTGTACCTTCCCCACCTTGATTGAGTTATTATTGGACTTGTGGTACCTTGTCTTTGACTTGTGGTTAATGTGGTCAATTACCCTCCTTCATTTTTTTTATACCACCTTGTTGAATTTTTGGTCTTATAGAGTACTTGACTTTGATCACCTATGATCAGTTGTGGTGTGCTGATAATCACTTCTCTTCTGCTGAGACTTGGTTGAAGTTTATAATTTTTGTGAAATTATTTCTTTTGAGTTATGTACTGTGCTTGACTATGATTGACCTAATCAACACTAGTCACTTCTCTCTCTCTGGTTTGTACACACCCTCATGTAGGGTCAACTGGTTCCCAGAGAAGACTGGCCTCTCTGAGGCACAAACAGTCTTTTTTTAAAGTAACACTTCTGAGTATATTTTCAAGAATGGTTTCACACCCAGGTTGGTATCTTCAACTATATCTCTCTTTTTGTTATATGATATATATGTTTATTTTATTACATGTTACTGACTATTAGTTTATCGTTTTAGTTTGCTTGTCAGTGTAACTCATTATAATCTGTTGATATGGCAGTTTTGAATTTATCATACATTGTAAAATGTTGTTTAAGCCTTATGATTATTCAAAGGACACAAGGATGTGAAATCAGAGCTTGAAGAAGAACAATTTGCAAAGCATTGAAACATATTGATAGCATATTTGAAGGACTTGTGTTATAACTTGAAGACTGAGCCTATTCTTTGTGACCAAATTGAAGTTGAGTTTGAATAGTGTTATGGGACAACATCAGTGTTACCTATATGCATGTTGAATCAGAAGTAAAGAATAGTTTTTTACAACATATTTGTGCCATTAAAAGACAAAACTTGAAGTTGAAGAATTGATTGTTGAAAAGGGATAAGTATGAAAACTACTTGAACAATTATTTTTTGTGTTACTGCTTATCATAAAGACTTGGTAACCCAGACCTACCTTTCATAACTATTTATGGATGTAGGTGGCTTGTTTAGTGCTTAGAACTTCATTTGAATGCTGGAATAAGGCACATGAATTTCAACCCATAATATGTACTAACGTGTCCTACTCAAACTACTATTTTATAGAACCTATGGTACAATTGTGCAAGTTTTTGTCATCCTTCCTTTTAGGGAAACTTTGCAAATATGGTTGCAGTTGTAGGCAAAGTATGAGTGAGAGAATTTCAATCTCACTTCATATTACTTGGTTGAAATTCACTTGATACAATGCGCATATGTAATACCCCATTTTCACCCTTATGATATATTGGCTTTTAATGTAAATATTGTGTACATGCGATGTATGTTTTCCTAGCGTGGAGCTCAAGGCCAAGGCCCCACTAATGGATGCTCGAATTTTATTTAAATTGCAAGTATTATATAGTATGTTATCCATGTGTTGTTAATCCATGGAAATTGTAAAATGACGTAAATAAACATCATACAATAAAATACCAAAACTGGCTATGGAAGCAACGAATGAGAAAGGGGCAATGTGTATCCACTAGGGAGCGGTAAGGGGGTTGTGGGGATGAACCATATGCTTCCAAGTGTCATCTTGAGAACCCATTTGACTTTCCTTGTTGGTATTTAATTTTGTTGTAAGGAAGTTGTTGAAGAATTCAGTCCATGGCTTCAATATAGCATGGGCATCCCAGAAATTCATATGGCAGGTATGGGCTCTGTTTTTCTTGTACCACAAGTCACTCTACCTCATGGGAGTTGCTTCTTCCTCATTCCCATTCCATGGTGGAAGATCCCAGCTTCAGTTTTCATCCATTACACATGCCCAGCAGTGAGAAAAACTAGAAATTGCAACTTTGCAAGAACCCACGTTTTGAAGAGCCATAAACGCCCAGAATTAGTATTTGACAGCGAAATTCAATGGGGGATCCATAGATATGAAATTTGGGGCGAATTTGAGAGTATTAGATACCCCAAAATCCATTGGAAAACCCAGTTTTTATAGCCCAGAAAACCAGTGACGGAATTGAGTTACTGGATGACAAAATTGTGAGAAATCCAAGTGTGGATGTTTGAACAGAGGATTGGATTGCTTGAATCTAGCTTGAGATGTCTGTAGCTCTAGGGTTGAGATCACTGGCTTAGCATCCTCCTCATTTACTTACTGCATGCTTGATAAACCCAACAGTGTGTTGGCTTAGCATGGCTGTTTGAGTGAAACATTGGCTGTGAGTGAACCCATCTAGTTCCTCCTTAGTGGATACACAACCCAACTCGGGGGTGGTCTCTCGGCTGGAAGAATACAGGCTAGACAGAGACCTATGGTTGGGTGGAATGTTTCTCCCCCATAGCCAGTTGTTTGGACAGCTTCATCATAAAGATAAGTGTTCTATGTGGTTAAAGTATGATCATTCTGTGTTTTGTCCTATATGTTTAATTACTCATGTTACTTGGATGAAATGATTATCTTAAGTTAGTTGGCATGATGCTTGTGTATAGCATGAAAATGGGATTGATTATTATGTGATTGTTTCATTATTCTGCTTGGAAGAAATAGGCTGATGCATCTCCTTCTGCGTGTATGTTATTATGGTTAGTCCACTGTGTTTATTAATTGAGTTGTGTTAATTCTATGTTCTACAATGTCTTAATTAATGAATGTTGTTTATATGCTTAATGCATGATGAAACTGTGTGCATATATAGTGTTTAATTCCGCTGTGCTTGCTGAGTAAGAATATGTATGCACAAGTTTTATTTATCCATGCATTTCTTAGCATTTTGAATGGGGCTGAGATTGTCAATAAGCCCGGTAAGATTGGTCATGTTTCCTTCCATGGTTTGTAATGATGGAAGGGTATGTGACAGAGTGGTATCAGAGCCCATGTTGTAGCACTGGGGCTGCTTGGGCCAAATTCTGTGTTTGCAGGCGGATATCAGAAGGTTTTTAACACAGTATTGATGAAGTTTGGGTGGAATTTTGATTTGGGAAAATGGTAGAATCAAAGTTCTCAGGTGTGGCATAGAATCACACCATTGCATAGAGCTCTCCAAGAGATTTCCAATGGTACCAAAATTGCCTTATTTGGTTAAGGGACGAGGGAGATATGAGACCCGCAAGTGCACAGATTGCGTGCAAGTTGCGCACAGATTGCGCGCAAATTGCGCACAGGTTGCACACATATTGCATGCAGGTTGTGCACAAATTGCACGCAGGTTGTGTGCAGGTTGCGCGCAGGTTTCACACAGGTTGCGCAGGTGGCACACAGGTTGTGCAGGTGTTGTGCACAGATTGTGCGCAAGTTGTGCACAGGTGGTGCACAGGTTGTGCACAGGTTGAGCACAGACTGCGCAGGTGGTGTACAGGTTGCGCGCAGGTGGTGCAGGTGGCGCACAGGTTATGCAGGTGGCATACAAGTGGTGCACAGGTTGCACAGATGGTGCACAGGTTGTGCAGGTGGCACACAAGTGGTGCATAGGTTGCACAGATGGTGCACAGGTTGCAAAGGGAGTTAAAAAGGAAAAGTAGTCAAACCCATAAATTCATAAAAGATTAATGGTGCATCGGAACAGAGATCCACAAGTTGTTGAGTATTCCTTGTTATATGCACTAACTTCTTCCGGTAGAAACGTTTTCCTAATTCCTTCTAGATTTACTTCTAAAGGTGGCTGAAGTTTCTAGTTCATGATATTTTGCAACTATGTAAAAGTGCAGAATTTTTGGTAAAAAAGTCATTTTTGAAGTAATGTAATTCCACACCCAAAGTCAGAATGGAGCATGTGGATAGGCATTGGAAAGCTTATCCAATAGAGAACAATGTTCCATCACCAGAATTCGAATGAGGGTGTCATACACCATAGATTTGCAAAGCAGAAAAGTGCCAATAGATGTTTTGACAAATTGTTGTTGATATGGGCAATTTCTAGAATTGCATGCCTAGAAGTAGCAGAGACCATGAAATCGAACCAGCTATCTTGTGGAAGAGAAATATCATGCAAATATGAGGGATTGAAAAGGGAGAATTCCTTAACCCCTGTCTTGCTAACTGTATTTATATTTTATAATCTTTATGTACATAAAATTATGGCATGGGAATTCTGAAGATGCAAGAGATTAGATGAGTGGCATGGATATGCATTAGTTGACATATTAATAAACATTGCACAATGAAAAAGCAGATGTTTGTGCACACATATGATACTGCATATTGGAAAAATAGAGAGTTTTTACATATGCAATGAGCCACTTAAAATCCATGTGGTGGTTTCTAATAATTAGTTGTGTTCGCATTGGTTGTAGGACCAAAGAAAACCAGATCATGGCTAAGGATGTGGATGATGTTGTTGCATATGACCAACCACATTATGAGGAAAGGATGGTGCAGCAAATCTGTAATCATGAGGTTGGAAAAAGGACTGTGTAGCCTTGGTAAGAGGCCAACTGATCAGGTAACATCAAGCAATGCTAATGACAGCCATGCAGGTAATGGTTAATTGTGCTTAAATTGCATAAATGTTGAAAGAGGATTGGTGAGATCCCTTCAACTATGTTGATTTGGCTTGCATGTGGTATTGAGTGCCTGAATGTGAATGTCAACCTACCGAGTATGGTGAGGTGCGGGTAAGTAAAGGCAAGGAGCCTTGCGCCCTATAAGTTTCTTAGAAACCTCAATGCATTTATATAAAAAAATTACATCATGCCATTTGTGTATATTGGTTGTGAGTTTAACAACCAAAGAATGTAAAGACTTATAGTCACGTTGTGGTAGCACAT
This sequence comes from Larix kaempferi, assembly GCA_027924585.1. Classification (NCBI taxonomy): domain Eukaryota; kingdom Viridiplantae; phylum Streptophyta; class Pinopsida; order Pinales; family Pinaceae; genus Larix; species Larix kaempferi. Next base: position 29,143,482 of record BSBM01000232.1, read on the forward strand.
GCATATGAGACAACCATGGTTAGGCCATAATATGCTAGAATGCATAGTATTCATGGATTAATGCAAGTTTGCACTGAGGGGTTATGCATTAAGTGAATGCACATCAAAATATTATGTAAATGTTGTAAATGTGCATGCATATGTGTGGGTGCACATGTTGAGATGCATTGTGAGAATGCATGGTTGTGATATATATGTTTCAATGCAATTAGATAATCGATGAAATGGTGAACCATTGTTAATACTGAGACCATTTCATGAGATGTTGTGAATCCAGGAAAATGATTGCATAAAGAAGGTAGACATGTTGATGGGCTACAAAAGTGCTCTACTGGAAGGATAGAGTTACATAAAAAGAATTTGGCTGTGAAGTAATGAGTATTTACAGTTATATAAATTGCATGGGCAGTGTACCCGTGTCTTGCAATTTTATTATGATAATGATGCATATATAGATATGTATATGTTTCATTGCATTTCAAATGTTAACAAGCTGAAGGTGTTTGAATTATGGAATTTTATAATTTTGAAAATGCTTCAGTGACTGTTGCAACAATGAAATATTATATGCATGGAAACTTACAAGTGTTTGGCTGGCTGAAGTTTCTAATTACAAGTAGATTGTTCAAGGCATGGAAATGAGGGTAAGACCATGATGAAGGCTGGAATATACCATGTGAAAGAGACAAACCTCATTAGAAGGATCTCATGGCTGTGAAATAGTTTATGTGTAGAACAGATTGTCAATTCAGATTTGTACATCTCAGAATTGGAATTTTGCTAATAAATGACTAATGACTATTTGACTTATATAAAATGTGTCAGGGGGATATGCTGTAAGTGAATGCTCATGTATGGAAGCGGGCGTAAGACCATGATGGGCAGAGTGGTGTCACTTACAAGAGCCAAACAATATGACGCTAACCTTATGGTTGAAACAAATCAATTTCTGTAGGAGACAAAACTGTAAATTCATATTGAATTTAATTATTAGTTCCATTGATTGGTTATGAAACAATCAGGTTTGAATTTTAATGTTAAATGTTGTTGACTGTTTGGTTATTTAATAAGTGTTCCGGGAAGACACATTGCAGTAATACCAAGAGAGAGGGCCTGCAGAAGCCAAACTTCATGGGAAGGGATTCCATGATTTGGAAATGGGTTTCGGGTGAAACGCCATTAGACATTATTAATGTCTCATTCGCACTGCATGATTGGTGAACAACATGAGTGAGATGGTGAATACTATGTCAGAAGGACATATGAGGGTTATGGAATATAAAAGGAGTTGGGATGGCAAACCAAGGGACTGTCAACTCAAAGAAGGATCCCTCATTCCTCATAAGTGAAGAGAAACTACATCTGCAAAATGGATAAGTGTTCTGTAAACCCAGACTGATATATATCTATATCTATATATGTATATGGGCATCTCTAATTGTTAGAATTACTACGCAGAGCATATTCCATTTGTTTATATTATTCAGACTACTTGAAGTATGATTAGGACCTACATAGTTCACATCAGTGAGGAGTGCACACCTTTTTGATGTTGAGCTATGTTAGGGATGCCAATATTGACTACACCCTAAGGGAATGGACGCATTCTTGGTGTTTCAATGTTGGATAGTGAATGTTATGAAATATGTTTACAATTTCAGAGCAGCAATACTGATGAGCTTGCTTATCCATCTTGTGTTGTCAGCTTATACATATGCAAATTGTTGCTGCACATTAAAGGGAAAAGTAAAGAAAGGGTACTCAAGAGGACTGTATGAGCAGTGGTAACCTTTGTGCAGTATAAGTGGGTATTATGGGGCCATGCTAGCCTACAGTAAAAAAAAGTCACCTAAAGAGTTCCTAAAGGGAATCGCTGGTTTGCACAAGAGAAGGAGTGTCATCCTTGTGTGGGTGAAGAATTGTTATGCGCATTGAGGGGTTGTGACACATGTGAAAGGCTGATGCAAGCCTAAGGCAGAGTAGTAGAGCCTTGACCTATAATCGTCAGTGGCGCAGTTTCCTTCCATTGGCAGATGACCCAGACGGATGTGCTGGCTCGGCAATGGAGGGGGCCAACCAGGTATGGGACTGGTTGGGAACCACCAAATGCTTGGTAAACCCAGTCGACGTGAAGTTGTACTGGTTAGGGATTAACTATTTAATGTTTTGGAGCATCCTGCGTGCTGGCCGAACATACAAGATTATTTGATGTTTTGGAGTAGCCTGCATGCTGGCCGAACATCCAATATTATTTGATGTTTTGGAGCAGCCTGCGTGCTGGCTGAACATCCAAGATTATTTGATGTTTTGGAGCAGCCTGCGTGCTGGCTGAACATCCAAGATTATTTGATGTTTTGGAGCAACCTGCGTGTTGGCCAAACATCTAATATTATTTGATGTTGTGGAGCAGCTTGCATGCTAGCCGAACATCCAAGATTATTTGACTTTTTTTGGAGCAGCCTACGTGCTGGCCAAACATCCAAGATTATTTGATGTTGTGGAGCAGCCTACGTGCTATCCAAACATCCAAGTCCATAGGCAATCCCAAGGCTTGCAAAGCAAAGCAGGAACTTGTGGACCAGAGAGGAAACGCACAATGCAGATAAGTATTTGGTTATCTTGCAACGTCTTGCTTATTTAATATGAATATACATGTGTACATGATTTGGCCATGATTTCCTAAACTCTTGTTTAGAGATAAAACCTACGAAAATAAACTAAACATGTGAATTGATTCGATGTTTGAGTGTAGGTATTGCTAGAAGCAAGGACTATGAAAGCATCTTAAGGATGCATGTGATTGTCCTAAAAAGCTCAGCTTGTGCAGAAATGGATGATGGTGCTAGTGGACGTGTGGGGGTCCTAGCAGCTAAGGGTGTTTTGGATCTCCATGTGGAAAGGTTCCATGGTTGAGAGATCTGAGGTAGACCATAGACACTAAGTGTCATAGCCAAGAAGGGCAGGTCAAGCATTCACATTGAAGTGAAAGAGACTAGGAGCATGAAAACCACAGTGGTGGTGTGGGTTCCAGAATGGAACAAGACGAAGAGGAGAAAACTCTTACTGCTCTCTCTTTCCTTTTTATTGATGCATTTATAAAAACAAAAAATTGTTGAATGCATGTATAGCTAAAAGTAGAGTGTGTTTATTTGCTTGAAATAAATTGTGAATGCTGAAGTAGTTAATTCCCTGTGAAAGAATGAACATGAATGAGCTCATGTGCCTGTTGGGAAAGCATGAAAAGTATGAAAGTCTCATGGATAAAGCATGGAATACACATGTCAATTGGAAATTAATTGACTGATTTAATGTTTATATTATGCTTGGCCTAACATAAATTATAATGATGAATTTCACAGGTGGGAAAGTAAAATTGATTTGTGGCAGCTGTTGCAAAGCAAGTGTTGCTTGTAAGCAAAGTGAGAACCAATTGCGCATAAAGACCATGGCAGCAGACCATAGGCTGTTGGAATTAGCTGAAAGTCTTTTTCAAACAATTTCCAAGACCCACGAAAACCTTGGAGAGATGCTCAAGATACAGAAGAAGCAGAATGAGATGAACCACAAGGTTTTGCAGGACTCTAGTTGTCTGCAAAGGGAGGTAAAAAGCATTCTGGAAGTAATCAACAGTAGAGGAGACATTGGGTCAATGAAGAGGCATTCATCCAATCGGTCTATTAAGAAACGTTGCAGGCATTAAGACTCAAAGAAAATTGAGCAGGTAGAGAAGAAGCAACCACTGAAATGTTGGAAATGTGGAAGAAATCATTGCCACCGCAACTAACCAACAAAGGAATAGCAAGAGGATAGCAACCATAAAGTTTTTAGACTTGTGAATGAGCTGGAAGGTTAGAACCAGCAGGAGCAGTTCGTGGAAGCCAAAGGACTTGGTCCTGAAAGTTCAAAGTAAAGGATAGAGCGCAGGGCAGACTTGCAAAATGTTTTGAAAATTTTGGACAAGTGTAAATTGTACATGCATTCCTAAGTATTAGAACACAGAGGACGGTGTTATTCTAAGGGGGAGGGGATTGTAATACCCCATTTTGACCCTTAGGATATATTGGCTTTTAATGTAAATATTGTGTACATGCGGTGTATGTATTCCTAGCATGGAGCTCAAGGCTAAGGCCCCACTAGTGAATGCTCGGATTTTATTTAAATTGCAAGTATTAGATAGTATGTTATCCATGCTCTGTTAAGCCATGGAAATTGTAAAATGATGTAAATAAACATCATGCAATAAAATACCAAAACTGGCTATGGAAGAAACGAATGAGAAGGGGGCAATGTGTATCCACTAGGGAGTGGTAAGGGGATTGTGGGGATGAACCATATGCTTCCAAGTGTCATTTTGAGAACCCATTTGACTTTCCTTGCTGGCATTTAATTCTGTTGTAAGGAATTTGTTCAAGAATTCAGTCCATGGCTTCAATAAAGCATTGGCAGCCCAGAAATTCGTATGGCAGGTATGGGCTCTGTTTTTCTTGTACCGCAAGTCACTCTACCTCATGGGAGTTGCTTCTTCCTCATTCCCATTCCATGGTGGAAGATCCCAGCTTCAGTTTTCATACATTACACATGCTCAGCAGTGCGAAAAAACAGAAATCGCAACTTTGCAAGAACCCACATTTTGAAGAGCCATAAATGCCCAGAATTAGTATTTGACAGTGAAATCCAATGGGGGATCCATAGATATGAACCTTGGGGCGAATTTGAGAGTATTAAATACCCCGAAATCCATTGGAAAACCCAGTTTTTATAGCCCAGAAAACCAGTGACGGAATTGAGTTACTAGATGACAAAATTGTGAGAAATCCAAGTGTGGATGTTTGAACAGAGGATTGGATTGCTTGAATTTAGCTTGAGATGTCTGTAGCTCCGGGGTTGAGTTCACTGGCTTAGCATCCTCCTCATTTTCTTACTACATGCTTGATAAACCCAACTATGTGTTGGCTTAGCATGGTTGTTTGAGTGAAACCATGGCTGTGAGTGAGCCCATCTAGTTCCTCCTTAGTGGATACACAACCCAGCTCGAGGGTGGTCTCTTGGCTGAAAGAATACAGGATCGACAGAGACCTATGGTTGGGTGGAACGTTGCTCCCCCATAGCCAGTTGTTTCGATAGCTTCATCATAAAGATAAGTGTTCTATGTGGTTAAAGTATGATCATTCTGTGTTTTGTCCTATATGTTTAATTACTCATGTTACTTTGATGAAATGATTATCTTAAGTTAGTTGGCATTATGCTTGTGCATAGCATGAGAATGGGATTGATTATTATGTGATTGTTTCATTATTCTGCTTGGAAGAAATAGGCTTATGCATCTCCTTCTGCGTGTATGTTATTATGGTTATCTTGCTGTGTTTATTAATTGAGTTGTGTTAATTCTATGTTCTGCAATGTCTTAATTAATTACTGTTGTTTATATGCTGAATGCATGATGAAACTGTGTGCATATATAGTGTTTAATTCTGCCGTGCTTGCTGAGTATGAATATGTATGCACAAGTTTTATTTATCCATGCATTTCTTAGCATTTTGAATGGGGCCGAGATTGTCAATAAGCCCAGTAAGATTGGTCATGTTTCCTTCCATGGTTTGTAATGATGGAAGGGGACGTGATAGCATATTGATAGCACATAACAGGCCTCCTAGGCATCAATCATGGCTTGTCTTTCACAACCATCTACACATAATTATCCCCACGATACAAATATTAGCAACTTTTGGACCTTTTACAATTGCAAGTGCCTCGCTACTTTTCTCACATGGATGAGATGACAAGTGTCTCTAGGATATTTGTCCCTGGTGAAAGTATGTTCTGCAACTTCCCAATCAAAGGTTGATCTGTTGTTGGTCCTAGGTACTATTCTCCAGCTTTCCTTCTTTGTTGTACAAGTACTACACTTGAGCTCCTAGGATGCTTGAGTGATGATATAAATATTGCTTCTAGGAAGAATCAATAGGTTGTTGTTATCTCAAGCGCAATTGTCTAGAAGGGGAAATTCATAGTGCTCTTGCTAGATTGTATATGCTAGAAATTTTGGATCTTTCCAACAATAAATTGATAGGACAAGTTCCAGGTTCTTTGTCAAATATGATGAGTCTTACACCGCTGAATGTGTCAAACAATAGATTAATAGGCTTCCTTCCAAATTTTGGAAAAAAATTGCTTATTAAATCTTCAGGAAACTCTGGTCTCTGCGGTGGGAAATGTGTTTCTGCTCCTACCACTGCTGCAAAGAAAAAAGTCTCGACAATTTTGTTAATTGGAGTTGCTGTTGCAGGTGTTGTTTTTGCAATTGGGGCAGTTGCATTGTTCATTATGGCATGCAAATAATTTAAGTGTGATCATCGAATTCCAGAATTCGACTAGCCCGTAAGATTGAAGGCCATTTTATTCATCCAAATAGTATCCACAGGCTAAGGATTGACTTTGAAAAGGGTGTTGAAGCCACTCTAGATCCTGCAACTATCTTCCTAAAGAACAAGTTTAGTACCTATTACAAAGCTGTCATGCCTTCTGGCATTAGTTATTCTATGAATAAGCTCAACTGGAATGACAAAAGTTTCAAATCGGGAAACTACCGAACGTTTGGTGCAGAATTGAAGAAGCAGGGGAGGCTACGGCATCCCTAAATCTTGACACCATTGGAACATGTTCTAGACACAAATTGTGCTTACCTTTTCTATGAATATGCTCATAAAGGAAACCTCTTAGACTTCCTTCACACTAGTAATGTTTCTGTATTGGATTGGCCATCTCGTTGCAGCATTGCTAAAGGTGTAGTGCAAGGTTTTGGCAAGGTTTGGCTCAGTTGGATACGTCCCTCCAGGTATGCTCCAGCTGCTCATTTATGCCAAAAAATTACATGTTACAGAACATAGTGTTTTATAGTGTATTTTTAGCTGTCAGAGAGACCATACTGCAGATTTCTTCCCAATTGTAGCTCATTATGATTGTAGAGATGCTCAAATTTTGTACTAGTGTCTTCTACACATATTAATGTGGATCTACTTCACTGTGTTGCTTCTTTAAGTAGATCGAACCAAGATGTAGGCCTTGTTCTGCATTTGATATGCTACAGGGAAAAGTTGCTACAAGAACAATCCATGGATCCAATTACATTCCTCTCAATGTTCAATAATCTTAACTAATACCCAAGTCCATCAAGATGCTCCAAGGTACCAATTGAAAACCACAATGTGAAACGTCATACAATATGAGGTGTTACACTACCCTACTATTAATATGAAATAACATAATAATTTAATTAATGTCATCCATCTATCCTTGTGCCAATTCCTCCTGGTCTTATTCGGTAATGTCCCCATTGTCCTCCTAGTTTAGGAATAGCTCTATAGTGATTGGAATATGACCTTGGGTTTGTGGCCATAGAATTGTTGTTTGTCTACAACTTGATTAATACACAATGGAAACAATACCAAACTGCAATAGTCCACCAGTGTAACAAGACTATTATGGAATTTTCCTAGGAATTGTGTTTCTTTTCACTGTATCTTCAATTCAATGTTCTTGTTGCAAAAGTAGCTGCCAAAAAAAACCAAGGGCACAAAAATGCTCAAACAATAAAAATACCAAAAGAAACATAGCCCCAAAAGGTACAACATAAAACAACTTTGCATCCCAGATACATGCATGCAATAAGAAAATGCACGAAACAATTCCAGAAATGTGAAAACAGTTTATAGTGTGTTATTCTTCCTTCTCCATGGACAAATTTCCATCCTGTGTCATGTTGTGCTACACTTTTTTTGAATTTAGGTCAAATTTTCCATTGGACCATTGCCCAGCGGATGGATCCTACTTGGCGTTGGACTGAATTGTGGTAGTCTGGATTCATTCATAGTATGCTTACTAGAATAAAGCAATGTTTTACTCATGTCATCTACATAAGTAGCAGAGTCAACAATAACAGAGTTTTTGAAGATAGTCTTTGCACTTATTTCTTAAAATCTCACCTTTGCAAGATTAGTTGGAGTGGCATAGTTGTTGATGTGCCATTAGTAGATTCTACAGGTGCTTCAGCAGATGCCAAAACAACTTCAAGTCCATGTATGGATTTTTTGTTGTTGAGGGTGAGCCTCTTTTCCGCAATAACTTTAAAATATGGTGAACATAATGAGACAATTTTGCAGCTCACAAATAGATAGGTCTTCACCCTTTGAAGCAATTCTAGACATGTTCATAAGCTTCATGTATATGCCTACAACTGCTTTGCCTGTAGATTGTCCTTGAGCAAGCTTGAACTCAAGTAGCATTTTTCTATACTTTGGTATATCCATATTCTAATTCTTCACTGTTTGTGAACAGTTCTCAAATGCATTCACAAATTATGGTGCCCGCAAAAATATACTTCAGTGAATTCCTCAATTCTGCTCTTAGGTTTGTAGAGTTCCCGATGAATGATACAGCAAACTAAGTCAAATGCAACAACTGGTGAAGACTAGACTGAGGTCTAGGCTGATACCTTGTGATTTTACGTGCATTCAAATTTTTTTTTAAACACTTCCAAGTATCGTCGCTATATTGACGAAAATTAGTGTAGGCTATAGAAATTAGTTCCACGTATGTGCTGAACCTGCCACGAAAGTGTGTGAAACGATTCGTGGATACTGCAACGATGATTCATGGAACTATAAAAATGTTTCGACGCAGGTGTTGAACCTGCCACGAAAGATTGTGAAACGATGCGTGGATACTGCAACATTGATTCATGGAACTATAAAAATGTTTCCACGTAGGTGCCGAACCTGCCACAAAAGATTGTGAAACACTGCGTGGATACTACGACAATGATTCGTGGAACTATAAAAAAATTTCCATGCGAGTGCTGAACCTGCCACGAAAGATTGTGAAACACTGCGTGGATACTGCAACAATGATTCGTGGAACTATAAAAATTTTCCCACGCAGGTGTTGAACCTGCCACGAAAAATTGTGAAACGCTGCTTGGATACTGCGACAATGATTCGTGGAACTTTAAAAATGTTTCCATGCAGGTTCGAGGAACTTATAGAAGCGTTACGTCGATATAGCGATGAAACTTCATGGCAAGATTCATTTTCCATAGATCTGAGAACTGTTGTGTAGTTGACATGTGGCCACTATGAAGCATTTCTATTGCCACGACGAGGAATTTTCATCCATATATCCACGAATGTCGTTCCACGAAAAACTGAAACCCCAAACGTTGCAACAAGGATGAAAATTCGTGGCTATTACAATGAAAAATTGTGGCAAAATTGACCGTATGTACCAGTGAACACATAGCCAAGTAATACTTCACAATTCATCCAAGCCAATCCACAGTTGGGTTTATCAGGTTGCTAAGGAAATAGAAGGGAATGAATTTCTAATCTAATGAGCTCAACCATAGAGCTATTGGCACCTCTATAAGATCTAGCTAGCTTGGCACCCACAATACCTACACACCCAACACAATGAAGTATTCCCTTCACTACTACACAATCCCTCGGGCCATACCTGCCCTTCTAGTTCTCTTTAGGGTGTGCATAGAAGAGTAGCCAAAGCCCTTGATCTTTAATGAGGCTACACTCTCCACTAGGTTTATCAAGCAAATTCTGAATCCTCTTCTACTCTTGGTTTCTTAAACCCAAGTCAAGAAAAATCAAGGGATACATATAAACCAAGCCAAGGCTATATATCAAACACATAGATTTACACAATTGTTGAGGATGGCAAATGATTTTTAACTATGGGATGAACAAAATGAGATTTTCCATGGGTTTTCCCAAATCGTGGCACAACAAAAATGAATTATGGGATGGAGAAATAACCACATGGAAGAACATGATTTCTCCCACAGGTATGTGAACATTCAGATGGCCAAAAATGGCCTCTATGGAACCCCAAATCGATTTCCCCTCTTCCCCACCGTTATATAACACAAAAACGCCCTTCCCAGCTAGAAAAATGAAGGAAACCGCAACAAAAACATGGAGGAAAATGCCCAAGAAGCACAAACTGTGTGAGAGAGAAAATACCATGCATGAATAATGGCTTGGGGAGCAATTTTGTGGGTCCTTTATTTCCCAAGAAAAAAAAAACACGATTTTCAAAATTGATGACCTGCCCATACACGAAATTGGGTATCCATACCTCTCCATTCCTCAAAGCATTAACTACCTCAACCAACTCTTGGAAGAAATAAATGATTGGGTACAAAATTCAAAATGGGTAGTTGTTGGTTTATGAGTTCTCTCATTGACACTTGGCTTGACACTATTGGCTCAAGAGTTTGAATATTTTCCCTCCCTATTCCTTGTAAAAATCATGCCCCCATACTCTTGTTGCGTTGCATAGCTATTTGTGGGTATTTTTATTAAAATACATATTTGCATTTTCTATTGTTCCTTGCTAGCACGCGATACACACACATAGAGTTTTAATTGTTGATACGAGAGCAATAAATCGATGGTGGGGCCTTGACCTTGAGATCCTTGGGACGATTTTATAATGATATTACATCATTTACAATTTTACTGAAACGGTGTCAAAATCAGGATATTACACGAACTTCCCTTTTTAAAAAGAAATTCAATTAAATTTTAACATTAATGTTGATCGAGCATTCTATCTTTGATTCCAAACACAACATTTCAACCTTATACAAGTCCACCAATCTTAGTGATTTTAACATCCTACCAAAATATCCAAAGCTTCAAACCAACCTCATGTTTACAAAAAGGATAAGATGAAATCACTGGGATAAGACCTCATGCCAAAATAAAAGACCAAAGGAAATGCCATAGTGTAAGGTAAAGCTCAAGCAAAAATAGAAGACAAAGACATAATTCTAGGAGATTACATGGAGAATACAGAGCTTTGGTTTGCAACTATTATGGGTTTTTTTTAACACAAAGGTTATGTTGCAACATAAATAAAAAGTGCTAGAGGAATAAAATGAACTTAAAAGTTAAAATTTATTTATTGATAAAATAGGAAATACATAGCACCAAGATCAATTCGAAACTAGATGAGAATACTATTTATGATGACATTTTAACTCCCAAGATACACATAAGTATTCTCTTAATAATTTTGAGAAAATGTCAAGAGTTTTTCATTTTGAAAAAATAAAAATCCATCTGTAAGCCAGTTTGTTTAATAGCTAGAGAATTCCAACTATAAGTACTTTTATAGAAAATTCATGGCCACATATGGTGGTTTACAGTATCATTGAGAACAATGATACCCATAGCATAACTTTGTGTCACATTCCTCTGATTTCTAATTTATGGGGATGAACGCAACTTTTGCACATAATGCTCTTCTCTCTCCTTTTACCAATTTTCCAAGAGGAAATCATTAATATATGATTAAGAAACATTTTTTATAAAATGAACACACATAAATAAACTATAAAATTTTCTCACCCTTTTTTCATTGTAAATAAAATAGAAGTCGTCCTGAGGGCTTGATTCCTCTTCGAATTCAATGTGTCTTCTAACTTCAAACAAAGTCCAGTTTTCTTCCATGGACAATGTTTTGAAATGTGCACCATCCTTAAAAAATTCAATGGATATTAAAGGAGAATGGGTGTCATCATCATTGTCTTGCTCTATTGGCATCCAAATCCAATTTCCATTATCCCTTATTCACCTAAATTGTCAAAATTTAAAAGAAACATAGAGTTTTCCTTTTAATTGAATATATATAGGTTACAATCATGGTTGAAAAATAGTTAGAAAGTGATATCAAACATTGTGAAAATAAAGAGGAAAAAAAAATTGTAAAACATTACCTAAAACGAAGTGTTTATACACTCAACATGCATTTTAATTGCTCTCCATTCACAAGATGTATTCTTGTATCCCATCCAAAGTAAAATAAGTTACATAATAACATTTTCGAGGGGTTTGTGCAAACATACATCTTCTTAGTCATTCGAATTGAGTTCTCTTCCTTTAATACTTCAAAAAAAAAAAGTGGTAGGTGCATACCAAAACAATCACATGCACCACCCTTCTCTCGCATACCAAATTGAATCTCAAGAACTAATTTTGAGTGTATGCAATCAATTAATGTTGGATTAGAATTTGGTAAGCCAATTTCACGAAGCATGGGTAACTTGGATTCTTCAATCTGTCCAACCCTTTATTACTTGGAAGAAAGTAAGCATACTTTTAAAACCAAACCCCTTCTTCCCTCAATGTTTTGGTATTCTTTCCCTCATAGAGTATCTCCCCTATTTGTGAATGGAAAACACTTAGATTATTGGTCATAATTTCCATAGGTTTCCATTCTTCAAAGTTATAAATACACAAACTTGCATATAAAAATATAAACCACACATTAAAAATCCATTTAAGCTAGGGAATTCATATTTTATTACTCAAATACAAAATTAGTAAAACTCTTCAAGAATTATAAAATGACAAATCCTTACAATTTAGTTCAATTTGAGGAAAATATTTTTGTTGGGCAATAGACTCTTTTAGGATGTCCTTGTGCTAATGCACATGACCTATGAGCACCTTATCCACTTTTTCACCCATTTGGATCCTCTTAAATTCCCTTACTACACCTTTCCAATTAAAGTTATCGACACCCATTTATTACCCTAGCAGTAGAGAAATACTAGGACAATATATTACTGAGATTTACTGGTCTGTCCTGATCTTCCTTGCCAGGATTTATTTGCCAATACACTGGGATGATATTTTACATTCCTTCATGTTTATATTGATAAGCTATGACCCCTGTACCTTCTCTTTATAGGTCCAGACCAATTTAAATACCGTGGTATTTCTCTTGGGGAAGGAACTAGTAGTGTATAAAGAGGGTGGCTGAAGTATTTATTAAAGACCTGCCTTTAATAAAAAAATTAAACTTTTTATCTTGGTGAATAGCTTCAGAAATTGATTTTCCCTTGTGAATAGCTTCAGGCGAAGAACATGCTTGTGTTTATCTCGTGGTGTGGCATGATGGCTCGATCTCTGAGCGGATTGCTATGGCTTAATGGAATTCTACCCCTTTATAAGCGCACTAAAGAGATGCTACCCAGAGAATAAATAGGCGTGCACAACAAAAGTAAGTTAAAAATAAAAGCATGTATCTTTTTTTGTATCAGTTCACAAAGCATGTATATCTATCTTTGTGGGATCACTACCACTCTCTATTGGGCAACCCAGGGAACATGGAATCATTTTAAATTGTCCAAAGTTACAGGAGGATAATATATACAAAATACCTCTGCGAGCATCTCGCATATTAATGTTTTTGGGACACCAAGTACTCCCACTAGGAAAATTTTGTATGAACCAAACCATAAAGGAGAAATAAGATTATATCCTATCCAAAAAAGAACTGACAACGTAGCAGGGAGCAGATCAGACACATTTTATGGTTTCGGAAACCTATATGCCCTTACTTTGAGGTACAATATTTAAAATGTGTCCAGATCCTCAAAGGAAACCATAGTTGATGCTTGAGATCTTCTCTCCTGGAATACACTATCTATAGCTAGGTCTACTCGGATCTTTTTGGAAATTGAGGAGCCACGAATCAGGACCTCTTTCTCCCTGATCCCTCATGTCACCAAATCTGAGCAACTTATAAAATGATGGCATAGCATATTCATATTTCTCTTCCGAGTGACTTAAATAAATGGGCTCACATATGTTTCCTTTGGAAAGATAGAACTAATAAGTTCCCTTACATATCCAGCTGACCATCCCTCTACCTCACCAATCCCAATAAATAGCACATCATTCTCGTCTTTACTTTTATCCAATATCACTTTAATTCCAGTTCCAACTTCTCTAACTAAGCCCCTATAGATTCGTTCTTCAACATCTGCAACCTCTTTGATTGACATTAGCTCATAATGTTAAATCTTCCCTGTAGGAAGGAAACTCAATAAGCATGAAAAAGGAAAACCAATAGGATTGTCATAATCTACTGAGAGATGTAAACTTAATAACCCTATTGATACAGCTGCTTAACAGATTAAATCATGATATAACCATTATCTTTACTCGGAAAGACATAGGAGAATCTATTAGAATTGGGCTACAACAAGGAATGAATGTTGATAGTGACATGCTCCGTAGAATTATACATTCATGCTTTAGGGGCATGGAAGGGAAGGAAAAACTTGCGATTTGCATTAGCCGACGCAAGGGAATAAATAGTCTCTGTGCCAATTTCATGAATTTCCCCAACACAATAATGTGGGGAATCAACCAGGATGAGTTGTTAATTCGAGGAACAGATTTCAAAAGGAAGTTATGCCTCAACCTTGTAGCAAAGAAAATTATGTTAGGTAAACACCAAGGCGAATAGAGTCTTTGGAAGAAGCAGTAGTGAGAGAATGAGTTGCGTTGGCTGTGTTTTTGTATTCACCCTGGGAAAATCGCTCTTGGGATAAAGAAAAACCTGACAAAACATTCAATAAATTGAACCATGTTTAAAAGAGGGGGAGGATAATATTGGAGATCCGCCGAAATTACTACAATAAAAGAGGGTAAGTGTCATGTCCCAAATTTGGAATTGGGTCACAATGGCCTAATCACATTAGCCATATTCATTAGAGTTTGCAAAGTTGATGTTAAGGGTCAAATAATTGCCAAGGAGGAAAATTACTAGTTTCCTAGGTTTGGGGTGGAAGCTTTGGGATTTGGAATAATGGGGATAATAAATGATGTTTGAACATTAGAATGGCATAAATATTTAATAAAGGAGCTAAATAAATATATACAAGTGAAAATCAAAGTGGCATTTCATCATGAAGACACATGGAGGAAGTGGGACCCACATATGGCTAGATTTCCCCACTACATTTGGCATCATTCTCTCACCAATTCGAATTCAAGGTGAATGGTAACATAATTGGGGAAGTCCAAAAGGTATTATTCATGGCATAACTCATCCAAGGTCGAAATATAGAGGAAGAGTAACTCCCATGGAAGAGGAAGAGGCAATTTGGAGCTAGTGAGACACTTGGGCTAGATTCCCTAGCTCTATGACAACAATGATGAAGATGCTATGACACCTATGACACAAATCAGACCTGAAGGCTGACATATGACATATATGACATGTTAGGGCTAAAAATAGACTCCAAGAGGGCGCTCAAGGGTGTTAGGGCAGCTAAGATGCTTCCACATGTGATTTGGTGGAAGTGGGAGACTAAGAATTGTTGTACAAGTGGCATTCTTTGGAATCTCTTCCCAACTTGAGTTGGCATGAGTCTCTTGGAAGGAATTAGACCCATGGAAACCATTAGAACTTTATAAATGTCAATAACAAAGAAGGAAACCAGCTTTTGATCATTTGTAGAATTTGTAATTGCATTTGTGAAGAGGGAGAGCTAGTGGATGACTAGTTTCTTGCCTTAGCCAATTTCGAGGGTGAAAGATTCCCATCCAAGTTGGTAATTGGAAAGGCCATTCAGACCTTTCATTTGGAGCTTTAATGGAGTCTTTATTTGCAGGTGTAAGCTACAGGGCAGCTCATGGTTTCTTCTATTGCAGCTCACTCCTTCAACCATTTCCGGTTTTGATGGCATATTCTTGATCCTTGAGGGAGGGCGTTTTTGGTGAGCTATTGTACTCTTTGGGGAAGCTTTTAATGCCCCATTTATTTTGTAATATGAATTAAATACTCTTTTCTTCATCTCCAAAAAGTTTCAGGTCGAAATTCCAAGTAGAAATGTATAAATCTCATTTTTAATGGAAGAACAATGCCATTTCCCCACTACCTTGTTGTGAGCCAATGTATTGATGATGATTTCGAATGGATGGATGATTCTCTGATATATTTGTGGTCAATATAATTCCATGGATGTCTTCTACAAGTTTCATGTACTGTACTTGAACATTTGAAGTATTTTTACTTAGTTTAATTGCACTGGGAGAAGAAATAGTGCCATTTCCCCAAGGGTCGAATTGGTGATTTTTGCAGTTGAATGGGAGAGGGTTGGAACAGATATAATAATCAATTAATGGTGCACATGAGACCTTAATAACATCATTAATACATTCCCTACCTCTTTTCAGAAATTTGAGTGGCTTTGGAGGCATTTGGGAAGCCATTTTCAATACTTACCCCAGGGGGATTTGAACCCCAAATTACTAGTAAAATTGCATACTTGGTCCAGAATCTTAAGAGAGTTTGCAGAGGTATTTTGGTGGCCATATATCATCCATGAACATCATATTCAAGTCTTAATATCATTCATACACCTTCCTTGAAGATTTGAAGGCATTTGGAGTCAATTCGAGACATAGAGACCAATACTAGTCAAAGGCAAATTACTAGTAAAGTTCCCTACATTGGCCAGAATTGAAAGAGTATTTACAGAAGTATTTTAAAGGTCCAAAGGCATCCCTGAAACACATATTTATGTTCTAATATCATTCATATACCTTCTCAGAAGATTTGGGATCATTTGGGGCAAATTTGGGACCTAGAGATCCAAACTAGTCAAAGGTCGAACTAGGGAAAAAAGTGGAAAATTGCAATTTTAATAAAATTCTTAATAAGGGACATTACAGTGGTATCGGAGCATGATCTTGGCACCTGATGTGGTATAATATTCATGAGGACAATAATTCAGGTACCACCATTAGATATTGAAACCAAAAGTGCTTTTGTTGAAGAAAAAAAAAAGTAGGAGAAGAAGAGCAAATTTTTTGAGGAAACTATGACTAGGGATGAAAAGGGAGCCTCATATGATGGTGAGGAGCATATAAAAATTATGAAAACAATATTCGAAGATATGACCAAGCAAATTAAGGAAGGATTCGAATTGTTTTCTATCGAACTTGTGGAAAAAATTATTGATTTTAAGGAAACCAAGGGGCAAAATGCATCAGCTTGCTTGAAGGAGCAAAAGGAAGAGACATCACAAGATCATGAAGAAGATTCTATTGAAAATATGGAAGATCATTTCGAGACACCTTCTAGCTTAGACATGAACCAAAGAGCATCTACTGATGGATGCTTAAACTATGAAGGAGTACCTACTGATGGGTGCTCACACCTCTATGTTGGTGACATAGAGATCACGTTTGAAAGTGTTTCTACAAGTACAAGTTTCATTAAGCATGATAATGAAGACCTTGTAGCGGTTGAAGAAGAACCAAGATCAACTTCCCCATCACCACTTGAGCTTCATGAAGTTGGTCCAAGCAAAATTGAAGAAGATGAGGAGGTTCATTTGCAAGAGCCTCATTTTCTTGAAGGGTCCTTAAAGATGAATGAAAATAATATCCAAGAGTCCCTCAGCATTCTCCATGACACTCAAGAATTGGTGTCAAATTCTTGTTGGAGAGCTACTTCATTGGAGGAAACATCCTTCCTTGAAGACATGGAGAAGATTCAAAGAGCAATGTGCCACATCAAAGGTAATTTCATGTCTTTGCTTTTTGATAGAAACCATTTGTTTGAGCTTAATGAATTGTTACATGATGCATACTTGAAGAATAATGAGGATATTCATAAGCTCACAATTCAAAATGAGCAACTTCTTGAAAAGTTGCAAGATACTTGTTTTTCCTCCTATGTTTCAGATTGTCAAATGGTAGATTGTTTGGAGGATTCTCATGACATGGTGGATCATGAGAAATGTGGAAATTTGAATGTGCTTAATGTGTTTGAAGATGAACTTGAAGAGATCCAAAAACTTGATGTGGTGGAAGAGAAACTTGAATTGTCTCTTGATGAAGCTTATGCAATTTTTAAAGAAGAGCATGATTCCTCTACATTGGAATCAATCTATGACAAAGGTTTCCCACTTTTGAAGGAGCTGCATGATACTACCCACATGGATCCTTCCCATGATGAAACTCCTGAACTTTTTGATCATTTGGGTGAGTTAGTACATTCTCCTACATCCTACAATTCCATGTTTTGCAGTATTAGTCTCAATGAAGTATGGGTGAAAGGGTTCTTTTTTATGGTGCCACATGAGGAGTATGGAACTCTTAGATTTAACTTTTATGATGACATGGTTGGAGCACATTCTTATTCACATTTGCAGCAGCATCATTTGTCACTTTATGATGATTCACATCTACATGGATGCACCTATGATATGGATTTGAGTCACTTGAAGACTCATGGTTTTTCTTGCTCAACATTGGGTTCATTTGATGTTAGAGGAACTTCATCCAACACTTGGGTGAATAGATTTATGATGGGAGAACATTTTTGTTGGCAGCCACATACTTTGTTACATATTTATTATTCTCACATTCATGGATGTATGGGTGAGACTTCTTTGAGTCATTTGAAGTCTCCTTGTTTTTTCTGCTCATTATTTGGTTCAGATTTTAGTGGAGATTCTTCATTCACTTCTTCGATGGAAGAATACATAGCTGAATATTTTGATGCATATCATATCCTTTTGGAGCAGCTTTATAGGACATGGGATCCTCACCTATGTCATGGGAGCAGATTTGATTGGTCACTTGAAGCTTGTATGCACTTGGAAAACGGTGGTCTACTTGCTTGGAGGTATAAGCACTTTCATGATTCTTTGATGAAGCACCTCCTTGATATTAATTTTCATTATGTAGTTATGTACTTTGATGATATATATTTTGTACTCATGATGTTTGGAAGAATGCATACAAGAAAATGGGATCCAGGAATCCTCTTATATGATGGTATGGGTTGGAGAGCACTCTTAATTGTTCGGGTGCAATACAAGCAATGGGACCCTGGAATAATTTTTATCTCATTGGTTTCAAATTTTTTGGGGAAACAAGCAGTATGGGAGATGGATTTCCCCACTTAATGAAGTGATTTTTATCAGAGTAGTGCAGCAGCAAGCATGTTGGTTCCTCTCTAAAATATTCATGGAAACTCAAAGACTCAAGGTTTGGCAATTCAATGGCAACTTCAAAGAATTATACAGAAAGCAGGTTCTTCAACACCCATGTTTGAAATTGCTTGAGGACAAGCAATATTGGGAAGGGAGGATTTGTCATGTCCCAAATTTGGAATTGGGTCACAATGGCCTAATCACATTAGCCATATTCATTAGAGTTTGCAAAGTTGATGTTAAGGGTCAAATAATTGCCAAGGAGGAAAATTACTAGTTTCCTAGGTTTGGGGTGGAAGCTTTGGGATTTGGAATAATGGGGATAATAAATGATGTTTGAACATTAGAATGGCATAAATATTTAATAAAGGAGCTAAATAAATATATACAAGTGAAAATCAAAGTGGCATTTCATCATGAAGACACATGGAGGAAGTGGGACCCACATATGGCTAGATTTCCCCACTACATTTGGCATCATTCTCTCACCAATTCGAATTCAAGGTGAATGGTAACATAATTGGGGAAGTCCAAAAGGTATTATTCATGGCATAACTCATCCAAGGTCGAAATATAGAGGAAGAGTAACTCCCATGGAAGAGGAAGAGGCAATTTGGAGCTAGTGAGACACTTGGGCTAGATTCCCTAGCTCTATGACAACAATGATGAAGATGCTATGACACCTATGACACAAATCAGACCTGAAGGCTGACATATGACATATATGACATGTTAGGGCTAAAAATTGACTCCAAGAGGGCGCTCAAGGGTGTTAGGGCAGCTAATATGCTTCCACATGTGATTTGGTGGAAGTGGGAGACTAGGAATTGTTGTACAAGTGGCATTCTTTGGAATCTCTTCCCAACTTGAGTTGGCATGAGTCTCTTGGAAGGAATTCGACCCATGGAGGCCATTAGAACTTTATAAATGTCAATAACAAAGAAGGAAACCATCTTTTGATCATTTGTAGAATTTGTAATTGCATTTGTGAAGAGGGAGAGCTAGTGGATGACTAGTTTCTTGCCTTAGCCAATTTCGAGGGTGAAAGATTCCCATCCAAGTTGGTAATTGGAAAGGCCATTCAGACCTTTCATTTGGAGCTTTAATGGAGTCTTTATTTGCAGGTGTAAGCTACAGGGCAGCTCATGGTTTCTTCTATTGCAGCTCACTCCTTCAACCATTTCCGGTTTTGATGGCATATTCTTGATCCTTGAGGGAGGGCGTTTTTGGTGAGCTATTGTACTCTTTGGGGAAGCTTTTAATGCCCCATTTATTTTGTAATATGAATTAAATACTCTGTTCTTCATCTCCAAAAAGTTTCAGGTCGAAATTCCAAGTAGAAATGTATAAATCTCATTTTTAATGGAAGAACAATGCCATTTCCCCACTACCTTGTTGTGAGCCAATGTATTGATGATGATTTCGAATGGATGGATGATTCTATGATATATTTGTGGTCAATATAATTCCATGGATGTCTTCTACAAGTTTCATGTACTGTACTTGAACATTTGAAGTATTTTTACTTAGTTTAATTGCACTGGGAGAAGAAATAGTGCCATTTCCCCAAGGGTCGAATTGGTGATTTTTGCAGTTGAATGGGAGAGGGTTGGAACAGATATAATAATCAATTAATGGTGCACATGAGACCTTAATAACATCCTTAATACATTCCCTACCTCTTTTCAGAAATTTGAGTGGCTTTGGAGGCATTTGGGAAGCCATTTTCAATACTTACCCCAGGGGGATTTGAACCCCAAATTACTAGTAAAATTGCATACTTGGTCCAGAATCTTAAGAGAGTTTGCAGAGGTATTTTGGTGGCCATATATCATCCATGAACATCATATTCAAGTCTTAATATCATTCATACACCTTCCTTGAATATTTGAAGGCATTTGGAGTCAATTCGAGACATAGAGACCAATACTAGTCAAAGGCAAATTACTAGTAAAGTTCCCTACATTGGCCAGAATTGAAAGAGTATTTACAGAAGTATTTTAAAGGTCCAAAGGCATCCCTGAAACACATATTTATGTTCTAATATCATTCATATACCTTCTCAGAAGATTTGGGATCATTTGGGGCAAATTTGGGACCTAGAGATCCAAACTAGTCAAAGGTCGAACTAGGGAAAAAAGTGGAAAATTGCAATTTTAATAAAATTCTTAATAAGGGACATTACAGTAAGTAGCTAAAATTGAGGGTTCTGTTTACAAAATGCTCAGGGTGGTTCTGTTCTCCTTGTGGTGTTGCATGATGAATGGCCCGATTTAAGGACAACTTGTTTTTGCTCAATGGGATCCTGTCTAGTATATCTTCCTTGAACCACCTTACTTATTAATAAAATGATAGGATCAAGTAAGTAAGAAACTCAAAATTTCAATTGCAGTTTGATCGTAGTAAAAATTGATTCGTGTTAAATAAAGGGGGGCAGCTCGCAAAGCCTTTCTTCGTGGTTCTCGTGGTTAAAGCAACAACCCACACAGGGTTGTCAACAATCTGTAATAATGGGTATCTCACCCATGACCTTCAAAAACTTTGGCAACTTAACTAACAACCTCAACTAAGTAAAATCCCTCTTTATTATAGAATCTTTAAGCAAGATTAACATTATAATAAACTCCTTCTACTTGATAAAATCCAACAACCCTGTCCTTGTACTCTAATAATTCCCATTATCTGCAAACTTGGAATCAATCACTGATTCTATAATAGGTTTTGAATCTATCTCCATGGGATCTTGCCATACATGCTCTTTATATGCCTCCTTAGAACTAGAAGGTTCATCCAACTTTATTTTGGAATGTACAAGTGCCATAGGATTACCAAGCGACATGTAAAGGTCACCCTCTGGCACACCTCTAGCCAAAGTTCTTGAACTAGCTAGACTACAATCACTGGTGGTGCAATGTTTTCCTTCAAATGAAACTCTACACTGAAGATTTTCCATAAAATAAATTGGAAGAATATTCTTCTTCAAATAAAAAACAGATAGAAAATCATTCAACTCAAGAACATCACCTTATTACATTTGGAAGGAAATGGAGCCCAATCCTCTCATAGGATAAGTGGCATCATCACCAAACTCCACACTCATATCTCACTTTTTATCTTGATTGCTACTAAATGGCATCTTGTCACAAGTAACATGTCTAGATGCCCCACTGTCCACATACCATCCAACACTTGACACAATGTTAAGAGATAAGCAAGATACCACGAAGAAAGAAAGCTTCCAACTAAGAGGAACCTCCCTTTACTCCTGCTATAGTACTGGATGCAATCTATTTGGCCAGGGCCCCACTTCTTTTCCGAACACTTGTTGGAATAATGTCCCTTATTGTGACACCGGAAACAAATCACCTGACTAAAGTCCTTCTTTATTGTACTTGAACCTTCCTTATTAGCCTTTTTGTTTCCTTTCTTAATTTTATTCATCTTCCCAACTCAAGAAATTTCTTCTACTTTCCCTTATGACATGTTGCTTATGGTGTTTATTGCTTATGCATTTGATGATTATATGATTCATGTTCTTGCATGGGTTGACGGGAGTAAAGTATTGACTATCATCTAGGGTGATAGGAATACAGGGATTAGCTCATACGATACCAATGGTAATAGTAATATGAAGAAAGATAGTGGTGTAATTTACCTATACTTAGCTTGATCTTATATGGGAGGTATGGTTACCATACGAACACTAGATCAAAACATGTAGTACTATATCCATTCATTCCTTTATATGAGTAGAGTCATACAAAGCTTAGTATTCTACATAATCATGCTTAAGTTCATACATATAGATGTAATCCCTAATAGCTCTATCAGTATTGGTATAGATTTAAATCTCACTTGTATGTTTCCCTAAGTAATATCCATAATATATCGGTATCACTATTACCCCTAACGTATCAAAGGCTTATAGTACTCTTCATAATTACTGTGATTTATTTGTAATAGAAGTAATCACATGGGTATAGTACTTCTCTAATCAATGATACAAGCTTTATCCTTGTTCATTACGCCAAGCTATTGTTCCCCCTTATCTCCATATATAACATACAGGTATAATGATTACGCATGTTCCTATATATATGGCCCCTTATTTCCTTGTAATAACATATTACATAGGTTCATTCGGTTACCACAGTTGCCAATATAGTATAAACATGGCTAATAGGGTAGTATCACCATTGAACTAATACCATTGATTCACTTACATATCCCTATCTTATCTGAGTTATATAATGTGCTTATAAGAGCATCTTATGTACATAGACCCACTATAGATCCATATTCAATATAGGGGATGAATACACCTTATAAATGGGTGTTCACATGCTCATATCTCATGCATTTTACATAATAAGGTCAGCTTATTACTAATACGTGTCATTTACTCTATATCATTACTTATGGATATACAAGGAGCTTACATAAGCTTATACACACCAATGTTATAGTAGAATGGATTTATTAGCCGATGACCATGGGGAATAAGGATAAGCTAATACTATGCCTACTACACATGGTGCACCAGTAGAACCATAATGAACACAGCTGTTAGATTTGAACTAATAGTATTCCTATACGGTCTATTAGGGTCAATTGCTTACACTGCTTCAATAACCATTGTATAAGGATGATTTCAGTGCTAGTATTGATGATTACACAAGTTTTATTGCTAGTATGATTACAACATTATCTTTCCATAATAGCTTGATCACATAGCTATGATAAGAGTACTTATAATGATGAGTTAACAAAGGTTACTGTGGTTCTTATTCAGATATCACTATTACAGTGCTTTGATTACGCTTACTTGACTAGTGCTATAATTCAATAACAAGTAATATGACTAGTGAATTGCTTGTAATCGAATAGATATGGGAAACAACACTCTGCATGCTTAATCATAGTTAAAACCATTGCCTTTATATTACATAGTACTAGCTCAGTACTGGTCATTACTTGTAACATAGGATTATAACCTTTATTATGCAAATAGAAGTAAGCTATCTGTAATCTAAGAGTTAGACGTATAAGCTTTATATAGATATCTAATCCAGTCATTTAAGCTGCATATAAAAAAGGTTGAATAGCTGTAATCTATTGAATATGATGAATCCTTGTATTGCTTAAACTGGACAAGGTAATTTAAACCAATAGTAGTATCAGTAACAAGCTCATAGCTTGAAAAAAATAGTTGTATAAACTAAGATGAAGCTTTCCCATTGATTTGGAACTAATACCACAACTTCATGATATTGGAATAACTACTACTCATAATACACACATCATAAGCATTGCCCTAATTGATTACACTGATTAGGAGATCATTGCCTATTAAGCTTGTTCATTACTAACAGCTATAACCATGTATCGTTACCACCCTATCGTTATCTCTTAATTCGTATAGGATACTCATACGATCTACCTTTAAGCTGGAACTCGGTCATTGGTTATATAAGCTCAATGTAATTACCCTTAGTAATAGTGATAAGTTGGTACATGTGTGATTACCCTTAGTAATAGTGATAAGTTGGTACATGTGTTTACTTATTCAATGGGATTACTTGTCTATTATAATACAACCAATAGAAACCAGTATCAGTTAGAGATTGACCGATGACCTATGGGAAGAAGGGAAATAGATCACCTTTCACTATTGAAGCTGGGACTAACTCGACAACATATAAAAAACAACAGCTAATAACACTATTGCTAGGAACACACGCTAATGCGCACTTAGGAACAATGGGAAATGATGGAATTATATATATATTGGAACATCACTCATAGGTTATTTATTTCCTTCATGAAGTTCAGGATTAATTCCTGTGATTTTAGAATCTCACCAGTATTTAAATTTGTAGGATCTTCTAGCTAACCACTTGAGTACCCAATATTGATCATTATCGTGGTAAGGATGCACTATAATGTATATTTGGAATTGATGGTCCCTTGCCCCTATTATTGGAAAAATGTTGTGTCTGATTGTTTGACTTGATCTATCAATCATAATAGATTGAGAAGCCTCCTAGTTCAATTGTCTCTCAGGGACTATATGCGCCCTCATAAGTTGTTAGATCTCATTGTGACAGATATATCTGGTTTTTATTTGAAGGTACTTCTTTACTCCCTACAATAAATATTTAAGGCCTTCTACGCCTTCTTCCCTGCTTACTGATGTAATACAATACTAAAAGTGCCCTTCCTTATTTATGTCTCTCTAATCATCTAAGCTGACAATGAAAGAGGAAGAAGCAAAGGCATAGGTAGGGCCAGCTTATATTCATGTTCCTACTTACCCACCACCATCTCGCTCAGCATTCTTTCCATCCCCATAGTCAAAGGGGAAAAGAGAAGTGTTGAGCATTCTCATTCCATACTTACTTTTTTAGCACATACCATCAACTTACCCATACCAAGGTTGGAGGTTGAGACATACCAGGAAGCATAAGAACCCATCTGAAAGCCGAAAGGAAGAAAAGGTGGGGTTATCACCCAGACACATGAATGTTTTCTAAGGATTAATAATTTAGCTATATGTTGACTCCCTTATTAACCAACATAATATAGTGTTTTCCAACTTTTTGCATGGCTGTGTCAATGAAAAAGATTGGAATTAATGGATGGTACTTTTGTACTTGCAATAGTATTGTATTTATAACAAAATTTGAATTGATTTATTCCATTGTTCCTAGACTTTGCATTGAAGATGAATATTTTTTTTGCATGATGATTAAATCACATGTAGAACAACTATATTAGAGCAGTGGAAAAATGAAAAGGCCTTGTGAACAGAGCTCTTAATGATCTAGTAAGCTCTTTTTGCATCTTTTTATATTCTCTTAATACAAATGTTTTGTTAATTGTTGTGCTTTTAAATTATGTACTTGTTCAACAATATTGGTATTAATTTTTTTGCATGATGAAACAAGATGCAGATCAACAAAAATAATTGTCGCCACTTAATGTGCCGCAACTGTCAAAATTAGTGATGGTGCCCATGAAAGTACATTGGATGATAGTGAAAGTATTAGTGATCCTTGAATCGCTTCTATGGAATATGTAGTGGGTGCATCACTTGATGTTGCACAAAAATCCATGGATATATGTGGTGATAATCCGGATATTACAAAGGTGAGTGTTAAACATCAAAATATAATTGTTGTTCTTTTGGGAAAAAATGATTGCTTGCATTTTTTACTTTACTATTGAATGTTTAATATAGCATTAATTATCATACTTTTAATTAATGGTGTATAATTTTTTTGTAGAGCAATTACAAGAAAGGAACACAAAAAGGAAAAGACCATTTTGATAGTGATGATGATGAGGATGTGCATGAGGAAAAGGACATTCGAAGTGCTGCCAAAGTACATGAGGTGAGTGCAATAATATGTTAAATATGAAAATATAATTGTTGTTGTACCACTTTTCATATCTCAATATAATGATTTTATGATAGATATTTGAGTTTGATTACTGTTGTAACTTTGTTCATATTTTAATATAATGTGTTTATTTTGTTTTTGCATAAATTCATTCATAAAGTCATCCCATAGTATTTGTTGATCCATAGTTTGTGTTATTGTTGTTGGCACATATGCTTTGTAAGTCGCCCATGGTTTTGTTGATCCATAGTTTGTATTGGCCCATGGTTTTGACTCATAGTATTGGCACCTAGGCTTAGCATATAAATGTGTATTGAGTCCTATGAAGGCACCGTGAAGTTAATTGTATTGAGCTTGCTCAAAGGAGGTTGCCCCCTCAAAGTGGCATGTGATCAATATAAAAGTGATTCTAAGTTATGTTATTTCTGATATCTTGTGTATTTGCATTAATTAATTACTACAGGTTCTTCACATATGGTGTCAGAGCACTTTCTTGGGCTCGCTGGGTGAAATTTCTGTCAAATTTTTTTTCGCATCTGTCACAACTTCAGATCTAGGAATAATCCCTATCCGCTTAACTGTGGGAAATACTTGGGCATAATCCCTAAAAATCATTGTGAGGAGTACCACAGGAACCCCAAAGTAGATGGCCCATTGAGAGGACGTGCCAGCAAAAAGGGCAATGACCCCTACCTGATTGACTAGTTCCCACCCGTGAGGTAAACCAAGAGCTGTCGTTTGTGGCAAAGCGGTTATCAGTTTTACCTGAGCCATGGAGTGAGGGGTACTGCCCCAATACGCAAGCCGTTAGACAGCATTGGTAGCCGAGTGAAACACCTGAACTGTTAGGAAGCTGAACATACCTAGGGTACATATCTATTTTCAGCTGAACTGTTGTTGATCACTTCCACGCCATTGCAGATCCATTTATGTTTTTTCGCCATATATCCCTTGTTTTAACTCCGTTTCCTTTGAAACTTCTCTGACACCCCTGCAATCCCATTCTGCATATTTCATTCCTGAGGACCCTATCCCAAATTCCACTTCCCAATACCTGAAATCTCACATTTGTCTATTTTTAGGGTTTGCCATAACTTCTTCGATTTTTACCCGATCACCTTCAAATTTTACCACAGAGTTCATTTTCTAATTCTGCTTCTTTGTCCCTCTCTGCCAAATTTTCTCATTCTATCACCCCGCTTCTAAAATCCCCCTTTTTTGCTTTCTTGTCCTTTCGACAGTGTCCAAAATCTAGTCAAACCCCAATTATCCATCAAATTGTTTCCCCAATCCAAATTTCTTTTTACTAAATCAGCTTCTGTTTGTGTTTTTCTACCCATTCCACACAAAAAAAAAACCCTGGTTATGGTTGTCACCTGTGCAAGAGCACACACCATGGAGGAAGCACTTGTAGCCATCCAAACTAAACTTCAAGATCTGGATGAAAAAATTCTCAGCCTCCATCTTCAGCATTCAGCCATGAACAATAACCGACAGCCAGAATCTTTTGCAACCACCGGGTTCTCTTCTTCCAGCAATTTTCGTGGGTCGAAGCTTGATTTTTCTCGCTTCAATGGTATTGATCCGACTGGATGGATATACTGAGCAGAACAATATTTCAGCCTGCATAATACTTTTGACATCCAGAAAGTTCCACTTGCATCCTTTCATTTGGAACAGGAAGCCCTTCAATGGTACCATTGGTACATCAAAGCTCATCCCGAGCCAAACTGGACAGATTTTTGCCAACTCCTTTTGCCACGATTTGGTCCTAGTGATTTTGATGACTTCATGAGAGCACTCACTAAATTTCACCAAATTGGAACCATGAGAGAGTATTAGACAGAATTTGAGAAACTGGCCAATCACACAGAAGGATTGTCTGATGAATTCTACAGGAGTTGTTTTATCAGTGGTCTCAAGGATGAAATCCGCTCAAAGGTCAAAATGTTCTGTCCCAACACAATGATGGAAGTCCTAGGGTTGGCTAATTTGGAAGAGGACAAGATCACAGCTCAACAACGCTCCAAACCCACCTTTGTTCCCTTCAGAAATATGGGTTCCCAATGACCTCCCATCACGCCTGCTCCTCGACCAACTCATATCAAGCATTTGTCTGAAACAGAGATGCAGGCACGCCGAGAAAAAGGGATTTGTTATAATTATGATGATAAATTCACTCGGGGACATAGATGTGTTCAACAAAAGCTCTATCTCTTGGATGTGGATTCTCCGCCTGTCTCTGAACTTAGTGAAGAAGCCCTAGATACAATCGATGATCAGGTCGACATTCAACACCCGCCTGTTGACACCCCATCTCAAGATTACCCACCCGAGATCTCTCTCCATGCTGTAACAGGCGTCACCACCCCACAAACAATGCAGGTCAGGGGATACTTCAAGCAGCTCCCTCTTACCATACTCATTGATTCTGGTAGCACTCATAACTTCAATGACCCTCGGATTGCCAAATAGGCTAATTGTTTTGTCCATCCTTGCTCCAACTTTGAAGTCATGGTTGCCAATGGGGGAACCTTACCTTGCAAGGGGAAGTGTCACAATGTGCGTATCTCTATGGAATATTATAACTTGCGCTCTGACATGTTTGCCTTGTCCTTAGGGGGATGTGATGTGGTTTTGGGCATTCAATGGTTATGCACACTTGGCTCCATCTTATGGGATTTTGTTGAACTTTGGATGCAATTTTCAGTAAATGGTACACAACACAAATTTATAGGCTTACAACCAGGGTCTCTCCGCATCATCAGTTCACATCGCTTGGAAAAGATCCTTAAGAAAAATTCACATGGTGTCATTGCTCAGCTCCATTGCCTTCAGATGCACCCACCAACGGTCTCCACTACTTCCTTGGATAGATATGTAGGTGTCTTTGTTGCACCAGTGGGCTTGCTGCCTTCACGAGACCTTTCCGTTAAGCATTTAGCCGCATCTACATCTCAGCCGGACATGATGGCTATTTTGCATGCAGTACAGAAGTGGCAGCCATCCCTATTGGGGAATTATTTATGCATCAAGACTGATCTCCAGAGTCTGGAAAATTTCCTGGAACAACGGGTCTCCTCCCCGGCACACCTGAAATGGGTTATCCAACTCATGGGTTATGACTATGCGACCACTTACCAAAAGGGTAAGGACAATATGGTGGCAGATGCTCCTTCTCGCACATATTTGATGACCCAATTTCTCTTACAGCTATTTCTCTGCTTGTTCCAAATTGGTTGCAATCTGTTCAATGGGGCTATCTCTTCTATGAACTCCATGCTTCTTCATCAGCAGGGCACTCTAGGTTCCTCAAAATGTATGACCAGGAATAATGTAACTTCTTTTGGCTGGGACTGAAAATGACAATTCAACGGATGGTGGTTGACTGTGATACTTTCCAGGTCAACAAGGGTGAAACGACACTCCTTTCGGGACTACTCGAACCCTTGCCCATCCCTACACAGATTTGGACAACTATTTCTATGGATTTCCTAGACACGCTCCAGTGGTATAGTACCACATCTAAAAGGACACCATATGAAGCAGTCTCTAGACAGACACCGCCATTTCTTCTTCCATACACCGTCAGCAGCTCCTCAGTTCAGGCAATTGACTCAATTCTTCGAAACCGCGATCAACTTCTTCTCATTCTGTAGGAAAATCTTCACATGGCAAAAATCGACTGTAACAACAAGTCAATCAACACCATTCTATGTGCACTTTTCATGTCGCTGATATAGTTCTTCTTCATTTACAACCTTTCACGCAATCCTCCCTAAAACTCCAAAGGCGCCAGTGGCCCGAAATGCAACCCGAGGATGCTACAGGGGACCCACTCCTTCAGATTCTGCATCAATTTCCACGTCTAAAGCTTTGAGGACAAAGCTTTTTCTAAGGGAGAGGGGATGTTAGGAACCCATGTCTTTACTTTGTTAGTATATTGTTGTTGGATGCATATGCTTTGTAAGTTGTCCCGTAGTATTTGTTGATCCATAGTTTGTATTATTGTTGTTGGCGCATATGCTTTGTAAGTTGCCCATAGTTTTGTTGATCCATAGTTTGTATTGGCCCATGGTTTTGACTCATAGTATTGGCGCCTAGACTTAGTATATAAGTGTGTGTTGAGGCCTATGAAAGCACCGTGAAATTAATTGTATTGAGCTTGCTCAAAGGAAGTTGCCCCCTCGAAGTGGCATGTGATCAATATAAAAGTGATTCTGAGTTTTGTTATTTATGATATCTCGTGTATTTGCATTAATTAATTATTGCAAGTTCTTCACAGTAAAAGTTTTGGATCCGTATGATAATGTTGATGTGGGCATTGGATAGATTCACTCACTATCTCTTATACATGGAGTTAGTTTGATCGGATTGAGAGATGCCAATGTGAATATTTTAAAGGTCAAAAGTAACGTACCCCTTCCTTATAAATATAAAATAGATGGATGTGTCCATTTGAAAGAGAAGCAAGAAAGCTTCATACAATGGCCGCCACTAAAATATTTGTAAAAGATGGCATAATTGTTAAACAACTTGACCCACTAGTTCATGTTTGCTTTATGCAATAGTTTATTTGAATGTATGTTCATGGATCTCTTATTATGATGTACAATTTTCACTATAGTTTCTATTAGTTACAATCAATATATTGTTTTTACTAAAGTTACATTAATTTTAACATAAAATTTGTATTTTAAATAAGTTAGAAAAAAGAAATTACTGATTTATAATTGGACAATCACCTTGAATTGACTATTTTTTATCATTGCCGAGCATTAAAATAAATCAAAAAATAAATAAATAAATAAAATTTATGTTCAAACTTTACCACTATACAATTTCACTCTCCAATTTACCTTACATGGCAAGTAATCACCTGCTATTTTCGGGGAGTGCAACTTCGTATTAATGATCCAAGGATTTGGAGGGGCCTCGAGGTCATCCCCACCTTCTCTCGACTTGGCAATGGTCTCCACATTGATTTATGTGTGCATGAATTTATGTCTACATGACAGTTAATGCATGCCATCCACCTGTATGATGAACATCAGATCCACCTATGTGCTCTTCACCCTAAAACCTTTTGTTTGGACTCATTTCTTCATTTGCACGTACGAGAGAGTTCTATGCGAACTTGCATTGCTCCTCTGTTAAGCTCTAAGGGTTTTTTTTTTTTTTTTAACTAATTATTTATACTGAAATCTTTTATGTGCATACTTTAAGATTGCCATCTTGTACAAGAAAAAGATGTATGTAACGTTATCTTTGTTACTTTACAAATCAGATATTGCAGTTGTGCATTGTTTCTCATGATAATGTTATATTATGTTTTAGGTTTGTTGCAGGTTAATGGGAAAAGTATTGTATGGATTCTAGCTACCATTATAGTGTTAACCAAATTTGATCCACCATTCCAGTAGGCACACTCAGGTAAACTTATAACTCTTTTGCTTTGTTTCTAGATTTCATTGTTTCAGTATTTTTTGATCCACCATTCCAGTAGGCAGGCAGACTCAGGTAAACTTTTAACAATCAGGTAAACTTTTAACTCTTTTGCTTTGTTTCTAGATTTCATTACTTCAGTATTTTTTTGTGAAGATAGTGAGGAGAGATAATATTATTGATTTTAACTAAACTTATTATTTTATTAAAATGTCCACAATGCCAAGTAGTAGCCTGGACTGAAAAAGCTTGCATCCAACAAAAAATTCCAACATACAGTGAGTACGAGGCAAGATCCATGGCATAGTCCCAATAATTTTTGGATTACTCATTTGGAGAGAGAATAGAATAAAATATATTTTCGTAATTGCCCATGAGACCATGTCAGCCTATGAGACAAATTGTTACATCTTCTTAGTTCTGGCCTTACCAAAGATACTGCGGTTGTGGAGACATGGAGACGTCGACCTCTTTGCAGATATGAACCCTGACTTGAGTCTGGGTAAGCATATTGACATTTATATAGTTTTTGCTTTACTATTTCATATTGACGTTTAAATAGTTTTAGTTGTTACTAGTTCTAATTTTATTTTTACTGTGCATATTCTTGGCATTGGCTTCGAGCAGCCAAACATTCTGCCACGGTTGGCCTTTAAATATTCAATTCGAGGAATAAGTGATTTTTTAATAAAATATGAGTTCAAGGAATAAGTGATTTTTTAATAAAATATACATCATTAAGACAAAAAATGATAATATTATTCAAATTTCTTTTTGTGATTTGTGTGATTAAGAGAAGCTTATGGAAGAGGGTGAAATTTTCACTGCAAAATACTTAGAAGAAGCCCTGCAAAATATTCCAGTGTCCAGTCTTTCACGAGAGGTGATCATTCATTATACCTGCTCATTCACAGTACATCATATCACTTTTGTTGTTTGCTATAATTGTTTCAATTAGGCCTTAATTTGCAGATCGGGGACATTCTGGAATACTTATTTGCCAAGATTGGATGGAAGCAAGAAATTACATCGACGTTTTTGGACAGGACACTAAGAACAGGTATATCATTTCTCGTGGATGTATAATAGCATTTATAAAAATTCATAGAATATAAATTATTTTAATGGATTATAAAAATTTAGAGAACAGAAACTAATAAAGTTATCTATATATTTTTTAATGTTTTAATGTGGTAAAAAGAAAAGAAGTTTTTAAAGTTTTCTATATATTTTTTACAACATTTTTAATGTTGTAAAAAGAAAATAAGTTTTTAAAGTTATCTATATATTTTTAATGTCGTAAAAAGAAAAGAAGTTTTTTAATTTTAATGTTGTAAAAAGAAAAGAAGTTTTTAAAGTTATCTATATATTTTTTAATGTCGTAAAAAGAAAAGAAGTTTTTTAATGTTGTAAAAAGAAGTGAAGTTTTTAGCCTAAATTTGGAATGATTGGAACCCTGGGCTTTGACAAGGGAACCGTCAAAACTCACTATTGCCACCATTGAACCCTGGTAGTTACGTGTTTATGCATTGTTGGAATTATGTTGTTATCTATGATGAAATTCACAATATAAACATATAGGTTAATAATTGAGTAGGCATTTAAGTAATTTATTTCATCGAACATTAAGTACCAGACAAAATTATCATAAATTTGTAAATTAGAACTTATATGTAATGGTTTTTCTCCTCGAAACTATGCAAAACATCAATTTTCCGCGTACATTTATGACAAGTATATTTCGTTCTTGAGGTTTTCTTATATTTCGTGGTAGCCACAAAATATGTATAAAATGTTACTTTGTTAATTTGGGATAAATTTTTATTAACGATAAGTGGAAACAATTACATGGAAATATATAAATAATGAAGAAAATATATGATTACTTTGTTCCTATGCAAGGAAGGAGAAGTTAAGGTCCAAGTATATATGATTCAATACTTTGTGTTGTGTATAATAAACATTGATGAATCAATTCAATGTCAAAATTTGTTTATTTTACATAATTTGATAAGTTAAAAATAAATAAAAAACAAATATATTAAAGAGGTTTAAAACATTATAAAAAATAAATATATTATATATAAAAGTGAAAATATATTTCTATAATGCAATAAATATAATGATGTCATACTTAAAAAAATATGAAATTGTAGTAACAAAAATCACAAATGATGAACTTCATAATCAATGAAGGATGGGAGCAGCATAGTCCCTTATAGAAAATTTGAAAAATGATGGCTACACTTTTTGCATATCCTATCTCAAAACATACCCATTTGTAACTAATATTTAAAATTAGAAGACATGAAGTATTTATTATAAATAATTAGAGATTTTTTCTATAAAACATGAAATCCATTGTTTCAAAGTTAAAAGTAATAAAGTAAAAATTTATATTAAATATCAATCAAAAGTTGTATGAAATCATAAACTGAGAAGATGTTCATGATTTTAGCTCTTCAAAATTTACCTTTAGTTTAGCTCTTCAAAATTTACCTTAAAACTCACTCTTAGCATTTTGCATTTTAATTATACTATTTACTTGCTTTGTGGGTATGCCACACCTTCCTTAAAAATTAGCATTGACATTTTGCTTTTTAATTATACTTGTTACTTGCTTTGTAGGTGCACCACAACTTTAAAGAACAAAATCCACAAACTCTAAAAGATCATAAACTTGAAATTTTGGATCCACCAATGAAGGCTTATACATTTCTAAAGTGGTGATATAGGTATCAATGAAATTATCTATTTAACTAAAAGTAAATGCAGGTAAACGAAACAAAGACCCTTTATTCTTCCCCAAATCTCTCTTTTATGCAAATAATTCAAATTATTAATTAATTTTGCATTATTTTGCATAGGTGCCAAGTGGTCTCCATGCACTTAAATCTCCTAATTATACTTTATTAACTTAATAATGCTTTACTTATTAATGTATGTGTTTAAATTTTTCCCTCTTTTCTTCAATTTAATAAATATCTAATTTATCTGCTCGAGTTTGTAAAACCGACACACCTTCACTTGTGGGATGTTGTTTACCACCAAACACAGGAGTATCTCGCCTAACTAGAGATTCCTTAATCTTCAATGCTAAACCGTTAATATCAGCACGCACAAAGCAACCCCAATAATTTTCCACCTTCATGTGAACTATCTTGCGCGTCCCTTTGTTGCTGCAAACTGCCACCAATAGTCACCCAACTATCTCTGCTAATACCTCATGCTCCTAAATTGATCTACTTCCACCCCTTGCAACCCGCTCCCTGCTTGTCGTAGCTTGCTTGGCACACTCCTAGTATTTCCTCTTTCCAACACTTGGTTGAATTCTCTTCAATTCATCTGCACACTTCCTTTATACCTGGGCGTTGGAGTGAACGGGCGCTCAAGGCTCCGCCCTTGTGGCGCCCTCTCCACATGCTAAGTGTTTTTACGCCAACTTGCCTCTCGCATGTCTTCCTGGGTGCACACCCTTACTCGACACGCTCCAACCTGTGCCAAGTCGTCGTGCTTCCGTGGAGGTGTACCCAACCAACACAACCTCCCCCGCTATCTTGGTCATTTGTTTTCCTTGCTTTCCACGCAGAGACAGTTTGGTCATTTCATTAATATTCATTATTTGTTTTTGCATTAATTCACTAGGACTGGGACTAAGCTGCACGCAGCTCTTGTCTAAATATATGTGATCATCTTGCAATACTTTATCTAAATTGTGTTATATGATTTCATTTGATTTTATGTTATAATTGCATATTATTTTATTTTCTCATGATGTTGAATTAATCTTTTATCTTATGCTGATGTTGATTATTTTCTCATGATGTTGAATGAATCTTTTATCTTATGCTAATGTTGAGATTATTTCTCATGATGTTGAATGAATATTTTATCTTACGTTGATGTTGAGATTACTTTATTTTCTCATGTTTTTGAATAAATATTTTATCTTTTTTTCATGTTGTTGTTGATTTAATTGAATATTTTCATTGAAGTTTAATATTATGTTTATGAATGCATTACAAAATTTAATAAATTATTCAAATCATTATATAAATAATGAACATTTAGTAATGAAACAATAGTAATAAATATAATGATTGCAACTAATAAATAATATATAAATAAACCATTAATTGATGGAAATCAGTGAACCAAAATGACTAAATATATGACTAATTGATGGCAAATGATAATATAGGTGACTAAATCTATGACCAATGAGATGACAATAAATGACTATTATGGTTAAATAAATGCCCAACCAAAGCAATCAACGACTACAAAAAGGATTAAATATATGAGCATTAAATGGCAATTATGACTAAATAAATGACCAACTAACTGAAATCACTGACTATCATGACTAAATAAATGACCAATGAACAAGAATCAATGACTATTATGACTATATATATGACTAATTAACAACAATCAATGACTAACTATATGACCAATTAACAACAATCAATGATTAAATATATGACGAGCTGACGTAAATTTAATATTAACATGACTAAATTAATTACTTATTGACATCATAAATGACTAAATGACTATTTGAATGACTAAAAATATGACCAATTAACAACAATCAATGACTAAATAACAACCATCAACATGATTAAATAAATGACCAAATAAAAGCAATCAATGACTAAACAAATGACCAAATATACGAATAAATCCATCAATCAAACAACAAATAAATAACTAAAAAAATTTAGTCACATATTTAGTCGCATTATAAGTGACTGGCAATAAATAACTATTACTCACGTGACTAGCTTTAGTCATTTATATGCGATTTTTACTAGTTTTTTTGGTCATTTATCTCACTTTTTCTACTAGTGACCATTGATTAGCAAAAAGATCATTGGTTCAATTCCAACCATTTAGTCCCCCCCTTTAGTAAGCTTCATTAAATTAAACTTCGATAGTGCCCCTAAAGGCAATCTGAGGCTAGCAAGATTTGGAGGAGTATTCAGAAGTGAACAAGGAGAGATACTTTGGGTGTATGTAGGATTCCTATGTAAAGAAAGCAATAATGTTGCATAATTACATGCCCTATCTCAAGGATTTTAAATCATCCATTGACAAGGAATTTCAAAATTGATAGTAGAGGGGGACTTTAGGCTCATGATATACATGCTCACAAAACTCTGAAATGGTTTTCCTATCAACAAAATCTCTACCCACTGGTGATTAGAGGGGTGACTAAAATGATTAGCAGCTCTTTTGAACCAATCCTATTCCCTCACAAATGTGACGTTTGTTGGCTGTAACTATCTCTTTCTTTAACTAACTCGGGTTCTGCGTAGTTAGAGACCCAACAAAACCCCTTTTCACCGGTCCTTTCAATAACAACCTGTGAGCAAGATGAGTTCTCACCCAAGGCGAAGTTATGGGGGATTACATAATCAAGTTTCTGTAATCAGGTGATGCGCGGTTCTGGGACTGGCTCTGGCCAAGTTATCCTAACTTCGCATGTACCTCCAATACTACTGCGCACCTCGTAGTTACCACAATAAAGACTTCGCCGATTTAGTGTTACCTATGCAACTACGCATTCATCATATTCAAAATTACTTGCATATTCAAATATATGTGACCAACACTTAACATATTATTCTCATCAACCATACATGTGAAAATACATATAAAAGCATGAATCATTCATAAACATTCACATAAACAATCTCACAGATGCAATCACACAACACAAGTATTTACGTGGTTCACCCCCCAGATGGGAGCTACGTCCACGGGAACTATTGTTTATATTAATGGGAAGGGTCAACAGTTCCAGTCTATGCACACAGCTACAGACTCGTCTCTACAATGGGTCTCTGCACACACAGCTGCAGAGCCTCTTTCTCTCTTCGCTCTCTTACAATATTCAACCTAAATCTACAAAATCCAACACCAACTAAGACCCACCCTTCCCTATACAAAATTTTCTTTTTTATAGATTGTGCCCGAAGGTCACATCTTTACAATAGTTATGGGCCAAAACCCCATAGTACCCTTAAACCCCCAAAACAGTGTGGTTACCCCACTCACCATACTTTTCCATAACTTCTCAACTACTCCGCTTGTCCTCGGATGTCCTTTGCGTCGCTTCCTTAGCTCTGACGCTCTTCTGACAGCCACTTGCTCTGACCGCTTGACACTGAATATACCATGGTGTGTCCTTTGCACCATCCTATCTCTTTAATTCTTGTTCCTGTAGCTCGACAATCCATCGCTTCTTCCTTAACTTCTCAGCTACTCTGCTTGTCCTCGATTGTCCTTTGTGCCGCTTCCTTGGCTCTGACACTCTTCTGACAGCCGCTTGCTCTGACCGCTTGGCACTGAATGTACCATGGCGTGTCCTTTTCACCATCCCGTCTCTTTAATTCTTGTTCTTGTAGCTCGACAATCCGTCGCTTCTTCCTTAACTTCTCCAACTACTTCGTTGATCCTTAGTACTTCGCATTTACTAAGGGGACAAATCCTTATCTGCCACTTCGCTTCACTCCACACCCTTGTCACCTACCCAATTTTTTAGAATAATTATTTTCTACTATTATCATTTTTGCAAAAGTACTTTGTGATAAATTATAATTACAAGTTTTGTAATTATGACCAATTAGGTCAAAGATTAATGTAATGACTCATTATTATTATTTAATAAATAAAAATGGGAGACAAACACTCAAGAAAGCTGTTACAAGAGTGTCCACTGGCCCACTAGGAGGAATGGAAGCTACTAGAAGGACTGGGATAGATGGCAACATTTGCACTCTACCATTAGCTGTTGTTATGGGACAACTCCCCCTAATTTTGTGGCATTTCCCCGTCTAGGTGGAGGGAGGTGAGCAGGTAGCTCACTAATGACCAGTTAATTACAAAAAGACCTAGGCAGCCTATAAAAGGAAATTCGAATTGAGCAGGGAGCTCTTACAATGTTTTCTGCAGAAACATTTCCTCAAGGCATCAGGTGATGGCTAAGAGATTCGAATAGGGAGGCTATGGAGAGTGCAAGTGTAAGTCTGCAAATGTTATGAGAAGGACATACCAGAGGTGTTGGTGCTGGTCCAATTGCTTACTAAGCCTGTAAGGCTGGATAAAATTTCTTGCTGATGCAAGTAGAGATCCTAAGCTTCAGAACCTTCTTCCTCCTGGTGGACCAGTGGATAGGCTCGGGGGTCCTAAGGCAGACATCTTGGCTACTTGGGAGCAGTTTGGGTGGAACAGGCTTCTTGAGTGATTTGTTCCTCCCATCACACTCAGGTTCTATTCTTTTTGTGTTTTTCCAAATCACATGAATGATCTCAGAAAATGGCTTAGTAATGTTATTAATGATCAGTAGCAGTAAAATGTTAGATTCTAATTAATTTAAATTTGTTGAACTAATAAAATGACTCCTCTGCATTTTTCCCCATGCGTGAAGCTGAATCGTACTCTAGTACAGAGAGGTAGCATTAAATCTGTTCATTTAAAAGTGAAACCTAGCATGCATCTAAATACATAAACGCAAGAGACCGCCCATGCACAGAGTTATATTTCTATGCATCCTATATTTTAGCAGTTGTAGATTAGATCTCTGCATGCATTGTTTTCACTGTTCAAATCTGTATGCTGAAACAACATAACATAAACTAGTTATAGCAGTAGGTTCTTTTCTGACTTCTGAAGGTGAACATGGTGTTAACATCTAGGGTTTACTGATCATCAGTTATTTCTTCAAAAGAAACCAATATCCTGCATTCTGTTTAACCATTTACTCATTCTTTTATTTGTTATCTGAATCTAACTAACTTTTATAGAAATTATTGTCATCACTGTATTATTTTGTGCAAAAAAAGGAGTACTGTTTTGTTCATTCATTTTCTCCAGATGTCCAAATTGGACAAATACAGGGAGATAGAATTAAAATAGAAAAATTGTTATATTCATAAGCAATTAAATTAACTAACGAATGCACTGTCATTTTCTTGTTTCTGTATTATCAACTGTATGTGGCAGAATTTACATCACAGAATATCATGTTATTAAAAGCAAAGAAAAGAATAGCATTATTGAATTGACGGAGCAAAATACAGTATCTCTACACCCAAACCAAGGTTAACCTATTCTCATCATACTAATATTTACAAACATTTAACAGCTTCCAAATCAAATGTTTCATTACCATAGATGTCCTAATTGTAGAATCAAGATCTTTTATTCTTGTTTTCTTTAAACATCATTACAGAGCAGCAGACTTCATTAACATCGACAGCTACGGTTTAGCATTATCACAGTTGTATTCAAACAAAACCAACACCTTTTTATTATCGGCTTAACCCATGTATGCACAGATGCAATGTAAGCCAAGTAGATCATTATCGGCTTATAGCCACTATTTAGATAAACATCTTAAACATGCCTTTCATTCCTTGGAATAGAACTCAAAAATGAGAAGTTCAAAAACACCATACGTAAACATTAAACCCTAAACATTTATCATTTCCATTTAAAATTACGTTGGCAGCAACCTACAGATTGCCTCATTGATTACTGAGGGTTCCATTCCAAAACCCGTTCTTTTTACACTACTCAGTTATTGAAACAAAACCATAGTCAACATTTCTTTTCCACACTTGTTCTTCCATCGACTCAGAAGTGCCAAAACGACAGACATCAGAAGTTAAATGCCGTGAAATTCTTTGCAAAACGAGGGTTCAAACCCTATAAAGTTCGCCGAGCCAAAGGATGGCCAACCATACATTTAAGGAGTATTCACATCATCTACACTATCAAACAAAACATAAACAGTAACATTTTCCCAATGCTGCAGGCGAGGCAAAAGCCATTGCCGAGAAGACATACTTCCAACACCCTGCTCATCAAGTCCAATTCCAGGAGAACCACGAGGTAGGGCGTACCACCGAAGCTTACCGATGGGTTCGCTATATTTCTTCTCCCATTCAACTTTTCCAGCACCCTGCTGTTCGTCGAGAGCTACTTGCCAAACGACCACGCTCTGAGTTAAATATCAATCATGAAATAGTGGTGCATGCAACAAGAAAACTTTAAAAACCTTTGCAACTTTACAATACCTGAGTCTTGACTGAAGCTTGATGAAGCCATCCATCCATCCACTGCGAAGGAGAAGCACCCAACTCAAAGGCCACACTGTGTGATACCTTTTGAAACTTACAACCCGATTGAAACCCCAGACTTGCAAGTCACTTCAACGCCGCAATAGATGCACTCATCCAACCTGTGGATTGCCACACCTTTCAACTCCAAACTCGACCTCCATTGATAGCATTCACCTACAGTTTGAGGATTGCTGCCGGTATCAGGATCGAGCCCGAGGAAGGCTAGAAAAACATCAAAACCCTAAGTGCCTCTCGACCGATTGGCCTCACCACAAACCCTACCACCGAAACGAATGCCAAGAAACATTACAATATCCCATAAGTTACATTAGGGTTCTCTACAATCCCAATGCACAGCAATCAACAAGGGAGATCTAAGTTCCATGAGCCACGTTGGAGGGTGGTAGGTGCTATAATAACTCTCCCCTCCATCTCCCAAGCCACGTAGTTGCCAACTCTATTGACACCAGGGCAGGAGGCCCGTTACAACTCAGCCTCGACAAACCTTCTTACATGCTGGAGACCCTTCACAGCGTGCACGTAATATCTCCCTTAACACGGTGGCCAGGCGAATTGATTACAAACCTAATCATTTACTACACCCTTTTTTCCGTACACAGGCTTTACACAACGCCATCATTCCACCTGCCAATCATATGGATCAACGTTTAATTGCATCGACCTTATAAATTATATCAAGGTATAACATTCACCGGTAGCATATATTAAAGGTCTTATATGTTCCATTTAATCAATTATGAGCACACTCATAGCGTAAAAATATCCACCTAGGTCGCGTTCAATCCCAGGGTATGGATTGACTCCGCCCCAACTTAATATAAAATCATTATAAAGCTCTTAAAGCTTCGTTCACATCTTAAGTTATATGAATACACCCTTAGGGTATAGTTGCCCATAGAACCATCGCATACATTGCATGGTAGAGTATTAATGCATAATGCATCACCATTATAATTGCCCAGGTAATAGAGAACTAGAATCACCTTATCACTCTTTCTATGATATGCTTAGGACCATGTGTCCTTGTCCTAAACTTGTCACCGTTGAAATTTATAAAAGAATTATTTTAACAGTCGCAAGTCATTCATGGAATAATAACAAGTGAAGTCATAAACTCCTAATGAAGAACATTCACAACAATCACACTCTGAGATTGACATTTTCTGCAGTTGTTGAGATAGCCAAGTTCCTCTTACAAAATTGGAAGGAAACCATACCTGTAGCGTCGAAATCATAAGTTGTTTTTATTTTTATCACGGTTATTAAACACTTGTGAATTTTATCGCTATCTCTTACTTGCGAATATGCGCATGAAGGATGAGTACAATGATTTAGCTGAGTATCTAAGTAAGCCTCGGGGCACCTCGTGGGACCCCTTTCATCATCATCCAAAAAAATTAAACTGTTAGTACTTGTCGAGAAGAATTTTGTTTTCCAAATGCATCACAATTCTCAATCATTCCAGCACATAAATAAAGGACATAATCATTAATTGGATTCATGACGTGTCGCCGACACAATAGACCATCAGAAGACAAAAAGACACAGCAATTAAATTGTTCCTACCAAATGTCGCATTTATTAATTATTTATTTATTAAATATTATTATTTTCTGCATTTTACAAATATTAGCATTTAATGACGATTTAAAATTTTTTAAATTTTTATGAAAATATCGGGATGTTACAACCCTACTCCCGGGAATTGCGGAGTTGTTTCTCCCAAAACTGGCTGATGTTAGGCCTCGCCTAACTTGTACTTCTACCATCAAAATTTTCCTTTGACTTGGACTGCATCACCAAAACTGTGTCCACTTGGGCTGCGCCCAACAACGTTCAACCAATAAAGTGGCAAATCATCTTTCCAATGAGGGAGTGAATAAAGGCAATTGTGATCTTGATATTGGTTGGAAAGGGACTTATCCATCACCTCTAGCCACTGAATTTCTAATTATTTATTTTCATGACTACACCATGGACAGGGAGGAAGAGTACAAACCCCCGAATGGGGTGCTAGGGATGTGATATGGTAGCGGGCATGCTCTCCACCTAGAAAAGCCACCAGGCAATATTATGGAGGTAGGACAAGTGCATAGCAAATGATGGCATGGAGTAGGGAATTCAAACAATGGAATATGAGGATGGAATGGATGATCTTATGCAATTGGGTTCTCTATATTTGGTATCTCTCCTTGGCAATGTTGATTCCATGCTTAATCAAATGCTAGTAGTT
This sequence comes from Larix kaempferi, assembly GCA_027924585.1. NCBI lineage: Eukaryota > Viridiplantae > Streptophyta > Pinopsida > Pinales > Pinaceae > Larix > Larix kaempferi. The sequence continues at coordinate 29,186,532 of BSBM01000232.1, forward strand.
TCATTCATGGGCATTCAATTATCATGGTGGGTTATGATGGCTTGGATTGAAGGAGATGGGACTCAGTGAATGATGTCAAAGCCTGAACAGTTTGTTCGAGCAATAGATATGGGTCTCTTAGGTAAGGATTTTCCTTTCATTCTATTAATTGGATACTTTCCTCCTATCTTCATGTTGTCGGCACTATGTTTGGTGACTTTTTGTTGGAGGTTTGTCTCAGTTCTACAAATGTCTCACACTTCTTCCATTCATGCCCTAGCGAAATCCCCTCTTCCTCCATGAGATGAGTCTTTTGGTTTCTTCTCTTTGTGCCTATCATTTCATTCTCAACCCAATTTTTAGGACTATCCATGAAATGGCAGTAAAATGAAGGAGACAACACTGGAAGAGGGGAAGCAATACCAACTCTCAGCCAACGGTGTAGGTTAAGGCCAGTGAATCTATGGTCACCTATCTCAACCAAATTCCAACTCCAATTTGTGATAAAATCTCCAAGGCAGAGGCCTGGGTAAAAACCGATCAAGATTTCATCAAAGTAGAAGATATTGATACAGATATGAGTACATAGGTTCAAGACAAAAGATATACTCAAATTTGAGAAACAAAATATTACAAGATAGTAGCTCTCTACTGGTAGATTAAGTCTTAGTTGGGTAAGGTCTTTTTTGATAACCAGAAAGAAAGGAATGAAATTTTACTATAGATGGATGAATTATAGGAAGAAGGTAAGAAAATATAGGCCAAGCTTAACATTAAGGAATGAAATTTTACTATAGATGGATGAACTATAGAAAGAAAATAAGAAAATACAAGCCAAGCTTAACATTATTATCAAGAAAACTATAGGATTGGGCTTTGCTATTTCATCTCTTGCTTCAGCACTTGAATCCTCTCATGGGCGAGAGGTGCCTTTAATTCCTATTTATGATGACGAATTGAAAGATCAGTATAGCTACTTTGCATAATGACTTTTTGAATCCTATTTATCACATTAGCTCCTTCTTGTCAATGTATCAATGTTAGCAATACTTTTTAGTCCACCAATGACAAATTAGTGTTTTATGTGTGGTCTAATTTTCATTAGGGAAGACGTGAATGGTACTCTATAGATCATATATAAATTCTAATAGCTTTTAAAAAAAAAAACAATGTCCATAAATAAATGATAACATTTTATATCAATAATACTTTTTAAAAACAATATAAATAAATAAAAACAAATTTTTTTTCCAGCGAAAAAAACTACTATTGATATTCAAAATAGAATCAAATAGTACAATGATGTTCTTGATTCTTTGACCGAATCATTTACAAATGCTGACAAATACATACAGATGTTAACCAAGATGACTTCAAGATCCATCCCAAAAACATGAGGACCTCATAAGTTCAAATTGCCAAAAACTACCAACAAAACAACATATACCATATGAGACAGGTAACCAACGGTAGCAATTACCATACCAGTCCTTAATCAAAAAAGAAAGTGGATCCACTATCCAGAATAGAGTTGTCACACCATTCTTCCCATATCAAGTGCCCCTCCAATCTTGATAGATCCTGCTTGGATAATTTATCAGCAAGAGAGTTGTGCTCTCTCTATATATGTTCAAAAATGATATTCTGTTGTTTTTCAATCTCAAAAAGAGTACGGGAAGCCCAATGTCTCAGATTCATAACATTCAACATGAATTCACCTGAATCCCACTTGATTGTGACCAGTGAATCACCATAAACCTTGATATTAAACAATCCAAAAATGTTTGCAACTTTTAAAACACACCAAAGGGCCAAAAGCTCAGCTTTCATGTTGCTTCCAGAACCACAGTTAAGCCTACAGTGAAAAAGTGATCTTCATTCAGATATATAACACCCCCCACTGCGCACATCCCATATTGAGCTGCTCCATCGAAGAAAAGAATAGGCCAATCAACTATGAGAGAGAATTGGCTAACTTTGTCAATCTTCAATTTCTGGTTATCACCAACATATGATGTAAACATTTTTAGTGCAGTCAGACTGCAATACCTGACATCTAGAGGAACGTTTCTAAACATAGCACAATTTATGGTGAACCAAATTGCCCAAGAAATGCAAATGGCAATATTGAAATGTTGCTTGCAATTCCTATACCAGTTTAAGAGACAAGCATTATAATCTCCAACATCCCACTGTTGATTAAAATTCAGACTTTTGTCGACAAATTCCCAGCATTTTTGAGTGAAATGGCAATTGACGAATAAGTATTGATTTTTTTCAGCAGCATTGAAGCAGAGACTACAGACACTGAGACCAATCCATCCACGCTTGCCCAGGTTTTCCAATGTTTTTCAATTTATCTTGCAAGACTAACCAAGTAAAACATTTCAATTTTAATGGAATAGACCATTTCCATAACCTCTTGTACCACCAATCTTGTGGGAAAATATATTTGTCTTGTATGATTCTCTGATATGCAGATTTGGTGGTCACTTGTCCAGTAGAAGGGTTTCCTCCCCAAAAGAGTTGATCTGATTCATGATGCAATTTGACACCAGCTACACACAGCTTCATTGTATACATATCCCAAGTCCAAGCTAAGAAACCAGAGAGACCAAGCTCACTAGCAGTCATCCAAAAAGCTTTCCCATTGACACCATTTTTGCACACATGTATCTTGTTTAATGTAGTCAAACCTAAAACCTGAAGATACTAAATAATGTTAGAAGGTAGACATAAATCTTCATCCATCCCAATGATGGGATCTACACCAACCCGAATCCTCAAACCAGAGCCCACCTGCCAAATGGGATCATCTTTTATCCAATGGAAAACCTTCATAAAGCCCCGCCAAATGGGGGAAAAATTCCAGCTGGCCAGCTTTGGATTTCTAATCCAATGGTATATATCCATCTTAATATATTTGCTAAGAATAAGCCTAGACCAGAGAGTTCGACCAAAGATCCCCCTCCACATGCTTTTTAATCTAAGAGTAGAATTAAAAGCCTCAAGATCTTTAATGCCCCAACCTCCAAATCTAAATGGTCTAGATAATGTCTCAGCAACAACCATCGGAATTTTTGCACTAGCTGCATTCCCTGACCATAGGGAATTAAAGAAACAGCGCTTGATTGCTTTAATGATAAAAGCTGGAACTTCAAGTAAAGAAAACCAGTATACTGGAATGCTGGAAAGAATAGATTTTACAAGAATAAGTTTGCAACCAATAGGACCAATGGGCAATACGAGCTTCGATTTTCCTTAAGAGCCAGAACCAATCTTTAATAAGATAATTGTTTGGTTTTAGATTAAAACCCAGATATTTGAAACCTTGATCCAAGGGGCAACATTGATAAGGGAGCATTGTGCAAATATCTCTAAGATGATCATCATTCATAGAGAAATGATAAAAGTTGGATTTTGCAGAGCTAACCTTCATTCCCGAGGCTTTGCAAAAAGTCTAAATAATATCACTATATATTCTCCACTCATCCACAGTATCCAACCGGCCACTAATACATCATCTGCAAACAAAATGTGAGTGATCACACAATCCATTGACATGCTGATACCTGAAATTTGACCTCTATCCAAAGCTTGTTTAACTAATCTACTGAATCCATCCATAACTAAAATGAAGAGAAGGGGTGAAAGAGGACACCCTTGTCTAATCCCTTGAGAACAGCTGAAGAAATTTGACGGAGTACCATTTACAAGCACTACAATATTCATCGATGAGATACATGTCATTATCCACTTAATCACCACAGATGGAACCCCAATTCTGATAAGAATCAAGCGAAGGAAAGACCAATTAACTCTATCATAGGCTTTTTCCAAATCCATTTTGAGCAAGAGTGCTTTTTTCTTTTTTATCTTTATGTTGTGCATGAGTTCTTGAGCAATCCCAATAGCATCGTGAATCTGTCTCCCAGCTAAAAAACCAAATTGCTCTTTAGAGATGTATTCAGATAAAACTTGTTTCAATCTATCAGCAAGAATCTTTGAGATGAGCTTGTATAATAGGTTACACAAGGAAATCGGCCAATAATCACCAAAAGAAAGTGGATTGTTCTTTTTGGGAATCAAGGTAACAAAGGTAGAATTAAGTCCACCTGGAATATATCCATTTGTTCTAGAAACATTCACCAATTCCATAATTTCATGACCAAAAATATCAAAGAAATGAAGATAAAGCTCCACGGGCCAACCATCAGGGCTGGGGCTTTTGTCTTTTGCAAAAAAATGTAAAGTATGCTCAATATCTTCCAATGAGACCTCTTTTGGGAGACAACCTACTTCCTGTTCATTTATGAATCTCGGATAGAGAGAAGCCACTTTTATCTGATCTTGTAAACTACAATCATCAGGGTCTCTATGAATTTTACCAAAGTAGGAAGCTGCTTCAGCTTTAATGTCCTCTGTTAAATTTTGAGTATTAATTCACAATACTCTAGGATCTTTACTGAGAGAATAACATGTACAATATATCAATGCATAAAAATCATATCAAGCATGTCAAGCATCACAAGAATCAAAAGCAAGAGAGACAAGAGACACAGAGTTTCCGTGGGGAAAACCCTAAGGTGAAAAACCCCACAAATTCCTCAAAGATAGAGAGAGCAATGGCTCAACCAAAGTACAACCAAAATACACTGAGATAGTCTCCTAGTAGAAGATGATCCTCCTCCTCACTAGTGCGCCACTTTCTGAGTGAGAGAAGTATGAGTTTCCGAGTGATCCAAATAGAGATCTCCTGATCTCTATTTATACTAGTCTGTTTTCCCAGTGACCTTATGGGGCCGACTTGTCTAGTTAGGTATATCAACCATATAATATATATTTCAGGGCCGACCCCACACATGGTGGTCTAATAACCCTTCGCCAAGTACACACACTTGCGACACTTGTCAATACACATGACGACACTTCCTTATAGAGGAATAACACATCCTTATAAGGGTACAATAAATATATATGAAATACATAGATGAAATACATTCCGAAGTTACATATACATCAACACTCCCTCTTAACTAGGAAGGTATTTCTCGACATAGTTCTGCTATACAAGTCTTCTTCTCGGGATCATCGTCATCGATGCATCGTCATCATCATCATCACTGCTGCTGCTATCTCAACCAATCTCTGACTCTACTCGTCATAGGAAGTTCTACAGAGCCAGTCCTTTTTCATACTGGATGTAGTCCCACCACCTGCAGGTCTTCGTCATTACTGGCCATACTGTGAAATCCTCAGGACTTATTACATGCGTCACAAAACCTTGCAAGAGCATCCCAGGACTTATTACAGGCACACAACCCAACCTATCAGATCTCCCAGGGAGCTATTACATGTGACCCTACCACAAAACCTCGAAAGAGAATCCCAGGACTGATTACGAGCACATAGCTCAACCTATCCGATCTCCCAGGGAGCTATTATATGTGGTCACCACAAAACCTTGCAAGAGCATCCCAGGACTTATTACGGGAGTACATCCCAACCTATCGGATCTTCCAGGGCGATATTACATGTGGTCATGGCAAAACCTTGCAAGAGCATCCCAGGACTTATTACGAGCACACAGCTCAACCTATCGGATCTCCCAAGGCACTATTATATGCCATAGAACAAAACCTCGAAATAGCATCTGCCAGAAATCCCAGGGCCAAATTATATGCCATATGCAAAACCTTACAAGACTATCTGCAGATCTCCCAGGGCCAAATTATATGTCCTCCTAGAGCAAAACCTCAAAAGAGCATTTGTCAAATATCTCAGGGCCAGATTACATGCCATAGGAAAAACCTCGAAAGACTATCTGCAAATCTCCCAGGGCCAAATTATATGCTCATCTGCACAACCTGATCCACGGCCACAGAGTATCAACCTGATACTCACCATTCATCATTCTGATGTATACATGATCATCCTGATCATCATCACTGCAACATCCTGCTGCATGTCATCTAGAGCAACATCCTGAAGCTCGTCATCCATGATCATCCTGATCATATAATGCATCTACCTGATGCATACCAAGTATCTACTTGATACATATCATCATACATGATCCACCTGATCATACAATGTATCCACCTGATACAAATACAAAAACATGATCCACCTGATAATACCTGATACATATCAACATACATGATCTACCTGATCATACACAGTATCCACCTGATACATATACAGATACATGGTCCAAGCATCCAACATTATGCATATACAAATGATCCTACTGATCATATCCAGCATCCAACATGATGTGTACATACATATACATATAAATGATCCAATTGATCATATCCAGCATCCAACATGATGCGTACATATATATACATATAAATAATCCAACTGATCATATCCAGCATCCTCTTGATGCATATACAGAGAAGTAACTGGAGCATCGTCCTGATGCTCATCATCCAGCGCTTACATCCACAGCCATGTGAAGGATCCTCCTTCCAACATGCTTGGAATGGCTTCTGCAAATGTGTCCATCACTTCTTCCTCGAGTGTCATCAATCTGAAGAACACCAAGCCTCTCCCTGAAGTACTCGAACTTCACCCTGGCTAGTGGCTTTGTCAGTACATCTGCAATCTGCTCATCCGTCACAATGTACAGGAGCTTCATAGCTCCTCTCTACACCATATCCCTGATATAGTGATATTTGATCTCTATGTGTTTCGACCTGTCATGAAACACTGGGTTCTCGGACAGGTTCACACAACTCTAGTTATCACAAGAAATACCAGTAGCATCCAACGGGAGATCAAATAACTCAGACAGTAGATTCCAAATCCATACTGCCTCACAACTAGCTGAACAGGCTACAATATACTCTGCCTCAGCTGTACTCAGTGCTACGCAGGACTGCTTCCTGCTAAACCAAGAGATCACACCTGATCCCATACTGAAGCAACATCCAGATGTGCTCTTCCTATCTGCAGCACTGCCAGCCTAATCTAAATCAACATAACCCTGTAGGTTAAACTTTTGATTCGCATCATACTTGAGCCCATAATCAACCGTACCCTTTAGGTACCTCAGAATATGATTTACAGCAACCAGGTGAACACTCCTCGGATCTGTTAGGAACTGGCTCAATGTGTTCACCACAAAGCAAATATCTGGTCTCGTGTTCGTCAGGTACATCAAGGACCCAATCATCTGATGATACACAGTGACATCAACCAAATCAGATGAAGCATCACACAGAGGCTTCAAGTTCGATGCCATAGGTGTGGTCATGGCCTTGCAGTCCATCATCCCGAACCTCTTCAGGATCTCTACTGCATACTTCCCTTGTCCAAGGAAGATTCCATCTGCGCTCTGGCACACCTCCATATCTAGAAAGTGGTGCATTATACCCAAGTTCTTCATCTCAAACTTGGCAGCAAGCTTCCACTGCATGTTGGCAATCAATCTATCTTCACCTGTGATAAACCGGTCATCCGCATACTGTATGATGGAATTTTTCCCTATGGATAAGTCAAAATTCCCTTAACTTAAAGCAGACTTTCACTAACTCTAAGCTAAGAACAAAACACAACAAATGCTACCTTGAAATTCCTGAACTAACTTTTACAGCAAGATTGAATGTACTCATAAACAATGAGAGATGAGACACACCTTTCAAACTGACGTTTGTCCCGCTTCTAGCTCTTGATCCAAAGCTCCAATGTAGAACCTGTTAAGATCAATCCAAAGAACAAACATACAAACTTCCAAATACCTTGAAGTAAATGTTAGGTTCAAATCTAGATTAGATACATTCCATGCTAAGAACTTATGCTATACACATGAAATGGGAAAAACAAGACAAGTTATCTTATTACAACTTGAAGAATACTTACAAAGGTTGCTTGATGTCCAAGCTAGTCCTCCAGCTCCAAGTGCTTCCTCCTCTAGCTATCTCCACAATGCTGCAAGATCATAGGTTTGATGCTCTCAAGAGTCCTCCCCCCTTTTCCCCATGGAATGCCTCTCTTTTATAGTGTATGGTAGGGTTAACCAACAAGAGAGATGGGTGGATCTAGGGAGAGATAAGTGGATCAGGGTTTCTAATCACAGAGAATGAGTTGAGATCGAATCAGGGACCCCAATCTTCCATTATATTCGAAAATCCAAAATCCCACAAGCCATGGAAAAAAAGCTAATAAAAGAGTACCGCGCCCTGCAGTCTGAGCATAACGCGGTAGTACCGCATTCTGGGGACAAAGCATAGCGCGGTAGTGTGGACTACCACGCACCTATAACTTAGCAATGCGCGGCAGTGTGGGTAAATAAAGTCTTAGCTGGCTTAAAACTTGACAGGGTGGATTTACCTTCAAGGATTACTCATCTTCTGGGTGGTTCAAACAGTAGGGGAAGTGTCGTCAACTTTGTTTGTGGTGGAGATGCGACACTGTGGAATATAGAGGTATCACACATACAAAAGCAGTGTCACTGGATTGCCTTCCTCAACCTTGTAGTAAAGGTTGGAATCCGCTTTACTCTTGGTAAAGCCCAAACTGGATAGAAAGCTATCTATCCTACCATACCAAGTTCTGCACATATATGAATCCCTGTCATGTGCCTTAGAACCAAGTGGCTGCTCCACATACACTTCTTCTTCAACTACACCATTCAAGAAGGCTGTCTTGAAATCCATCTGGTGTATCTTCCACTTCATCACTGCAACCAAAGCAAGTACTGATCTAATGGAAGTGTATCTGGCTACAGGAGCAAAAGTCTCTATGCTACCACCTGCAACATGCTTGATCTTGTAGATCCTCTTGGAAGTCACTACAGACTACCCTTCAGGTCTTGGGACTGCATCCCAAACATCTTCATGATCGACTTGTACTCCTCGATCATGGCATTCTTCCCAGATCTTAGGAACTTCAATATCTTCAATATTTTCAATAGATAACTTTGTTGCTGAACAAATGTTGTAGTTCTTCTTTTGTAGGTGATGGCATATGATCTTTCCTACAAGACAAGTTAAATTGCATGATTAGAAAACATCTCATAGTTTTCAAAACAAATTCTTATACATAAAGAAATATGTCATACAGTCATACAATTACTTTAGCCAATGCTTCAATACAACATTCATCCATATCTTGTAACTTTCTAGATGCCTTCCAATCTCTACTAGAACATTGTTAAGAGTTTGCACTACTCCGAACATGTCAGCAAAGAGGTTTCATTCTAGATAAGTAGCAATGGAATGTTGTACAGTGCCATAGGCCACTTACCCATTAGTAGTATATTGTTCATTAATGCAATCATTCTAACATCCACAATACATATCCTAAGTCTAGGAACATAAGCATATACATCATTGAACAATTTTATTTAAACAAACAAATATGTAAGAAATGGTAATTAAAATACTTATCTTTGTTTGTTTGTTGGGTGAACTCCCTCTGAGTCTTTGCTCCCTTGTAGGAACGGCTGAAGTAGCTTCTTCTACACCTTTATGTTGTGGAATGTAGAAAGATGGTCAACTCCCTCTAAATATCTGCATCCTTGCATAAACTACTGGAGTGTGCTTCTTATTGATCTTTGCTTCCTTGCAGGGGCAACTGGAGTGTGCTCCCTCTTGATCTTTGCTTCCTGGATTACCTGTCCTTGAACTTATATTCATCCTTGATCCCTATGCATGCTTATTAGTATCATGATTGTGTTATCCTTGTGATCTCATACAAAATCATACATTCATTAGTATATTCTCACTACTATCAGAACACGATAATCTCAAGCATGTATAGTCATGATCATTTCAAACAGAAATAATAAGCATTAGCATTCAAGGTTTATATAGGACTCTTATGGTTAGTCATAACATGTCTAAACCTGTGATTTCTCAAACCTATGACTCTTATGGTTAGTCATAACGTAATATGCATATAGCCATGATTATTCAAACCTATGACTTCATGAATAATCATCATCAATCATGTCATGCATACTTATATAATAGATCCTATGATATAAGAAACACATACATGGTCACCATATTTGCTAGTTATGTCTAGCAATGTGTTCTTGTTCTCTTCAATGACCTGCATAACTCATTAGTTAACTTTTGCAAAAACAAATTATACATACCTCTATGTGATCCATGATTATGGATGAATCTTTGTCTTCTTGTCACCATAGCATGTTTAGGTTGTCCCTTCAATTTGTACAAACCTCCCTCTTGCTCTCCAATTACCACTGCATCATCTATGGTCTTTCCCTTTGGCCACATTAGGACTTGGCCATCCACAAATGCAACCCTCATACCTTTTGCATCCAATGCAGAGATGGAGAGAAGATTCTTCTTGAGCCCAGGTACATAAAGCACTTCTTTCATCTTCAAGGATATTCTAGAATCTAGGTTGTAGGAGGCTTCACTACTTCCTTTGATGGGGTATTGATAATCATCCCCAAGTTTCACTATGAGAGCAGAGATAAGAACATATTCTTCTTCACTTGATGAGTCATCATCACTTTCTGCCCTAGCTTTCTTCTTTGGAGGTTCATCATCTTCAGCAGCATGAGCATGGAACTTTCTCTTGCTGCCCTTCTTCTTCTTGTTGGAATTGTTGTTATAATCCCTTTTGTTCTTGGGACATTCTGAAGCAAAGTCACCTTTCTCATTGCAATTGAAACACCTTAGATCTTTCTTATCTTTGTGATAAGGATGAGAAGATTTCTTCTTGTGATGGGATGGCTCCCTCTTGAACTTGCCTTTCTTGGTGTGTACTATGAGGGCTTGATCTTCATTCCCCATCTTTTCTTCTCTTGCTAGAAGCCTTGCTTCTTCTTGAGAACATTCCTCCCACAGTCTAATGAAGGAGATTAATTTCTTTCTTGCACAGATCCCTTGGATAAAAGAGTCCCATGACCTAGGTAGGCCATTCAAAGTGGTCATAACAATTTCACCATTCTCCACCATTTCATCTACAGCTTCAAGTTGTTCCTTGATCTGAGAGACCTTGGAGAAATAGGATTGAATGGTTTATCCATTCGACATCTTGACCCCTTTCAATTGATTCCGCGGGGTCATCTTCCGATTTATGTTCTTCCCTTCAAATAGCTTGGTCAAAGAGTCAAACATCTCCTTGGGTGTCTTTAGAGAAGACACATGGGGTATGAGATGGTCTTCTATAGAATCAGCAATGATTCTCTTTGCCTTGACCAAGTTCTTCTTATGCAATACCTTAGCCTCTTCATCCTCTGGGATAGGGATGTTTTCTTTTATATATGAGTCCAACTCATTCTCTTCCAGGATTAACCCAATCTTATACTTCCAAGCTCAGAAGTTATCAGCCCCTTCAAGCTTATCCTCAAGCTTGGTGTGGTGAGACATCTTAAAGAGTACTTCAAATGGAAATAGAAAAGATTTAGGTCTTACCACTTGAAATGCTGAAAACTGGATCTGGTCCCGGATTAGGGTTTGTCGAAAAAACCCTAAAAATTCAAAATGTGAATTTCAACTTTCTGAAAGGATAGAAAGATGCGCCTTGATGAGATGATCAGCCTGGTGAATTCAGAATTTGAGATCAACAAAGCTTTACCCTTCAGCTTTGCCTTTTTGTCCTCTCAGGTTCACTAGGGAGAGCCCTGAATTAGGGTTTGAGTTTCCCGTAGATCTACCCAACCAAACATCTCAATCCAAAGCTCTAAAATTTGATTTTTTAAAGGAGCTTCCAGCTATGTCTTCATATTTAAGAAATTCCTATTTTTGTGGAAACCCTAATTTTTAGGGCCAAATATGAAAATGCTCAGAATTGAATTATGATTGGACAGATAGATTCTCCTTGATGAGTAGAGTCAATATATTATACTACCTTTCCAAAATCTGTGGATAGAAACCCAATAAACAAGAAACTCAAGTTTCTATCACTACAAAATCACTTCTTCTCAGGTTAGCTCTGATACCATGTTAAATTTTGCGCATTAATTCACAATACTCTAGGATATTTACTGAGAGAATAACATGTACAGTATATCAATGCATAACAATCATATCAAGCATGTCAAGCATCACAAGAATCAAAAGCAAGAGAGACAAGAGACACAGAGTTTCCGTGGGGAAAACCCTAAGGTGAAAAACCCCACAACTTCCTCAGAGATAGAGAGAGCAATGGCTCAACCAAAGTACAACCAAAATACACTGAGATAGTCTCCTAGTAGCATATGATCCTCCTCCTCACTAGTGCGCCACTTTCTGAGTGAGAGAAGTATGAGTTTCCGAGTGATCCAAATAGAGATCTCCCGATCTCTATTTATACTAATATGTTTGCCCAATGACCTTATGGGGCCGACTTGTCTAGTTAGGTATATCAACCATATAATATATATTTCAGGGCCGACCCCACACATGGTGGTCTAATAACCCTTCGCCAAGTACACACACTTACGACACTTTTCAATACACATGACGACACTTCCTTATAGAGGAATAACATATCTCTTATAAGGGTACAATAAATATATATGAAATACATAGATGAAATACATTCCGAAGTTACATATACATCAACATCCTCAAGACCAGAAACTTGTTGACCATGCTCATCAATAATTTCCCATATGTATTTCACATTCCTTCTTGCAGATGCAAAAGAATGGAAGAACTTCGAATTTTTGTCCCCATGTGAAATCCATATGGCTCAACTTTTGAGTTGCCATTCTTTTTCATCTTGTAGTAAAATAGCTTCCTTTTTCTATTCATAATTTTTCAGAGATTCAAAAGATTCATAAGACAGAGAATTATGTATATTAGCAACATATGATTCTTGAATTTTCCTTTCTAAAAGAGAAAGTTCCATTTTATCAGCCTTTTTTCTATCTTTAATCCATTTGGTGACAGCCTCCTTTAAATCCTTCAATTTATAATAGAAATTCAGCATCGGATTAGTATCATAATCACTACAGTCCCTCCAAAAAGATCTAACCATACTACAAAACTTATCATCACCTAGCCATGAAGCGTTGAATTTGAAGGGGGATGGAGGGTTATGCCCATATTCTTCCAGTTGTAAAAAGATGGGCCAGTGATCTGAGAACTTATGATCATAAACCCAAGACCGATACTTCTGAAATAACCCCAGCAACTCAACTTTTACAAGAAATCTATCCAATCTCTTATGGACTCCATCAATCCCAAATCTCCCATTAGTCCAAGTAGGAACTAGTTTGTGTGGCTCCACATCAATAAAATCTGTATCTACAAACAGATTGTTGAAAAAGTCAGCAAGATCATCCAACTTGGATGAGGAACCACAGATTTATGAAGCTTTACAGGTGTAGTTTAGGTCTCCTGCAATAATCAAATCAGGCAAGTTCAGAAGGCCTGAATCATAAAGAGAAACCCAATACCTCTGTCTCTCCCTATATGGGGCATAACAATTAAGGATAGATAGGGATTGATGAAAGCCACAGAAAGACCCTTTGAGCAAAATACCCCAAGGTGTATGAAAAACCTTTAAATCGAATAAAGCAGGATTCCATACAGCAGCAAGTCCCCCTGACAAACCAAAAGAGCTAACAGCAGCAACTTCCCAAGAAGGAAAAATCTTACAAAGTTTAGAGATAGCAAAGGAGTCATCACACATGGTCTCCTGGATCAGTACAATTTCAGGGCTAGTAGCACTAAACAGATTGGATAAGGCCTGAGCCTGGGATACCTTACCCAATCCACGCACATTTAGGGAAATAACAGACATTAAGAAACATCCACCGAGGGGGACACCGCTCTAAGCCCCAAAGAAAAACCAATTCCTTCTCCACCAGCTTCTTCCAGTCTTTTTGAAACAGGAGAAAAAGAATCCAAATCCAAATGATTAGCCTTGTCTAAATTCTTCTTTTTTCTACCACGTCTGATGGTGACATTTTGGAATTTAAGAGAATGAACAGGGTTGGCTGAAGACCCACTAACCGGATTCTTAGAGTATGTAGGGAGTGGAGGAAATTCCTTGCCTTTCTCGGAAATGAGATAACCACTCTCCGCTAAAATGGAGTTGTCAGCAGAAACTAAGACCCCAAAAGGACAATCCTGTTGTTTGAGAGAATCAGAAACAAGATGTGTTTCACCACTAGCTTCCAATCGGGGATCAGGATCAATGCTCACAGGATTACTAGGAGCAATAACCACCTCAGAACCCAAAAAATGCTCAATACTATCACTGCTAGGGTTTGAAGATTGGATGTCGATAGGGTTTGATTGACCAACACCCTCAAGAATTGGTTTAGAACCAAATACAGAGGCTTCATTCTCCAATTCACTTGCTAAATTACGACTAACTTTAGAGGGCAGAGGATGATTTTCAAAATTTTCTACCAGTAACCCCGTAACAAGGTCATGCCTCAATTTGATTTCCCCCTTAGAAATGCGGCTAGACAAAACATTTTCAGACTTTTCAATAAAAGCTAGTTCATCTGAAGTAAGGTCAGGATAAGGGTTTGGGGTATTATCTTCAGACTTACCCAAAATTTCAGCAGAAACCTTGTGTGCACCAGATGAGGGGGATGCAATTCCAGACGCCGGAGAAAACACAAACTGCTTCCTCTTGAAAGGGCAAGCCGCCTGAACATGATCGACTTGATGGCAGGTAAAACACCGAAAAGGGATCTTGAAGAAATCGAGCTTTTGCCTCCAAAACCTAGAACCCCATGCAATATCCACTTCAGCAAGTAGACCATTCCTCATATCAATTTCTACCATGACCTTGGCATACCTACGGTCCATGCCAAACAAATTCTGCTTGTCCAGCCTAACATACCTCCCCATCGCATTCGCCAATCCAATGATAACCTCCTCTTACCACAGCTCTATGGGAAACCCCGGTATGATCATCCACAGGTGTCGCACAGCTTGAAACTCTTTCAGAGGATCAAAATTGATATGCCAACGCATCAAAAATAAAGACCCCTTCTTAAATTCCCAGAAAACCGAGAGGATTTTCTCCAGATGCATCGATTCAGAGAAGGTAAAGAGAATCCAACGGTTCATGAGAAGGTTAATGTGCGGTGCCATACCTGTAATAGGAACCCAGAATTTGTTGACCCACTCAATGATATCAAGTTTGTTACCCGTAGTGAATTCCAAACGGCCAACAAGTGCCTTCTCTGCTAGGCACCCGATTCTAGCCAGGTTAAAATATGAATCAATATCATATCTCGCAATGGAAGCCCTAACCTTATATGTTTTCTACAATCTTCGGGATTTAGCCTTCAAACCCCCCAAAAGTTTGCTTCTCGGCCTAGCAGCACCTCCGAAGGAATCATGCAAAACAGGGGAAGGGGGAGCGAAATAAGGGTTTTGTTGGAGAGTAGACCGGTCCATAGCAGATCACAACCGGATCTAAGCATATGGCATCGGCAGCTGCCGAGAAGTCAACCAACCCACCAATGAAAACAGAGCCAGCTACCAACAGCCAGATCGAGGACCCAAAGAGTCTGTAGAAAAAGTACAACGACCGGGACCCCCACAAATAGCCAAAAAAAAAACAAATTATATAGTAATCCAGTTTATATCAATAATTATAATATTATGTATAATATATTATCATAAAATATGCTAGCATTATCTCCCATGGCCATAATAAGGGAGAATGGATGTGGCATTGAAACGAATAGCATAGTGTTGTTGAATCCCTTGAACATGAAAATGTTGTCATTTGAAGCTAAGTATTTGGCAATCTCATGTTGGATTTGGATTTGTTGTAACTTGTGGAGAACTGAGAATTGCCTCGAATTTTAAAATGTTCCCTAGCAGAATTTGAAGTTCAAATTCATTCTCATAGAATTGGTTCAAGTAAAAGTTGTTTCATTCAGAATTTGGATTTCAAATTTCAAATTAGGTCTTATGATCAAGTTGGAGTGTAAAATAAACCGTTCTCACTGTTTTCCCTTTTAGCTTGAAGGTTAGATCGCACTGCAAAATCCATCCATAATTTCAACAGAGGACGGATATGATTGATATGTGGTAATGAGGACAAACAATACATATTTAATTTTAATTAACAAAAGAGTAATAAAAGTTTTAAATGGAACTATAAAAATTGTATAACAATGTATATCCAGTTTATATAACATTTTTTTATATTGATTTATTTTCTTACCATTTTTTCTAAAATTTTATAAAAATTGTTGGTATTTTATATATATAAGTTGGGATTGTTATTAAGATATTAGAGGAAGTAGTTTATTCATTCTACATTTTGGAATATATTAGTAAATTTATTTTTGATAAAATCCAAATTTAGAAATTAAGAAAATTCCGATTACATTAATTAAAAAAACTTGTATCAACTTTTGTTTCAGAATCATATTCAGATCTTTTGACTATGCCATCAATGATGTCTCCAAAAACCGTTCAGTAGTAATGGCAACCTGGAACAACAATGGTGTCTTCTTAAATTAGTGATGGCGAAAAAGAGGAACAACAATGGTGTCTTCTTAAATTAGTGATGGCTAAAAAGAGAGACTGTCCCTATTTCATCTTATCACAAACTTTCTTTCTTCACAGCTTCGCATTTCGATTTCATATACATTTCAAATATCTTCATAGTATTGTTCAACATAGTCTTCAATATCGACCATACTTACACAACTGAAAAGATTATGTGCAGTGTCATAGCAGTCTAAATGGTAATAATGATAAGCATTTATTTTAGTAAACCATTAAACAGTCATTCAAGTCAGAAAATGTTTCAATAGAATTGAACTTAGGTAAATGGACTGAAATCCATCTATCCCACCAACAAACAATCGTATTCTTGACAATAATGATAAGCATTATCTATACAACCACTACTCTTTTCCTTCGTTTCTCTCCAAACAAAGTGACATTTGCCCGATAATGCCAATCAATTTAGAGATAGCTCCAACCTCCAAGTACTCATTCATTTCACCACTATTACAGTTCTTCGTTCATTTGCTCACTATCAATCATAAATGCTGCCTCATAAATGGTGATGATTAATCATCAATTATGCTAGAATGCCAGAGAATAGAATTTCAATTGTGAAGTGCTACATGGAGGGAACGATGAAGATGGTTAACTTTCATTTATATGTGAGATTTTATATATGAGATTTTATTAAAGAATTATTTGATTTGTTTTTATATTAAAAAAATTGGAGATAAATTTTTGATAAGTTAGAAAATTAGAAGATAATTTTTTGACAAGTTAAGAAATTAAAAAAATTTATATTCATTATCAATACTCATAATCTTATAAAAATGATAAATTCTTTAGCCTCTTATATTATACCTATTATATAATTCTTTGACATAAAAATCTATTCTTTAAATTACTTCTTATTAATCCATTTAACATAATAAATTTTATTTTTATTAATAAAATAAAAATAAGTGCAAAACTTAGTGCTATAGAAGTATTATACCCATCAGTGCAAAACTTAGTGCTATAAAGGTATTATAGCCATCAATGCAAAGAAATCGGCTTATTGGCAAGCGAATTAATAAGAGGTATTATACCAATCAATGCAAAGAAATTGGATTATTGGCAAGTCAATTAATAAGTGGATTATATTTTTTAATGTTTTATTAAAAAAAATTATTTATTATTTAAAATTTTATAATTATTTTTTATTATGATAAATTGTTTTAAATTTTTTTGGTGTAGTTTAAATATTTTAATTTTTTTAATATATATATATATATTTTTTAATTTTCTAGAAAAATTAAAATTATATATATTAGTTATGAAAATTGTATAAAAAATGTTTAAATCTATTTATAGATTCAAAACATTATTTGAATATTTTCAAATTTAAATTATAACAAACAAAAAATTATGGACCAAAACCCACTTAAAATTAATAATAATAATATTATAAAAAAAATTTAAACTTTTAATTTAAATTATCCATTTTGTTTTTATTATAATTTATAATAAAAATAAACCGTATTTGTATTTAATAATTAGCTAGGGGATTGGCCTTGTATTAACGTGCAAACATGTATCTTTGAGTGAATATGATTGTAACTATTTCTTAAAAATTAAAAGTTGATTAAACATTTTAGGTTTTGAATTTGTTTAATAGTTTTTGTTATCCAATTCCAAGAATATATTACATTTCAACAATTTAATTTTCTTATTATATAAGAGATTGCATAAATTAATTTATAAATCTTAAAAACTTTGGCTTTGATATTTTGTAATCTCGACTCTGAACACGTCAAATTTACTAAAGAAAGATCATTTTTACCAAATTCGTGATTTCCCATAAAACAGTTCATGTGTTTTTACAGATTCCCATAAAACAATTATGTTAATCGTCCAGCATATCTTCATTAAATATGGCAACTACAAGTGAAGGTAGATGGTATAAAGACTACCGAAGTCGGTAGATATTAAGACACATTATTGTCTTAGTATTATTGTCATTGAAACTCCTCGCTACTTAAACTCAACTCTTCGTGGAGAGGGAGGGAAGAGAATGGAGGAAGGTAAGGTTTTAGCTAGGGTTATGTAAAGTAGTAAGCTAAGTTTGCAGTATGGCATGGACTAATGGAGGAAGGTAGGGTTTTAGTAAGGGTTATGTACTTAGCAAGCATGGTATGGATTAAGGGTATACAGACGGGTGTGGATGAAATGGTGGATGAATGGTCACACTTAAGCGATGAAGAGGACTTACTTTTGGACTTAATAGATGACGAGATATGAGAATGTAAGGGCTTATTCCACTCTGACATAGAATTTAGGTTGTTGATGCAACAAACTCATGAGGCGAGCAAAGGACAACTGTCAAGGGAAGGAGTTGGGTTTTGTTAGAGAAGAGCCATGTGACAACAAAGTAGGCAGAGTTGAGGGTGTGATATATCTAGTTGATGAGGCGTTTGAACTAGAAGGAAGAGATTTTTCTGACGTGAGTGTGCAGACAGTGAATGTTGTGGCAATGGCGGAGGAGGGTTGTGAAGGTAGACGGTTTCTGGATTCTCCTAGTGTTGAGGAACCAAAGGGGTATG
This sequence comes from Larix kaempferi, assembly GCA_027924585.1. Lineage (NCBI taxonomy): Eukaryota > Viridiplantae > Streptophyta > Pinopsida > Pinales > Pinaceae > Larix > Larix kaempferi. The sequence goes on from BSBM01000232.1 coordinate 29,205,502, forward strand.
AAACACAAGCTAAATCCAACCCCAAACCTATGAGTGATGTGGATGGGAAGCCTGTTCCAGAGGTAGGGAGGAACCGAGCAAAACTCTGGCAGTTAAAAGCGTGGAAAGCCAAATCTAGTAGGAAAAAGATGGTTTTGGGGAGAGATGTGGGACTAGAGGATGTCACAAAGCTTACTTTATCGAAGTTGGTGGGGAAATTTGGTTACTGGGCTATGAATAGAAAATTGGAAACCCATCCTAGGATATTGTCCCCCAATATATGTTTTACTCAAGGGATGGTATTGCTTCAAATTCGAGGAGGAAGATGTTGCAACGATATTAAATTGAACCTAGATTTGTGGTAAAGGGAATCTTATGTTGAAAAGATGGAGTCATGCTTTGATTTGTCCAAAGAAAGCATTTGTTTTCACCATTTATGGGTTCTTTTACCAGGCTTTCCCCTTGGAATCGAGCAGCTTTCGAAGCAATTGAGAATGAGATATGTCGATTTAGTCATATTGAAATTAAAATGCTTACTAGGGAAGACAAGCGTATTGGTCACGTTCTGGTTGAGGTGGACATCCATCGAGAGTTACTGGAAGAAATTGAAATTGAGTGGCAGGGGAAGGTATATATACAAAAATTGGATTACTGAGGCATTATCTTTAGATATTGTGTATGCCATCAGGTGGACCATCTGAGGAATAAATGCCATGGGTTAGATCTGGGTTTTAATGCAAAATACCTGAGAATTTTCTGAAGTAATGAATCATAATGTGGTCATGGAGCTCAAGCCAAGTGCTAGAGATTTGAATGGGGCTTCTCAACAAACCCAGAACTGGAGCATTCTTTAATGGGTAAGTAAAAATTATCTCTCCCTCATTTTATTATTCTTTGAATGAACTGGAAATGGGTTTTCTTAAGAACCTAGAAATTTCGGGGTTTGAAAACATTACTAGGTTGGGTGTAGGCAGCAGTAATAATATTCTAGGAGATAGAAGTGTTACAAGCCTATCCCCGGAGGTGCCAAATCCCCTCTATTATGATTTCCCTAAAAAAATCCCCTTGTTCTAAATTTGAAGACATTGGTGATGCAAAGACCCATTATGTTGTTGGTTATGACCCATTATCATTTAGCATTGGTTCAGATGAGGCAAGAATGTCGTTAGAGAATCCCTTTACTACTGCGAATAATAGAGTTAATGGTTCAATTTTGGATAGTGAAGGTTTTGTGGAAGTCGAATCTTCTGTAGATACTCAAAAGGTCAGTAGTTGGAACTAGTATAGAGGATGAGAGGGGTTAGCCCTTGGTATCGAGACAAAAGATTTCTTTAAGTCCGGTTGTGGAAAATGAAAAGTTGGAGAATGAGGTTCTGACAACTTTCATCCCTTCATACAAGGAGGTGCTTAAAAAAACACCTCTTCGGTTTTTTTTAGGTTTGTTCAAAAAATTTCTGAGATGGTTTCGAAGGATGATTTTGGGGGAACATTCAAGTGTGAAAATTTTGAACAAAAGCGAGTATTGAAAGGGGTATGGGAATCAAATTATTTGCCAGTTAGGACTAGGCGGTCAAAAAACTATTGGAAGATATCTCATCCATGGTTTGTTTTGTAGTAAACACACATGGAGGATCGAGGGAACTTAGAACGCAGAAAACCCTAGCCCAAGCCAAAAAATGATTTTATTGTCCTTGAATATTAGGGGTGTGGGGAGGGCATCCCAAACTATTATCCCTCCGTAGATTGTTTGAGATGGTTCGTTTGGATGTAGTTTTTATCCAATAAACTATGGCGTGTGTCTTGAAAGCCAAAGAATTATTTGTTAATTTACTGGTATAATGGGAGATGTTTTCTATGGATTCAAATGGTCAACATGGTGGCCTTCTATTGGCATGGAATACTCAAAAGACTATTTTTTCTCCATTCTTGTCCTCTGCATGGATTTTGTTGGAAGGAATTTCTAGGGATCTGACACATAAGCTAAAGCTAGTAAATTGTTATAGTCCATATTCAAATAGAAGAAGATTATGGGATGAGGTAGTGGAGGATGAATTGTTAAAGGATTTGAATTTGCTATTAGGGGTGGGGTGCGGAGGAATTTCACTATGTCAGCTAGCGAAGTTTGGGGATCAAGGTCGAGACTAGATCCTCTAGCCAACTACTTTGATTATATTTTTCAAGAAGCATATTTACTGGATGTTAAACTAGTTTCTTTGCTCCCAACTTGAAGGAATGCTCCATTGGGTGACGAGGGGGTCACAAAAAGATTGGACTGGTTTTTAATTTCAGAGGATTTGGTAGGTTCTGTGGACACATATTGATCATAGGTGGTAAATAATTATGTATCTTATCGTTAATGATGATAGTGCTTCAGTTTGAATCAGGTGTGGATAAAATCAAGTATCCCTCCAAATTTAATCATATGTGGAACAAGGAAAAGGAATTCCACAGGAATTCACAAATTGGATAAAAGAGAAATAGGGCTCTTTGGATCAGAGAGAGGAGAACTCTTCAATGCAATCCTTGGTTAATAAACTTAAAGAAATAAAATCTAAGGTAATCAAATGGGAGAAAGGTAAAAAGAGAGAAATGAAGGAAGAGTTTATAAATATAGAAGGGGAAATTGATGGATTTTTTGCAAATAATGGGTCAGGTACATTGTCGGAGCATGATAATTAGCTAGTGAATGCTTTAGAAGCAAGGAGACTAAAAATTTTAAAAATGGAAGAGGAGACTTAGTGGTTCAAAAGCTGAGCTATTTGGATAGTTCAAGGAGATCATAATACTAGTTTGTTTCACAAATATGTTGAACATAGAAGGGCCACAAACACCATATGGGATGTTCACAATGAGGAAGGAAAACTTTTGTTTGAACAAAAGCACCTTGAGCAAGCAATTGTCAGTCATTTTCAGAACACTTTCAAGGATCCAGGGAATCATTCAATTGTTAATCAAATGAAGGTTATTCAATGTTATCCCATATTTTTCTCAGACTTGGAAGATAAGAGTATTGTTCACCTTGTTACATTGGAGGAAATGAAAAAGATATTATTTGGGTTCACAAAATAAAAAATTCTAGGCCTGGATGGGTGGACTATTGAGTGTTTCTTGGAGTTTTTTTTATATTATGGGTCCTGAATTACTAGTTGTTGTGGAGGAGTCAAGAATTCAACGTAAATTTGATGGGACATTGAATGCCACCTTCTTAGCTTTGATCCCAAAATGTTCTAAGCCTAAATCTTTCAATGATTTTACACCCATATCCTTATGTTATTTGGCTTACAAAATCATTTCAAAAGTAATTATTGTTAGAATTAAGCCTACGTTATCAAAATTCATTTCTAAGGAGCAGTTCGGCTTTTTAGACAATAGCCAGATATTGAATGCTATTGGTGTTGCTCAAGAAGGTCTACATATTATCAAGGTAAAAAAATTGAAGTTCGCGGTGTTAAATCTTGATTTTGTTAAGGTTTATGACATAGTAAGTTGGGACTTCCTCAAGTTTTTTCTTCTACAAATCGGCATTGGTTTGGAATCTATAAACTAGACAATGGGTTGTGTCTGTTCTACAAATTTTTCGTTGCTTGTGAATGGTGCTCCAACTCAGTTTTTTCAAATTTCTAGAGATCCTAGAAAAGGGTGTCCCTTGTCTCCTCTATTAGTCCTTTTAATTGTTGAAGGTCTAAGCAGATTGATAGAAAAATTCAATATGGATGGAAAATTGGAAGGGGTAAAAATATCCACTCAAATTAGAATCACTCATTCACAATTTATAGATGATGTGATTCTATTTGACAAAGGTACATTAGGGGGATGACATGCTTATAAAGAGATAGTAGATTAGTTTTGTAATGCTACAAGTATGGAAATTAGTGAATCAAAGTCTTTCTTTCTGGTTAATGATGTTGAAGAGAAAATTTTAACTCAAATTGGTTAATTCTTCCCCTACCAGTTCGTTTCTCTAGATTCGGACATGAAATATATTGGATATTATTTGAAGCCAAACAACTATTTAGTAGAGGATTGGTTGTGGATACTAAAGAAGGTTGAAAAGAGGATTGGGAATTGGTGTTATAGATGGATTTCTTTAGAGGGGGATATTAATACTAGTGAAATCCATGCTTGAGAATATACCAATATATTGTTACTCTGGATAAAATTCCAAAATCGATTTTGTCCAACATTAGGAAAAGAGTCTTTAGTTTTATTTAGAATGGAAAAAAGCAAAGGGAAAGAATTCATTTGATGAGGTGGGAGAAATTATCAAGACTGGAGAAATATGGGGCTGGGGGATAAAAAAACATCTTATATTTTGGTCAAGATTCAGCCACAAAATCCTTTGGAGGTGCTTATTTTTAGCTGGAATGTGGAGCATGGTGATGAAGGAAAAATATTTGAAGCATAAATCCATTGTTTATTGGACTAGATCAAATAATAAGAATGCAAAAGGGGCATCAAATTTTTGGAACTATTTGATTAGTTTTTACCATATTTTGGGGGACCCATTGGCTTGGAAATCTAGGAATGGGCATTATATCAAAGTGGGGGAGGATCTAATCATTGGTGCAGCTAGAAAATTTAAACTATCCATTGATTTGGTAAATTCTATTTGGTCAAAAGATATCCAATTTTTAGCACAAGTGAGGGTAAATGAAAAAGGTAATGGAGGCTACCAGCACCGGAAAGAGCTAGTGATTTGGGGTTGCAAGGGGAGTTTGCAGAAGAATGGAAGAATTACATGTATGGCATCCAATGAGGTGATATTCAACTGGTAGATGAGGTGGATTCTGTTGTGTGGTCATGGAATGAAAAGACTGGAGAGGTAACTGCTAAACTTGCTTATGAAGCAACTTCTTTTCCTGTACAAGAAATAGAACAAAAATGGTGGTTGAATTGTCTGTGGAAATGGCATGTTGATTTAAAAATCAAACTATTATGTTGGCTTGCCTTGGGAAATAAGATATTAACTTGGTACAATTTGGTGAAGAGGGGTGTTCAAGGTGCAAATAATTGTATCCTGTGTAAAAAGGAAGCTACAGACATTGATCATTTACTGATTCAATGTACTTTTACTAATTTGGTGTGGTAGGAAGTCAAAAAATAATTAAGGATTGCTCAAAATTGGGTATGTCAATTCCTAAAACTTAGTTTTTAAAACTGGATATTGGGAGCATCAATTTGGAGAGATGTACCATGTTTCATATGTTGGGAAATTTGGAAATTAAGCAATGGGATTTTATTTGAAGGAAAATAGAAGGATGTAAGGAGAGTAAGCCTTAATGGTTTAAGTGCTTATGGAGAAATTCACAAAGAGAAGGGAGAAAGACAGCTAAGAGTGGCAGTAAAGCCTACTTTCTTAGAAAGATGGCCAATAGGATATTTTGATGGGGCATCTCAGGAAAATGGATTAAAATGTGGCATGGGTGGCTTCTTAGATTTGGGAGACTCCCATAGTTACAAAATTAGATTGATTTGTGGCAGGGGTACTAATACCCGTGGTGATATACGTGCAGTATGAAGTCTTATATTTTTTGCTTGGTCTAAACATATGGTATATTTTCATGTAGTTGGAGATTCCAAACTGATCATTGATTGGGCTCTCCAGAACTGTCAACTATAGATGCCTTCTCTTGAGGGTTGGAAGAAAAATATTAGAAATCTCCAAGCATAATTTTTAGGGCTAAAATTTCAGCATATCTATAGAGAATACAATGAGGATGTTGATATATTTTCTAGGCAAGCCTTGCTTTTGAATGAAGGTTTGATTCATTTTATTGAGATCTGTGATTCTAAGGTGCTCTTGGAGGGCACTATTCGTATCTTCGAAAATTGAGAATGGAGTTGTAGGGGGTCTTTTAGCCTATAGTTTATAGGTTGTTTTGTCCCAATTATGGGATTTCTTGGAAGGTTGTTTTTAAAAAAAAAAATTGGTCTATCTACTGTTATATTTTGATTAAGTGAAGTTGTGGCTAGGCAATCTTGTGTACTATATAATTTGGAGGAATTTTCTAGTTTTCTAAATATAAGTAGGATTGGTGATTAAAAGGACTAGTATCAAACCTTATGTGTGGGAAAGTGGAGCCTTTTCTGCTATTGAATCGTATTTGAATGATAAGAATATTTTATATTTTTGAATAAAAAGTATAGTATTTTTTTCATGTTGAAAAAAAAAAGATGGTCGAAGGAGATCGTTGAGATGGGAAATAGAGATGAGACACATGATGAGATGAAATAGTAAAGGATAATAAGCGTAGAAGATGTGAAATAATAGTCCCTTCATGAGCATGGGAGTGAGTTTGTCATTATCCAGGGTAGAATTTGGTAGGCAAAATTCTAGAATTTGGTAGGAAAACTTCTCATCACAAGACGATCTGCTTGTCAAATACGATGGCAAATCAAGATTCTCCATCACAAATTCTAAGTAAAATACATAAAATGTTTGGTAAAATTGTTCAGACTGTCGATTTTGACAAGTGAGATGGATTTCAAATTCCAACCATGATCATTATATGTGTTTTTAACTATTAACAACGTGTATGTATGTCTTTGATTGAGATGATATTGTCAGACTTAGTTATTATTTCAGGCAATTTTCCTCTATTATATGTTATGTAAACCTAACATATTAAATGTCCCAACATAACTACATTAATGCACTGACAAAACTACAAGTTGTCACCTAAACCATGGCATGCAACAAATGATTCCAAAGCTCACCACTCCCACCACCACCCCCTCTCTATGCCATTTATTCTAAATCTATACAAGTTGGCATATCATCTCGCTCCTTCTTAGCCTCACCTTACTTTTGGTTTTTTGGTATGTTCACTAGCAGGATTCTTGGTTTATCTATTGAGTTACAGTTGGTTCCTTGTTCACCCAAGACACAAAGTTGCAGGGCATGCTTAAACAAGGTGTTTCCAGAGGACGTGGTAGAACGAGGTGTTTCCAACTTTGCATTAGTTGTCTTTGATCTTCATATTGTGTCTATGTGTAAGAAAAACACATGCATATGCATAGTGCGTAGGAAAGCCCAACATTTTCCACCATACCTACAAGAAAAATACATGCAAAGTTCAAAATGTATGGCATTAACTGCAAGGAATACTAGTAAACCCCTATGTTTTCTCTCCCTCTTATGAAGTTAACACCATTGACATATATTATTAGTTGATGTTGTAGTTGTCCACAAATTCACTATGTTAAAGGGGCTCTATTGCACCCTCCCCCAACTTTTGTGTCTCACCCCACAACTTCCAAGCACCCTTTGTCGTAAGGTGTTACCATGACTAAATGAAAAAAGACTCTAAAACAAATAATTGTCACAATTTACTTATTCAATACCTTTCCTACATCCATCCTATACTAAAGATAAGGCAAACACTATTAAGAAGAAACCCTCACCTACCATAATTTAGATAAGGAAAACACCATTAAAAAGAACCCCTCACCTTCCTAAAATATGGGATCATAATATCTCTTATTATATCATTAGAATTTTCATAATTATTATTTATTATGATAAATTACTCACTAAAAAGTGGGTTAAAGTAAAATATTGATTTATCACCCAGTTAATTAAAACAAATCCATAAATTTTATTTTTATTAAATAAAAATTGATATAATATAATGATAAATTATTCATTAACAAATAGATTAAAATAAAATATTATATCATTAAAATTTTCATAATTATTATTTATTATGAAAAAATAGTAAATGAGTTAAAACAAAATATATTCAAATTGAGTTCAAATTACTTACATCTCATTTGAATTATATTAGTTCAACCAAATATATTTACAACTCCAATAACCCCGCCTATTAAAAAAGAATGGCTAAAACATAGTCCACATTGTAAAACTTTTAACCTACCCTAATAAACATTTTATTTCATGTTATATCATTAAAAATTACATAAATTAATTCATACATCTTTTGCAATCTCGACTCTCAAAACTTCAAATTTACTAAAGAAAAGTCATTTTTACGAAATTCCCAATTTCCCATAAAATAGTTCACGCGTTTTTTCAAATTCCCATAAAACGATTATGTCGAACGTCCATCATATCTTCTTTAAATATGAGTTTACAACAGGTTCTTTTTATGACACGGGAAGTTAGATGGTATAAAGATGGCCGAAGAAGACCGTGGAGGTGGGCCATAGAGATGAGACGCATGATGATGAGATAGTAAAAGATAGATGTGAAATATTACTCTCTTCGTGAGTAGGGACTCTTATTAATCGATTTGGATTTTTATTAATGAAATTTTCTTCTATTATACTTCATATTATTTGTGGTCGAGGTATTCTATGTTATGTAAATTTCAGAATTTTAAATGCTCTAACACAACTACATCTAAATTGTTGACTAAACCATGACATGTAATAAATCCTTCAGAAGTTCATCATTGCCACCACCACATTTTCTCTATGTCATCTATTCAAAATTGTTATAAGTTGGCACATCATCTCTCTCCTTCCTAGCCTCACCTTACTTTTGTTTATTCGGTATGCTAACTAGTAGGACTCTTGGTTTATCTATAGCACTAGAGGCAATTCCTTGTTCATCCAAGACACAAGGTCTTTTAGCATGTTTAAGCAAGGTGATGCCAAAGGATGTGCTAGAACAAGGTGTTGATGGATCCACTTTAGTTGTCATTGGCCTTCCTCTTATGTCTATGTGCAAAAAAAATACATGCATATGCATAGCCCAAAAGAAAGCTCAATGTGTTCTATAATACCTGCAAGACAAATACATGCAAAGTTCGATGTGCCTGGCATTACCTCCAAGGAATACTAGTGGAACCGAAATGCATGATGAAGCTAAGGGTAACAAAACAACGTGTACATGCATAAGTTGTAATTTTGTAATATTTCAAAGAAAGGAAATATATGATGCAAGGAAAAAAAACACTATATAAACAATGTATGCACTGGATTAATATGTCCTGGCTTATATATAGATAGAAAATTGAAATTTTATTAACCTTCTTCAATCTTGAGATCAACAGCTTTCTCTCATGGGGGTTTATTCTATGAACCTATGACATAGCACATGTGTTCATAGGATATTAAATAGTACTCCTAATTTCATTACATATTAAGGATTGCCTCCAAAATCCTTTTGTTGAACCCCCCTCCCAATACACATTTCCAATAAAAAAAAAACTATGTTTTCACTAGATATCTTAGATATCCATATTTCCATGACATTTTTAATACTGCTTTTTATTTTGACCCTTAGTATGTTGACATGGCATAACTCGTATAACCCCTAGAAACCTTGCAAGGTGAAATATGAAATCTTGGTGAGAGAAACTATTTCAAGATGGTGAACAACCCCCTAAACACAAGTCAACTCCATACATAGTCATTCCAACACCACTCTCACTCTATGCACAATTGGATTCACACCACGTTTACACATAAATCATACTTATTCAAACACTAATTTGACTTCACACACAGTTAGATTCGCACCAACTTTAGACGTAGAGTACTTATTCAAACTGCCCAATACCCTATTCAAGCCCCTAGATACATGATTATAAACCCTCCTAATGTCTATACATTTTTAATATATTAAAAATACCCCTTTAATATTAGTTACTTAGTAAACCCCTATGCTTTCCGAAGTTGACACCAAAAAATACTGACTTGTTGGCAAGGGAAAAAAATCTATTATATCCTTAGAAATTTTTTTTTGTATTTATTATAATATAAATAGACAAATTATATATATTCAAGAAAAATATATTTATTATGATTAAAAAATTATATTTATTATGATTAAAAAAATTATATATATATATTTTTAAGTGATGTGTATAGGAGTAGTCTAAACAGTGGATTTTTATCAAATTTTTTAATATTTTTGGAATCGTGTATATAATTTGTTGAGATTGCACAATTTAGGTGCAATAAGGGTTTTCGAGCGCTTTAAATTTATTTTTCAATAAAAATTTAGGATTTGGTCAAAGATTATATCATCAAATTCCATCAATGATAGCCGGAAAAAGTCAAAATTGTTGATTGTTTATACTACTTCATATTTATATTTTTAATCTAAATTATCAATTTTATTTTTTTTTCAAGAAAAAAATGCATCCTTCGGATGCTTAAAGCAAAGTGTGCATTAGATCATATCATCTAATAGACTTGGCCAAAAGGATTACAAAAAATAGTAGACTTAGACCACAATTGAAACATGTGTCCCTCAATACAAAATCCACTAACTGACATACAAGAATAGCTGATAAAGTAAAAAATATAGATACAAAAAGCATAATAAACTTCAAAATTATACACAAAAGGTCAACTAGAAACAAGAGAGATGTTCATCCTTAGATTTTCCACTTGAATTTTGCCTGGATCTTTCAACAATCCTTCTTTAGACAAAGTATCTGCATGTTCATTTAATTCCCTATATATGTGAGTGAAAGATATATGCTCAAAAGCTGTCATAGTATCCTTCAAGTAATAAGCCAAAGCCTATAGTTGAGTGTGTTGAATTTCATGATGGTTCATCATCCAATTAATAAAGAGTTGAGTCCCCATAAACATGAATCTTTTTATCCCTTTTAAGAACTGGCAAGTGCAACGTGGCACAGGAAGCCATAAGCTCATATAGGTAGTTGGTGCATGATTGGAAACCAGCTTTGGGCATAAAATAATGACTCTCATTTAAGTACAAAAAACCACTTATCCCACAACTATTCTCTTGGCCTTGACAAGCCCCATCAAAAAGCACACAAGGGAGTGATTTATCGATCTCTAAAGGAGTTATATCTCGCGGGTTTCATATGATGTTACTTTTTAATGAGAATAAACAAAGCATTTACCTATGCATCAATCTAGGATGGAGGTTCCAAGGATTGTTCAAACAAACTAGCATTGTGAGCAATCTATAATCCCCATAAGACCATAATTGGGATGGCCCTTGCTAGTTGGTTGGGATGGTAAGCATCCCTACTCTAGTTATCAAGCTAGTAAGCAGCTCCTATTGGGCTTCAAAACACCTTCAATTCCTAACGTTGAAACCATTGCAGGTAACACTACTCAATGGTTTCCCCGACCCAAAAATGAAATCCCACAAGGTTGTAAGATTTCACGTCAAGTGTTCAAACTTGTTGAGAATACATGTAGTGAATTAAAAAATGAGCAGTAGTTTCCTCAATAGTTTTGCACAAACCATAACCATGGAATTGACTTTTTTTGTAACTAATCCCATGTAAGGATTTTCCCACAAAGAATCAACCACATGTATAAAACCACCTTTTTTGGGGCTTTTTCCTTCCATAGATTTGACCACCACCAATGAGAAGCTTGATGTTTAAAAGCACCCGTTGCTTGATATTCTAGTTTAACATTGTAATACCGACTCATATTATTCCTTGACCAACCAAATCCATCCAGATCTTCTTTAATCTAAATATTCCCTCCACTCAGGACTCCCACATAATTAAACCAAACCATGGCATGAGTCTCTAAGAGGCCTAAAGCTTCTACCGACAACCAATCATGATGTCAAAGGTTCATCGTGAGTCAATTGTCCACCTGATTTAGATGAAAAAAAATTACATTTTTCATATAAAATAGCAATAAGATCATGTCGTATGTCTTATGGTAGGAAAACCCCCACCCAAAATAATTTTTTTCCAGAGAAAAAAAGACTACTATTGATATTCATAATCGAATCAAATAGTACAAAATGTGAGAGCCTGTTCCATCCACCTAGAACCAACTGTGATAACGTATAAAAGTTATCAATATAGCTCCGACAAACTAAAAGATGAGCCAAATCCAGATCAGATATGTCTAGTCTGCACAATCTCAGCAGACTTATCCAAGCTTCAAGCTTGTTACATCGAAAGATACAAACCAAAATAAGTTACATCAAAAACATAATAAACAAAAGCAGACATGTGCTCCATCGACAGCTCAGTCATAGAAGTATACAGAACCACTATCCAGTAAAGAACCGTCACACCAATCCTCCCAAATCAGAAGTCCTTCACGTCCAGCAAGAGCTTGTTTTGAAAGCTTGTCCGCCATATTATTATGTTCACGGTAAATATGCTCAAGACTGATATTCTGCTGTTTGTGTAATTCAAAAATAGCTCTGGCAGCCCAATGTCTCAAGTTTAACACATTTAACTTGAATTTTCCTTCTGCCCATTTGATGGTTACCCGCGAGTCCCCATATACCTTTACATTGGTCAAACCAAAGATGTTTGCGACCTTTAGAACACACCACAGAGCTATCAATTCCGCCTTCATATTGGTGCCCATTCCACAGTTAAGTTTGATGGTGTAGAAATGCGAGTTATTTAGGTAGATGACACCACCAATTGCACAGATGCCTGCCTGTGACGCACCATCAAAGAACAATACAGGACGATCCACAATAAAATTAAAAGAACTAACTCTGTCAGTTTTCAGCATAACCTCATCCAATTTGCATGATTCATACATTTTAAGAGCTGTCAAACAACACTTAATGTGATCCGGAGGAGAATCTTGAAAAATGGCATAATTTCTGGTATGCCATATTGCCCAGGGGATGCATATAGCCAGAAAAAAATGACTTTTACAGTGTCTAAACCAGTGCAGAAAACATTTGTTAAAATTTCCAACAGCCCAGCACTGTGTAATCCTGAAATTTGAAGATATCAATTCCCAGATTGTGCGAGAAAAGGTGCACTGAACAAACAAATGCATTCTAGATTCAGCATCCTTTTTGCAGAGAAAACAAAAACCTGGGCCTGTCCATCCTCTCTTGCAAAGATTATCCCATGTTTTTAGTTTGTTCTGTAAAATCAACCATGTAAAACATTTCAGTTTAACTGGAATCTGCCACTTCCAGATCTGCATATACCACCAGTCCGGTGGGTAAATATACTTATTCTGAATGATCCTTTTGTATGCCGCTTTAGCAGTGACTGCTCCAGATGCTGTGTTGCCTCTCCACACCAGCTGATCATCTGTGTTGTTTAATAAGACCCCTGCAGAGTCCAGATTTTTTGTGTAATTTTCCCATATGCCCGCAAGATAACCTGTAAGCCCAATCTCCTGCGCCGTGATCCACTTCGAATTGCCAACTCTGTTATAATTCCGATGATGGATTAAATTTAAAGTGGGAAGACCAATGATTTCTAAATATTGTGGGATAATAGGAGGAAGATCCAGATCATGATCAAGCCCAATTATATGGTCAATGCCGACCCTGATTTTTGTGCCAGAACCCACATGCCAAGCTAAGTCACTTTTAATCCAGTGAAAGACCTTCATAAACCCTCTCCACATAGGTGAAAAGTCCCAATTGGTCAATTTTGGGTTTCTGATCCAGGTATAGACATTTGTTTTGATGTATTTGATATGAAGAATTTTAGACCAGAGGGAATTTCCATGGATGCCGCGCCATAAACTTTTTAATCTGAGGGCTATATTAAAAACCTCCAAATCTTTGATTCCCCATCCACCAAATTTGTATGGTCTTGTAAGAGAATCTGCTGCAACCATTGGGATCTTGCCACTGTTTGCATTCCCATTCCACAAGAAATTGAAAAAATATCTCTTAATGGTTTTAATGATTGAGATTGGGACTTCCATCATTGAGAACCAATACACAGGTATGCTGGATAATACTGACTGCACCAAAATTAATTTTCCACCGATTGACAATAGCCGATAGGACCATTGAGCTATTCTGTTTTCAATTTTTTTCAGAAGCCAGTGCCAGTCTCGAATCAGATAGTTATTTGGTTTAAGTATATAACCCAAATATTTGAAGCCCTGATCAAAGGTGGAACAATTGAAAGGCAAGACAGACCTTATAATTCTTATTTGCTCATCTTGGACAGAATGATGAAAAAAGCTGGATTTGGCCTCACTTACAAGCATGCCAGATGCATTACTAAAAGTAGTAATGATGTTTTTATACATACTCCATTCATCCTTGGTGTCATTGCCTCCTACCAGAACATCATCAGCAAACATTAAATGTGTAAACACACATTCTTTTGAGAAGTTGATGCCTTTGATCTGCCCATCCAACAGTGCTTTTTTCACCAATCTGCTGAAACCGTCCATTATCAGAATGAAAAGCAAAGGGGAGAGAGGGCATCCTTGTCTTAAGCCCCTAGAACAGCTGAAGAATTCAGTGGGACTGCCATTCACCAATATAGAAATGTTCATGGATCTGATGCAGGCCATGATCCACTTAATGATTACTGAAGGCATGCCAATCTTGATAAGAATCAGTCTGATGAATGCCCAATTTGCCCTATCATAAGCTTTGACAAGGTCCATTTTGAGCAACAAAGCTTTCTTTTTATGCAATTTTATGCTGTGAAGTAATTCTTGAGAAATGCCGATTGCGTCGTGAATCTGTCTCCCCTCTAAAAAACCAAATTGTTCTTCAGAGATGTGTGCCGAAAGAACCTTCTTCAATCTGTCTGCAATGATTTTTGATATGAGCTTATATAATAAATTGCAGAGAGCAATAGGACGGAAGTCACCAAAAGATGATGGCTTATCTTTTTTGGGGATCAAAGTGACAAAGGTAGAATTCAATCCACCTGGAATGTATCCATTTGTCATGGAGAAATTAACCAAATCCAATAGGTCCTCACCCATTAGCTCAAAGAAGTGTAAAAAGAGTTCCACTGGCCATCCATCCGGCCCAGGTGCTTTGTCTTTTGCAAATAATTTTAAAACCTGCTCTAGTTCATCTTTTGTGACCATTCTTTTGATGCAATCTGCAGCTTGCTCGTCAAAGAACCTAGGGAATAATGATGCCACTTCAAATTGAGCTCTTTGACAGACTTCCGCAGAATCAGTGTATATATTATTGTAATACTTGTATGCTTCTGCCTTAATGTTATCTATACCTGTGCACTGATCCCCATTTTCATTCTGTATTTCCCATATGTACTTAGACCTCCTCCTGGCAGAGGCAAAGGAGTGAAAAAACTTAGTGTTTTTGTCACCTAGAGAAATCCAGATTGCACGGCTCTTCAATCTCCAAGCTTTTTCTTCTTGTAATAATAATTCCTCTTTTTTTAACTCCAACTTTTTTAACAGCTCAAATGCTTCCAAAGACAGAGAATTGTTGATATTTGCATCAATGGCTTCCTGTAATTGTGATTCAAGCTGAAGTAACTCTGCTTTGTCTGCCTGCTTTTTCTCTCTGATCCATTTAATAACAATCCCTTTTAATTTTTTCAACTTATAACAAAAATTCAGAACAGGATTGGCTTCAGTAACCTCACATTGTGCCCAGAAAGTTCGAACCACATGACAGAATGTATCATCATCGAGCCACGAAGCATTGAAATTTTATTTTTATTATAACTTATAATAAATAAAATACATAGAATTTGATAAGTATCTAAAATTTTGACTATTTTTCCATCTAACTTTCCAAGAATTCAATGATTTTCAAATTTTATGAAAATAATCCAAAGTTCAATAAAAAATGTCGATCTTATATCATAAGTGATTGCATAAATTTAATTTATGCATCTTAAAAACTTTGGCTTTAATATTTTGCAATCTTGACTCTTAACACTTCAAAGTTAGTAAAGAAAAGTCATTTTTACCATTTCCCAATTTCTAAAAACAGTTTACATGTTTTTAAGATTCCCATAGAGCAAAAAAAAAATTCACAAAGTCCCATAAAGCAATTATGTGGACCGTTCATCTTCATTAAATATGGCCCTACCTGGGTAGTGTACTACACGTTCCTTTTATGACAATGGAAGGTAGATGCTATAAAAATGGCCGAAGGAGATCGTGGAGGTGGGCCATGGAGATGTGAGGCATGATTATTTATTAGATAGAGATTCTAAAAGATAGAAGAACGTAGAAGATATGAAATATTAGTTCCTTTTTCTAGAGTAGGGATTCTTATGATCGTGGAGGTGGGCCATGGATCTGAGACGAATGATGCGATAGAGATCGTAAAAGATAGAAGAGTAGAAGAACTTAAATATTAGTACCTTGTCGAGTAGGGATTCTTGTTAATCGATTTGCATTAAGTTATGTTGTTTTAATTATTATTAGTCCCTGCCCGCAGGTGCAGCAGGGACTATATAAATCATTTGAGTAGAATTGCATTAGTTTTGCACTTTTTTCTAGACATTTGATTCTAAGTTTTTAGGGTTATTTTTGGTTACAACCAATCAATGGATTGAGAGCCTTATTTGGCCTCGTCTCGAGGCCAAGGTTACAGGTGGCAAGGAGGGAGCGTGGCAAGCAAGGAGAGCAAGGCTACAGAGAGCGTGGCGACCTGCGCTTGCCATGCACACTACACACTACCCGAGCTTGCCACCTCCATCCCAAGATTCTAAGTATCTGTCCTATAATTTCTTATACATAGGCTATCCTCCGTATGGCCTTTACTAGAGTCAAATGTGTAAGCTCTATGTGTAGAACGAGCCTAAGTGGTGAATATCAGCATGAAGGATGGACGACAAAGGCTGAGACTAATGGGCAGTTGAAATATCCAGTTGAGCGTTCTCATAACAAAAACGCCTAGCAGGTAAATGCATTTTGTGAAGCACAACTGTGTTATCTTAGTTACTATGGCTCAGCCAGGGCGCTCTGCAGGATCTTGCATTTGCGGCATCATTTTCTGTGGAGCATCTGAAGCTCCATTTCAATGCATTGCTGTCAGCCATTGTCGAAAGGTTAGGAGATGGGAAACAACCCGTTCGCCATTCTGCTCGTAGGCTTTTGCTGGCTCTCATGGATGTATTCTTTCTTTCCTTCTTTTTGTTTTTCCTTTTGACTATCAAGCAATCAATAAACTTACCAGGTATGCCTAGACTTACATACCTGTATTTTTTGTTCTTCCTTTCTGATAAGTTCCTCATGGTGGCGGTCATCTTTACAGTTTCCCATGCAACACACTGTTCAAGTGGTTGTTCGTTTCCGTGGTGGTCTGTGTCCCGCTACCTACACAGTGGGAAATACGTATATATAAGGCTACATGTATGCTTGCTTCATCCTTGAAAAGTTGATTGAGAGCGCCTACGCCTCAGCTGCTCAGGCAGGAATGGCGGTGCTCATTCTTCCGTTATATTACTGCCAACACAATGACTTTCATTGTCATTATGTTAATCCTGGTAGACATCGTGGAGCACTGTGCATAATGCATATCACAAATAGTAGTTCATGACATATTTGTATATACACCTATACTGATATACATGTTTATTTTATAGAAATTTTATGCAACGATAATTGTTCATTTGCTTGAAGATATACATGATAATAGCTAGACTTCTAATGATTATTAATTCAATACCTACAATAATGATGTCGTGCTCCCTTGTAGCCTTCTCTGCAATAATGATGTTGTGCTCTCTTGCATCCTTCTTTCTCGCTGGGCACCTTGTCAATGTATGAATTGGTTGGGTAGAGCACCTCCACAATTGACAATTGCACCTCGGCCTCTATAGTTCACATGCCTTTCACCTTTTGATGATGCCCTCTTGATTTTGCATCCTTTATTCTCTCTTTCGGGGGCGGTCGTTCTGCCTGCATGCTGATTTAGGATTTTTTGTTGCTGAATGTCGCGGGGAAATGCATGCTTCCATGGAGTAGTCCATGACAGTGCTACTTGTGAAATTGTGTATCCGCATTCAATCTTCACAGGCTTCTGCAGATGAGTTTTGCCTCATCCCACATAATGATCTTACCCATGTTCCCATTAATCCGGGTGGGTTGCTACCTGCTGGAATGACGAATAAAGCCGCATGTACGGAACACAAATAGTTACTACCTGCACTTTACAACAGAGGAATGAACAGAACACAAAAGAGACTAGCCACAATGGCGAAAGATGCACGTACATAACACAAATGTTCCTTTTTGAGTCCTCATCAATCTACTAATAGCAGATCTTTGAGCCAGTCCTTTTCCTCTTGCTAAAACATTAAAACAAAATTGTGGCCTTTTCACATTGGCTTAGCTGCATAAGAATGAGGGACTGAGGGCCAACCCTTTAGAGAGATCAGGTCAAGCCTCTGGAAAGAGATAGATAAGAAAAAGAAGCCTTTGGTGAAAGAAAGAGACTAGCAAAACTAGTAGTTCTTCAGAGCCTTCCCCCTAAGGCCATTTTAGGAATGAGAGGGAAAAGCGGTGAACAACCGACTTAACCGGGGAGATAATATCATCCAAAAGAAATGTTAGTAGATGTTGTCCCAGAAGGAGCTATTCGGATTGGCTAGGTCCAAGGTTCCATTCATTAGGTCGTCATCTCTTAACCAAGATCGGGCGGGGAAAACCAAAACCATCAACACTGTTCCTAATTGTATGAATTGAGAATATATGTGTCAGAGATCTTTCGTAATGCCACTTATTTATCCTCTGCTCATGATAGTTGGAAATATCTACCAGATGAGAAACGCAAAGCACTCTCTGCCTACTAAGGAAAGTGTACTCTACATTGATCTCGGGTTGGAGAGGAAGTATGCTTTACTTCTTCAATTCCCTTCTGCGGTTTCATGATCGACTTGATCATGGTAGACAACCTTTAATGTGCTCCTGAGTCCCGCCACCGGTGAACACCCTATGTTTAAATGACGACACTTGGATGCAAAAATTGTAGCATGTTAAAGAGGCGTGTAATAGCATGTCTAAAGATGCGACACGTGAGGAACATGCGACCAAGTATTAACGTGGAATGTAGCTAAGGCCCGACCTACTAACAACTAATTCACTTTTAGTAGTAGTAAAATGAAGCTTGCACTTAATCAAAGTCCATTCATTGCATTGGTTATAGACTATAACTAGTGGTTTTTAATTTATCCCACCTGCAATCAATGATATGTGACCTCCATCCCATCTCTTTATTTTTTACTGTGTGGCCAATAGTTATTTCAAGATAGCACTTTTCTTCTGATATAGTGAGAGCCAAATCATCTAAAAATTAATTTTGTGGACATTCTCCATGTAAGATATTGTATGAAGAGCGCTTGGAAGCTACTTATTTGCAAGCTAGCGAGGGAAGGGCTTTCTTTGTAATGGCTTTTCAAATTGTTTCTTAGTCAGGCACTAAATTAATGTCTTCTTTTCGAGTGCTGACTTTTTGATACAAAAATTTCATATAACAAGAAAAAAAACTCGATGCACTACTAAGCTCATCACAAGAAATAACAATAATATACAATTGCATGTGATGATTAGCGTCTCATTTTGCCGTCATTTTGGTACACTACAATTTGCTTGCATAAAACAACCATGCAATAACTCAAGTTTCTAAGGCCTATGTACGAGATAAATCTATGTTTACATAAGTCCAACAAGAATGCAACAAAACACACTTTTCATTCAACTAATACCAAATTCATTTTTCATTAATAGTATAACCAAATTCATGGGAGGGAATTGCTGCTTCGTACCTCTTCTTGTTTAACATTAAGTTCTTCTTCCATTTCGGTTTTCTACGCAACCTCAATTTTATTAAAGTGAACTTAGCAAATACAAAAAACCAGCAAGGGAATGATAAACGAGGACATTATAACAAATGGAGGACACGATTAATACACAATAAAAAACATTGTATCCACGATACAAAATACATTGATTCTCATTGTTTAGTTTATACAAAACCATGGATTTTCTTGACATTTCATTATAATATTGTACCATATTTCATAATTTTGGAAAAAAAACTCGATACACTACAATTGTGTTTTGTCTTTGGTACACTCCAATTCTATTTTCTCACTATTGTCTCTTTTGCAGTTTGATCATTTTTTTCCCTGCCACCACTTTCAGCAATAGTTTTTTTTCCTTTTTCCTTTGCACTATATTGAAAAAAACTTTTCTCAAAAAACAAACCTGTATGCATCCATTTTTCTATGATTTTGATACTTAGCTTCTTCTTTGCTTGTGCATGCTCAGCTTCAGGCAAATGACATCATCAACTATCATTATAATAAATTTACATTATCATTGTAATGTTATTATATAAAAGTTCAAATGTTATATTGTTTTTTCGATAAAACTTTGATGTTATACTTAAGGCAGGGACTTGAAGCTCTGCTTCTATTCCTCTTGTTAATAAAGATTACTTTTTTTTTCACAGTGAAAAGTTCTATACTTTCCAAAGGAAACAAAGTATACAATTCTTTCCAATATAGTTCATTCCCAAATATATCCTATGGTATATTCCTTTCTTACATCAATGTATTTTTTTAATAAATATAGAACCTTCTTGGACTTGCCTTACTTTTGCTTATTTGGTATATTCATCTAGAACCTTCTTGGACTTGCCTTACTTTTGCTTATTTGTTATATTCATCTAGAACCTTCTTGGACTTGCCTTACTTTTGCTTATTTGGTGTGCTAACTAGCAAGACTCTTGGTCTATCTATATAGCTAGAGTTGGTTCGCTATTCACCCAAGACACAAGGCCGCCTAGCATACATTTAAACAAAGTGTTGCTAGCTTTGCTTTAGTTGTCCTTGATATTCCTCGCGTGTCGGTGTGGAAGAAAAACGCATGCATATGCATATGCACAACTCAAAGGAAAGCTCAAAGCTCAACATGTTCCACAACACATGCAAGGAATATTAGTGGCATGAAAACTAACGATGTTCCACAATACCGAGGAATACTAGTGTTAATGAAATGGATGAAGCAACTAAGGAGAGCAAAGCAGAATGTAAAGACATCAACTTCAATTTTGTATTGTTTCAGGAATAGGGAATATATGATGCAAGGGAAAAACTTGAGAGATACTAGAATAGATCCATCTTAAACCCAAATCTATCAAGCACCCAAAAGGATCAAATTTCTTGATGTGTAAATTTAAAAGAAATTTGATCCTACTTGAAATGCTTAATAGATCCGAGTTTAAGATGGATCGATGTTGGTTTTTATTTTTTAGCTTTTGTGCAAAAATTAAAATTGAGCTAACATGCTACCAAATAGATTTATTAGATATTTTTTTGTTATCAAGCACATTACATTAGGTATGTGACAACATCTCCCCCAGTAGAGCACCTTTCTACTCAAGATGCAATCATATGCATTGGATTAAAATATGTCATGCCTTATATACAGATAGAAAATTGAATCTCTTATCTTGAGCTTGACAACTTTCTCTCCTTGTGTTGAAGACCATTCTTTTATATTTTTAGTTGATGTTGCATCTCTATAGAAATTCACTAGGAGAAAGGGGCTCTATTGTGTCCTTCCTAGACTTATATGTGCCACCCTCGCGACTTCGAGGTGCCCTTTGTCACAAGGTGTTTCCATGACTAGAAGGAGAAGAGGCTTTATGACAGGTGATTATTGTGGTTTACTTATTCATTTCCTTTCCTACTTCCCTTTTATACTAAATATAAAGAAAACACTATCATAATAACCCCTCACCTTCCATAACTTAGATAAAGCAAAATTCACTATTGAGAAGAACCCCTCAAATTCCTAAATTATGGGCTCACAATTTATCGTTATGAGTATGCCCAAAGGATTGGGTTCTACCCTATTGTATGTGAATTGACTTTTAATTGGTTGTTCGATATCTATGGTTCATGGGAAAGGTTAGTGAATTGATTTAGGCTTTCCTGCCAACACATAGGACCTAGTGGCCACTGCTTATTTGCACTTACTTGCACCTTCCCTATCTTTTCAAGCTCTTGCAACCCTCTCTAAGAGATGAGGTAGATAGGTAAATATTTTTCTTCATCCTACCTCAATATTGTCCACTATTATATAAAATACAACCTTCTCACCCATTTGGACTAGCCTCGTTTTCGAGACAATCAATGGAACACCAAAAATTTGACAAAATCAGATTGCTCTTACTAACTGGAAGGCTTGCAGGAGAAGTCGTGAAGATAATAGAAACCAGGGAGGAAATTCTAATCTTTGAATGACCCATTGAATTCTTCAATAGTCTTGGCTTTAGCCTTGGTGTATATTCCTGCAACGTCCCATGTCGCCTTGTATCCCTCAATGACCTTTTCAAAGAACTGCATTCTAGTTAAAGGGGCATTCATAGTTATCCACGTGGACATTAGGAATTCGCTTGCACAACTATACCCAACACTATTATTACTATGTGCTAATTTTTACAAGGTTTTAGATAGATTAAGTTAGGAACATAGTACAAGGATTCATCCATGTAAGGGGATAGAACTCCATTTAAGGAGACCCTTTTCATGAGAGAGAGAGATTTTTGGGGGAGGGGGAGAAGGGAGAAAGAAGGGTGAGAAATTACAGAGAGGTTTTTTTTATGGTAGTGAGAATTTACAGAGACGTCTATTGTGGTGAGAATTTACAAGGGGGGGATTGACTGTTGGAATAGATTACTGGTTCGGGGATCAGGGCCTCTCAACTTGGAGCTAAGGGGTTGGTTGAGAGGTGAGTTGTCCCCCAAATTTCAATTGCAGTTGGGGAATGGAGGGATATGATGCATACCTCTGTGAGTTAAGGTACCGATTCTACTACTTCCTGATGAGTCTCTCTAATTTTATTCTTATTTTGCTAGGGTAGTGAATAGAAAAAACAAATCTTATTGCTTTACATTATATTGGATCCTTATTGTAGTAATGTGCGGCTTGAGTAAATTCTTTCTTTTTAATTATCCGCAACACTTAGGAGAAATTGATAGTAAATTTATTTCTCGTAAAATAAGCTTTTTGTGCATGGCTTAAATGTTTTAAAAACCCCCATTTAATTGTCACATTTGAACATTAGAATTCGCTTTTACAAATATCCATAACACCATTGTTACTTTTTTTTCAAAGGAAAAATATCAATACTATTATATCAAAAATAGTATTATAAATATTACAAAATCATTGTCAAATGAAACCTTCCACGGAATACAGTCTCTCAACTATAATCACAAATCGAATCAACTAACAGAACCAAAGAACAAAAGTCAGACACCACCCAAGGCCAAAATCCCCTCAATACCAGAAACTCCAATCCATCCCAACAATGGGAAGAAACATATTACAAAATAAGGCATAGTCCATAAAGTCGACTGCCATCAACACCAGAAAAACACAAAAAACAAAATGCCAGCTCGAGAAATTCCAAGATAAGTAGACTAGCCTGACTGATCCCCAAGAATTCCAACAAGTTGTTGGAAAATCCAAAAAGATTATATACCTGCACAAAATAATAAGGATAATCCCATCCCACAAAAATATATATAATCTACTTCTACTACAAAAAGAAAGCCGCAAAGTTTTTTAAATATGTAATATATCCACAGAGACCTCTGAGATAAGTTGATCATGAGTCCATTCCTCTGAAGAGATGAAGCCCTCCTGTGCCGAGAGGTCCTTCTTTGAAATATCGTCAGCCAATTGGTTATACTCCCTATATATATGCAAAAAGGAGATCTAACTAAAATCCTGAATATGCATTTTTATTTCCTCCATCCATGAATATGCTTTTTTATTTCCTACATCCATGAGAACAATTGAAGAACACCGGAAACTGATTTCCCAATAGCTCAAGTGATAATTACCTTTGAATCTCTCACCACTTGCAGAGTAGAAATACTCGAGTATCTGGAAAAGGATAAAAGCATCCATAACGCTAATAGCTCACTCCTATAATTTTAGCCCATACCACAATTCATCCATAACTTAAAATGATGGGCCTTATTTATGAACATAATAGCACCGACTCCACTAATAGAAGCACACCTCCTAGAGGCTCCATCGAGAAAACCCCATGGACTATTTTCATTTAGCACGAGGCTTGAAAGAGATTTATAAGTTGATTGCAATGGCCGACAGGGGTGAATCTTATTGTATTCCAAGAAAGAATCCACGACCCAACTACTAATTAATAAGGAAAAAGGTTCTTGATCTTCAAAAATGAGTTTATTCTTTGCCTTCCATAACTCCCAAGCTACAAATTAAACCTCGAAGCGATTGCCAACAGTCTTTCTATTGTAACCAGTTACACATATTGTTATATAAGGATGTTGAATGCCACTTAAAATTTTGGCTGGTTTCCAATTTAATAGCCATCCACACTTGTGAGGTGAAAGAGCAAAAAACCAATAGATGATTCACTGATTCTTCCTCCTGGCCATAGAAAGGACATATGTTTGGTCCACCAAACTCTTTGAATATAATTGTCCCAGGTTAGGATATATTTGTCCATGGAAAGCCAAATAAAGAGAGTAATCTTCAAGAGCATTTTTAGGCTCCAGATCTTGTTATACACCCACTGATCCTGACTTGAATTATCAAAAAATAAGGATTTGTATGCCAATATTTCATTGACAGTGCCATAGGCCTCATTCCACGACCAAATTAATGTTAGAAAAACAGGATTGCAGAGCAATAACAATAAATAGAAATGCAAATATAATCACAGATACACATTACAAGAGAGACACATATATATCATGGTTCACCCAACTTGGGCTACGTCCACAATGAAGTTGCCAACCCTTATTATTATTCCGTCCAGCAAAGTGAAGGAATACAACCTGCAGCACAGCCGCTGCACTTCCTCTTCACTGTCTCACAGTCTCTCTACCGATCTTAGAGATCTTTACAATGCATAAAACCTAATACATCATTACCTAGCCGTATTACAATGTCTTTATTTTATAAGGGAGATACAATGGGAAAATACCATGGGTTACCCAAAACCATGGGCCCAAAAACTGGTGGCAAAAACAACCCCAAAAAATTTCCTCGGGGGCTCCGCCCCCAAACCCCTAAAAATGCAGAATGGGTGTACAGTCCTCCGGGTTGCACGACTAAGACAATATCATCTACGAGACTGGAAGATCTGGCTCCACAACCAACAATTAAATCATCCCGTCTTTCAGATACCTAAAGGTGCATTGTTTTTAAAGCCTCTATATAGTCCATCCATTCTAGACTCATAGCCCCATAGATGCCTAAATGATAAGGCATTAACCAAGTGTGATACCCCGGTTTGAGAGAGTTATTCACGACAACTTGATTCAAAGTGTAATATCCATTTGCCCGAAGGAAGGAAATTTATTTTAAGGATAGATTGAAATTCAAGGGACCACCCAATATAGGATATTCTCCTACCCAGATCGTCCTACCATTCCCAAGCTTCCATACCAACCATTGTTCAATAATATTATAGGATCCCAACAGATCATTCCATAAATTCGAAGCTCCCTTTGTGCATTTCTTCCCTTCTCGAAACCATTGCACTAGGGAGATATTTTCCAATAATTTTCTTTAATCGATTTACTCCAAAGTGAGTTTGAGAACAAAGCGTGCCACAGTCTCTTAGCTAAGAGAGCCTTAGAAAAATAATGCATATTATTCAGAGCCCAACCGCCTAAATGTTTCGGCCGATCCAGAACCTTCTAGGATACCAAATGAAATTTCCTTTTTTCTTCTCCTCCTAACCAAATTAAATTATGTATTCTCCTACATAATCCATCAATAATAGACTTAGGAATTTTTCGCAATGAAAGTCAATAAACAACGAGATTTTGTAGTACAGATTTTTCCAAGGTTAATCTTCCCCCAAGAGACAACCACTTCTAACACCAATGCTTGATTCTTTTGTCAAATTTCTTTAGCATCCAAGTCCAATCAGAAGCATGATAATTATTTGGCTTTATATAAAAGCCCAAATATTTTGTACCATTTGATAGTGGACCAAATCTATAAGGGATATTTTGGCCAATTTGAAAATTTGTAGCCTCCTCTAACTCATTCTCTAAAAAAACTAATTTCTCATTGATAATTTTCATTCCATAAACATTGCAAAAATGTGTTAATATGTCCTTTAAACCCAACCATTCTTCCAAAATTCATTTTCCAGAAAGCAGCACATCATCAACAAATAACAGATGTGTCACCGAATAGTGGGCTGTCACTTTAATTCCTCGGATAGTTCTGATTGATTTAGATTTGATTAGAAGCTGACTTAAACCTTCAATTATGAGAAGGAATAACAAGAGTGAAAGAGGACATCCCTGAAAAAGACCCCTAGAGCCTTTGAAAACTGATTTGGAGCACCATTAATGAGAACTACATAGTTTGTAGAGGATACACAAGCCATTATCCATCTGCTAACTTCCCAGGGAGACCTATCTGAATTAAAATTAATTTGAGAAAGGTCCACTCCACACGATCATAAGCCTTAACTAAATCAAGCTTCAATATAAGGGCTTTAAGGTGATTTGATTTAATACTGTGGAATACCTCTTGAGCCACTCCAACTACATCCAATATTTGTCGATCTTCTAGGAAGCCAAATTCTTCAATGGATATAAATTTTGAGAGAGTAGGCATTAATCCCAAAGCAATGATTTTAGAAATAAATTTGTATATGAGATTACAAAGGGAAATTGGCTTGTAATCACTAAATCCCAAAGGATGAGAGTTCTTCGGAATAAGAGCCATGAGCATCAAATTTAAAGTTCTAGTAACCTTACCTGTGATACGAGATTCCTCCATTGCCTCTAAAACGTCTAAACCCATTATATAAAAAAAGGTGAGAAACAATTCCACAGTCCAGCCATCAGGGCCAAGACTTTTTTCTTTGTTAAAACCTCGTAAAACCTCTTCCACTTCCCTAATAGAAACCAGAGCAAAAATATAATTCCCTTCCTCCTCTAAGAAATATCAGGGAACTCTTTGATTGCTTTAAATTGTTCCGATAGAGAGGTAGTTTTTGGATCCTGGTATAACATACTAAAATGTTTAATTTCCTCCTTATGCAACTCATCTGTTGATTAGAAATGGTTCCCCTTCGAATCAACGAGATCCCAAATAGTATTTTGTATTCTTCTATCCTCATCAAATTGTGAAAAAAATTGGTATTTTGATCCCCCGCCTTTAACCAAATTTCTCGACTTTTCAATCGCCAGGTTTCCTCTTCAACTTTCAGCATAGCTAATTTCCTCTTTCCCATGTCACTAAAAGTGGCTTGGTCTTTTGGCGTAACATACCATAAATATTGGCCATAGATAGACCATCAATGTCTGACTCCAGCTTCAATAAATTCTGAGCTAAGGATTTTTTCCTATCATGCTCCCACTTGACAGTAAAATTGTTTGAGAAGTTTTAGCTTTGTAACTAATTTGTTCATAGCCGATGATTCAGTAGAAACATCCATACTCCCCCATATCCTTTTTTGTGTAGTATGGATCTGAAAGCCATATGTGGTTGAATTTGAATGGGAATTTTCCTTTCTCACCATCAATCTCGAATTGAAGTAAAATAGGATAGTGATCAGAAATGCGAGTTTGATTCACCCAGGAACGATACTTGAAGAAGTCCCCCACTAGTGATTATGAAACCAGATAGCAATACAATATTATCAAAATATAGTCCTCCCCCTTTCTATTGTTACACCAAGTATGGACCAGAGGAAAAGGCTCCAGATCTATGAGGTCAACAGCTGAAAAAAGATCAAAGAGATAGTTTCCCAAAGGATTAGATTTTGAATGTTGACTCCATACCTCTATAGCTTCCCAGGGAAAGTTCAGATACCCAGCTAGTATCATATTTGGTAGTTTTAAGAGCTATTCAGAGTTAATCTGATCCCAAAAGAAACATCGATCAATATATGGACTGCAGTAGTTTATGATATTTAGATCCTTATCAAACCCAATAAGTTTTCCAGAAAGGAGTATACCAACCGAAATCTTAAAAGGTTGCATAGTTAATTTCCACGGATCCCAATCAACCAAAAGGTCACCAGAGAGCCCTTCAGCATCAGATGAAAATATTTCGAATCCGATTTCAACTTAGTGAAAAAAACCCTTGACTTATCATGACTCACCATTGTCTCTTGTAATAAAACTATATCAAGCTGAGTATTCTAGAGTACTCTTTTAAGGGCAAGATATTTAGGGAGGCCCCCAACTCCCCTAATATTCCTTGACAGACAAATAATTTTCTCACCCTGCAAGGGATTTGACATCTCTAAGAGACCTAGTATCCAGTGGAGATACATGTGGAGAATTGTCTTGACTGACTACATCTAATGTTTTCGAGCCTCTCCCCCGAACTTGAGTATTCCTAGCACTTTTGGTATTGAGAGGAGAGAAATCCTATGCCAAACCTGCCAAACAAGCTCCCTTTTGAGACTTATGGAAAGGAGTTGATTTCGACACTCCAAGACTACCTTCCTCTGCGTCAACCATGGGAGCTTCCATATCCACCTCCCTATTCCTAATAAAGGACAAAATAGGAATTTTTTGATCAATATCACTATGAGATGGGATATGAATCAACGAATTTCCACCTCCCAACTTCCCTGAGATCTCTCAACTTGCATCAAGTAACTCAGAGGATCCACCTAGGGTTTGGATTGAGTCCCCTGAGTCCGACGAATTTGTTAAGTGGACCGTGTCCCCTGACTGTGAAGACAAAGTCTCATTTGGCACCATTACAAATGACAAGACCCCATTTGTATCCATGGCAGTCCCATTCAAGACCGGGATAGTAATAGAAGGGGTTGTATCCTCTAGGGAGGCCCTACAAGAACCGCTCGATCTCAAGTCTATCGAGCCATCAGCACAAATGGGAGATGAGAATGGTATAGGGGAAGAAAGTGTATTATCCAATCCTTCTTTACTTGAAGAAGGATCCTGATTTTTAACAGGTGAGGCATCGGAAGAGGAAGAGGTGACCTGATCAGCAATAGAACCCCCATGAAAATACCCTTTTAATTCTAAAGAATTGATAAATTATCTTTCCAATTCATTTAAATATTGATAGAAAGAAGGATCATTTTCATTTAACTTACTGAAAATATCCACGTCCATTGAAGAAGAGCCCGACGGAGGAACCCAATTAGAGTAACAATCAAGCTGACCCTTCAAATCCATATCACGGTCATTGTTATCGTCCGACGACCATATGATGTCTTCTTCTTTTGAAATCTCTTTAACTCAACTAGAGGAAGAACCATTACATTGTTTCCAGAGGTATCCAACCTCCTTGTATTTTGAACACCAAAATGGAATTCCCCAATAGTCAATAACTTTTGAATAAATTCTTCCTCACCACTCAATCTACAAAGTATCAATCAAACCTAGAGAGATGTTTACCTCCACCAACATGCTTGTCTAAACCATTTAGAACCTCATCACCCACATGTAAAAAATGACCCAGTTGATTGCCCACTTCTTCATAGGCCCTCCTGCTCCACATAAACTATGAAGAACCTGTAACAATTAATTAATGAAAATACACAAGATAGCAGAAATAACATAACTCAGGATCGCTTTATTGATCGCAGGCCACTTCGAGGGGGCAACCTCCTTTGATCAAGCTCGATACAAATAACTTCACGGTACCTTCATTTGCATCAACACACACTTATATACTAAGTCTATGCCCAATACTATATGGGTCAATACCATGGGACATATAATACTATGGGAAGACTTACAAAGCATATGCATCCAATACTATGGCTCAATACCATAGGATAATACAAACTATGGATCAAAAAATACTACGGGACGACTTACAAAGCATATGCGTCCAACAACAATATACTAACAAAGTAAAGAGAAGGGTTGACACGGGTTCCTAGCATCCCCTCTCCCTTAGAGAAAGATTTGTCCTCAAAGCTTTAGATGTGGAAATTGATGCAGAATCTGAAGGAGTGGTTCCCCTGGAGCATCCTTGGGTTGCATTCTGTGCCACTGAATGAACACCTCTGTGATAGATTGAGAGAGAAGTTGATGCCTTCCGAGTTTCAGGGAGCATTACGTGTAAGACTGTATATGAATAAGAACCATATGAGCTGCATGAAAAGTGCGCTCAGAATGGTTTTGATCGGCTTGTTGTTTTAGTCAAATTCGTGCCATGTGAAGATTGTCTTGCAGAATGAGAAGAATCTGATCATGGTTTCGAAGAACCGAGTCAATTGCCTGAACTGGGGAACTGCTGAGGGTGTATGGAAGAAGAATTGGTGGTGCCTGTCCATAGACTACTTCATATGGTGTCAATGTGGTATTGTACCACCAGAGCGCTTCAAGTAAATCCATAGAAATAACTATCCAAATCTGTGTAGTGATGGGCAAGGGTTCGAGCAATCCCGAAAGGAGTGTCGGTTCACCCTTGTTGACCTAGCAAGTCTGACAGTCAGCCACCATCTTTTGAATTGTCATTTTCAGTCCCTGCCAAAAGAAGTTACATTGTTCCCGGTCATACGTTTTGAGGAACCTAGAGTGCCTTGTCAATGGAGAAGCATGGAGTTCATAGAAGAGATAGCCCTGTTGAACATATTGCAACCAATTTGGAACAAGAAAAGAAATAGCTGTAAGAGAAACGGGGTCATCCAATGTGCGAGAAGGAGCATCTGCCACTAGATTGTCCTTACCCTTCTTGTAAGTGACCGCATAGGCATAACCCAAGAGTTGGATAACCCATTTCAGGTGTGTTGGGGAGGAGACCTGTTGTTCCAGGAAATTTTCCAGACTCTGGAGATCAGTCTTGATGCAAAAATAATTCTCTAATAGGTATGGCTGCCACTTTTGTACTGCATGCAAAATAGGCATAATTTCTTTCTGAGATGTAGATGCGGCTAAATTCTTACCGAAAAGGTCTCTTGAAGGCGACAAGCCCACTAGTTCAGCAAAGACACCTACATATCTATCCAAGGAAGTAGTGGAGACCGTTGATGGGTGCATCTGAATGGATTGGAGATGAGTGATGACACCATGTGAATTATTCTTAAGGATATTTTCTAGGTGATGTGAACTGATGATGCAGAGAGACCCTGGTTGTAAGCCTGTAAATTTGTGTTGTTTCCCATTGACTGAAAACTGCATCCAAAGTTCAGCAAAATCCCATAAGATGGGGCCAAGAGTGCATAACCATTGAACGCCCAAAACCACATCACATCCACCTAAGGACAAGGCAAACATGTCAGAGCACAGGTTATAGTCTTCCAAAGAGATATGTACATTGTGACACTTCCCCTTGCAAGGTAAGGTGAATCCCCTGAACCAGCAGGAAGCTGAGCATACGGCGTCCATATCTATTTTCAGCTGATAAATCGCAGATTTCCTCTGTTTCTAGCTTTGGGAAGTGGAATTTGGGATAGGGTCCTCAGGAATGAAAGATGTAGAATGGGATTAGAGGGGTGTCAGGGAAGTTTCAAGTGAAACGGAGTGAAAACAAGGGAGATATGGGAAAAAAAACAATTTTTTTTTTCCAGAATGGATCTGCTATGGAGCAGAAGGGATCGGAAACAAATGGATCTGCAACGGTGCAAAATGGATCATCAATAGATAGATCTGAAATGGAGTGGAAGGGATCGACAACAGATAGATCTGAAACGACACAGAAGTGATCAGCAACAGTTTTGGACAGAGGAAATTTGCGATTTATCAGCTGAAAAAAGATATGGACCCTATATGCTCGGTTTCCTAATGGCTCAATGGATTCACTCGACCACCAATGATGTCTGATGGATTGCATATTGGGGCAGTACCCCTCACTCCATGAATCAGGTAAAACTGATAACTGCTTTGCCACAAAAAACAACTCTTGGTTTACCTCAGGGGTGGGAACTAGTCAATCAGGTAGGGGTCGGTGCCCTTTTCGCTGGAAGGTCCTCTCAATGGGCCAACTACTTTGGGGTTCCTGTGGTATTCCTCACAATGAGGAGTACCAAGAGGAACCTGCAACAGATGCGAAAAATTCTTTTGGCATAAATTTCACCCAACGAGCCCAAGAAAGTGCTCTGATACCAGATGTGAAGAACCCACAACAATTAATTAATGAAAATACATGAGATAGCAGAAATAACAGAACTCAGAATCGCTTTATTGATCACATGCCACTTCGAGGGGGAAACCTCCTTTGAGAAAGCTCAATACAAATAACTTCACAGTACCTTCATTGGCCTCAACACACACTTATATACTAAGTCTATGCCCAATACTATGGGTCAATACCATGGGACATATAATAATACAGGACGACTTACAAAACATATGCGTCCAATACTATGGTTCAATACCATGGGATAATACAAACTATGGATCAACAAATACTATGGGATGACTTACAAAGCATATGCATCCAACAACAATATACTAACAACGTAAAGAGAAGGGTTGACACGGGTTACTAACATAGACAAAGGAAATCCCAACAATAGTACCCAAAGATGATGGAATGAATGCATTCAGTTTTCGGATCAAAATATGCATGCCACCTTTTGAGCATGACACTACCTGATCCCTTAAGCCACAACTTATAGACAATAAACAAGGCATGTTTTTCGTTCTGAAATTTGAAGCCGTAGAAACCCTTCGGAAGGACAGAAACAATCGGGCAGTAGTCCAGGAGAGGCCCCCAATCTCTATCCACCCAACTAGATATCTCTCTTTTATTCATTACTCTATAACTAAACTTTCCAACCAAGGTCGTCATATTATATTCTACTTGTTCTTCGAGGCCTATGTCATTTCCCAAAGTCATATTTTTCTCACCATACTTCTTCTTCCACCTTCTAAATTTCTTAGCTACCCTCTGGTGGTTTTCCTTACCTCTAGAATCACCCACTTCCCTGCCACCCTGATTTTCAAAAAATCCTCCTCGTTCATTCTCTAGATCGAGTAGTGGGGTCTCCTTCCCTATAGAATCACCAATTGCCCTACCACCTTGTGAAGTTACTTTTGAAACATCAGGAATCTAGTTGCAAGTCTTTGCTTCCTTGGAGCCTAAAGTGTTGTTTTGGAAAGAAGATATGACTGACACTAACCCATTCTCGACCAAGGGAAGACCCTTATGATGAGGCGTGAAACCTATCCAATATTTTGCTTTCTTATTCTTTAACATTTGTCGGAAAAACTCAACCGGTCTTAAGAAATTGTTTTCCTCCAACCAAATGTCCTCTTCGATCGGCACCAACTGACCATTATTAGTCTTTAATGGGGGACATTCCATACTTAGTTCTGGAAAATCATATAGATGTCAAATGAAATAGAGCCTTCCAATTCGGGTGGACCACACTAAACGCCAAGCCAAGGGACTAAAATCCCAAAAATACTAATTTTTTTTGCTAAAAAACTAAAATTTGCCCAGAAAAGTGGGAAAAAACAACCCTAGCCATTCATTCCACCTTCCTTTTAACCACAGACCCGCTTAGTCAAAATAACCAAGGCTTAACTTGAGATTCAGAGAACTACACCAAAACCCCAGCAGTATAAAACAATGACAAGCTGCCTAGTAAACCTCCCTGATAAGAAAACAATACGTAAACCTTGCCATTCCAGAAACCCTAACCACATCCCTGAAACCCTAACCTCCATGCCCACGCCTCCATTGTAGCTCATCCTCTAGAAATTTGTAGTGCGTGGGCCCATCCATTTCCATTAAAATCCCAAGATCCAACACCATTGTTACTATGTGCTCAATGTTACAAGGTTTTAGATGGATTAAGTTAAGAATATAGTATAAGAAAAGTGAAACTAAAATCCAAATTTTTATTCAATAATGTTCTTGTCGATGTAAAGGCTAATGGTTGATTCATATGATTTGACGTAGAAGAAGTCAAGCATTCAAAAGCATAGATATGAATGTCATATGTAGTAGGTAGTAAAGAGCGCCCTCATGCTATTGTTGTGGGTAATTATTAGGCACAATGGCACATGATATATTATATCCTCGAGAGGCACATGCATTGTTACACATAGATCTCTAATGAAGATTGAGTCCTATTATATTTGAATTTGTTAACTCCACCTTATAAATATTGATTTGTTAATTGAAATCTATTGCTTATTTTTTTGTCTCAATGTGTTAGTTCATATGGTGGAACAAGTACATTTGCACAAGCTTGTGCAAGAGCACCAAGGGCTTGATCTGTTTGGTCTCTTCTACAAGAAGGAAGGGAAACCCTCTATAAGGGCTCCATCATTTTTTCACTTCACTATATGAAATGGCACATGGAGGTTAGTGTGTCTTGGATGGACAGCAAAAAGCACACTTTGTTTCACGACATGTAATGGCATGTGGAGGCAGTCGCTTCTCGCATGACATCCCAAAGCACATGCAAGAGATGAACTATAGTTAGTTGTCAATGTTGATGCATATTCAGTGTTGATTTCAATTGAAAATACTCATAACTATAATGTATATTTCTCCATTTTGGTGTTACAAATTTAGGTATTACAAATTCATGGAGTTGGTTAACCAGCTTAAGTTTTGGAATATTTGTATCATGTTTATAATTTAGTGATGAAGTTTTTGTTGATATACAATTTCAATAACGTATATATGCAATTTCAACAATTTCAATAAAATTCTAGTGAGAGAAAAGATGGTCCATTGACCTCCTTGTTATGAGCAATCAATAGTGATATTTTCTAGTTTTATCATTCAAATTCAAATTTTATATATTAACATGCAATAATTATCTAATACCATGTTATCACTATTAATGGTTTTCAAACATCACCTTGTAATTGGATTCGATTATCACAAGAAATTGGATTCAATTATCACAATTATAAAAAATAAATTGAAAGATAAAAGTATCCCATATAAGAGTAAGACATCTATTTTTTTCTTCAATAGTATGGAAATCAATATTACTAGCCTTTCATTGGTGGGGAGATGGCTAGTCTGGAAGGTGGGTAGAGGTAATAAGGTAATATTAGGTGACGATTCGTGGATTAGATGCAGGGAATCCTATAGGATTTCAGGAAATTTTATCCAATCTCTGCGGGAAAAGGGGATATATAAGCTATATCAGGTAGTAGATAATGAACACACAACAAACTGGAAACATGCATGGAAGGATGCGAGCATAATAGGGTTGGGGGGAATTGAAGCTATATCAGGTAGTAGATAATGAACACACAACAAACTGGAAACATGCATGGAAGGATGCGAGCATAATAGGGTTGGGGGGAATTGAAGCTATGGAGTGGGATCACTTCATCATATCTTTGTGAACAAGCCATGTAAGGATAAAGGACGAAGAGGATGAACTCCTCTAGTCAAAGAACCCAACTAGGGTACAATATATATGTACCAAAAGTAGGATATAAGGTGTTATGCAAAGACCATCCAATGGTGAAATCATTTTGGTGGTGGTGGTCATTGTGAAAATTCAAAATCCCATTAAAATATCGAGTATTCATGTGGTTGAAATTAAATAACATAATTCTCACATGGGATCTATGTTAAATAAGAGGTAATGAAGGTCTAGTGAGGTTCCCAATGTGCAAGAATGAGGAATAAATTGCATATCACACCCTAGTTACATGTGAATCGCCAAGCAAGTCTGGAAGGAAGTGAGGAAACTTACAAGAATCAATGTAGAATGGATATATGTTACTATTGAAGAGAGCTTAAAGGGATCGATTAATAACAAAGATTATGACAAATTGAAATCACTTCCAACCATAGTGGGGTAGGGTGTATGACTAGCAAGAAGCACAATATTGTTTGAGGAGAATTTTTTTTCACTATACAGTGTGCAACGTAGGGAATGAGCATCATCGAGAGTTTCCCTCAGACAGTATCAATCAAAACCATAAGACATGTATGTGAAATTATTATTAATAAATCACAATGCTGGGCTCTCTTTGATGGAGCTTCACAAAATCATTCAATGATTAATGGAGGTGGGGGAATTATATTTCTACAGGAAAACCATTATTACAAGTTTAAAGCAGCTTTTGGAAGGGGAACAAGCAATGAAGATGAATTCATGGCACTCAAACTAACTTTGAAATTGGTAGATGAGCATGGTGCAAAGACACTCCAAATCTATGGTGATTCTCTTATGGTGATAAATTTGATTAAGGGTTCATGCTTATTGGAAAATTTTACCTTGAGGACTATATATCAAAGGATGAAAGAAAATTTCACCACACTCTCCTTTGCGCATGTGTACAAGGAAAATAATGAAGGGGATGGAAAGTTGTCAAAAGAAGGAATGCTGCTCTAACAATGTGTTGAATGAAACCACCAATGTATATGAACATGAAGCTTTTTATTAGACATCATTATGACATAACTTGCAATTTTTCTTATTTTTTATATAAGATATTTATAATAAGACTATAAGAAAACACTCTACAAGAAGAACATTATATGAGTGACTATTTTGACATATATGGAAGATCAAAGCTACGGGCACATCTACTGTTTGACAAGAAATAGATTGACTATTGATTAAAAAAACATACACAGACATAATAAAAGAGCTAGAAGATATGCTAATAAAAATATAAAAAATAGAATTATGTTTATGATAAATACATAGGTAAACTTATGAGATAAAAAAAAAATACAGACATCTGTTTATTCCGATGGTGCATTGTCTCTTAGCAAGGGAGCTTTCAAACTTGTTTCTCGGCTTGTTTGATCATAGAAAACAACAATCCTATTTTTGTATGTTTTCAAATTGACATCCACAATTGACTCTAAAATGTAATCTTAATATATACATTGAACCATTAATGTAACATTGATGGGAACTAAAATCCAAAGAGGACTTGGATGCGAGAGGCTGGACAATATTATTCATGGCGGTCACCTGGGAGTCTGAAGAGAGCCCTTCCAGGGGTTTAATGGTGGTCGCCTAGGAGTTATCTGGGTTGGGATCCTAAGTCCCCGGGGTGTTTTTTTGCATGGGGCCCTCTTCCTGTTCCAGGTGGGTCCTTTGTCGGAGTTTTTGAGCAGTTTCTCTATTGTTTTTGGGTTGCAGGATTGGATTCAGCCCCTCATATGGGGGTCAATACCAACCAAGTAAAAAAAGTGGGAAGGGTTCTTGAATCCTGCAACCTTATCTGATTTTTTCTTAGTACCGGGGTTCTGCCATCTTTGTCGGGGTGTGCTCTATTTCTCGGGGTATCTGCCATTCAACTTTCAGGGTTGACCGGAAGGTCCTTTTCTTGGTTTTTTACTCCTTTCTGTCTCCTAGATGGGTTCTATCCTGGATTCTCTGGTGGTGGTTAGGGTAAAACCCCAAAGAACAAGTGGTTTACATGACTTTGTTCTCCCGTCAGGCAACTCTCCCCATAGTGCCTTTGGGAGTTGGCCCTCATGTGCCGGATTCTAGTGGACCAGCTAGATCGGTCAGGAATTGTAACTTGGTGCCAACGGCTCAGCATCAGACAGTCTGATCTCAAGGATATGGCTGTAGGCCTCGTAGTAAACCCAAGGGGAACCTCAAGGCAGAGAAGGCTGCAAAGGGAAGCTTTAGTTGTACGTTGGGCAGGGACATTACCATGGATATGGTATCCAATCTTGCTAACCGGACCTTGGTAGGAAGGATGGAATACGTTCATTTGAATAGGGGAGAGATAATGGAATAGATCACAAAGGCATGGAAGCCTCTCATCCATTATGTCCCGCGAGTGATCATGCTAGAGAAAGGTTGGATTTATTTCCACTTCTTATCTGAAGAATCGCTCTGTATCATCCATGATAAATTTTGGGTGCTAGGGGTTGGTTCGTTGGTTTTGATTCGATGGCATCCTGCATTTGATCCTTGCAAAGAAAGACTGTCTAAGCGGCACCTGTGGGTTTTTCTCCCGGGTTTTCCTTTAGTATGTTGGAGTTTTCAGGCCTTCCTTGGGGTTGCTAACTCAGTCAGTTGTTTTATCCTAATAGAGGACAGCACTCTTTTAGCTTCTGAGAGGAAGTGCCCTAGGGTACTCGTTGAAGTTGACGTTTCTGAAGGATTCCCAGCTGAGGTCAAGGTAAACTGGGAACATGGCTCCTTCTCCCAACAGCTTGATTACTGGCGTATTCCATTTAGATGTTTCTCTTGTTGCAGGCCAGGTCATTTGAGGAGGGATTGTCTGGGCTTAAGGGATAGCATTCAAGGCGCAGATAGGATTACTGAAGACCCTGAACAGTCTTTTATCTTTCCCATTCCCTTTGACAAGGACTCGGCCCTGGAATGTATCACCAAGCTCAAATTTTTCTTCCCCCTTCTGCTCAAAACCTATTTGATGGAAGAGATTCTCTGGAAGCTGGTCCATGACACAGGGGAAGGAAAGGGAGTTGACACCAGGCGGACTCTTTTCCAGCCTCGAGAGGAGGGGAATTCAACAGAGCTGATGGGAGACCTAGGGACTCTCGCTCTAGTTGAATCGCCTCGGATAGATTCAGATTTGGACATAGTTCTAACCCCGAGCTCCATTAGGGACAAGGAGGATTTAGCCTTCGGTTTGAACATGGGGGTTATGGGAAACTCGTTGGTTAAGGAAGGGGAGGCTCTACCTAGTTTATCTCACCCCTTTTCTGGACAGACTGACTCAAGGGCACATCATACTCCGGAGCTAGATATGGTTCCTTTGCCAGTTTTTGGTGGAAAGAGCCCGGGGGGGGATAAGGGCTCTGGTCATACCTTTGGTGCCATCAATGAAGAAAATGTTACCATCCGTAAGAAACCGGCTCGAAAAATAAAATTAAGGAAATTAGCCGTGATGGGGGATTGGGGTCGAAGTGGGTCAATCCAAAGATATCTCTGGAGTCGAGTCTGTCAAAGGATTTGAACGCCAACCACCCTTCTGGGTCACTTAGAGCAGGTAATGGCCCCTTCGACGTTCCTCAACGATCTTTTCCTCTTTTAACGTTCGAGGGCTGGGTAGTCTGCCTAAAAAGGCTGCCATTCGCCACTTATTGGATTCGGTGAAACCTTCTGTTCTTTTCTTACAAGAGACTATGCATTTTGGGGCAGATGCAGTCTCTCTTTTTTTGAACTTTCGGCCTTGGTGGAAATGTTGCGCGGTGGATTCAAATTTTTTATCAGGAGGTATTTTGGAAGCTTGGGATCCTGCATAGCCTGACTTTGTCCCTTTTTTTGTGTGTTCTGGTGTTTCCCTAATTGGGAGGATTAGAGGTTTTGATCCAGAAATCTGCCTTTTAAATTTATATGGTCCATACAGGGACCGGCTGCCTTTCTGGGAGCATGTTTTTGCTCATCGGATTTTGGATAGTCCTCGTCTTATCTTATGTGGGGATCTGAATTTTACTATTTCTTCTTGTGAAGTTTGGGGAGCCAAAAAGATGGACGATCCTTTGGCCATATTTCTAAAGGAACATTTTTCGGCAGCGGATTTGGTGGCTGTGATTCCCAACCACTTGGTTCCTACTTGGAATAACGGGAAATCGGGTTCCAATGGGTTGGCAAAAAGACTGGACTGTTTTCTTATCAAGAATGATATGCTTGACAACTCCCTTAGACACTGGTCCTGGGCAGTGGCTACTGGGGTTTCTGACCATAAATCCATATGCTTGGAATTTCAGCTCCAGGACCGGAGAACGGCCCATCCCTTCAGGTTTAATAGCACCTGGTTGGAGGAGAAGAGTTTTTATGATTTGGTTAAAGACAGTTGGCATCTGCAACAAGTGAACTGAAATCTATCTCATTTATACAACCTTAACAATAAGTTAGACTCTCTAAGGGTTGGTATCAAGAGGTGGGAAAGGCACAAGAAGATGGAAGACGATATGGAGCTACGAGAGATTGCGAAGGCAATTGCGGATAGGGAGGAAGGGGTTTTGACCTTTGATGAAGGCACTATTTCCGATTCAGCCATCCTCTTCAAGCGAAAGGAGGCCTTGCTGGGGCAGAAAGAGAGTTATTGGCGCTTAAAGAGCCGGGCTCTTTGGTTGGCTAAAGGTTATAATAACACGAAATTCTTTGAAAACTATGCCAAGATGAGTCATAATAAAAATACTATATGGGAGGTCAAAGGGGAAGATGGTTTGTTCAGGGCTGAGCAGGGTTTTATCTTGGAAGCAGCGGAGGAGCATTTCCGGGGGGCTTACAAACAACCTCATGTCAACAACCTTCTTGAGCAACTTAATATCATCAGGCTCTTTCCCAGCTTCTTATCTGCAGAGGAGGGTGCGTTAGTCAATCAACCTATTTCCAAGGAGGATGTTTTTACTGTTCTAGGTTCTCTAGCCAAGGAGAAAAGCCCTGGCCCAGATCGCTGGACTGCAAAATTCTTTTTGCATTTCTTCGATATTATGGGAGGGGATATCATGACGACAATGGAGGAGTCTAGAAGAAAAGCTGTTTTTCCAAATAAGCTGAATGCTACGTATATAGCCTTGATTCCAAAAGTGGATAGAATGAAAGGGTTCTCCGATTATCGGCCTATATCTCTGTGTAACATGTTGTACAAGCTGGTGTCTAAAGTCATCGCCTGCCGTATCAATCCTTTTTTGGCTAAGTTTATCTTGATGGAACAATTTGGGTTTTTATTTAATAGACAGATCCTGGACGCTATTGGAGTTGCGCAAGAATGCCTTCATTCTATTAAAACCAAAAAATCTCAGCGCTTATATTCTTAAGTTGGATTTGGTAAAGGCTTACGATAGGCTGGATTGGTCCTTCATTCACCTCATCCTCATCTAGATTGGATTACCCCTTAATTTGGTTCAATGGATTATGGAATGTATCTCTTCAACTACGTTTGGAGTTCTGGTCAATGGTGAATACTCTAGAACCTTCTCATGCAGTCAGGGCATTCGTCAGGGATGCCCATTATCTCCTCTTCTCTTTATTCTGGCGATCGACGGGCTAAGTAGGCTGATCCAGAAGGCCAAGGATAACAACAGCATCAAAGGGGTAAGCATTTCCAGAGCTTTGTCTATCACCCACCTGCATTTTGTAGACGACATTCTGATTTTTGGGACGGATTCCTTCAACGAATGGTCTAGCTACAAAGAATTTTTAGATACTTTCTACTTGGTTTCAGGGATGGCCATCAGTATGGCGAAGTCGTCCTTCTTGTTCCACAGGGTGGATGATCGTTCTATTTCTGCAATGAAAGATATTTTCCCTTTTTCTTTTGTCCACCTTGATTTTGGTATTAAGTACCTTGGGTATTATTTAAAACCAAACTGCTATGGAACTACTGACTGGGGGTGGATGCTTCGGAATATCGACAGGCGAATCAACTGTTGGGCAGCGCACTGGTTATCCATCAGGGGAAGACTCATACTGGCTCAGTCAGTGCTGCAGGGCATTCCCGTTCTTTGGTTCGGTCTCAGAAGATTTCCTGCTTCGATTATCAAGGGTGTGCGTAGTAGATTGATCGACTTCATTTGGTCTGGAAAACCTCTGATTAAGAAGTGGCATCTTTGTAAATGGCAGAGTCTGTGTTGGCCCAAATCCTATGGGGGTTGGGGGCTTCGGAACCTGAACTGGTTTAACGTGGCAATGCTTTCCAAATCTCTCTAGCGAGCTCTGACGGATGAAGGGCTATGGAGCAGGGTCATCGACGTTAAATATCTTAAAACATACACCACTACTCAGTGGCTTCGCCATTTTCATTCTGGTCCTTCCAGAGTATCTGCGTTTGGGCTACTTTGATCAAAACCTTCCATCTCATTAGCCCCTGTATTAAGTGGAAAATCGGCAATGGTTTCGAGTTATTTGTTGGAGTGGACCCTTTCATCGGGGATGAAGGGAATCATAAGCTTCACCCTGAGCTTATCAATGAATTGCACGCTAATCAGTTGGTGGTTCTTTCTCAGATATTTAATGATGGTAGTGATGTCCCTCAGGAGTGCTGGTTATCGGCTGCAGAACTTAATATTTCGCCTCGGTGGTGGCCGGAGTGGGATTGTTACGTTTCTAGGCTTGCGCAGGAGGGTATCAAACTCTATAATAGGAAGGATAAGCTAGCGTGGGATGGTCCTGGCTCCAAGAGTATTCTTAATGTGGCTACTGTTTACAATTTACTGGTTAGGTTCGGATTCGAATCTCCCTGTATCAAGCTGGTGGCATGACAAGTTATGGGGATGGAGAATCCCCTTGAAGACAAATGTTTCCTTTGATTATGTATTCAGAATAGAATTCTTACGTGGGCAAATATTCGGAAAA
This sequence comes from Larix kaempferi, assembly GCA_027924585.1. Classification (NCBI taxonomy): domain Eukaryota; kingdom Viridiplantae; phylum Streptophyta; class Pinopsida; order Pinales; family Pinaceae; genus Larix; species Larix kaempferi. Next base: position 29,247,322 of record BSBM01000232.1, read on the forward strand.
GGGGAATACAGTGGTTGGGTATGTGTTTCTTATGCAGAGATGAGGATGAGGACGTCCATCACCTTTTATTTCAATGTCGGTTTGTGAGAGATGTCTGGACGACCATCAGAACTCGGTTGCATGTCCAGGACTTCTGGACAGGAGTCTATCTGCTGTAGTGTTTACATGGTTGGTTTGGGACGAATGGAAAACAATGCATTCTACCTCTGTGTCTTATCACTGGCATTTGGAAATCGAGAAATTTGGTGATTTTCGAAGACATATATCCTTCGGTTGAGGCAACGACCAGAAGAACCCTATATCATTGGAATGGAAAGACGGATCTGCAGGCGGTTTCGAAATTCAGAAGGGTGGTTCATCCTCCATTGGAGGAGGGCCGTATTAATGGATTCTTTGACGGTGCAGCCTAGCGAGGGGTTTGTGGTGCTGGAATTATGTTCACTATCCGTAAAACTCATTGTATCATGATCCAGGTTGGTTTGGGAGGTGGTGATATCCTAAAGGAGGAAATGCTAGCTCTGAGATGTCTGCTTTGGTTTGCTCGCAGGAGGGGTTTCCCTTCCATACAGGTTTTCGGGGACTCTAGTGTAATTGTCAATTGGTTTAATGGTAAGTATAAATTGAAAGTAATCGCCTTGGAGCATTAGATGGAGGAAATTCGCAGCATCAGTGATGCCTTCGTCTCGATAAGCTGCCATCACATCTACAGGGAAGCCAATATGGAGGCCGATAATCTATCGAAGCTTGCTTTGGGACAGAACATCGGTACTTTGTTTTTTACAAAGATTCTTGACGGGGCGATTGTGGTGCAGGGGTCCATCATTTCATTCTGATTTGGCTTCTTTCGGTTATTATCTCTATTATGTTAACAAGTTTTAGCTGACTGAATTTCTTGGTTGTTTAGCCTAAGGTAGATTTTAAAATATCGCCGTTTGGTCGCTATTCCGACACTGTTCTTTTTGCCCACTGATTGACCAGGCAATCCGTCTTTGCGTTGAGCCTGTCTCGAGCTTTTTGTATTACAATCGCTTTAATTCCCTAGTATTTCTCCCGTTGTAACTTTGGTTCCTTATTTCTTATAAAACCAAATTGCAAATTTTTTCTGTGGAAAAAAATTAATAACATGAAAATTAATACAAAATATTATTAACCTTTAATAACTTTAAGCTTCATCAAAATATTATTGCTCTTTAAACTTAGCGAATCATCGAAATATTATTGCTCTTTAAACTTAACGAAACAAGCATTTCATTACATTAAAAAAAATCAAATGGATAAATTAAATAAATTTCAATTACTTAACTTCCTAGAGATGTTCACACTTTTTTTCATATAAGAAAAAGGTAGGAATAAATAATAACCCCCACCAAAATATCACTATTGATCGCTCTATGTGATCTCACACGTTTTTTCTTATAAGAAAAAGGTAAGAATAAATAATAACACCCACCAAAATATCATTATTGATCGCTCTATGTAGTCTCTTCTAGTATAATGTGATGTCCCTAAGTGCGGATAAAATAAATAAATAAAATTAAAATAATAAAAAAATTAAACATAAATGCATTCAGATGAATGAATATTTGAAAAATATTGAGTTTAAATAATATTAAATAGAATTTAATTATTAAAAGTAAATAATTAAAAATAATAATGATAATTAACGTTTATTGAGATTAACTATGGTTTATCAAACAGTAAGAAGGTTATTACTTGGTTTGTTTTACACTTTTGTTTCTATGTTCAAAAAGCTTAGAAAGAAGCTTTCCAAGATCACTATAGTTTTGGCAAGTCAGGAGTTTAGAAATGTTTGTATTGTACCAAATACTATGAAACTCATATCTAATGTGGGTGTAAGCGGAACACTATTTTCATCCTCAACGCTCATAGACTCACAAAGATGGCAAACCCTTTCCTCCCAATAATTTTAAATAAATATATGTAAAACATAATTATTTTTTTAAATAACATAGTTAAATAAAATTAAGCTAGATAGATTACAAGTAAAGAAAATTAGTATTGAAAAATTTAAAAGATTAATGAGAAGAAGAAAAAAGAGAAAAAAATTAAAAAATTAATTAGTGTTATAATTCCATTATGAAAATAAGATCATACAAAGAATAACACTTTCTCATTTTTATTAATATGAAATATGAATAGATAAACTCAATATACAACAATCTTCTTCTCCACATCATATAAAGAGGATTCCATCTTTATTTATTTATTAACATAGTGTGCCTTATTTAATAATAACATTATAGTGAACTTAAATATACTTTATATAGAATGGCATCCACTACTTTATATAGAGTGGCATCCACTACTATTATAATCGACCATGTATTTTTATAAGAAACACTCTAGAAAAAGAGTAAAAAAAGAAGATGACAAAGAAAATTAAGATTGATTTAAATGTGAAAGGATAAAAAAAAAAGAACCACCTAAACAAGAGTTACAAAAATACTTTATTGCTTTCAAAATAATCAATAACCAAATGCCAAAATAATCTCATATAAACATTCATAATTAATGTTGTTAAAACGGTATTGGTTTCAAAGTACATGAATAATTTTAATGGAGTGGTGTAAAATTTAGAAAAATAAATTAGTTTCAACAAATTATATGTAGCTTTTTAGATGATATACATAGTTTATAATGATAAATTTTATATTTAACTTTTTAGATGGTATACATAGTTTATAATGATAAATTTTATATTGAAAAATATTAATGTTATTTGGGAGCTATGTGATGATGATGGAAATCATATTTCAGGTACTGAAAAGTTACAGTTTATAGCAAGATTTTTTTTGGAAAAATATTTACGGATACAAGGTAATGTAATTTAATCACTCAATTAAAAGTGGTCAGATTATTCTCTATTTTCTTTGAAAACCATGATGTTGTGGAATCGGGGAAAGAAGTTACTGTGTTGGAGATCGAAGAAACACTGAAAGGGTTTGCAAAAGAAAAAAGTCTTGGGCCTGATGGCTGGACTGTTGAACTTTTTCTGCATTTTTTTTATATTATGGGTGAAGACATCTTGAAGATGGTGGAATACTCAAGAATTGAGGGATTCATCTCTGGGGCTTTAAATTCAACATTTCTCACATTGATTCCAAAGCTTAGTAAACCAAAATCCTTTGGGGATTTCAGACCAATAACTCTTTGTAATTTGGCTTACAAGTTAATATCCAAGATTATTGCTACAAGATTGAAGCCATCACTGTCTAGATGTATTTATGCTGAACAATTTAGCTTCCTACAGGATCGACAAATACTTGATGCAATTGGCATGTCTCAGGAGATTATCCATTCGATAAAGAAAATAAAATTGAAATATTTTTAACTCAAGATGGACTTGGAGAAAGCGTATGATACAATTGACTGGTTATTTTTGCGGCTGATCTTAATACAGATTGGCATTCCTCCATTAGTTCTAAGGTGGATTATGGCATGTGTTACCACTACAAACATTGATGTTTTGGTTAATGGTGCTCTGTCGGAGTTTTTCAAGAGCACAAAAGGTATTCGACAAGGATGCTCGTTGTCACCTTTCGTATTTCTGCTAATCATTGAAGGTATCAGCAGACTGATTAGGAATGCAAAATATGAAGGCACTATTAAAGGTATCAAACTCTCATCAGATTTGTTTCTTACTCATCTTTTGTTTGTCGATGATGTCCTATTAGCAAGGATAGATTCTGTTGATGAATGGTTAAAATATAAGGGCATTTATAGAATATTTTGTGATGCATCAGGAATGTTGGTGAGCAACAAAAAATCTAGCTTAGTACACCATAAAATTGACAATGACAAGTTAGCAGAAATCAAAGATATTTTGCCATATAATTTCTTTCACTTGGAGGATGACTTCAAATATTTAGGCTATTTCTTAAAGCCTAATGGTTACAAGATAAAAGACTAGTTATGGTTATTGAAAAAAGTTGAGTGCAAAATTAATTAATGGACGTACAGGTTACTTTCTATTGGTGGGAGACTCACACCTATCAAATCCGTATTGACGGGGATTCCAGTCTACTGGTTCTCCCTCAATCAGGTACCAAGCTATATCATTAATTGCTTAAGGAAAAAAAATTTCAATTTTCTGTGGATTGGAGGCTTGGATCGCAACAACCTGGTGATGGCGAGATGGGAGAGTATAGCACTTCCAAAAAGTTGTGGTGGATGGGGGATAAGGAATTTATCCATCTTCAGCATTGCTCTCAGATTAAAAAGTTTATGGAGATGAATTTTTGGAACCACTCTCTAGACAAAGGTGCTTTCTGTGAAGTATATCAAAGGAGATGTTTTAAACTGGATAAGGAATCCAAAAAAAAGGATAAGGGGAGCCTCCCCCATTTGGTTTGGTTTCATAAAAGTTTACAACTGGTTGGCCAAGGACCTTTCATGGAGGGTAGGAAACGGAAAGGACATACTAGTTGGGATCGGCCCTATTTTGGGATTAGAAGAAAACTATATTATGTCAAAGGATATCCTAAATTATTTGAAGGATTGTGATCTCTACACCCTCAACAAAATAAAGAAGACCAGAGTTAGTTTTAACCAAAATTCCTATTGGCTTAGTGCAAAGGATCTTGGTTTTACAGGAAATGCAGTTTTTGAATGGGATAATTATATCAAAAAGCTGAATTTGATAGGATGTAGAATAACAAAGGATAAAGATATGTTTATCTAGAACAACAATAGTGAAACTGGAGTGGTGACAACCAAACATGCATACGTCATCATTATAAAAAATATGTGCAATTCTCCACATAATTGGTGGTATAAGAAACTGTGGCAATGGAAGATCCCATTAAAAATAAAGTGTTTCATGTGGCATGTACTCCAAGGTGGCCTGAAAACATGGGATAATTTAATAAAAAAAGGATGGATTGGGCCAAGTATATGCATCTTGTGCAAAAATAGCTCCGAGACCATGAACCATCTTCTTGTTGACTATGTGTACACGAGAAAAATTTGGAACAAGATCGTGACTTATCTTAAATTGGATCAACAGTGGGGTGTGGGAACGTTTGACCAGTGTGCCCTCAACTGGTACATGAAATGCATAGTTTTTTCTTCTCTGCCAGCTTTGATATCATGGTCTATTTGGTATTTCAGAAATACTGGCATCTTCAAGGACAGGGTGCCGAATAGTATATGCACAGCCAAACAGATTCTATATTTGATTAAAGATCATTATTCAAATGTTGAAGGGCATAAAGCTCAAAATGTGGGTACTTTCTGTCCTAATCACAAAAGGCTTATTGTTTTTTTCGACGGTGCGACAACAAATGGCTTATGTGCAGCGGGTGGAGTAATTTTTATTAACAAGGATCATTGTTTCAATTTTAGGATGAATTGTGGTACTGGCACAAACATGAAATTTGAACTTCTTGCTCTGTGGTGTGTATTAAAAGTGGCAAACTCTTTTGGTTTTCATGAGATTACAGTATTTGGAGACTCTAGAGTGACTATTAAATGGGCCTGTGGCGAATACAAATTTAATGTTTTATCCCTTTTTCATTGGTGCCTAAGAATTAAGGCTGAGATACAATCCTTTGGTGATATATCTTTTGAACATATGTATCGCCAGCACAATTCAATGGCGAATAAACTGTCAAAGCAAGCACTGGATGGCAAGGAAGGAGTTATCTTTTGGAAGGAATTACAAATATGGGATCAGTCAGAATTTTTTAATATTAATCTTATGATGTAACTTTTATATGTCTTTGATTTTTTGTATGGGAAGGGAATTAGTTATATGCATGATATGTTAAAAAGGGAAATGGAGTATATTTTGGAACTTAAGTCTTACTGACTTAAACATTTTGTATTATTTAATTCAATATGAATACCAATAGTATGCTTTTTTTGGCTAGAAAAAAAATGATAAATTTTATATTATAAATGTATCTTAAATAAATAATATATTCATTTAATTTAATTTTTATAGTTATTTATTTTTTAAGAATATGTATAGTTTTAATTATTTTTTATAAAATAAAAAATATTTTAAAATATAAAAATTATTTAATTTATAATTTATTATTTTAACTATATTAATGTTACATTTTAATTATATAAATTTTAAATAAATATAATTTTATTTAAAGATTAATATAATTCCATAGTTTTAAAAAAAAATAAAAATTCATATATCTATATAAAATATAAAACTTTAAATATGTTTTTTTTCTTTTAAATACTAAATATAAAATATGACCAAAGTAAAAATGACTTAGATAATAAACCACATCAAGTAGGCATCATAAATTGAGTAATTTTTGTTTTGAGGATATCTTTTTCATTACATGTATGTGATTTTTATGACACATATGTGGTGATAATTTTATTTTTACGACACATATGTGGTGATAATTTTTTGTTTTGAGGATATCTTTTTCTTTTTAATAAGAACGGTTAAGAGTAATTTATATTAAAAAAAATAGGGTTTACAAAAAGTATGAGAGTGACTGCTTTTTGATAGAGATAATGTCTGCTTCATCTTGCTTTTCCTTAACAAAATTGAAACTATTTATGAGTAGTCCTATTCTATGGAGACTGTAACTCCTTACGTATTGTCCAAGTAAAAATATTACAAAACAGAGCATAAAGAAAGTGCAGGGGTGTTTCTTCTACTTCGTAACAGAGGCAAAATATTGAAATAGATTCTGCTCTAGAGCCTAAACTGTAAAGAAAGAGAGCCATATCCAAACAATTGAAGGGAAGGGAAGAAAAATCCAAAAAACCAGAGTCCTGAGAGGTCTCAGCGAAGTCCATGGTGCTATGCCGGGGGTCCACGAGTGCTGTCGTCAGAAGGGTCTTTCTGCTTGCCATACCCTGACTCAGTGTTGTCCTGTATTGCTGGGAAGCAGTGTTTGACCTCTTCCCTGAGCTTTTCGAGTTTCCCTTCAACATCTATGATGTTTCTGTTGTTGTCGTTAGTCTTGGAATCTATATTCGAGATGCTGAGGACTGCGTAATCCAATGTTTTAGAAATAGTGCCAATTCTCCCATTCATCAGGGTATTCCCATTGCGAACTTCACTGATGGTGGAGGAGAGCAGGGTGTAAATCCTCCCCAAGGATTTCTTCATTTCTGCATTTTATGCCCTGAGATGACGAAGTTGTTCCTCGGTTTCATTCATTTCGAGAGTATCTTCAACCGTAGCTAGGTTGAGAGAGTGGGATAGCAGGGATTTCCTACAGATTTCCAAAGCCGAGAGACTGAGATTCTGAAGACCAGGAGAAATCTTTGAAGGCAAGGACGTATGGCAGAGGAGGCAGTGGGAGGGAATATGCCCGGAGTCTGGGATAGCACTCGAGGGGGATGCAATTTGAAATGTAGAGGGAAATTTTCCCATTACACAGGGAGCTCAAGGATGGAGAGAAAACCAGAGCGGGAGTGATAAGTTGCAGGACAGAAGGAATGAAGAATGAGCGAAGGGATGAGAGTGTTTAAGCGTGCCAGCCCGGGATGGAGGTGGGAAAGCCCGAGGCACAGTTAATGCGAGGTCAGTGCAGTAGGTAGGTGGCTGGAGTGGATCACCATGCGTAGGGGAGTAGTTAATGCCAAGTGAGGGTGTCATAGGAAGGGGAGATCGAGAAGGAGTGGAGGTACGAGTTAGGGTATCCAACATTTTTCTAAGTGTTTGTCATTGAGGGAAATAAACCCATAATCAATTAGAACCCCCTTATTAGCCATGTTGTTCGTTGCTGCATTATTTGCTCGGAGCATATGTAGGAACTTGATAGCGGTAAATTTGTTGAGGAGACGTTTGAAAATGTGATGATATTTGGAGATAAGTTGTTTGTAGCTTAAGGTTATCTTTCTAGCCTTCCTGATTACAAGTAGAGAGTCGCCAAAGATTACCAATTCCTTTAGTCCCAGACTGATAGCTAATTCCATTCCTTTGAGTAACACGAGCCATTCTACGCTGTTATTTGTAGCTTTTCCAAGTCCCCATGCAAACTCTGCCTGTCTGTTTCCACCAGGGTAAAAAATGACCCCTCCTACACCTGCCAACCCAGGGTTGCCTTTAGAGGCACCGTCAAAGAAAAATGAATAGCATCCAAGATGTTTCCACCATCATTTGAAGTCTTCCATACTCTGTCGAATTTTCCAATCTAGAGCATTTGGTTTGCTAGGAATAGCAGCTCCAGTGAGATTGGAAGAATAGTGAGTGAAGTCGGAGGCCCAAATTCTTTCTTCAGTAGTGAGAGGTACATGGTGAAGGTGCTTTAGGTCTTTAGAGAGAATTGTTTCAACCCACAGGGATTTTGCTGAGGAGCAGACTTTGGAGGGGGAGAGTAGGATGTTGTCGAAAATGCCTTTATTCCGAGTTGTCCAAAGCTTCTAGCAAATATACTTTGGCAGAGCAACCTAGATTTTTGTGAAATCTGTTTTTTTTTTAGAGATCCTTGATAAGAGTCTTTTCAACATGCAAAGAAGTCTCTCCAGTTCGTAGGAAGGGTAAGATTCATACAAAGGTCTCATAGAGTGTTGTGCCAAACCTCCTGAGTAAAAGCACACTCCAGAAAGAGATGTTACAAGGTTTCTTCAGAATTTTGGCAAAGAATGCATCGAGAGGGACCAACAGTGCCACGTTTTTGTAAATTTTCCGATGTTAGGATTTTGTGGTGAGCTAGGAGCCAGCAGAAGGAGTTGACTTTGGGCATGTCATTTTTCCCCCAAATGTTTGTCCACATGGTTTCTTTTTTGTTGTTCTCAGCAATGCTCCTGTAGCCGGCTTTGACTGAATAGATTCCCTGATTTCCCCACACCCTGGAGTCAGGAACATTGCAGTGAATTGGGGCCGAGCCATGAAGAAGGGATTGGAACGCAGAGAAATTGGGTAGCAAGTGGTTGGGGATTGACAGATCTTTCCAGCTTTCCCATCTCCCATTATTATGCCAAGAAGAGAGATCGTAGAGAGTGTGGACGTTCTTTTGTTCCATCCAATGCTTGAGATTTGCTAAGCTTTCAGTATTATTGGCAAGAGAAGAAGTTCCGAGACTATCAGTCCAAATTTTATTTTGTTTTCCATTCCCTAGGGACCAGTGGAGTTTATCTTGGATAACATAGACAACGTTTTTGCAGAGGTTTCATATTGGAGAGTTGTTTTCAACCAGAGGTAGATTGTCAGTGTAGTGTTTTCTGGGGCCTTGCATGTATTTTTTCCGTAGAATGTCCTTCCACCAAGCATTTTCTCCAATGACGACTCTCCAAATAACTTTGGTGCCTAGGGTGATTTTCATCTTTCCAATATCTCGGATCCCTGCTCCCCCACAACATTTTGGATTGCATATGGTGTCCCAGTTGAGCAGATGGAATTTATTTGTGCCATTGTTTTTACCACCTTGCCATAGAAAGCTTCTGAGTTCCTTGGAGATGTCTTGAAGAAATGCTATGGGGGAAAGCGAGATAGAGCAGGAGTCTATAGGGAAGGCAGCTAGAATAGAGTTGATGAGGACTATTTTCCCAGCTAGGTTTAGCCACCTTACTCCCCATGATTGAATTTTCTTTTTGATTTTTTGAACTAGCCCTGCCAATCAAAAGAAATTTTTTTCCCAAAATGAATAGGAATCCCAAGATAGCTAAAGGAATTCCATTTTATCTTTCCTTCATACCCCAGGGTTCTAGAGATCCTTGCCATTGTTCTTTCAGTGCAGTTCCATCCATAGATTATAGTTTTTAGGGTGTTGACTTTTCCATCAGAGGCTTGAAGGAAGGTGTTGAGAGTTTCTTTGAAGCGGTTGGCGATGATGGTCGAGGCTCCCCCAAGCAGGATGGTATCATCTGCGAATTGAGCATGGTTGGTTGGTTTAACTCCTCTGGAAATTTTTAAACCTTTGAGTTTTTTGTTGGCTTGTAGGGCTTGTAATTTTCTACTCAATGATTCAGCAACGATGAGGTATAAAAAAGGGGATAGAGGGAATCCTTGATGAAGTCCCCGAGATGCTTGGAAGAATCCTGAAGGTCTGCCATTAACAAGAGGGGCAATCCAGGGGCTGTTTATGCAAGCCTTGACCCATCTAATGAACCTTGGGGAGAAGCCTAATATTTGCATGACCTCAAAATGAAAAAAGTTATTTACTCTATCAAAAGCATTAGCCATATCCAGTTTGATTTCCATACCTTGTTGTTTTCGTTCAATGCTTGAGTGTATGGATTCCTGAACAATGATGATGTTGTCCATAATTTCCCTTCCAGGAATGAAGCCTCCTTGGGTGTCCAAGATAATGTGTGCCATTATCTTCTTCATTCTTGTTGTGAGGATTTTGGTGAGGATCTTGTAAGAAGTATTGCAGAGGGAAATAGGCCGGAAACGATCCACTGAGAGGGAGTTTCTATCTTTGGGGATAAGAGCAAGAAATGTGGAGTTTGTTGCTCCTCCAATTTGATCTTTTTTCCTTGTCCAATTAAGCATCCTTTTGAGATCATCTTTTATAATTTCCCAGGAAGCTCTGTAGAAATTGATGGTAAATCCATCTGGCTCGGGGCTTTATCTGGTTTTAGAGACCAAATTGCTTCAATGATTTCTTGCTCAGAGATAAGTTTTTCAAGATTATTATTTTCTAGAATAGTGACAGATGGTTGAATATTTGCGAGAAGTTCAACTTGGCAAGCTGGGCCAGTGTCCCCGGAGTCAGAGAAAAGGTGGTTAAAGTGTGGTTAAGCTGTTTTATTTCATTCTGCTCAGTGACTTTTTGATTGTTGCTATATTTAAGTTCCTTGATGAAGTTGTAACTCAGCTTGGCCTTTGTTTTCTTGTGGAAGTAGGTGGTGTTTCTGTCACCCCATTTTAACCAGACCTATCTGTATTTTAGTCTCCAAGTCTCTTCTTCATGTCTGGCTGCCTTCAATATATCAAAGTTTAAGGTTTTCTCTTGGGAGATGGATGAGATGGTGATTTCATTAGTCTCCATTTTGGAGTGGAGGGAGGCTAGGTCATATTGGAGCTTCGATTTTTGAGAGGTGGGTTCAAGAAAGGAAGAGGAAACCCATTGTTTGAGGGAAGAGCGGGTTGCCCTTAATTTTGATTCCCAAACATAACTGGGGGATCCAAAGAAGGGGGTGGACCAGGCCGAAAGGATAAGCTCGTAGACTTGAGTGTTATTAAGCCAGAGGAGATTGAATCTGAAGGGGATAGGCCCGAGATTGGCAGAGGGGGGAGATGGAGAGAATGATAGGTTTGTGATCCGAAGTGGCAGAGCTAATGATGGAGGAATTCAAAAGAATTTTTTTTTGAAGGAATGAGGAGCTTACCTGGAAACGATAGAGTCTTGCAACTATGTGTCCAGGTCCGTCTCACTTGTTGCTCCAAGTGTAGGTTCCGTTTTTCGGTTTAGGATCCAGCAGGTCCATGTGTGCCATGACATCTTCGAGCTTTTCACCAAAAGGGTCTCTGACAATTGATCCTCCTCTTTTTTCCATTCTTGAATTTGTGACATTGAAGTCCCCTACTATGATAACATCTTTCCCATGCAGATCGTCCTTGAGGGAGAGAAGTGGGTCCCAGAAGATGGCTTTGTCTCTGTAGTGCGTAGGCCCATATACGTTACAGACGTAGAGAATGTCTTGAGTGCTATTATTTTGGATTTCTACCAGCATCCATTGATTATTTTCGGTGACTGAAATAATACTGTACATATCTATTTTTCAAAAAAAAGCAAGGCCTCCGGAGGCTCCTCTGGATTTAATTGCTTTACCTATGTTGTTCTTCCAAAAGAGGCGAGATAGATTCAGGACCTCTTCTTTTGTCATTTTTGTCTCTTTAAGAAGTAGAAAGTCTGGTTTCTCAGAAGTAATGATGTGTTTAAGGGCGTCGATTTTGTTTGTGCCCCCGAGACCTCTGTAGTTCCAAGAGACAAGCTGCATTATTTTTTAGATGCATGAGATCCTGCTCGAAATCTAGTGTCTTTGGGGCCTCTCGTACTCTTTTTGTTCTGGAGAAGTTTGGTGTCTTCAATGCTCAGTTGTCTGCCGAGATCCATTTCTCTTTCAGTTTCCTGTTCTCTGTGTTGTCTATTGGATCTTCTTCCATGGGTAGTCATAGGTGCGCCTAGATAAGAGAGATCCTGAGTTCCTTGTGAGGGATTATTACCTGGCGTTGAGAAAGCTGGGTTAATTCTGCTTTGTTTTACCATTTATTCCCAAGTGCCTTTTGGGGTTGTTGCATTTTCGGTTGCTTTATCCATAGTATTTTACTTGACTGTATCCTAAGGCGGCAGACTATTTGGATTCCTTTGCTCTATTGTTTCTAGAATTGGGTCTGGAGTTTCTAAGTCAAGGATTTCCCCTTCTTCCGGGATCAAAGGGTCAAATTGATTGCTGGTAGAGGGTCTCATATTTTCTATAATTTGTTCCTTTTTTTCCCTATTTGTGTTCCAGTGTTGTTGATGGTTGGGGGAGGGTTTTTTTTCCCTCCCTTCTTTGTCTGCTACCATTTCTCTTCTTGATTTTTTTCAGTGGCCTCTTGAGTAGCTTTAGGGAAATTTTTGACAAAGTGGCCATACTCATGGCACTTCCTGCATTTGAAAGGGAGTTGTTTGTAATCAACTTTTTGATAGAATTCCCAGCTATCCATAATTAGATTGACTCCTTCAAGTAACCCTTTTTCCAAATCTACTTCTACACAAATCTTGGCACAGGAAAAAAGAGGGCCTTTTAGTTCTGCTTTGTCAATTGGCCTTTTAGTTCTGCTTTGTCAATTAATTTACCTAAAGAATTTCCGATTACCTATAGGGTTTCGTCATTCCAATAGTGAAGAGGTAAATGGGAAGGCGGACCCAAACCGTTACAGCTGAGGGGACATCTTTATCCGGATCAAAGGAGAGACTCCATCGATTGAGATACAACCCTCTTGGACCCAGAAAATAAGGTTCACTGCGAAAGATGAGATCGCGATCTTCTTTGAATTCAAACAGGAACGTGAAAAAGCCTTTGCCGTAGAAGCAAAATTGAAGACCTCTAGAGATGAGTGGCCTCTAGTTTTTAGAGACCCGGGTTTCCATAGTTTTTGGCGAGGGCCAAAGGCCAGTGAATTGACCTATGAGGCCATGCTCACTCAAAGCAATGGCTTTCATTCTTGAAGCTGCAGACGTGATCTAGATCCTGGGAGCCTTGGTGCGTTTGATGAAGGAAGAGCAAGGGGTATCAGTAACAAGGGGGGGAGAGGCAGTGACCAGAGCTTGAAAGGCGAGGTCAAGAAAGAGGCGGGTCTCCTCCATGGAGGGATCAACAGGCGTTGAAGCCATGCGAGCCCTGAGGGCAGTGACGCTGCAAAACCTAGAAGAGGGTTCTAGCAAAGCACATCATAGGCAAAAAAAAAAAAATTAAAAAAATTGAGGATATCTTTTTCATTACATGTATGTGATTTTTATGACACATATGTGGTGATAATTAAAATTGTTTTTTATCATACAAATGTGGTGAAAATTAAAGTTGTTTAAATGAAATGAATTGACTGTTTTTTTTAATATATTTTATTTATTATATAAATAATTATAATACAATGTGATAACTAAGATTTAAAGTTGTTTAAATGAAATGAATTTACTATTTTTCTAAATATATTTTATTTATTATATGAAATATTATAATATAATGTGATAACTAAGATAGTAAAAATGGACATTTTTCCCCTCATTAAATATTTAATATATTTAATTTTAATATTAAAAAAACATAAATATGATCAGTTATACTATAATGTGATAATTAAAGTCGTTTAAATAAAATTAATTGATTGTTTTTCAAAAAATATTTTAATTATTTTATGAAATATTATAATACAATGTGATAATTAAAATAGTGAAAATTACTTTTCTTTGTTAGGGACATTTTCCCTCTCATATTAAATATTTAATATATTAATTTCTGTATAGAAAAAACATAAATCTGATCATGTTATAATATAATGTGATAATCAAGATAAATAAGAACTACAAATATTTAATATTTCATTCAGTATTGAAAAAACATATATCTGATTATATTATAATCATATAATATGATAATCAAAGATAAATAAAAACTACTTTCTTCTCTAGTAGATATTTTTTTATTTAATATATTTAATCAAAATACTAAAAAATAAATCTAATTATATTATAATGTGATGTGATAACTAAGATAATGATAATTTTTCATTTTTTTTTGTCATAGACTTTTTTTTTCTTTAAATATTTGTTACGAGTAGTCTAAACTCTCAAAACATAAATCTATTAATGTAATGTGATGACTATGGATTGGGGTACCAACCTCAACTTGACGGAGTTTTTGGGTGGTTTGCTTCTCAACTATGTCAATCCCACACTTCAACCGAATGAGCTAGCAGGAATTGACGTTTTTTCATCTCATATTAAATATGAGTGCTCTAAACACCATATATCTGATTAGATTGAAATTGTTAAGATAGAGAATTGATTAATGAATTGATATTTTCTTTATATTAATAATCTAATCATGTCACCAAATTAAACAAATTAATTGACAACTACCAAATCAAGTGACAAAGGTAAAAAGAGATTGGAAGATTTAAATTTGTGAATTTCCATTTACAACTTCTCATATTATTATTTATTTATTACACCGAAGGCGTATTTTAAGTGGTCGGCTCCCCTCAGGCTTTCGTTGTCTGTCGACGGCCTATGGGGAGCCGCCACCTGTCAGAACAAGTCCGCGGCCTATTCCTCCCCGCCACTAGCACCTCCAACAAATCCTCTTCCATGCCACCAAAGCCTCCAACAAAGCCACCACCACGCCACCAACGCCTCCAACAAATCCACTACCAACTCCACCACCAACTCCTGTACCTCCGCCAAACCCACCACCTACCCCCGCTCCCCCACCAACACCACCACCCAAACCACCTCTACCTCCAGACCCTCCTCCCGCGCCACCTCCGGCCCCTCTTCCCAAGCCGCCTTCTCCTCCTAACCCTCCTTTGCTTGCGTCTACATGAAAAGTAAAAGTACAAGCCACTGCTACTACACTCCCCAAAAAATAGCAAGAAGTCTGTTCATCTTCATCTTAGTCACCACTGCCATACTCAATCCAACGTCCTCCTTCTCAACTCAGCAATGAGTAGTGCTCAAATCGCAGCTCGCCCCTTGTCAATTGCTGCCGCGTGTTGGTAGGCGGTTTGATGAGGAAAGGTCGCGGTACTGCTGACGCCGCGACACGTTGGATGAAGGCGCGAAAGGAGTTTTTTGGGCCAAAGGATACCGCACTTGGCGAGTTTTGGGTCACTTGGACCACATATTTTGTAATATTGAGTCAAGTATACCGCAGTTGGCGGGTTTTTGGTCATATTTTGTAATATCGAGTCATTGTACCACGGTATGCGGGTTTTTGGGTCATTAGACCAAGTCAGTTAGTAGAGTGTCCATAGTGTCGGTTAGAAAAGTGGACAAGCATTGTAATCGGCAGAAGCCTATAAATAGAGTAGAATTGAAGAGGGAGGAAGAGGAGGAGAGAGGAGAAAAGTGAGATATGTGGAGATTGACAGAGATAATGCGGATGTTTATGTACTGATTTTGGTTTTCCGAGTAATATAAGGATGATGATTTGGTGCAATCTATGTGTAATGTTGCTGGATGTTCATGTTATTTATTCTTAATGCAGTTATCTATTTTCTATTGCTATAATGTGAATGCTGCGATAATATGTTATCTGTCCACATGAACATGTTGCGATTAAAGTAATATGCAATCTCTATTTCTGGTAATGTTAAATGCTGCGATATGTTAGAACTTCGTGATGAATGTTTGGAATTGCTGCTAGTACCATAGTGCCACAACTTGCCTCCTCCCTCGGCGGAAACATGGTTCCGTCTGCTCTTCCTGGACACCTCAGGTGAGACCTCATCCGCTCTGCGGGTTTTGCTGGGTGGGGTCAACCCTGCCCAGGCCGGTGCTCAGGAAGACTGGGGTATGGGTCAACAATCGGTGGACCCCTGTCGACTGTGAGGTCATGATTCGATCAAAAACTGGTTCCGTTGTCGGGACTGTGTGCAGAGTAGAAAGAGGCCATGTTGTGGCACCCGACGAAGCCGGAGATAGAAAAATGGTTCAATCAGAGGTTGCAGGAGTTCGTTGAAGAAGAAAGTCGGAACACATGAATTACAATAGATCAATGGGTGGGAAGATATATTCACGATGGTCCGCATGAATCGTTTTTCTGTGATTTCCCCGTCATTTTGTATGAATGGTTGTCAAAACTGACCTTTCAGAAGAGGAACTTCCAGGGTGGTGAGCCGACAACCTGGACCCCATAACTGATTCAGGAACTGTAGAAAGTCGATAACAAGGCATCACGGGCTGTTGAGGTTTGTCTTGACAGCATCTTTGAAGGTTACATTATGGAATTTGCAGTTGATACGAAGAAATCCTATAGTGAGGCTGAAAGATATTTTTTTGATGGACCGAGGGGAAGGTTTCTGCTATCGCTCCAACTGTCAATTAAGATGTTGATCCGCGAGAAAGGCATATTAAAGATGCACCTTGATCAGTAGATAGCCTGGTGGGTGGAGGCCGTGGGTACCGTGACTGTTGGGGAACGGTGCATGAAATGGTAAAGGGGTAGATGGGTTCAGACCATGAGGAGACTGTGAGCGAAGCCGAGGAAGAAAGTGGCCTTACGAGGGGAGGAGCAAGGTTCCAACAGGAAAAGAGGCAGAGGATAGGAGAAGGTCCTGTTGCGATAGGACTGCAAGACCGTGAAGGAAGGCCAAATGGGACGAAGCGACCTCACAGTCTTAATAGGAACGACCAGACTACGCCAAGGATAGAGGCAGGACTGAACCCCAGCACCAACGTGCCTACACCTCCGCTCACTAGCTCTCAACCAGCAAGGAAAACTACTTCGACACGGCCGAGTATGTTGACGCCGCAAAAGTTAATTGGTAGTAGTAGTGCAGCGACAGGAGGAAGAAGGCCCAAGA
Organism: Larix kaempferi; assembly: GCA_027924585.1. NCBI lineage: Eukaryota > Viridiplantae > Streptophyta > Pinopsida > Pinales > Pinaceae > Larix > Larix kaempferi. Next base: position 29,264,282 of record BSBM01000232.1, read on the forward strand.
TGGCGGGCGATGATGCTAAGATACCGTTGTTCCATGGCAGTGCGACAGATAATCTAGAGCAGTAGTGGTTTTTGTGTGAAGCGGTCTGGACCGTGAAACAGATCACTGATGACGATGTTAAGAAGGGACAGTTAGCCATGATATTGCACGGTCGTGCATTAGATTGGTTCATGAAATTTGTCTTAGTCCCTACTGGGACTCCAGATAAGTCATTGAATGAGATTCAGGATGGGATGATTGCTGAATTTAGACGGCCTAAGTCAGAGGCCCAGTATATTACTGAATTAAAGGAAATTAAGCAGTATCCCAATGAGACGGTATGGGATTTCAACCATCGATTCAAAATGCTAATGGCCAAGGTTAGTTTTGACATGAGCACTGTCCAACACAAAGAATGGTTCATTGCGGCACTGCTACCCCATATTCAGCTACCGCTGATGCAACAAAACATTTCGATGCCTAGTGAGGCTCTAGAGATCACAATGCGATTGGAGCCGTCCCCGATTGGCGATAATGCAGCTGGGATGTCGTAGATACAGACACAACTCGCTAACCTGACTATACAGTTGCAATATTTAAAGAAGAACAAAGAACCGTGTGATGAAGTATGGTGTACGCGCTGCCGAAGAGAAGGGCATACGAAAGATGGTTGTCCGGATTTCCATAATTATTTGGTGTCAGGTGCACCAAACCCGTTGAATGGCGGCAGCATGCCGTGGTGTCGTGTTTGTTCGGTGTTTGGGCATAATCATGATAGTTGCCCGCATATGCAGAAAATGGTCACAACTCTACGAAATTTGTATTGCACCTTCTGTAAGTCGATAGGACATGATGACAAGGATTGTCATGCATATGGGTTGCTAAAGGAGAGAATTTGTGATGCATTCTATGTCAAAGATAATCAGCGTACTGCACCGCTACAGCCGCAGGTAGCTCAGCCGATGCCTCAAGCACAAATGCAGTTTGTACTGCAGCAGCAAAAACCGCAGCAATTCGTACCGCAATATACACCGATGAATCCCTTGTAGCCTCAGTATGTGCAACAACCACAGTATGCACCATAAGCGCAAGGGATGCCGCCAACACCCATGCAGAAGCAGTTTAACCAACCTCAGTATTAGCAGCAGGGCGGCTATCGGGGAGGCTACAGGGGCAGACGCGGTGGTGGATTTGGTCGTGGAGGAGGAGGTCGAGGTGGTCGAGGACATGTTCAATGTTACCACTGTGCGGTATGGGGGAATTATCAGTGCGATTTCCCACTGATACAGAATTAGTGTACGTTTTGTTCTGGTAATGATCATACAGTCGAGAATTGTCCGCAGTTGATTGCCAGATGGCAGGCTGGAAACACTCCACAGCTACAGAACCCAGTACACCAACCAGTGCAGAACCCAGTGCAGCAACCAGTTCAGAACCAGCCTCCACGACCACCACTGAACTCCAACCCGAATGTAAATCAACCAGGAAATCTGCAACAGAACCAGGCACAGGGTGCTAATATTGCGACTATTTCTGCAGAACCACGAACACAAGATGCTTCGGTGGTTGTTGTCACTCGTGGAGGTAAAATGACTGGGGAAGATGGTTCGTGACCGCTCATGCACTTGGCTGGTCAAAAGACAATGAATTTTGATATTGATGCGGAACGGGAAACGTTCATGGAGGCACGTCGCACTTTGGAGAAAGATCGCGGTAAGGCTGTTGTTTGTGATATGCCACCTATCTTTGATGCTACGTCAGACGTTGATCGACCACCACCAGGAATACTGCAGAAGTTGCTTGAAAGCTGTTTGTCCTTGGCACGAGATCCGGTTTCCCTGGTTGAGATTGAGGGATGGATGCAGCAACTTCCAAAAGGACGACAGGAGTCGGCAGTAAACTCCTTACAATGGAGGAAGACTGGCAAGGAAATGCGAATGAATATTTAGATTAGTGATTATGATGTTGATTCTATGATTCTTGATCTTGGTTCGGATGTTAACATCTTAACCAAGCAGGCGTGGCAGAAAATGGGGAGTCCCCCATTGAGTTGGTCCCTTGTACATCTCCGGTTGGCTAACCATGCGAAGGTCACACCTATTGGGCGAGTTTCGCGGCTCATAATTGATATTGAGGGAATGAAGACTTATGTCGACTTTGATGTCATAGAGGTAGTTGACAGCGGAAGCTCCTATCCTGCGCTGTTGGGGATAGGATGGGCTAATGATAGTGGAGCTGTAATTAACTTTAAGAAGCGAATGATGACTTTCGAGAACCACGATTTCCGAGTTATCGCTCCATTAGATCCGGCTGAAGGACGCCGATATGTTGAACCTGTCAAAGATGACGATCACCCTGGCTGGGATCATGCATTTAATATTTCTGAAGATTACATTCATCCCACTGTTCACGGTGAGTTGGAGTGGCGCAGTGAGAGTTCTGCGTCTTCCGACTCCGATGATGCATTGGAACATTGGCAGAATCGCATGCATGAAGTCTCAGTCCAGAAGTGCGGTTTAGTTACGCAATCTTTATGTCGGGTTACGACAGAAATGATCACATTGCCTATCTATGAGGGGTTTCCTAGCTTAGACACTTTTGTAGAAGAATTTGAAGACCGTGTTCCAGAACCACAGCGACTGCTGGCCTTAGAGGAAGCATTGAAGGCTGCTCCAGCACGCTGATGGGCGACGCATAAGAAATTTATCAAATACTGGTCATAATGTCGAAGGTTGATGATGGTTCGATTTGGAAATACAGAGGTTTATCACAGTGGCAAGTATGATGGCCGAACCGATCCCGGTGATCACGTGATGGAATGCCAACGATTGTGGGTAATGCGACCCAGAGATGAGTGGGTTCATGCTTTTTTCCACAATTTGGAGGAGATACCGCACTCATGGTATACTGCAGCTGAATTGCGCCATGACATTACAACATGGGGAGAGTTGACGATCTGTTTTACTCATACCTTCACATTTGCAGACGCTAACCCAGATGTCCATAACGCCCTGCAGCTCATCCGCAATGTAATCTTTTAGGTTGTTTCGGTGAAATGAACTGTTGACCCGCACACACATAGTCAGATGCAGTCTCTCATGGAGTGCTTCAAAGTTAGTGGAGGGCCAGAGGATGATGATGACCCCCAGAATATCAACATTCCTGAATCTGAAGGAAGTCGCGATGTGGTACCACCTGTTGCGCCATGTAACCCGTTCAATCATCCGTTGCAGCTTCGCAAAACAAATATCGGCACTGAAGCTACTCCCAAGTTTGCTAACGTAGGGGATTATTGGGATGATGAGATGATGAGTAAGGTTACCGAGTTACTGCATGAATTCCAAGATGTGTTTCCCACGAAGTTTTCCGAAATGAAGGGAATCTTGGGTGATTTAGGAGAGATGAGGATTCCATTGAAACTAGATGCTAAGCCAATCCGACAGCGACCTTATAGGCTAAATCCACGACATAAAGACAAGGTCAAGGCGGAACTTGATCGGATGCTGGTATTATCGAACCTGTGGAAGAGTCAGAATGGATCAGTCCTATGGTGGTGCAGGACAAGAAAACAGGTGAAGTACGCATTTGTGTTGACTTGCGGAAGTTGAACGATGCTTCCTTGCATTATCCCTTTCCGACCCCGTTCACTGATGAAGTACTTGAAGGAGTGGGTGGCCAGGAGATGTATTCTTTCACTGATGGATTCTCTGGCTACCATTAGATTTGCATTGCCAAGGAGGATCGCCATAAGACAACCTTTGTTACTGAGTGGGGTTGTTTTCAGTACACGGTCATGCCGTTCGGATTGAAGAATGCACTTGCCATATTTTCCCGGGTTGTTGTTGCCGCGTTCAAATATTTTATTCAGAAGTTTCTACAGGTATATATGGATGATTGGACTGTTTATGGATTGATTCACGATCACTTGGCCAACCTACGGTTAATGCTTGAGCGATGCCGACAACACCAGATATCACTGAACTTGAAGAAATGTATTTTTTGTGCTCCATTTGGGATATTGCTGGGTCATATTGTGTGTAAGCAGGGATTGTTGGTTGATCCAACCAAGATTGCACTTATCTTGGGGTTGCAACCGCCAACTACGGTTAAGCAGTTGCGCGCAACCTTGGGTCACACAGGATATTATCGCAAGTTCATTAGGGGGTATGCTGCGATTACTGTCCCTATGGAGAAGTTGTTGAAAAAGGATGCGGCATTCCAGTAGAATCCGGAATGTCAGGAAAGTTTTGAAACACTCAAAGCGAAGATGGCGTCGGCTCCAATTTTGGTTTTTCCAGACTGGAGTAAGGAATTCCATGTCCATGTTGATGCTTCATCGTTTGCGCTAGGAGTTGTATTGGCTCAACCAGGCGAAGGCGACATTGATCATCCTATAGATTTTTCCAGTCGCAAACTGTCATTGGTAGAACGCAATTACACTACCACAGAACGCGAAGGCCTGGCCATGGTTTACGCGCTGCAGAAATTCAGGCATTATTTGTTGGGCGGCCATTTTAAAATGTTTACTGATCATTCTGCATTAAAATACTTGGTCAATAAGCTTGTGTTGGGGGGGAAGATCTGCCAATGGATTTGTTTCAGGAGTTCGATTTCGAAGTCATTATGAAGCCGGGACGATTGAATGCTGGACGAGACCATTTGTCGCGGATTGACACAGGGGAAGAGCCGACTAATATTGAAGAGGGTTGCCGGATGCCTAGCTGTTCCATGTAACCGCTGTCGATCACTACTTTGATGATATTCTTCAGTTTTTGGTGACCGGCACCACACCGGATGACTTTACCACTTCGCAGAAGAAGCAATTGGTCGTCAAGGCTGCAGACTTTCAACTAATCGCGGGAGAGTTGTATAAGTTGGGTGCTGATGAGATTTTGCGTAGATGTGTCTTGCCGCATGAGCAGACACATATATTGGCTGAGGCAAATGGTGGAGTCGCAGGAGGACATTACGGCGGTCGGGAAACTGCCTCGAAGGTGTTGTGTGCAGGGCTTTGGTGGCCCACATTACATAATGATGCGAAATACTACGCCCGGTCTTGCGATGTTTTTCAACGAACTGGAAAACTGTCCAGGTGCAATGAGATCCCGCTACTCCCTCAATTAACATTACAACCATTTGAGAAATGGGCTGTGGATTTTGTAGGGCCGATCAATCCAGCAGGGAAGCGTATAGGTGCCCGGTATATCATCACGGCAACTGAGTATCTGACCTGATGGGAAGAGGTGTCCCCTGTCGTTGACTGTTCCGCAGTGACGGCTGCTCAGTTCTTGTTTGACTACATTATCACTCGGTTCGGCTACCCTAAGATTTTGCTGAGTGACCAAGGTAGCCATTTTCTCAACCGCACTATCAGCGCATTGACAGAGGAATTGCAGATTCAACACAAAAAGAGTACACCCTATCACCTATAGGCGAATGGGACGGTAGAGGCATTCAATAAGGTATTGGAGCATGCACTGACAAAGGTGTGAAATGCAAACCGCGACGACTGGGATTTGAAAGTTCTAGCGGTGCTGTGGGCTTATCGCACCACATGTAAAAGGTTGAGTGGTCAGACACCTTTTAAGCTGGTTTATGGAAAGGAAGCAATTATGCCTATGGAGTACATTGTCCCGAGTTTACGAATTGCGGCGGCCACCAGCATGGATGATGTTGCAGCATTGGACAAGCGTCTAGCACAATTGGTGGAGCTCGAAGAGGATCGGTTTATTGCTAACTTTCATCAAGGGGTCGAGAAGGATCGCTAGAAGGCGTGGCATGATCTCCACATCAAAAACAAGCAGCTTCAACAAGGTGACTTGGTACTACTATATGACAGTAAGTTTATGAAACATCCAGGTACAGATGCATTGGCTGGGTCCCTACCGCATCAATAATATTACTTCAGGAGGAGCGGTTTAGTTACAGCGATTGGATGGGGGGATGCTCCCCAAGTTGGTAAATGGTCACAGATTGAAGCCCTACCACGCGGGCTCGGAGCAGTGCGATGTCTAAGTTGCATTAGGTTTCAAAAAAAAATGATGATGATCGTTGCAGGTTGCTTGGTGGCAGATGGCGCACCAACGAAAGTATGGCATGCGATAACAGGAGGCTTCTACCACAAGTTTGGCACAGTCAGCGATATATGGCAGCATGGCGGCCTGGTCAGAACAGTAATAAATACAAAAAGTGGAGATAGTTAATACCGATGTGTTTGAATTACGGGCATTAATGGCAGATACGGCTGAAGGGAGGACAATATCGTCGACGGATTTCTCTCATTAATACGAGGATTTGGGTGAGTTAATGCACGATTCAGTCATAATTAGGGTGGATTTTAGGGAAATGCTATAAGTATGGCCTTGCGTCGGTCAGAAGACACGAAATAATTGGTAAGCAGTGTTGTTGCGAACAGTTGCAGTGCTCCGAGATATTTGCTTCTAAGCATATAATAAAGAGTATTGAGGTATGCAACGTGAAGTCGAGCCCATTGACATTAGTAGTGAAGTCGAATCCCCATTTATTCTGGTTATTGTTGAACAAGGAGGTACATCTTCGGCCACTGTTGATCTTGGAGCCGAGGTTGCCAACATGCCGGTGGGTACATCAGTTGTTGCTAAGAAGCGCCAGGGAGGTCAGCCCTCTGAATCCTCGAAGAGTAAGAGATTAACACGATCTACGACGGCTGGCAGAGTTATGGAACAAGTTGGCCCGTCTAGTCGCCCTGCGACTACATATTCCCAATGGCTGGGCCAGTCCACTACTAATATTCTTGGGTACATCCCTCCTGTTCGACTAGATGTCACCTCGCGTAAAATCACCTCAAAGCCGAAATTCAGTGTGAAAATCCCTGCACTCCCGGCAGGCTTGGAGTGCTTAGTGGATATTGGGCCGGCATTGATGCGCTTGCGCTATTCTGATCATGACATGGTGGCCCAGCCTGCACTTGCCTCCACACCTATGTCAAGGAGACGTGCCATTTACCGGAACTAGAGATACATGAGTGGGCTCATGGGCTGAGGCCGACCGGCCTATTAGGACTAATTAACATGCCACATTTAGGACGCCTAACGGAAGTCAATTCTTGTGTCAAGCAGCTCTTGTCCTGCTTCCATGGAGGTTCATTATGGTTGGACAGAGAAGTCCTCGTCACTGTCGACTTGATTTCCGAAATTACCGGCTTGCCCAAAAATGGTGTTGATCTGGCAGACTATCTTCAAGGAAAGGCCATCGAGCGGAAGCGGGCATGTCAATTAGCACGAAAGTATGGCTTGGAATTGGATGGACGGGGATATCGCACCAGTAGCTGCAATAATCAAGTGGTACTCACAGGTATTAAGATTCTGTGTTGTAAGGTGATTAGGGGAGGTCACCCTAATCAATGCAATGCGGGGATAGTTGCTTGCACTGAGCAATGCGTGGAAGGAGTTCAGATGAATTAGTCCCTATATCTTCTGAACCAGCTCATGGAGGATGCCGCCGACATCCAAGTAGGGAGAGGCGCCTTTTCATATAATTGTTTGTTGTTGCTCATTGCTCTAGTTGCATGGAAAGAGCCTGATACATACCAGGGTATGGATTGCCCGGCTGCTAAGGAACGACGCGGGGCTCGTTATCAGAATTTGTGGGCTGTGCGTGAGTTGGAGCGAACCCAGGAGTGCCAAGTACATTTTTGGCTGTACTTAGAAATGCTTTGTGACGCCGCAACTCAAGTCCCACGAATATCTGCAGATATTGTGGCACGCTTCACACCGGTCATGGAATTTGCAATCAGACTGAGTGTCATACATATCCAGGCTTGCTGTGACATCAATCGCCAATGGTTGCAGACAAAGTATAAAGTGACAGCCGCAGAGTTGGAGGCCATTGTGAACGAGTGGCCGGAGGCATGGCGACGACTCATGAGTCCTAGGGAAATTGATGCTGGAGGTCCACCGGAGGGCCCTCCGGAGCCAGAATCCCCTCAGGATCAGCAAAGTCATCATAGTTCCGCGTAAGAGTCAAAGCAAACACCAACTGAGAATGACAGTGACCACGATCTGGAGGAAAATCGGACAAAACAGCGCCACGAGTATGCCACTATCAGCGGGATATCCTTACCAATGGAGGCACAGTTAGGCCAGTTAGTCATAGCCATTAATAATGCTGCCATGGCGGTTGCTGAGAAAATGTTTGTCAAAGTGGAGGTGGGCTTCTCTATGATTGCTACCCGTATGGACTCTCTGGGTAATGCAGTATTACAAACAGAACCGGGCAGTGTCTCTAGACAAGAGACGGTCACGATCCACACCACACCCCAGGTAAGGAACATCAACATTCCCCCGACTGCGATTGTGACCGACAACGAGGAGTTGCAAACTGTGCTGCAGTCGATTGACCAGGTGACTGTCAATGTGAACGCACTATCGGCAATGGCCCTGATGACAATGCAGAAGAGCGCCTCCCAGGAAATAGTGGATAGAATGCATAGAATCAGTAAGCGTTGTCACCAATTACAGGAAAAGGAGGCAACTGTGATCGCTGAGAAAGAAGAGATGACAAACAAAGCTGTTGAAGCACGGAAAGCAGTGGATGACCTTGAAGCTGACCTTATGCAGGAGTGGGCCGAGAACAATCGTACTATTACAGCATTTAAAAAGGAGCAAGACTTCCTTGTTGCGGAAAAGGCTCGCATGTGGGATGACAGTGCTCGAATTGAGCAAGCAGTTGTAGAGGCATATCAGCATGTCCTGGAGCCCACTGAGGAGGTAGACGTGCTCCACCGAGTGAAACGATTGGGGACTGCCATTGTTCAGTTAAAACAGGAGAACGACCGGCTGACAGCTCAGTTGAAACCAAGTATGCCTCAGGCCAAAGTGGACGAACGACGAAGGGAAATTGAGGACATGGCCACCCAGATGGAGGAACTGGAAACAAAGGCAACCGATCTCACCACTAAAATAGTAGAGTTTTGGGGACGCATCATTCATGATGACAAAATGGCACAACTCACTAAGAGTCGACAGGAAGCTGAGGGCTAGGTGACAACACTGAAAGCTAAGATGAGAACGTTGCCCCCCATGGAGAAAGTCGCTAAGTCGCGTGAACTCAAGGAATTGCAACATCGGGTTACCAAGGCAGATGAACGCCAGAAACTGCACGCAACCCAGTTAGAAGAATTCCAGGACACTGGCGGGAAATTGATGCTGAATGCTAGTGAAGTCCTCTAGGAAGTACATAAGTATCGCCAACAGATCATAGACAAGCTTGTTGACTACCCGACAACCGAAGATGTGGTTAGCTGTCAGATGGCAGCTCAGGAGGCTCAGGAGCTGGTAAGGAATGTCGAACAGCCGTATGTAGATTTCAAAACAAAGACCGCGACGTATACTCTATCCAGCAGTTGACGTGGCTCGAGGGCGAGCCACAAGATTGTGTTGGGCGCCTGTTGGCAGGCGATTTGATGAGGAAAGGTCGCGGTACTACTGACGCCGCGACACGTTGGATGAAGGCGTGAAAGGAGTATTTTGGGCCAAAGGATACCGCACTTGGCGAGTTTTGGGTCACTTGGACCACATATTTTGTAATATTGAGTCAAGTATACCGCAGTTGGCGGGTTTTTGGTCATATTTTGTAATATCGAGTCATTGTACCGTGGTATGCGGGTTTTTGGGTCATTAGACCAAGTCAGTTAGTAGAGTGTCCATAGTGTAGGTTAGGAAAGTGGACAAGCATTGTAATCGGTGGAAGCCTATAAATAGAGTAGAATTGAAGAGGGAGGAAGAGGAGGAGAGAGGAGAAAAGTGAGATATGCGGAGATTGACAGAGATAATGCGGATGTTTATGTACTGCTTTTGGTTTGCCGAGTAATATAAGGATGATGATTTGGTGCAATCTATGTGTAATGTTGCTGGATGTTCATGTTATTTATTCTTAATGCAGTTATCTATTTTCTATTGCTATAATGTGAATGCTGCGATAATATGTTATCTGTCCACATGAACATGCCGCGATTAAAGTAATATGCAATCTCTATTTCTGGTAATGTTAAATGCTGCAATATGTTAGAACTTCATGATGAATGTTTGGAATTGCTGCTAGTACCATAGTGCCACAACTTGCCTCCTCCCTTGGCGGAAACATGGTTCCGTCTTCTCTTCCTGGACGCCTCAGGTGAGACCTCATCCGCTCTGCGGGTGTTGCTGGGCGGGCTCAACCCTGCTCGGGCCGGTGCTCAGGAAGACTGGGGTATGGGTCGACAGTCGGTGGACCCCTGTCAACTGTGAGGTCGCTATTCAGTCAACACCGTGGCCCCTGTTAATTGCCTCGTACAGAGCTTTAATTTAGAAAATTTGCACTTTGTGCAGGCAGGTTTGAGTTCTTGTAAGCTATGTCCGCAAGAAATTCCAACGAACCAGACAACCTGTGCAGTAAGTACATTGCTGTGGTTGACGAGTGAGAGTGAAGTTAAGGCTCTTCATGACAACGATTGTTTTTGTTGTTGTGGAGATCTACGAAGATGGGACAACTCTTGGTAACGAACCAAACAACACGGAGTATAAATATATTTTAGTACCAGAAGACATACAGTAAATGCCTATAGTACCCACGCTAGTAGACGCAATAGAGATAAGACTTAAAAAATCCGTATAATGTTGGAGTTTACGGAAACCATTACGCCCCAACAATTATAGCACATAAGATATTGAGGGAAAGATTCTGTACTGTCAATTTTCCATTAATGGGAATACCATACCTATTATCTATTAACCATTGTCACAACCCCATTTGGATGGGAAAGAGGAATTCAAACATTAAAGGAGAGTGGATTGAAGCCGAGGGACCATTTCTCAGTAAACAAGGTTAACGACACTGGGTCAATGTCACAGCTCCTTCACGTTATTAATTGTTTGCAGTTGGCAATTGAGATCCGGCAAGAGATAACTCTAGTTGGTAAAGACTAAGTGTCCCTATAGAGCTCTAAAATGGCCATTTCATAGGTTTCTACCTCATCCGCTAAGTACCCTCCTTGGAACAACTGGGTCTTACTGCAATAGGTTGAACAGCAGCATGAGTTTCCATTGGGTGTGAAGATTACTAACTGGGTGATGAGAGCCTTGGGTGATTAGAGAAGAGACCCACAGGTAGATTTCAATGCGATCACCTTTTGGAGCTATGGGATCTTTTAATAGGAAAAGCATAGCGATAGGGAAACCGGTAATAAAGCACAATGTTATGTTCACTACCTAGGATAGAAGTAATACCATGGTGTTCTAACCTGTATAGAGTAATGCAAGAATATAAATATGCTTATATGCATGATTGATAGCAACTTGTATCATGCAATGTGTTGGGTGATTTGTATGCTCATAGGAGTACCTCAGCAGGAGAGCAACAGTAAAATGCAAGTTGACTCTAAAATTTTAAAAAATGGCCTAGCACAGAGCTTTCCACCATTCGCTTGCGCCCGACAACTGCTTCCAATTCGGCTTAGGCTCATTTCAACTTCTCCGAGTTGTGGATTAGTTCTGCCATCGCCCATTCTATTGTCGTTTTTGTTGTGTCACTCCCGACCCCAAATATGTCCTATAATGACAAGGCATCAAACAGGATTTTGGTCAATATGTAACATTGCTTTCATACTTGTGCCAACTCATATAACACATCTCAAATTTCCATAAAAATATGTCAAATCTCTACCTTGCTTTATGATTGCGTTAACTCTGCCAACGGTTAATATTCCAACATTCTTTTAATTTTTCCAACTTCCTTGAAATCAGACGGCAAGAAATGTGACATGTGGTGATGCGCAGAGAAACTCGAATAATAATAATAACAGACCAGCCTGCCAGACTGGCAGTCCTGGTTGGCATATATTCTGTTTTTCGTATTATTAATTAATGAAGTGCAAACACATAATATACAGCTTAGTTAGATAATTAAAGGCTCTAAAGCTGCATTAAATTTGGTAAATAAGCCCACCGTCATAGCTTGGATTTGCTCAGCGGGGAATCACGACCGCCAAATAAGCAGTACTTAACTTCAACTATAGGATGGTTTGTTCTATGTTTTAATGTTTTTTTAATATGGTTGGACAACTATAACTTTAAAATATCAAAATGTTTAGAATGCTTATTTTTGTTTATGTAAATATTTTTTATATTAAATTTTTAGTAATTTTTTTTATAATTTTTAATTTTAATAATGAAAAAGAGTTGTTCAATTAAGAAAAATATTTTCGAAAAATATTTTAAAATTCACTTTATTGAATATTCAATTGATGTGTGAAGTCTCTAGAATAACAAAAATATCACGAAACGTAATGATGATGTGGCATACACTGACTTGGTATATTGATGTTGTATTTGCAATCTACTATGTTTTAGTTTCATATCTTATACATATTTTAAAATTCACTTTATTTGATGTTTAATAATCAATGAGTGAAATTTTAATAGAACAATAGAATAACATAGATATGACAAAGCATGATGATGATGTGGCATACAATGACTTGGCATAATGACATTGGTGATGATGATGTGACATATATTAACGTGGCATAATGATGTTTTGATGTGATAATATGGTGGTATGACAATGATATAAATTAATAGAGAACATTGACTTTTAAATACATTTGACACATGCATAATGATATGAGATAATTTTCACTTTAGAAAGCTCAATATTAGTGATATCCACAACATGATTGAAAAAGATATATGACTCAATATTTTTAGTCAGTTTACAATTTGTTCTAAGAAGATGATGCCCTAAAACATTTGTGGTTCATCGAACCATAGGTCATACTCACTTGGAAGATGAAATTCCTTTAATATTAAGGTTAACCATAATATCCCATTTAAAAAAGAATTTAATTAATTAAGCATTCATTAAGTTGTTTAGATTTTATATAGACATATTTTGATGCAAAATATCTTTGAAAAAATTAAATCCGGATGGTTTGGTAGTGTGAAAAACATGGTGAGCCCATCACTATGTGAGATGCCTTTAGAAAAATACGCATCATAAGTATTTTCCACTAATGGTGAGCCCATCACTATGTGGGATGACTTTAAGAAAAATATGTATAGTAAGTATTTTTCATTTGCAAATGGTTATTGTCAAGTCAATGCAAGTAAGATATTATTAGTTTGAAGTCTTTCTAATAAAACACTCATGTTTGTGTATGTGATAGTTGTATATTAACGTTTATGGCTAAAACACCCAGAAAGAAGTAAGTGAACATTGCTTTCTATTGGATTATCATAATACAAGGGTATATCTTGTAGCATATCATTTCAATTACCTTTATATATGGCATTCTACATTATAATCTTACTTCAAGAAAATGAAGAGACACACCTTCATTCTCTATCCCTATCACACTTAAAATTGCAAGCTTCAATCCCAACAGTGCCCCTACCAAATGAAAATACCAATGTTGATTTCCAATATAATTAAAGTCAAACTTGATCACTCTTGAGCCCTTTATTGTTTTACTCAGATATGTCATACTTTCTCGTATGACAAATTAATGTACATTTAATTTTACTTGCCATCTATTACATGAGTTTATTGCTTATTAGTACTTGCAACTGAGTTTTCCTTTCAATTTCATCAACTGCTATACCTACCATAAATTCTCTAAACTTGTTTTCAACACATAAAATTATATTATCTACTATATCTGAGCACTTTATGAAAATCTCCTTGTTTCTTCACTAGATTCCGCATCCAAAGGAATGGATGGGGTTGGTATTTCTTGGATGACCCGAGCCTGACGAGCGCAAGCGTCGTAGCCTCCTTTTACCATCCGACATAAAAGGAGAAGCGTATTTTGGTGAAATTATTATAATATTACCAAAGGTTTTATTATAATATTTTGGTAATTATTATTCTTTTGCCTTAAGACCTTGATCCAATTCGAAATACGAATAGAGGGATCAATTGCATTTTTTGCGCTTGAATATCATTGGACTCTTGTTTTTTTGCTAGCCATTACTTCATATTACAAGCACAATCATTCAAAGATTAAAAGTAACTTAATGCAATTCAAGCACAGGTAATCAAAATTTATGTTATTCAAATATAATCAAGCACAAGCATTCAAACAATTGCCACTCATATTCAAACATTCAAGTTGACATCTTATCAACAATGGATAAATATACATGTTATCGAGCATTAAAGATGACTAGGTATGCAAATTCTGTAAGCACGTGGCTTGAACATTCTGCTTTGTTCTATATGTTGTCCACAAATGTAGCCCTTAAATAGACATTTCTAAATATTTGTTGTGCGGGTTTAGGAAGAATTTCAACTTGAAGATTAAAATTTATGTGTTGTTATTTTTTATTTATTTTTTATCTTCTTTAGTAGGGAGACATCATCCCTTTTGTATTCCCTGGTTCTTCTTCTTGGATTTGAGTAATTTTGTCCCAATCCCACATGCCTTTTGAGAATAGATTAATTCTAAAGGGTATTTCCAACTATATTTTAGTCACACTTGGATGAATAATCTTCCATTAAAACAAGGCACTACGCAAAGTCCTACTAAATGAGAAAATATTCATTTTCTCTTCACCCACCCACCATTGTTCCTATTACTTTTGTGAAGAATTCCAAGCACTACATTGTTGCTTCAATACTCTTTCGATGGATTCTAGGGTAATAGTAAATTTATCAACATAATTAACATTGAGAAAAAGTAAATAACATTAGGAAGAATAGACACACTAAAGTCTTATTGATATCTTGATCAAGAAGAGTTTCTTCCAGGATGATAACTTGTTACAAGAACAAAAAGATCATTCAACACTGCTTTAGATGAATCCCATGGATCAATAGCCTTATTAACAAAATGAACTTTGAGAAACTGTTTATCATCATGAAGAAAAAGCATAAACACAATCTAACATATAAACACAAATTGCACAGGAAATATCCACTAAACAAGAAAATGTTAAAATGAAATATTATGACCATCAACTAGCAAAACAAATATTGCTACATATAGGGAATTGAGTAACGTTATCCTACAACAAATGGGTCAAATTAGGATTAGTAAATTATGCACTTGGATTGGTTATGCAAATTGTATACACACCTGGATCAACCCCTCTTAAAAGTTACTAACCTATGTTGTCGTGGCATCTTATAGTTACATTGGGCCTCCAAATCCCACTCAAGATGGCTTGGGCATTAACTATCCATAAATCCCAAGAATTGACATTAACAAGGTCAACCATTGACATTGGTAACAAGGAATGTAAAGATTGACCTTCGCAATGAATGCCACGTACTACAACATTAGAAGTCCAATCCAAATTACACCATCGTTCTCCTTCAAACGCTATGCAAAGATGAAAGATACTTCATATGTCTCACTTCGACAAAGTGAGAGGCATGCCTTCATTCTCTGTCCCTTTCACACTGAAAATTGCAATCATCAATCTCTGCACTCCCCCTACCAAATGAAAATACCAAATATATTTATTTTATTATGTCTTCATTTTGGTATAACAAATTAACTTACAATTCATTTTATTTGTCATCTATTACATGGGTTTCTATTTATTGTTTATTAGTACTTGTAACAGAGTTTTCCTTTCAATTTTATCGACTACTATCCCTACCATAAATTAGCTAAACTTGCTTTCAAACACACAAATTTATATTGTTAAGTACACACAACTTTCTCTTATTTTACAACATATTCAATTTCTTCTTAGCATTTCATTTCCCTCCTTTTGAGGTATGCTAGTTATTTATGACATAGTGTCTTTTCCCTCTCCAACAATTCTAAGTACAGGTATTATCATGGTTATTTGTTATTTTGTTTTAAATAGAAATGTATTTCAGCCTCACAATACTATTCCAACGTCACATTGATGCAGGATACTTAACTTTATCTTCAGATTTTTTTAATAAAGTAAAGAAATACAATTGAAAGTTGTTGAGCACTTTTGGCTTAGAGATCACGCAATCCCGTGTGGACCATATAAAGATCAAATCAAATGATAAAGACGTAATAACTTAGAAACAGAAAATTAAAAAGAAAAATGAGTGATGAGATGAATTAATTGCCTTTGCTGCAGACACGAGCATTCTTCCATACTCTGCCTGGTTTGCAGAAGTAACCCGCCTGAGGAGCGCAATGGATATCCTCTCTACACTTGCACAGTTTCTCCAGCGCGCACCCATTCTTGAAGACCTCCACCTTATGGCCCCCAATACCAAGAAGCGCATCAGTCCATTCGTTAGAGAAGAGGCCATCGGGATCGAGCCTCCTTTTCACCATTAGAAACTTCTGCAGATTCACAGTACTCTTCGCCGCCAATCGCTCGAACAAGTGACCTCCAGACTTTGCCCAGTGCAGACTTCCACCGTGCTTTTCTATGAGCATCTGCTCAATCTCTTGATAAACGTCCATGTTCCATGTCGGAGCGTAGGGCAGCCGAGACCGATGGTAAATTATCTCAAATGTCACAACGTCCTCGGCCGGCCCTAAATAAGCCGCCTCCGATTTCTTAATCGTCCGCATAACGATTCCCGAACCTTCGAGCGCACACAGAGCCTCGGGTTTCAGAGCTCGGATCTTCTTCAAGTCTAGGATGGCCTCTCGAGCTCGCGAAAGGGGGACTCTGATTTCCAAATCGAACGTGAATCTTCCGCGCGCTCGCCGATCCCAGGAACATATAGTCTGGTTCTTGTCTAAGATCTGCGTGGCCGTGCAGCTCGACTGGTTGTCGTGCTTCTGATGGTAATCTTCGCAACCGCCCGAGGCGACCATTCGATGGTTGAATCCGACGACGGGATACCCCGTGAAACTAATACCGTCGTTTAGAAATCCGCCGCCAGTGCTGATTCGGTTGTTCATTGATGTCCCCGTCGTGTTACACAGCTTCGTTGCGTCTTCCGTTGCTTGAATGGCCTCGTCTGCATTCTCCCAAATAATCAATATAAGAATTCCAAAGATCTACAATATTTAATCAATAATACAATAACTCTAGATATATACACACACTCAGTACTCACAGTTTGAAGCGCTTTTCTCGACATTAAAGACCGTGGTGGCCCGGTAGGAGGCCTGGTTGAGCCCATTGCCAGGTCTATCTACGGGAGCTCTATCAATTTTTCCCATGAAGGCCTTCCCATGGCCAACATACCAGTAAACATTTGAAAACTCATATCCTCTGAGGAAGCTCTCGAGACGATCCTCAAATCCAGCGTCATCCTCCAAGCTCAAGGAAACGGAGCGCTTGAACATAGGCTGCAGAGCGAAGGTAATCTTGGAGATGGCCCCGAGAGTTCCAAGAGCGAATCTAGCGGCCTTGAGATCTTCATCCTTCTCCGTTAATTCAATGACTTTGGCGTACCCCTCAGACGCGGGCGCAGGGATAACCAAGCGCATGGCCACAACATATTCATTAATGGCGGAACCCTTGCCTACAAGGCCACTGCCGTGTGCCCCGGTGCTCACAGACCCGGCTGCCGTCACTCCGTCCCAGGAAGTGGAAGTGGGGAATGCCAAACCGGCCTTGGCGGCCACGTCCAGCAGATCTCGGATAACGACGCCCGCCTCAACCGTGATCGTTTTCGCAGTTGGGTTAACGATTGGGGTGGATGCGTAGTCTCTGGTGCTGATAATGAGCCCTCTTTCCCCAACACAGACGAGTCTGGTGTGGCTGTGAGATAATCCACTGACCACGTTAACTTTTTGCTTTCTCTTTACGGCCTGAGCAACGGCGGCCACGAGCTCTGCTTCCGTTCTGGGAAAGACAGAGGCCGCCGCCCTGCAAGGGGCCCGGTCTTCCCATAAGCCTTGGTTGTTGAAGATGGCGCATTCCTGTCCTCCTCCTTGGCATACCACCATGGGAGGAGAAATGCTGCAGCATTCGACGCCTACTCTCCCTAAATAAACGAGGACCACGAGGCACACCCAGTACAAGCCGATACGAGTGAGGGGAGTTTCCATAAGAGGCGCCATGGCCTGCTTGCTTGCTTGCTTGCTTGCTTGATTTCCGGGGAATCTAACAATATATTATAGTAGAATTCATGGTCTGGGACAAAAACCTCTTTCCCACAGACTTTTGTCGGTGTCATTGATTTTCATAGTTTCATCGAATCCGGTCGGTTTCGTGTCTTTTTTTGAAGTCGGGTGGTTTTAGGGAAACCGGTACAACCATCTACAATCATGAAACAAATATTTACATGGATAGGGATGATTTAAGCATAAAAAAGGGTGAAAGTTAATTTGTTGTTATTCTCTTTATTCAAATTTGAAACAAATATTAACTTGAATAGCTATGATTTAAGAAAGTTAATTTGTTGTCATTCTCTTCATTCCAATTTAATTTTAGGAAATATTACCTGGCATGATTAAAGAAAGTTAATTTGTCGTTATCCTCTTTTGCGATGATTTAAGAAAGTTAATTTGTTGTTATCTATTTTATTCAAATTTAATTAGGAAATATTACCTGGATAGCGATGATTTGAGAAAGTTAATTTGTTGTTATTTTCTTTATTCAAATTTAATTTTAGGAAATAAATTAGGAAATAGCTATCAATGTGAATAATAAGATTTTTCATTTTTTTATTCAAATGTAAATGACAAATTTAATATTTTTTAAATTTAAAAAAATCCAATTTTAAAAAACAAAATTTTAAAATTTTAAACAAATTTAATAAAAAATAATTAAAATTTAATAAAAAAAATAATTTATTAAATTTCCAAACTATTATTATAATTAACATTTAAATAATCTAAGAAAAGCTTATATACTTAAAATACACCTATTCAATAGATTAAAATGAAAATTCATACACTTCGATAATCCAAAGAAGTTAATTTGCAAATTTTTCACCAAAAATCTTGTCACCCGTCAATTGATTAAAATGAAAATCCATACACCCCTAACAAATTAGCAATGTTCTTTTTATTATTTGAAGCTGATAAATTAATTAGCTGCTTTTTATTATTTTATTTTAAATTTGTTTTCATAAATTTCTGTGTACATAATTTTTATGAAATTCAATGTTAAATTTATTAAAATCAGAAATGTTGACTGCAATATCGAATAAACACATTGAAAAACTTAACGAAACCATTGACCTTTTATACGATAGCGCATTCAAAAGCCCAAAATCGATTAACGTAATTTTTACCTCTAAGTCAAATGAAACGTTTTTAAATCTCTTAGCCAGAAATGAAGATGTCGACAAGTCACGACCATGGAAATTATTTCCTTTGTTCAAAATTCTGCTTTGACAATAATTTTATTAAAAAATCGTGAGTGTTCGGACTCAAGTGGAAAGTAGGATGTAAACACGGTTAAGCGATCCCATTCATTCCCCTCTAAGTGAAGCAATCTCCTCTATTCCGGAACAAGCTGAGGAAAACCCCATCCAACGTAAAGGTATGTGGGTAAAGCCTTTTATTTTATTCATATTAGAGCAGTAATTTAATAATTTTAATGAATTTTATTTTATTTATTTGGGATACGGTGGGTAGTTGGTGGGGATGAATAGATTTCATTCCATCCTTGAATGACTAGACAAAAAGATAGATAATGAATTTCATTTCATTCATTTGGGATACGATGGGTAGTTGGTGGGGATAAATAGATTTCATTCCATCCTTGAATGACTAGACAAAAAGATATCATTTGAAAATAAAAAAAAATTCAATTAACTTATATTTAAGTGAAATAAAATTTTAATTTTTTATTATAATCTTGATTATTTAAATAAAAATAATTATAAACAATTTTTTTTCAATAAATAAAATTATTTTTTTTAAATAAAATAAATAAATGTAAACACTAATTATGGACATTCCACTCCACTACCAGTCTACCTAGGCTTCTCATATAATTAAAATTTCCAATTTTGATGAAATCGTACGGCAATCATAACCTTTAAATGATTTGAATGAAACGCCCTTCCATCTTCAACTTTAGGCCGCCCTTTGTAATGCAGGGAAGGTTGGAATATTAATTAAAGAAAAGTATAACACGTTTGAATGGAATGTTTCATTTTTGTTTTCCAAGAAAGGCATTGTCACATCATCCTGATGACTTGTGTGCATGTGGTGGGCCCTCCTTTATTATTCACCGGTCTACGTTACCATAAAGAAATGTTTGCCCCTAACACTAACAAACAAAGATATTTTGTCACGAAGCAAGTACTTTTTATAGCCAACAATTTAGACCCTTTTGTTTTCAGCAGAGCCAACAGTTTAGACTTTTTTTTTTTATTAAAATAATGTAAAGAGATTTTGGTTATTTTAATATAAATTTGTGTAAAAAATCATTTTAGTTAATAAAATAGTAAATACTAATAATAATTTTATCTAATTATAATATAAATATTAAATAATAATTTAATTTTATATTAAAATAAAAAATTTATTTATTTCAAATTCATATTAAATCATAACTAATTATATAAATTCAAATTCATAAAATATTTAACCTTAAAATCTTTATAAATCATATCTAATTAAAATGTCTTTATTTAAAAGATTATCTATAACTATTTGTAATCATGAGTAGCCCTCTAACTATTTAAAAGATCATCTATAACTATTTGTAATCATGAGTAGCCCTTGGGGTCCTATTCTGTTTTGGTGTTTTTTTCTACTTTCTGGCTGGGGCAGCTTATATACTTTTGGTCTGAGGTTTTGCTCTATGGTTGGGCTGATGTTTTTCTTTTTAATTCGGGGCGGTTATTTTCTTCATGTATATTGGATGATTCTTAGTTCTGTGTGATGGGCTATAGCTCTTCTGTTTTGAATGACTGTTCTAAATGGTTGTTCTGGATGTCTTTTCCTTTGAATTAGAATCAGCTTGTGTATATGTTTATTATATACTTTTTTATAAAGTATAGTTATTTCAATATCGATTTATAAATTCAACATGCTTGCATACGATTGAACTCCTCAACAACCATTTTTAATCTTCTTATAAGTTGTATGTACAAGAGTAATATACATTTATTTAAACCGAAAAACGTCACTTCACAAATTCAAAATGAAACTCCATATAGTTGTACTAGTTGTACAAGTCATCAACCATTTCTTTGGAAAAATACAAAAAAAATCAAACGATAGGCAATAGGCAGTAGACTTGATCCAATATTCACGAATAAAATGTATGAGCATGTGCTAGGACTCTAGCATTGATGGATGCTTTTCAGAAAGGTATGAGCATAAGCTAGGACTCTGGCATTGATGGATGATTTTCACGATGTTTGACTTTCATGAGATGAGAAAACCACTTTTTATTATTATTATATTAATAATGTATTTTTTTGGTAATTATTTATTAAGAATATATATGTTAATTTTATGATATAACATAATTAGTGTATATTTTTTTTTTATCGTGGTTATAATTTATTAAATTTATATGTGATTGCTTCAAATTTAAATGTTGATAAAATTTCATTTATTTCTAAGTACCCTCAAAGCTGGAACCTCATCTAATTGCTCAATAATATTTAGATTCGAAAGAATTAGCATTTGTAATGGTGAAGGAGATGACTTGGATTGAACTACATCTTTATATGCAACCAAAATAGAGGAAGCAAGTAACCCAAAACCCATTGCTCTCTCCCACATAACCGCAAGATCAAATGTATGGTAGAATCCTTATCAATGTTGTAATCAAAGAGAGTGAGTACATCTTCTAACTACTTACCCACATAAACCAATCTATGTAAATCCACATCGATTCCCAAATTGTCCTGAAGTTTCTTCTTAAAGAGAGCAATGTGAACTGAATCTTTTTGTCAAAAACGAAATGGATTTCCCATCAATATTATTAAAAAATAATAATATTATTTTCCATTGCACTTACTCCTATTAAACAAAAGGGTCTTTCCTAGATGAGCTCCTAAATCTACTTAAAATGTTGATCTACACTTAATAGAGAACAATTTTCTCTCATAAATAATAGATTGGCACTCACAAATAGTATATTGATGCTCAGGTATACTAGATATGAATACAAAAGTATTAAATCTACTCACAAAAACACTTTATTTCAAAATGGAAAATTTCCAATGCTAAAACCCCCTATAGATCCATTCTACAACTGAGTGAGATGCCATAAGTTCAAGTGTATTATGATATGTGCATTTCTAATATCCATTATAATCGAATCTTCTAAGGTTGAAGAATTCATTGGCTAGGATCATTTTTCCCACTTCAATGATACCCACAATGCCCACAATCTTACTAGTGACACTTCCTCCATGGCCTAACCCTCAAGCAACTTGAATCCATCAAATCTGACTAACCCTAAATTTGATAAGGTAATAAAATGCTATAGACCCTAACTCGAGCATCATGGCCTAAACAAGCATCACTAGCAACCAATGGCCACTCTCTAAATTCTCTTGTTCTGCCAACAAAACCCTTTCAAGAAAAAATGGAATATATGAGTCAATTTTCCAATAGGGATCTCTACATTATCTGCGAGCTAGTAGCCATAAACTCCCTGTGTGTAAAAAATCATGATTTCCCAACAATATATATATATTTCAAGGAACATTTCCACAACGAGACCCTCCAAGCACTTCCTTACACTCCATGAATCGTAGCTAGGGTAAATGTCATTAACATAGGAGAGATTGGATTCATGATGCTCTTCACTGACATTGGTCTAAGCCTTGGATAGTATCTTTAAGTGTCACATCTCTAAACCCTTTTATATGTTTCTATTTGTAATTGTGGAAGTTCTCTTTTCTTTCTTTGAACTCATCTAAAGATGTCATTGAGTCCAATGAGACCAACTTCTTCAATAGAACTCATAAAACATAAGACAAGCCTTAACCAATCTTTAGAGATTATTTCGTATTTTGGCTTATATGTTGGAGCTTTAGAAGAATGGCTTTCCGGATTATTCACGGTTGGCATTTTGACTGTCAACGTTTCGAATCCTTAACTACATTTATCCCCAGGACACAATATGGAGAGAAACGGAAAATCTAGCAGAAGTCTATCTTTGGTCCACTTTCTTCAGCTTTAAAGGCGAATTTTATGAACAAACCACCGGAGTAGCAATGGGGTCCCCTTTATCTCCCATTGTTGCTAATATTTTTATGGAGCATTTTGATAAGAAGGCCCTTCACTCTTCCCCCCTACAGCCCACAAGATGAAAAAGATATGTGGATGACACCAACGTGAGATGGCCCCATGGAGTTATCGAACTTACCAAATTTCATGAACACCTTAATCAGCTCTTAGAAGACATAAAGTTCATCATGGAAATGGAGAAGAATGGGAGCATCCCCTTCCTTGGTGTACTAATCAGCAAAAATAATGATGTAACCCTCAGCCATGGAGTCTACAGAAAGAAAACCCACTCGGAGAGCTACCTTCATGCTCACTCGCATCACCATCCATCACAAAAAATTGGGGTAATTAACACCTTAGCCACGAGAGCCTTTCGCATATCATACAATGAACAACTTGAAAAAGAAAGCAACCACTTGACCTCTGTGTTTAGATGCCTAGCTTATAAAAGTAAAGACATCAATGAGGCTCTGAGGTGGCAGATCTAGAAAAGACAAATCTAGCAGAAGTTTGTCTCTGGTCCACTTTCTTCAGCTTTAAAGGCGAATTTTATGAACAAACCACTGGAGTAGCAATGGGGTCCCCTTTATCTCCCATTGTTGCTAATCTTTTTATGGAGCATTTCGAGAAGAAGGCCATTCACTCTTCCCCCCTGCAGCCCACAAGATGGAAAAGATATGTGGATGACACCAATGTGAGATGGCCCCATGCCAGTTATCGAGCTTAACAAATTTAATGAACACCTTAATCAACTCTCAGAAGACATAAATTTCACCATGGAAATGGAGGAGAATGGGAGCATCCCCTTCCTCGATGTACTAATAAGCAAAAATAATGATGGAACCCTCAGCCATGGAGTCTACAGAAAGAAAACCCACTTGAAGATCTACCTTCATGCTCACTCGCATCACCATCCATCGCAAAAAATTGGGGTAATTAACACCTTATCCACGAGAGCCTTACGTATATCAAACAAGGAACAACTTGAAAAAGAAAATGACCACTTGACCTATGTCTTTATAGGCCTAGGTTATAAAAGTAAAGACATCAATAAGGCTCTGAGGTGACAGATCCAGAAATGAAAAATCTAGCAGAAGTCTGTGTCCGGTCCACTTTCTTCAGCTTTAACGGCGAATTTTATGAACAAACCACCGGAGTAGCAATGGGGTCCCCTTTATCTCCCATTGTTGTTAATCTTTTTATGGAGCATTTCGAGAAGAATGTCATTCACTCTTTCCCCCTACATCCCACAAGATGGAAAAGATATGTGGATGACACCAACGTGAGATGGCCCCATGGAGTTATCGAGCTTAACAAATTTAATGAACACCTTAATCAACTCTCAGAAGACATAAAGTTCACCATGGAAATGGAGGAGAATGGGAGCATCCCCTTCCTCGATGTACTAATCAGAAAAAATAATGATGGAACCCTCAGCCATGGAGTCTACAGAAATAAAACTCACTCGGAGAGCTACCTTCATGCTCACTCGCATCACCATCCATTGCAGAAAATTGGGGTAATTAACACCTTATCCACGAGAGCCTTCCGCATATCAAACAAGGAACAACTTGAAAAAGAAAAAGACCACTTGACCTCTGTCTTTAGAGGCCTAGGTTATAAAAGTAAAGACATCAATAAGTCTCTGAGGTGGCAGATCCAGAAATGGCAAGTCTAGCAGAAGTCTGTCTCTAGTCCACTTTCTTCAGCTTTAAAGGCAAATTTTATGAACAAACCACCGGATTAGAAATGGGGTCCCCTTTATCTCCCATTGTTGCTAGTATTTTTATGGATCATTTCGAGAAGAAGGCCCTTCACTCTTCCCCCCTACATCCCACAAGATGGAAAAGATATGTGGATGACACCAACGTGAGATGGCCCCATGGATTTATCGAGCTTAACAAATTTCATGAACACCTTAATCAGCTCTCAGAAGACATAAATTTCACCATGGAAATGGAGGAGAATGGTAGCATCCCCTTCCTCGATGTACTAATAAGCAAAAATAATGATGGAACCCTCAACCATGGAGTCTATAGAAAGAAAACCCACTCGGAGAGCTACCTTCATGCTCACTCGCATCACCATCCATCACAGAAAATTGGGGTAATTAACACCTTAGCCACGAGAGCCTTCCGCATATCATACAAGGAACAACTTGAAAAATAAAAAGACCACTTGACCTCTATCTTTAGAGGCCTAGGTTATAAAAGTAAAGACATCAATAAGGCTCTGAGGTGATAGATCCAGAAATGGAAAATCTCGCAGAAATCGGTCTCGGGTCCACTTTCTTCATCTTTAAAGGCAAATTTTATGAACAAACCATTGGAGTAGTAATGGGGTCCCCTTTATCTCCCATTGTTGCTAATATTTTTATGGAGCATTTCGAGAAGAAGGCCCTTCACTCTTTCCCCCTACATCCCACAAGATGGAAAAGATAGGTGGATGACACCAATGTGAGATGGCCCCCTGGATTTATCGAGCTTAACAAATTTCATGAACACCTTAATCAGCTCTTAGGAGACATAAAGTTCACCATGGAAATGGAGGAGAATGGGAGCATCCCCTTCCTCGATGTACTAATCAGCAAAAATAATGATGGAACCCTCAGCCATGGAGTCTACAGAAAGAAAAACCACTCGGAGAGCTACCGTCATGCTCACTCGCATCACCATCCATTGCATAAAATTGGGGTAATTAACACCTTAGCCACGAGAGCCTTCCGCATATCATACAAGGAGCAACTTGAGAAAGAAAAAGACCACTTGACCTCTGTATTTAGAGGCCTAGGTTATAAAAGTAAATACATCAATAAGGTTCTGAGGTGGCAGATCCAAAAACGACAAATCTAGCAGAAGTCTATCTCCGGTCCCCTTTCTTCAGTTGTAAAGGCGAATTTTATGAACAAACCACCGGAGTAGCAATGGGGTTCCCTTTATCTCCCATTGTTGTTAGTATTTTTATGGATCATTTCTAGAAGAAGGCCCTTCACTCTTTCCCCCTACAGCCCACAAGATGGAAAAGATATGTGGATGACACCAACGTGAGATGGCCCCATGGAGTTATCAAGCTTAACAAATTTCATGAACACCTTAATCAACTCTTAGAAGACATAAAGTTCACCATGGAAATGAAGGAGAATGGGAGCATCCCCTTCCTCGATGTACTAATCAACAAAAAGAATGATGGAACCCTCAGCCATGGAGTCTACAGAAATAAAACCCACTCAGAAAGCTACCTTCATGCTCACTCGCATCACCATCCATCGCATAAAATTGGGGTAATTAACACCTTAGCCACGAGAGCCTTCCGCATATCAGACAAGGAACAACTTGAAAAAGAAAAAGACCACTTGACCTTTGTATTTAGAGGCCTAGATTATAAATGTAAAGACATCAATAAGGATCTGGGTGGAAAATCCAGAAACGACAAATCTAGCAGAAGTCTATATCCGATCCACTTTCTTCAGCTTTAAAGGCAAATTTTATGAACAAACTACTGGAGTAGAAATGGGGTCCCCTTTGTGTGATAACCCTAGCATTTAAGTGCTATTCATGGCTTATAAGTTTTATTGAAGAATCTTTAACAAGGATGCTATTATTATGATATATTATTAATTAGGTTTATTGTGCTTTTGGAACAAATTAGTAATTAATGTAGAATTTGGAAGGATAAGTTATTGGCATTATTAATTAAATGAACAAAGAAATGAAATGAATGGACATACCTAAATTATTGTCATTATTCTTAAGGCAATGAAGTGAACGAGCATACCTAACCTATATTTACCCTTATAGCAACCCTTCTCTCCATATTGTGTCCTGAGGATGAATCCAGTTAAGGATTCGAAACATCGACAGTCAAAATGTCAATCGTGGATAATCCGGAAACCCATTCTTCCAACACTACTAACAACGGAAATTTCAAATCTTTAATGTTGGAGCTTTGTCATAATTATAAATTATATGCTAGTATTGTTTGTCTATTCAAAGAAGGGAAAATTTTAAGGATCCATAATTTTCTTAAAGTGTAGAAACCTTGTTGAATCTTACTAATTCTTAAATTTCCAGCCATAAAATGTTTGGCGATTTTTTTGAAAAAAAATTCAAATTTCTAAGGATTTCATATAGTTTCTTG
This sequence comes from Larix kaempferi, assembly GCA_027924585.1. Taxonomy (NCBI): domain Eukaryota; kingdom Viridiplantae; phylum Streptophyta; class Pinopsida; order Pinales; family Pinaceae; genus Larix; species Larix kaempferi. Next base: position 29,291,463 of record BSBM01000232.1, read on the forward strand.
ACAATTTTGGCATTGCTAAGAGTACAAAAAATTGTCCCGTAGAATTTGGGAGAATCATTTTAGTTAAAGATAGTAATTGACAAATCTTTTTAGGAAAAAAATCAAAAAATAATCCATAGTCTAAATTGCGCCAATAAAATTCCCCCTAATTCAAAGATCACTTGAAAGTTACCACTCATTTAGAAGATCCTAACCCTATTTTAGATTCCTATGAAATTCCCTAGACAACTAAATAAAAATTATTATATTGATTGATAATTATGAATTGTATACTCATCTTACAATTTATCTATTCATATAGATGCAGCTTATATGGATTGTTATCTTTATAATAATAAGATTTCAACAATGTGCGATGTTATTTTAGTAAGAAATTTTAATTCTCACAACATAAATTTAGAGTGTTGTGTCATGAATCCATTTATTAGCTTCAAATTATCACCAATGTGACTTGGATTGGTTGTTAATTGATTGAATTTCCATTACTTATGGTAAGCACGTGATATTTAAATGAGTTCCTTCATGGTAACTTTAGCAAAAGGGGACTTTCATATGGAGGAGCCTCTCTAGTGTTTTTTTTGTGGTCGAGGATTGGATGGTCTGGTGTGCTAGGAATGGACAAAAATGTTAAGGTTAGAGTCGACCCATTCATAGGAGGGATTGAGTGCTACAAGCTCTCCACACCACTTATACACGCACTCAGTAATCAAGGGATCTTTTCACTCTTTCAGGTAAGGTAAAGAAAACATTAGGGGTTGAACACTCTCTACAGATTTGGAAATTGGCTAGTGATGCTCGGTTGCCATGTGATATGCATCGAGAATGGGAAAATTTTATCAAAGGGATCCAGCTGTGTGGTATAGTGTTAGATGAGACTGATGATACATTGGCTTGGTCTTGGAACGCCATTTCTGGTGAAGTAACAACTTCAATAGCCTACAATGCTCTATTTTTCAATCATGTGAATGCTAGTGATAATTGGTGGTATAAGTCTTTTTGGAAGTTGAGATGTCCATTAATAATCGAACTGTTTGTTTGATTAGCTCCGGAGAACAAGATCCTCACTTGGCACAACTATGTCAAGCGTGGAAGCTCTGAACCCAACATTTTCTCCTTGTGCTCCAAATGTGCTGAGTCCATAGATAATTTATTTGTCCTATCCGATTTTTCAAGTCAAGTATGGAACAAGGTTAGTGACATTTTGAACATCTCCAACATTTGGTATGCTTGGAATTTTGTTTCCAGTTTCTCCTATTGGATACCTGAGGTCCTTATGCATAAGACACTTCATTTTTTTGTCAGATGGAACATTTGTAAGCTTCGTAATTCGGTACTAGTTGACAATAGGCCTATATATGTCACTAAAGTGGCGGTTGCATCTATTGGGGCATACGTGGAATGTAATGGTCTTACAAATCCTCATAAAGATAGATTGCTTTCTCCTCCTGCGTTTTCAGATGGCCTTCCTTTAGGACTATTTGACGATGCTTCTCAAAATTGTATGGAGAGTGGGGGTGTACGGTGGTGTTGATTTTGGAGGATGGACTTATGTATAATGTGTGGATGGGATGTGGTCCAAGCACAAACACCATGGTTGATTATTGGCTTTGTGGGGACTCTTATTTATTTCACATTGTAATAAAATCACTCATTTGTAGGTTGTAGGTGACTCGAAGATCATTTTAGATTGGGCAGCAAATAGAAGTAGGCTTTAGGTTAATTTGTTGGATGGATGGAAAACCAAGATCAAATCTCTATATGATTCCTTCAAAGAGATATATTTTACTCATATCTTCAGAGAATGTAACAAGGTATCATACACCTTATCAAAGAAGGCCCTTGATTATCCCAAGGGCATTATTCACATTGAAGAGTAGATACATGACAGGTCATCTAGTTACTCATCTATCCAAAATTTTGAGGCTTTTTTTGGTCTTTTTTTCTCCCTTTAGATTTCACATTGTAAAAGAAATCTCTATTTCTTTTGAAAATTTTGGATGAATGTAATAATTTGTAGGGTAGTACAAGCACCAGTTATGGTGGCCATAAACAAAAAATAGATCTGCAACTATATATATGATTAAAGTTGAACAATGTGGCCAGGACAAGAAATTGTTTTTGATGTCATAGGAGAATATGTAAAAATACTTTTATTCTTAATAGCAAGTATGGTTTAGGTGAAACAAATCCTTCTAGTTTCATGTGTTTTAATATATGGGTGGATTTAGCGTTATGAAATATGTCATTACTTGCCATTTTTTAATTCATAATGTATAATAATGTATGGTCTCCTCTCCCCTTTCATTGTATGATATAATCCCTCTCTCTTCCAAATTCAAACTCCTTTACACTATTCCATTTGTTTTTCTTCCCAACTTTTTGCATCCTACTCCTATCTATATAAATTCGAGATCAACCCAGAACGTAAATTACCATCATAAAAAACAAGACCAAATCTATATTATGTTATGGCATGTTTATTAAAGAGGAAGTTGATTTTATTTATAACAAAACATGGAAAGTCTCATCTTCAAATTTGATAGTATGCCAATCGAGCAATAAGGTGTAAATAAGGTGTACCAAGCTAGAAAATAAGCATACTAGCTCAGTGGATAAGTTATCCTACACAAGTTTAACTGGGAGTACATACACTAACCATCACGCCTTAAGTGAAATGTAAGGAGTAAACATAAGAAAAATTGGGTCCTAGAAACAAAGCCTACTTAGGTCCCTCTTGAAACCTCGGCACACCCCAAGTTAATTGGCTTGGGGACCCCACCTTTTAAATTAAAAATAAATAAAAATTCTTTTAGTCCAAATGTTGTTTTTCAAGTCTCAATTATTATTATTTCAATTGAATATTGCATGCTACTGACATTGATTAAAATTTCCTGATGCATGTTTGGTTTTATGGTTTTAATGTGTGATCACGAAAGTTTACTTCAATTGCATTATCATTTATTGCAATTGTTTCACTGCATGCATCTTAATTTGGTCATTTTATCACTTTGGTTTAATTGGATCTAACCCGTGTAAGAGTATGAATAACATCATCTAAGCTTATTGTCAATATCGCATATCTTTGTATAGCAAATATCTTCTACTTCATTCATTTATCTTTTAATATATTTCAGTCTCATAAACCATATTTTATACAAGAATAAAATTAATGTAAATAAATAAATAACACTCACAAATTTATTTATTTTTCCTGGGAAAATGTCCGTAATTTTATTTCAAAAAGATGATTAAAATTACATATTGCAGATGTAGTGAGATCAACAAGGATCCCTACATTTTCACATATTGTCTCATATATGTAGATAAACAGCTTATAATGAGCTGAAACAAAAGAAAGAGAAAACTAGACAAAAAATAGAACAAAAATATCATGAACAGTGGTGAAAGTGGGGCCACTGGTTTGGTCCCTGAAACCGCCGCCGCCGCCACTGGATCGTGTAGACCCAATGGGTCGCCGCGCAAAGGCACCGCCCTCTCTCCATACTCAGATAATCCATCACGCTCCTGAAAGCAAAACGCAGGCCCAGCCATAGAGAGATGGCGAGATTTCGGACATTTCTTTCCAGAGAAGCAATTAGGGTTTCCATCGACCTTCGTTTTCGAATTGAAATCTTGGACTTCTTGGACCCTCTCACTAGCCGCTTCAGGTCTTCCTGAATTGCAGAGCCGTAGCTGTTAGCAACTCTGTGTTTTTCTGATACTTTCTCGACTGTACCAGGACGGTAATGAGGCTTTTGCGTGCAGCCTTGGCTTCCTGGGAGCTACGTGCCGTCTGCTTCGTACGAGCCATGTCTCGGAACACAGAAATCGCGCGCCAAAAGTATATAAGAAATCCTCAGAGCCGCAAGAAACCGCAAGCGCAAATAATCACCGTTCTGCGGGTCGTATGAGGGCCATGGCCTCCAAGATCGCAACCCTTGAGCGCAAGAAGCTGGTCGCCGCCACAAAAGTATCCGCCAAAACGCCAGAAACGGCATTGTCCGCCTGGATCTAGCGTTCCTGCAGGTCGAATGTGTGAGAAGTAGCAGAAGAAACCCTTGATCGCGTCATCCTGATATCAGCCGTCTCCGCCGAATGCAAGCCGTCGCAGGAGTGCCGCCGCCGTTGTTTGGAAGCCGCGCCTCACCGCCACGGAATGCTACCCTCGCCGTCGTCTACTGAGAGCTCAGAAGGAGTCTGTGACCAGGGATAGATCCCTGGCCGTCGAGATCAACTCGGATCGGCTCCAAATAACACTCACAAATATCAAGCCATATAATTGTATAATTCAAGAACAACTCTTGAAATTGGTCCCATATAATGGTTGCTTCATTATGCTTGACAGTATTTGTAGTGGTTATTATGAATGGTAGACTTGTGCTCTATTTGGGTGAGTGATAAAAATTATGTCTTAGCCTTCTCTACAATTTTAGTTAAATTTAAAATGAAACAAAGACTAAATTTCATGTATCTCCCCATCATGTTTTAATCTAGATTTAGCATTAAATTATTTTTTCTTGGTACATATATCGCTACAATCAAAGTCAAAGGAGAACATATGATATATTTAGAGACATGGTTCATATTGAGTTCACTTTTTGAGAGCATGTGGTATACAAACATGACAAGCATAGCTTGATATTCCTATTTTTAAAATAGTTTAAGATGCTAGCTAACTTAAGATATTTGATGCCAATTTGTTTTTATGAATGATAACATGAAGTAGTTTAAATATAACATCCACTATGCATGTTGGTAGTTTTGAACAACCTAATGATTGCATTAATACAAACCAATAAGAAATTTGCACATTCCACTCTACTTCAAAGCACCATTGCATAAAACATGATGGATTTGCAAGTGATTTTCAAACCATTATATATATCTCCATAACACATATGTTCATTTACATGAACCATCCACATTATGCTTCTTCCTCTTCACTATCAAAAGCCAACATGATCTCTTTCACCCACCACATCAATGCCTACGTATGGAATTAAAACCAGATTTAATTCAACAAAAGAAAACATGCTCCAACACTATTGTCCACTTCCCAACAACATAAAACCCTTAAATCTATGCACTCTTTCATAATGCACGTATCACTTTAACCAAAATTAATCTTGATTTATAGTCACTCAACACAATAATTCATTGGTTGTGAACATAGAGCTATATCATATTTTTGGGCATACCTATTCAATTCTTTTGAGCATGTATACATATAATATCCAACTAAGAATAATCTTTGGTTCTCAATCCCATAACCCAATCAAAGACACCAATCGATCCTCAACAGAAACATGTACAAGTCTATTGTCTAAGCTTGAAATTTTCTCCATTAAAAAAGAAATACAATATTTTGTTTGAAACTTCACATGTTAAAGAATTTAGACCTTGGCAAAGAAGACACATGCATGCAATTCTTAGCATGCCATTGTGGCCTGCAACCGACGTTATGAATAACATGGTTCTACCATGAAATTGTTTCAAACACTTTGTGGGAAACCTCAAACAAAGGAAAATGGTAGAGACATTTTGGCAAACACTTTGTGGATTTATCCTGGGTGTCCACCCCATTTCCTTCATCAGACACCCATCATTGGCCTAGCGGAAAAGGGTTATGTTGCAAAATTAATATCTCTCAAATGGAAACATGCGTATCTGATATTTTTGGTGAGAATGTTAATAGGTGTGTTTAAAACTACCACAAAATATTTCACACCTACCCATTTTATATTTTGTGAGATATAGATAAATCTTTGCAGGGTGTTTAGCACATTCCTACAGTGCTGAAAACTTGAGAATTTTTCCATTTTTAAAGCTACAGGGGTTCTTTCACTTTAAACTACTAATTGGGGGTGAGTAATGGAATTTTCATACATACATGTTTCCATTCTATCTAATAATTTTTTAAAAGAATCACTTGAAGTAACATAAGTCTTATTCATTTCCAAGATTCTTTGAATCATGATCACTTGATCGATCTTTTTTAATAGCTCTTCTAGTAATTATGTCCGGAGTAAATATACAGGTTCTTTTTGGTTGAAATGTATGATCCATTCCTTAATGGGGCATTCTATGGAACAATAAATGCCCAAGTCTCTTTTGGATCCCAGCTCCAATAAGATCCACATGCTTCGTTGGCCCACCCAGGCCAAGTGGAGCATACATGAAAAAATAAGACGCTTTTGCTTTTTCTTCCAAGGTTATTTACTTCCATGATCTCTTGATCTTTACTTCTTTCAAAAATAGCTCGCTCGAGATTTGATACCCATTCCAAATTTCACTCCGATAAGGTAATCCATAACAACCAATACATCGATGAAATATATTATCCTTATCTTTCATCTTTGAAACTATCAATTCATATGGAATTGAACTGAAACATCTTAGTATCCAGAGGAATAAAAAGCAAAAGTGATTCCCGTAGGCTCATGTTTTATAATTGATCCGATCTCTTGAACCAATTGGTGTTATACCTCCATATTCCACAGTGTCGCATCTTCACCATAAAAATAGTTGACGACACTTCCTCTACTGCTTAAAACACCTAGAAGAGAAAAATGATGAGTGATCCTTGAAGACAAACCTATTCTGTCAAGAATCAACCTAGCTGAGACTTCATATACCTACACTATCGCGCCTTGCTCCAGCTTAGGTGCGCGGTAGTTTACACTACCACGCTATGCTCTTTCTATGCCACACGGTACTACCGCGTTATGCTCTGTTTGAGAGGCGCGGTACTCCCATTTTAGCCTTTTTGCATGGCTTGTGGGATCTTGATCTTCGAGAGATTTTTGAGGATTGGTGTCCCTGATTCGATCCTAACTCACTTTCTGTGATTAGTAGGCTTGATCCACTAAAATCTCTCAAGATCCATCCTTCTCTCTTGTTGGTTAACCCTACTACACACTATAAGAGAGAGACATTCCATGAGCAAAGGGGAGGACTCTTGGAGACATCAAACTTATGATCTTGAATCTTTGTGGAGATAGCTAGAGGAGGAAGCACTTGGAGCTGGGAGTTGGCTTGGATATCAAGCAACCATTGTAAGTGACTTCAAGTTGGCAATAGAACATAACTTGTCTTGTTTCCCAAATCACATGTGTTGATTTTGTTTCAATTATATGATTTGTATCTGTTATAGATTTAGATCCTAACTCATATTTCAAGTTGCTAGAGAATCTGTTGGTAGAATTTTTCCCTACGGATAAGTCAAAATTCTCTTAACTTAAAGGATATTTCTAACTGGCTCTAAGGTAAGAACAAAACAAAACAAATGCTACCTTGAAATTCTTGAACTAACTTTCACAACAAGATTACATGCATTCAGAAGAGATGAAAGACATAACTCACCTTTCAATCTGACGTTTGTCTCGCTTCTAGCTCTTGATCCAAAAGCTCCAATGTAGAACCTGTTGAAATCAAACAAGGAACAAGCATACAAGCTTCCAAATACCTTGAAGTAAAGATTAGATTCAAATCTAGACTAGATGCATTCCATGTCAAGAACTTATGCAATACACATGAAATGGGAAAAACAAGACAAGTTAACTTTATTACAAACTTGAAGAATGCTTACAAAGGTTGCTTGATGTCCAAGCCAATCCTCCAACTCCAAGTGCTTCCTCCTCTAGCTATCTCCACAAGGCTGCAAGATCATAAGTTTGATACCTCTAAGAGTCCTCCTTTTGCTCATGGAATGCCTCTCTCTTATAGTGTGTGGTAGGGTTAACCAACAAGAGAGATGGGTGGATTTAGGGAGAGTTTAGTGGATCAGGTTTGCTAATCACAGAAAATGAGTTAGGATCGAATCAGGGACCTCAATCCTCCAAAATCTCTCGAAAATCAAAATCCCATAAGCCATGGCAAAAAGGCTAAAAAAAGTGTACCGCGCCCCCAGCAAATAGCATAACGCGGTAGTACCGCGTGGTAAACAAGGAGCATAACGCGGTAGTACGGACTACCGCGCACCTATAACTGAGCAAGGTGCGGTAGTTAGGGTAAATGAAGTCTCAGCTAGGGTGATTCTTGTCAGGATAGGTTTACTTTCAAGGATCACTCATCATTTGTCTCTTCTGGGTGGTTTAAACAGTAGGGGAAGTTTCGTCAGCCCTTTTTGTAGTGGAGATGCGACACTGTGGAATATGGAGGTATAACAGAATCGTATATGCTTGTATCTTGGTTTCATTTTGACAGGTTCATTCGCGAGGACTTGGAAATTGGAGCAACCATTAAGACAAGCAATTGGATTGAAGGTCAGTTAGATCTCTTCTGTTTCTTCCAACAGTTTAATCTTGAAATGTCTGTTTAGATCTAGGAATTCAAGGTAGAATTTGTTATTTTTTGCCTTAGTTTAGAGTCAGTTAAAGTCTACTTTAACCTAAGAGAATTTCTACCTATCCATAGGGAGAAAATTCTACAACAATAATTTTTATGGTGAAGATGCGACACTGTGGAATATGGAGGTATAACAGATGCCCCCTAAAGTGTGAGGTCAGAAGGGACTGATGGCCGAAAGACTTTACAAATACTGTGCAGAGATAGCATCAAGGAGAGTGACAAGGAGCTGAAACAGAAACAAAATGTTAGATATACCACCGAGGCGGGCATCCCCATGCTCGGAAACAATTGACTCAAAGCATGGCTGCCGACCAATACATTGCAGATCCATGAGTACTGAGATGATACAGACTGTAGACAAATCATGGCTACTATGAACAAGCATAGATCCATGAGACAGTAATGACACAGCCACGACCAATACAAAAGTGGATTTGTGTGACAATACAAAGGACATCTCCATCGCAACCTGGACGCAATCAAGATACAAAGGTGCGCCCAGGGTCTTCTATCCAATCGCAAATGATACGAATCTAGCCATGTGATTACAAAGTGTTGAAGTCAAACATGGTAGAAACCATTTGATTATCGGTCAATGATGTGAACCATTAACAAATGCGAGGGAAATCACCAATGATGACGATGATCCCCAAGGTATCTGTAGTACATCTCAATGAAATGCGAATAGATGGGTTGATGTCAAGCATTCGAGAGATCGTTCGATCAGAGGTCAATGATGTAAACCTACTGTTGAACACGAGGAAACCTGCCATTGAGGCACGCAGGTACCAAGGTACTAATGGTTGATCCCTAAGTCCAATTCCCGGATAGTGATTTGGCGTCAACGGGAATAGACTTGTCGAAGGTGGGCCATAATGATTCCCACATCATCGACACGAAATCGGAACGAAAGATAGTATAAGGTGATGAAACAATGGAGCATGTACTGACATAGCAGAGGTCTGACACAATGAATGACTCTGAACAATGCAACCCTTTGAACATGTAACGGCATGTAACAGGACTTGGCAGTAGGGATTATTGATAGCAGAGGATAGACACCGAACGAGTAGGCTCGTGGCCAAAGAGATGACTCAGGATGATGACCATAACTCAACGAAAAATAGATACCCAAAATAGACAAGGGACAGACACATGCCATGTTCAAAGGTAACGACTGACATGCTGCCAAAACAAACTTGACTTGTTTCCCATATTCCCTTGACATGATAGACGAGTACCTCTATGTTGTTTTTCGAGCTTGAAGAGGATAACAGATGCTCGGTATAGCTCATCTCATGGATGAGTCCAATCTCACATGTTTTACGAACCTGAGAAAGGAGGGGTTCGTCCCAAAGTGGGTCCTTCGATGTTAAATTTTAATGAGTCCAAGGAAGGAAAACTCGGTAGTTTTTCACATTTAGAGAGCCTGAAAAACTTAAAGGAGGCTCCAAAGTGTACTTTTTCGTAAATTTAGTCCCTCGATCCCGAAAAAGTGTAAAACAATTCCCGAGAGAACTCTCCCAGCCAAAAATTGACCGAGGTATACCTTTCTCGTAAATAGTCTAGACGGGCCGAAAAAGGGATAACCTATCACCGAATAGACGACTTTTCAAATACTTTTACAAGTGTGAAAGAGTCAAGATCACTTAACAATCTTTTCAATTTTAAGGAGTCTGAAAAGAGCTTAACTATGGACTCCAATGGTCTTTTTCGTAATTTTTAATTATTCTGGTCCGAAAAGAGAATAAAACACAACCAGGATAATACTTTCCTCATCGTTTAATGAGCATGAGTAAAGCTGACTAAGCTCGACACCATTTACTTAAGTTTGACAAGCACGACACGGGTGTAAAAGCGCTTGGAATCTTTTTCAAGTTTTAATCTAGAGCACGAAAAAGATAAAGTAGGCTCAAAATGAAGGTCAAACAATAAATGAACGCCAATGTGAATATTTTTTAAAGGAGACCTTGTCAACAAATGCTCATGGAACCAGATATTAGTAATGTGAAATGGGTTTTATTTTAACTAGATAAAATAATGAGTAAAAAACAAGTGACAAAATTATATAAAGGATGGGTAAATATGGAAAGTTACCATTTCACTTGTGCATTTGCCAAAAGAGGAGATTTTACCCATTGAGGAGCAAAAACTTCAAGAGTTCATATCTGGAGATCCGGAGCACCGTTTCAACAGCCATCTGCGCCAGGTAAGAGCTTTCAAGCCCCTCTTTAATTTCATGTATGAATAACTTGATTTCAATAGGGAAGAACAATTTTTTGGGCGAGCCCTATTAGGCAATTTTTGCCTTCCACCGTACTGCGAGGGATCTATATCGGGAAGCACGGTACTGTACAACAGTACCACGCTGTAAGGTTAAACCTAGGCACGGTACTGTGCAGTACCGCGCAGTCAATTTTCCCCCAGGTGCGATAGTGGCGATTTTCAAGATGAAAAAATTATTTTTTCTCAAATTTTTAGCTGAGATCAAGTTGTTAAATGATTAATGAATGTTTCCTATGACCTTTTGCAGGTGTTTGTAACTTGTTTGGAGCAAAATGGTCCATTGGAAAGAAAGAGAGCATGAAGCGGATGATTTGTTGGCCGAAGATGACTAAGAGACCTTGACTGCGTTGCGGGAATGTGGTTTGTTGAAATTATTCAAGACCAAAGGTATCCGTAAGCAGGAAAAACTTCTCACCCACATTATTCAAATGTGGGACCTCGACATTCAGGCTTTCCAAGTGGGAGAACACACCCTCGAGATTGAACTCGAGGACATTTATTTCCTCATGGGCCTCTCAAAAAATAGGATCCCAGGTGAGTTTTACTAGGTTCATAGCCTCGGAGGCGAGCACGGATGCTTTAATTGCTCGTTATTTCCGTCAAGGTTCGGGGAAGAAAAGCGGCAAGGTGGTCATCAAACACATTGTAGAACTTCCATTAAAAACCATGTTGTTCACCATCACATGTGCAGCAGGGAGCATGAGTCCCCATTAGGTGTCCCGTACACAGATGAATCTTGCAGTGGATTGCATGGCAGGAACAATATTCAACTGGTGTGAGGCAGTATTGACCAACCTCAAAGGGCAAGTGAACAAGTGCAGGCTTGGAGAGAATTCTCAATTTGGGTATGGGAGCATCTTAGTCACCTTCTTCTTGGCAAGGGTGTCGTTGTTACGCCCACAGATAGCCATGCCCCCCTGTCCACCCACCGAGCCATGGATGGCTCGATGGAGTGAATACGCAGGATGACTTGGGGGGCCACGACATTTGGCTTTCGGTGAAGATTTCTTCTCGTGGCTCGAGGAACAGATTGTGATGATCGATGACTACCCCTATGCAGGGGTGGACTTCCGTGAGGACATAGACTTGGCACTGCCAGAAGATGAGGATTGGGACAATTCAGGTATGACCTTCATGGATGTTTTTTTTTTTTTTTTTGAATATATAATTTTTATTGTTTTTTAGAATGTGTAAAAGACTTTAATAAATGTACATGTGCATGTCGCAGATCGTGGACCACAGAGACCGGAAGGGTACTCGCCATTACGCTGAGGTGGTGTTGATCACCAAGCTGCTCCGGACAAGGAAGAAGACGAGGATGAGGTGGGAGGGGTCCAGGAGATAGAGAGGAACCTATAGGGTTTAACCCACGGTATCCCCGCTATAAGGGTAGACGACATCCCTTTGCATCTCCAGCGGCATACCGTAGGTGTGCCTAGGCGTATTGGCCGACTCCTCCGTAGGGTGGTTCGGGCTATAGTGTGTTATCACCAGCAGCGTGAGGAATCTGATGAGGAACATGATAGATCCCCCAGATCTCCTTAGATGGTAGCTTTTATCTTTTTGCGGCATGTATACGATATGTAGGCTTTGAGGGCCAAATTTTTGTATGGGATTAGGTCCCAAATTTTGTCTTTAAAACACAAACTTTATGTATTTGAAAAAACACTTTTATATACAGTGATATACATATGGACCTATTTTATGACCTATTTATTTACAATGACTTGTGTGTTTATTTTGTGATGTATTTTTATGTATGGGCAAGATGCCAATCCAAAATGTAATTAGCTAATGAATTAGCTATACAATTGAATTCCCTTGGTACGTGTTGATATGAAATGAAATTAAAAGATCGTTCCAAGAGGCGTACCCTCCGAAATAAATGAAGTAGGATGGAATCGCGAACTGTGTAAACACAATTCAGATGAGAAACCACGAGTTGGGAGTCTAAAAAGAATGATATGGAGTCAATTCCAAGGGAAGCAACCTCCGTCAAGAGTCCGATGACTGCATGGTAATCTGCGATATTGTTGGTTGCAGGACCCAAACAATTGGCTCCTGAAGATAGCAACTCGCCAGTGGGAGAATAGATTACCCATTCTACGGAAGCAAGGTTCCGGGTATGCCGGCTTGCACCGTCAATGAATCCAAAGTAGGCTGACATCTGCGCACAAAATCACAAGTCAAGGTAAGAATGGATATGTGAGGTCCGTGCGTGCACACCAAAAAGATGAGTGAAAACAAGCTAGGTACATTATGTACAAAAAGTATCTCGCGTAGGATAACCTTACGCGTAGAAGCGTTTGAGGTATAGCCCATCGTGGGGCCGTGCCAATGGTGTGCCATCACAATTCGACGAGTTCATAGGCTCCTTTCTCCAAGACACGTTTTACAACAAAGGGGCCGTACCACATAGATTCTAGTTTTCCTTTTCCGAATTTACCGTGCATTTGATCATATGTGTACGAGGTCACTTTCATTGAAAACCCGAGGTTGAACGAATTTATCATACTGTGCTTTGACGCGTTTTTTATGAGCTTCGTTGGCTAAAGCAGCATTGCGGCGGATTTCATCTAGCTTGGCTAGGTATAGAAACCGTTCCTCTTCGAAAGTGGTGTGGGGAAGTAGCTCTATGGCTATCTTAAGTGATGGGATTTCACATTCAATCGGTAAAATGGCTTCCAGGCCATACACTAGTTGGAATGGTGTGAACCCAGTAGCACTTTTTATTGAGGTTCGGTATGCCCATAGTGCTGAAAATAGAGCTGAGTGCCAGTTGGATTTATGAGTACCCACAATACGCTGAATCATTCGTTTCAGAACTTTGTTAATGGCTTCAACTTGGCCATTAGCTTGTGGGTAGTATGGGGTTGAGTTTTCATGGCGAAAACCCAACTTGGCACTTAGTTCCTCAATCATATGGTTCCTGAAGTGGGAGCCATGATCGGTCACAATGGATTGTGGGACACCAAATCTAGCTATAATGTGATTGAATATGAATTGTGCTGCTGTTTTTCCGTCCTCAGCATAAGTAGGCATCGCTTCAGCCCATTTTGTGAAATAGTCAACAGCTACTATGACATAGCTATGCCCCCCGACTGAAGTGGGTTTACAATGCATGAAATCTATGCCCCATTTGGAAAAGGGGCTGACGGCAATAACAGGATGGAGTGGAGCAGGGTGCGAGCATGTCTTATTATGAAAGAATTGACAGGGTGGACATTTCTTGACCGTTTCAATGCAGTCTTTGAATATCGAGGGCCAAAAATATCCTGCTCACAGTATTTTCTGGGCCGTAGCCATCCCAGAGAGATGACCACCACATGCTCTAGCGTGGTAGTCATTAAGAACGCATTCTGCTTCATCTAGAGTCAAACAGCGTCGAAGAACAGTGTCGACACCACGTCGATAAAGGGTATCGTTGACTATGAGGTAGTACTTGGCGTGATGTCGGATGCGTCGACGTTCATTGCAAGTGAGGTCGGGGCGAAAACGTTGGGTTTGGAGATATAATAAAATATACCCGTACTATGGATCAGACGTGCTAATGAGGAACAACAATTCATCAAGAAGAGAATCGATGGGCTCGGATTGCTCGGTAGCACGAGGCAAGTTACAAATCAACTCAGCAAAGACCAAAGACTTCTTGGACTTGGCTTTGGCAAATTCCAAGTCAAACTCTTGTAGGATGACGATCCAACGAGAATATTTTCCCCCAAGCACTTGACGCGTGAGGATATAATACATTGGATTGAAATCGGCTATAACAGTGGTCCGGCGGAGTAGAATGTAATGATGGAACCTCTGGCTAGCAAAAACTGTTGCCAGAGCCAGTTTTTCAACATGTGAATAATGAGTTTCGGAGTCAAGAAGACTCTTACTAAGATAGTATACCACATATTCTATGCCTTTATGGTCTTCCTGGACTAGCACCATACCGATGGTGGAAATCAAAGCTGCGAGATAAAGAACGTTATCCTGTGTGTAATCGGGGGGTTGAATCATAGGATCTTTAGTTAAGGCCACCTTTAGATGATCAAAGGAACATTGGGCTTTGTCGTCCCAGATGAAGGGAGTGTTCTTCTTGAGAAGCCTCATATAGCCTTTTGTTATCTCAGAAAGATTATAGATGAAACGTCGTAGAAATTTTGCATGCCTTTGCAAACTTTGAAGTTCTGGAATGTTTGTAGGGGAAGGCAGGGCTAAGATAGCTTCTAGCTTCGCAGGATCTAAACGTATCCCGCTTTTGGAGATTATGAATCCCAAAAGTTTTCCGGCTTCCATGCAAAAGATGCACTTATGTGGATTCAAACAGATATTGTAGTGACGACACCTTTCGAAAATGGCACCTAAGTGATTAGGATGGTCATCTCAGGTCTGAGAATGAGCGGGAATATCATCAAGATATGGTTCTACAATATGTTTGATATCGTGAAATGCATACGACATCGCCCGTTGGAAAGTTGCTCCGGCATTTTTAAGGCAAAAGGTAACTTTCGATATGCAAAAATCCCCCAAGGGTAGATAAAGGCTGTTTTATGCTGGTCGGCTGGGAGGATATCGATCTGATTATAGCCAGAAAAGCCATCCATAAATGAAAAGATGACACTCCCAACGCAGTTATTGATGATCTGGTCAATGAACGGAGTTGGGTATTTGTCCTTTGGACAAGCTTTATTCAAGTCAAGGTAATCGACACAGACTCTAATCGTTCCTTGTTTATTGGCTATGGGAACGATGTTAGATACCCATTCTGCCAATGGGACAGGACAGATAAAATCAGCACGCAAAAGTTTTTCAACTTCTGCTTTAATAGCGGCTACCTTACGAGGATGGACGGGTCAAAGTTTCTGCCGAACAGGTCAGGTTCCAGGGAAGGTTGGAATTTCATGGACCACAATCGAGGGATCTATTCCTGGCATTTATTCATAACTCCAAGCAAAAACATTGCAGAAAGTTTTGAAGTAGGCAGTGTAGAACTCCATTTCGAGGAGAGTGCATGTTTTGCCAATATGTATGTTTTCCACGATACCAGGCTTCACTGAAATATCTATGGAAGTGGTTGCCATAGGGTTATCCAAGTTTCCTTCGGAAAATACTTCATCGAGGGAAGTGGGAAACTTGGTTTGAACCATTCCAAGTGAAGGACTGGGTTTTGTATCGGGCTCAAGCGTCTGAATGGTGGAGAATGAAGATCGATGATGAAAATCTCCCCATGGTGGCTCATCACCGCACATAACCTCCATAATTGATTCGTCAGTGGGAAAAATCAAAGTGAGAGGATCGATAAGTGGTGGGGATGAATGAGTCTCAGACGAGAGCTGTGCCACGGTGTGATGGGTAGGACAGTCAGCCCAATCGGTGGCTGATTGGATCGCTTCGTATGCTGCGAGGTTTCTATTCAAAGGCATGGAGTTGCCGTAGTTTTCAATCTCAGCGGGACTCAGAATCACCCATGAATCATTGGAAGGGGTGACATTTGATGAAATCATGTTGATTGGTTGAACATGGGTCCCCAGCTCTGAAAAAACTCCAATAAGGGAAGAATCCTTCATAAGACCAACGCCAACGTCTTGGAACCGGTACCGAGGCTGTTCCAATAACGGGACGGTGTTGGCAAAGTTCAGATGAGAGTCTGGGATACAGTAATCAATTTGATCTATGGTGACAATTTTCCCTTCATGAGGAAATTGCACAATCCGGAAGACAGTAGATGCTATGGCGGTCATGGTGTAAAACTAGTTCCGACCAAGTAGAAGATTGTAATCTAATGGTGCATCCACGACTTCGATGTGTACGGATACTGTTTTTCCTCCTAGTTCAACACCAATTGCGGGAATGAGTCCATAAGGTTGAAAACCGTGTCCATCAAATGCCCTGAGAGTAGTGGGAGACGTCGTGACTTCGGGTGAGCCTAAGGCTCTCCAACAATTCAAAGACATGATCGACGTGGAGGCACCTTCATCTAAAATAGTGCGATGGATGCCATTTCCATGGATTTTTGTATGAACCTGGAAGGCTAACTGGTGAGAAAGCCAAGGTTTGGCATGCTCCAAGTTAAGCATGATAGTATTTGAAGTATCTGGGTCCATTGCCCCCAATGCTGAAAGTAAGGTTCTACGCTGCGTAGGGCAGTGTTGAAGAACCTCAAGAGTCAACATGGCGCAAGGTGCTTGAGCTAAATCCTCAACAATGTTGTAATTTTGGGCAGCTCGCATATTGGGATTAAATGTTGCCTTTCGTATGGTGCCCTTGGGTGGGCGTAGCACTGTGTCCGTAAGCGGTCTCTCGATATGGAGATGGACGATAGGGGGAGGGGTAGGAGTCGGATCTTCAACAGGAGTTTTTCCTTTGGCTATCTCTGACTGTTTGTTTGAACTTGGAGGGTTCTCATATGTCTTTGAACAAGTGGTTATATGAATATCTTCATTACTCGTCATCAGGATTTCACGATTTGCGGACGTCTCTCCGTGAGTTGGGTTGCTCGAGTTGCCCCCCTGTGGGGTTTCTTGGGCAACCATCTGCTGTTGCTGCCGAGGGAAAGGGTCAGTTAACACTGTCGGGCGAGAGGATCCTTTAACGAATTTGTTGACTTCATCCTTGTAGGGATATTCATGCATGTAGTGATCGTCTTGACAAATTAGGCAGGGAAACTTAGCCTTTCGACGTGGTTTTGCTCCATTGTGGGTGGGTTGTGGCTTGGGATTCTCCTACTGGTTCTTCTTGGATTTACCACAATTGTTCTTCTTCTTTCCTCCGGATGGTTGTGACGTAGATTGAACTGTGTTCACTTCAGAGGAGATAGCAGGAGAAGTAGTAGCTTTTGGAGCAGCCTGAATAGAGTGGGGGAAGCAGAAGCTTGTTGCCCCGTCGAGTTGGTAGTAGGCTGGGCCTTGACTGAACCAACAATACCATCAATGGGGGGTTCAATGGTGGGTTTCGTTGGATTAGTGGTAACGCGGGCGGCATGGGGAAGAAGTTCGTGTAAAGTGTCGGATTGGGTATATACCAAATCCATGTACTGAGCTGCCGAGATGGCTTGTTCTTCTGTGACCGGCCCGTGCATAGCGATATCCCTACCTATGGGAGGCAAAAATGACTTTGTGAACCAATCAGCGAGTAGCTGATCCGGAATGGGTTCCTTGATTAGCCTACAGCGTCGACGCCACTCATGGATGTGATCCAAAATGTGCATAGAAGTGGTTTGATGCAACAAGGTTAACAGTTCTGTTCCAGTCTCATATCGGATGGGGAGCTGGAAATGTGTTAGAAAATGCATAGCCAAGGTGTTGAAATCATGGAAAGAGTGTTGTGGCAGCTCAATGTACCATTTTGCTTCCATGCCGGTAAGCATACGCTGGAAGAGCCATAGTTGAATGGAATCGTCCATCAAGGAGTTGGATGAACACCAAAGATGGAAGGTCATTACGTGGTTCTTGGGGTCTTCCCCAGGCTTAGCATCGAACTTAGGAATGTCTGATGGAAGTTTGGCTGGAATGGGTGGCCAGTGAGGTTCATGCCATATGGGATCGTTAATGAGCCTCGACAAATCAGGTAAGTCTAGCGTGGCTAAAAAGGGAATTTGACGATTAGTCTGTAGGTATGAGTAATAACCGTATGGTGCAGAGAAACCTGGGGGGCCCTGCATAGTATACTATAGCATGTTATACCCATATGTGTTACCCGCGGGGTACTGCTGGAAGTTCTGTGGGTAGTAGGCCATCTGGTTAACCGGTTGAGTGTTGGTAACCGGTTGGTGGATGTTCTACTGAGTGGGGATGGTAGGTATGGTACCTTGGGGTTGCTGTAACCCAGGAATGGTTGCTACTCCTGGTTGGGGAAAAGTTCCCTAAAGTTGTTGTGTTCTAGGAATGTTACCACTATATTGAGTGAGTGGAGGGTTTCCCATAGTAGTGTTGGGGGGTGGCTGCGACAGTGGTGTCCATGGAAGGTTCATTCCTCCTTGATGAACATGTGGAAATTGAAGGGATGGGTTCCATGGAGTTGTAGCAGCCGAAGGATAGGGGAAGCCAGAGTTCAAGTTGGGGGGAATCTGAGATTGCCCCCCAGCTGGGTTCCAGTTTCTAAATAATGAATACCCCCCACTTTGTGGGATTTGAGGTTCCCAAGAAGGAAGCGTACCTGATGAGGGATGTTGAAGATGGGGCCCGGTTGGAAAACCGGTATAAGGTTGTCCGCTTCCAAGTGTGTTGTACATACCATATTGAGCAGATGCTGCTGGTTGGGAGGGTTGTTGGATGGTGCCAATGGGTTGCCCTCCAGCAAATGGGTTGGATGGCCCTATAGGAGGAGGTTGTTGATTAGGAATGGGGTTCCCAACAAAGGATTGTCCTCCAGCTGGTTGGGTTGATGGCCCACCAGGAGGAGTTTGGTTGTTGGAGTTGGGGATTGCGGCAGTTGGTTGTCCACCTCCTGAGATAGTGTAGATAGTGGCCGAAGGTGAACCTCCGGTCAAAATGGATGATACAGCAGTATGACTTGGTGTTCTTTCGACACTATCCAAATATGATACTGTCGAATGGCCAACGATGCCAAAAGTGCCGATTTGTGGAGGGGGTCTTCCATATCTGACAGGCGAGGACGGAGAAAAAACTGGGTTATCCCTCATAGAATGTGCGCCAAACATGGTTGATGGCAGCAAATGTGGGGAATTTAATCGAGGGGTATCGGGGGTATCATCCATAGTGTGTTCAACGATAGGAGGACCATCGAAGATTGGGTCCGGGTTCGTATCTTGAAAAGGGTTTTCGGGGTCCGGCAGGAACATAGGTATAGTAACGTCTGAAGGTCCGGAGCCGTCTGCATAGGAGTGATGAAACTTTGTGCTAGATGGGATGTTGGGATCCCGATAGTTGGGAGGACGGGTAATAGGGGGATATCTAGAAGCCGTCGAGAGCATTTTCTCTGTGTCATGTTAAAACTGTGCCGATGCTAACGGGGAATTTGCTAGACTAACCATACTAGACTGAATGGAGGCCATGATCTCATGTCCCAAAGGGAGGTTGGGGAGGGATATGGTACGAGGTACATTACTGGAAGAACTGGTTTCCTGTGGATGAACGCTGGATGGAACGATGATAATAGGCGGAAGCTCCACCTGGGAAGTGATAAAGCCATAGTCAGGTTCAAAAGGTGTATCAGGAAGTTGAGTGTCTTCAATAATTTCGACGTACCCACCCAGGACTGAAATCAAGCCAGAGATATCCTGATCGGATCCTTCGGTGGTGCCAACAGATCTGTATGTGTCATCGTGGAAAGTTTCTGGTGGAAGGGAGGTGTTGACATCAGGTAGGAGGATGGCCTCTGGTCTAGTATTTTGGGCTGTACTAGATTCAGCCACTGTAATGTTGTCCACTGTGGCAGATATATCTGGAATAACAGTGGATGAAGTGACAGTGGGAATCTTAGATATACTAGTGGTTGCAGAAATTGCAAGAGGTTCTGAGACTGTGTTGTGAGTAATGGTTACAGACGGAACTGAAGATGTAGTGCGTATCGGCGGTCGAATGTTCCCTCAACCAGCACCGCGGCCAGGAGGAGCGAGAATACGTGATGCGGGTGGACTGGAGGTCCGTGGCGGCAGTGGTGGTGGAGGGATTTTGCCTTGTACTCGTCGTGATCTCCGTGGTGGTTCTGACATAATGGCAGGAATATGAAATCCGGGGGCAGTCTCGTAACAAAGAACTCAAAAACTCTAATGCAGCCGAGTGTGAAGAAGAGGAGCTAGAAAAAGCAAGGCTCACAGGCCAAAAAAGCAAGCTCTAAAATCTATATTGAGACCGGTGTCTCAGTAAGCGAGCTAAGAAAAATAATGGCCAGAATGCCAACAAGCAATCACTAAAAAGAAAAAATGACCCTTTATAAAGATGAGATAACAAGCAAACTCCTAACTAAGAGCTGGAGACCTCAACAAGTTGTATCCTTCACAAGGTGATGAAATCCAAGTCGAACAATACAATGTGAGAGACCAATATGAGAAGGATATCCCTCTACTGAAAGGGAGACTGGGTAAAAGAGCCCTAGTAGAAAAGTCACTAAGCTACCTCATTCATGACACGTTGGAAAATGTTTTCGACGCTTCTGCCTTATCACCCTTGCATTACTATGAATTACAAGGAAGACAATGATCGATGTTTCCTTAGGGCTAAGTGGAGTGCGGCATTCCACAGAGTCCATCTGGTTCTCAATCTCGCGGCGGTTTAACCCCTGAAATTTAAAAACAGTCAGGAGGTCCCTCCATAAACTGGCTGTGACCATGTCAATAAATACTAGAGGATTTTAGTTCCCTAGAGGACAACAACTATGTCTCAGATGAAAATGACAAGAGGGAATTATTTTGATGCCTATCCCCGGTGTCCTACCTAACTACCAAATTCTTTTGATTTCCTCAAGTGAGGTTAATGTTGGTTTAGTTAGGGAGATTAATTTTAGTGGTTGTATTACTCAATCGGGTAAATGGACGTGAAACTTGGTGTTGTTGTGATGACCCAAACCATGCAAGTGAGAATGAATTGAAATAAGCCTTGTATTCGATGAAAACTAGCTATGGAAGAGAGAGAGTTCTTCGATCATAAATGCATGAAACTTTCATAAGCAATTAAAAACCAAAAACAAAACAAAAAAAATTGTTTTCTTTTTGTAAGTAGAGCCAAACTGAAATAAACACTTCTTTCCAATTCACTGATGTTGCAACTAAGATGCTTCAAAAAAATGAGAATTTCTGTGGCAAATTTAAATGGTTCACTTCCTAATGCACAATAATACTGCTAGACCATTTCAATCCAAACAACACAAATGTTCTCCAATGATAATTTTCAATATAGATTTTAATGATAATAATGGAAACAATGTGATTATGAAAGATACACGGTCCAGTAAAAGAGGATAGTAGTAATGGTTTGGTTGTGATGAGAAGATCAAGCCAATGCAATCAGACTGAAGGGGTGACCCAATGTGCAAATAATGCCACTAACTCATAAAATAATCAAGCTCACAAGAGAAATAAACACACCACAAAGATTGTGTAATGAACAGGATAGTAATAGGCAACATAAAACACCAACTAAAGCAGAGAAAATAAAAAATGACTCAGGAAACCAAACAAGCAAGAAAAAATTGGAAATATGCAGACACTATCGCGTGGCAGAAATAGATTAGAGCGTGGTACTGGTACACTACCGCTCTGGTAAAAGTGCTAGGTACGCGGTACTACCACGTTGTAGACAGTGCTGGGGGCGTGGTACTGTTGTAAAGGATGGAAAAATGCAACTTTTGAAAAGAAGATTGAATTTTTCAGGGTTGCTGCAAACCCACAGGACTCACTGATCACAGAGGGAGGAAAGATATAGAGAGGAGGGAAGAATAAAGGTCAAGGAGACCAAAATTCAGTACTGGTTTGAAGAGAAAGAAGAATCACAATAAAAAATGACTGAAAGTGAGATCAATCAATCAAATGGGGTTCAAACCAGCGGAGTCACCATTCTTGTTGTAGAATTTTCTCCCTACGGATAGGTAGAAATTCTCTTAGGTTAAACTAGACTTTAACTGACTCTAAAATAAGACAAAAAATAACAAATGCTACGTTGAATTCCTAGATCTAAACAGACATTTCAAGATTAAACTGCTGGAAGAAACAGAAGAGATCTAACTGACCTTCAATCCAATTGCTTGTCTTAATGGTTGCTCCAATTTCCAAGTCCTCGTGAATGAACCTGTCAAAATGAAACCAAGATACAAGCATATACGATTCTCTAGCAACTTGAAATATGAGTTAGGATCTAAATCTATAACAGATACAAATCATATAATTGAAACAAAATCAACACATGTGATTTGGGAAACAAGACAAGTTATGTTCTATTACCAACTTGAAGTCACTTACAATGGTTGCTTGATATCCAAGCCAACTCCTAGCTCCAAGTGCTTCCTCCTCTAGCTATCTACACAAAGATTCAAGATCATAAGTTTGATGTCTCCAAGATTCCTCCCCTTTGCTCATGGAATGTCTCTCTCTTATAGTGTGTAGTAGGGTTAACCAACAAGAGAGAAGGATGGATCTTGAGAGAGTTTAGTGGATCAGGCCTACTAATCACAGAAAGTGAGTTAGGATCGAATCAGGGACACCAATCCTCAAAAATCTCTCGAAGATCAAGATCCCACAAGCCATGGCAAAAAGGCTAAAAAGGGAGTACCGCGCCTCTCAAACAGAGCATAATGCAGTAGTACCACGTCGCATAGAAAGAGCATAGCGCGGTAGTGTAAACTACCGCGCACCTAAGCTGGAGCAAGGCGCTGTAGTGTAGGTATATGAAGTCTCAGCTGGGTTGATTCTTGACAGAATAGGTTTGTATTCAAGGATCACTCATCATTTTTCTCTTCTAGGTGTTTTAAGCAGTAGGGGAAGTGTCGTCAACTATTTTTATGGTGAAGATGCGACACTGTGGAATATGGAGGTATAACAATTGGTGACAAATGTCTATGAATTGGTGAAAACATTCACTAAGTTTTAATTCATTTGTAGCACCCATTTATCAATCATAATGGGACAAAGGAAATATTTTCCTTAGTTCTTTTTCCAAATAATTGTCCTACAAGAAATTAAAACACTTTTCCATACATGATTTGGACATGACTTACTGAAATAAATGAGACATCATCTATGGAAAATTTGCATTCAAAAAAGCATGATAATGATATCATGTACTCATTATTCCACAATATTGAATTCATAAATAAAAAGTAAGAAAGAGTACACTTATCTTTTCCAAAATGAAGCTCCAAGGAAACTAACTATGGTAGGCTAATTTCCTCACAACCATAGGCTATACCACGATAAAATTCCACGCCCATGTTGGGATATGAAACCACCGGGGAAAATAATATTGAAAAGGTTTCCAAAACCTATTTTTTTTTCACTAAATACTTCCAGTATACCAAGCAAGCAAGTCTCTATTGGTTCTTTCTTCAACCTCTCAGTTAGCACAACTCTTGGCACTCATTCCTTGCTTAATACAACACAACAAGTCATCCTTTCTCTGATCTTTAGTCTCTCATGCATGTCCTTCTTCTCAATTTTCTTTAATATGACCAATGTGAGCCAAAAATACTGCCTACTTCCAGGTTTCATTTCTAGTATTCTAAAGCTTCTTGGATAAGGATTTTAAGGTTCTTTGGACAACCTAATATTCCAGAATCCTTTATGGATTTGAAATGTTATCTAGATTCTCTCTAATGGTGTTTAATGTCTCCTACAAGCCTTGCTTTCATCTCTCCATGGTTCATATGAGAGCTAGGATGAGCTTTCTTCCTCCAAACTCTTCTTTTCTCTCTAAGAACTCTATTTTTTCCATCGTTTTTTATCCCCACTCGAATTTTCCATCCATCCCATTGAGAGAATGAGTGTCAGGGATGACAATTTCCTCCACTGCATTCTTGGTTCCTTGAACAGAGGATATAGTTACTACAAAATAGGACCTAGGCACTTTTGCATATGATTACTATGTTCTCATATTCTTATTTTCCCTTTCAAATAACTAGGCTCTCAATTTAGCATAAAATTAAGGATAAATGGAAATAGGAAAAAATCAAATAATGAGCCTTTGGATAGGGTAAACCATCATCATAATGCTTGGGTTATTTCCCATTGGACCCCCTTAGTTTTCCCTCGAGTGGACTCATAGCCCCATAAGCGTCCTCCCCATTAGTTAGCCTTGGAACCTTTCATCAATATTACAAGGATAATGTTTGTCAGTGTTCATAATCACCAATTGGAATCTACCTCATGATGTTAAGAAGATAATTACAAAATAAAAAATATCAATTTCAAAGAGTTGAGACCCCAGTATTACACTTTGGTTGAATCACAATTGCATTTCAGGAAGAATTAGTAGGATCACCAAGTGGATGCTAATGGACCATTTTTGCAAATTAAAATTTCTCATATGATGCGATTTAGGTTAACATCAGTTAGTTTATTGGAAGACAAATCAACAAATATGTAAGTTGAGTTGATATAATTCAATTTGTGAAAAATAATGTTTTAAATGAGACTTGGACTTTCATTAAAAAATGTTTTGTGCATTTTTTTCTCTTGTTAAAAAATGATAATTTGACCATCAATACAATTAATGTACAAGTGTGTGATGATTAGGCACTAAATGTAACTCTTGGAATTCAATTCCGACATCTACAACGATGAAAATTGTGAAATATTGCAGTTTGATTACTTGGTGGTGAAGAAAGTTGTACTTCATTGATTTTGAACACTTTAAAGATTACGTTGAAATGGGCTTACAACCACTCATTGGAAAGCTCTCTATGTTCTCTTCACATTGCAAAAGAAAGTTTCTTGAGGAAAATTTATACGAGAAAATTATCATCGTTGGAAATGACTAGCCCTAAAATTCATGCATAAACCTAAGGTTAGTTTTCTAATCATTCCAAAAAAATTATTAAGTGAGAACTATTGAAAATTTTCATTTGGAAAATTTGATTTTAGAACAAATCATTAGCTTCTAGTAAAATTGAAACTTATATTTTCCAAGCTTTAAAAGTCTTAAAGGGTACATTGTATAATTTTATGGGGCGAATATCATTTGTTGAGAAAAAATTATTTCAGTTTTTATTTCCAAATATCAAAATAGGTGAGATTTGTGAATTTAATTCTTAAGGTTCCATCTCATCACAAGTTTTTGGAGTATGATTGTAATAATCTTGATATACTATTTTATTCATAATAAAAAAGTATCAGGTCGAAATACCAAGTGGTTGTATGTAAAAATGATGATTAATTAGCAAACCATGACCATTTCCCCACTACATTGATGTATGCCATTGTAATGCTGATGATTTCGAATGAAATAATGTTTCTATGATATATTTATGATGAATGGAATGCCATGGATGAGTATTACAAGTTTCATATTCATCACTTAAGCATTTAAAGTCATTTTACTCAGTTTATTTGCATTTGGAGAAGATTTGGTGCCATTTCCCCAAGGGTCGAACTAGTGATTTTTGTTGTTGTTGGGGAGAAGGTTAGAAAAAACTTAATAATTGATTAATGGTGCAAATGAGACCTAAATAATGTCCCTTCGAAATTACCTACCTCTGTTCAGAATTTTGAATGGTTTTGGAGGCATTTGGAGAGCCATTTTTAGTTCTTACCCTGGGGGGATTTGAACCTCAAATTGCTAGTTAAATGCCATACTTTGTCCAGCATATAAAACTAGTGTTCAGAAGTCTTTGGAGGGCCATAATTCATCCTTGAAAATCATATTCAAGTCTTAATATTAGTCACATACCTTCTCAGAAGATTTGGGAGAATTTGGGTTAATTTGGAGACCTAGGCATCAAAACTAGTCAAAGGTCCAAAAAGTGAAAAATTGGTCATTTTAATAAAATTTCTTAAAAGGGACATTACAAGTGGTATCAAAGCATGATATTGGAACCTAATGGTCTTAAAAATGATCCAAAGTAATAATTCATCAACTTTAGAACCTATAGTTGAAGAGGAAGTAGTAGGAGAAGAAGAGCAATTTTTTGAAGAAATCATGATTAGGGATGAAAGAGGAAACTCGGAATCTAAGGAGGAATTTATTTCAGTTCTATAACATTTCTTTTAAGACATGCAAAAAAATATGATGAAGGGATTCGAATTAATGGCTAGTCAACTAGCAGGCCTTAAAGGAGAAATAGGAGGTAGTAGTAGTTCACAATCAGAAGAAAAGAAGACAATGGGTGGGCATATTTTCTCAAGCATAGAACCCCATAATAGACCTGGTGAATTTCAAAGCACACTAAGGTATACTGCACCTAAATTTTTTATACCCAAAGAATATCCTATCATTGAAACTGAACTTCAGACATTGGCAAAAGACTACGATAAATTAGATGAAGATTGTAGGAAAAGTCTCCCATTTGAACAGTACTTTATTGTTGCAAACAAACTCAAAAAGAGGGAGGACAATAGGGCTCTACTCCATAACAAAGAATTAAATGGTGCTATTGGTAAAATGTCACTCCCCACTTTTTATGGTTCTCTTCAAAATTTTGCTAACATTTGGGTGCAAAAACTAGATGTGTATTTTCAGCTGAATCCAATGGTGGAAGAAAATGCTTTAAAAATGGCCATTTTGCACTTGGAGGGAGATGCCAATGAATGGTGATTTCATGGACTGAAAAATTTGGTTCATGATCAATTTAAGACATATGGAGAATCTGTTGGCAGGGTACTAGAGAGATTTGAGCAAAAAGATCTAGAACTGCCTTTCAAAGAACTAGCTCAATTGAAGCAAGTGGGAACCCCTGCTGATTACATGATGGAATTTCAAAAATTATCAATAAAGGTGGATGATATATCTATGGGAAGGTTAGTATTTCTATTCACTGAAGGTTTGGATGAAACCTTAAGAGGCTTGGTCAAATCCCACAAGCCCACCACATTAAGAGATGCAATGAACTTATCTAGAGATCTCCAAAATGTACTTCCTAGAACAAGATTTCCTTCCAAGCCTAACTTCAAATTTGAAAAAAAACCTTGGAAAAGAGATGCATATGATAAGAAGCCTTGGCATATAGATTCATTTGAAAAGAATAAAAAAAAAGGGTTAAACAGGGATGAACTTCGAAGAAAAAAATTGTGCTTCACATGCTTTCAACCATGGACACCAGGGCATAAATGTACTAAAGGAAAAGCTCAATACATAGAAGTATTTTCTGATAATGATGAATATGATGGGGGAATGGATGAATATGGACATATTTCAGATCAAGAGGAGGCATATGAGACAGCAGTAGAAGAAGAAAGACAAGAAGAAAATCAACCTTCACCGAACAAAGCAAGAATTGTAGTACTTTTAGCAATACCTCGCTATCATACTATCCTATGCAAGGGTGTGGTACTAGGACAAAGAGCTTCAGTTTTGGTAGATGGAGGAGCCACACATAACTTCATTGATGCAGAGATGTTGGAGAAAAGGAAGATACCTATTGAACCATTAGATGGATTCACAGTTGTCATTCCCGGTCACAACACAATGCAGTGCAAAACATGGGTTCCAAAGCTACAAGTCACCATAGGTAACTATACTTTTGTTGATAGTTTTTATGTGGTTGATGTTGCTGATACTAATGTGGTTTTGGGAGTTCAATGGTTGTATTCTATAGGAGAGCATACAGTAAATTATCAAATTCTTGAGATGAAATTTCAAGATTCGAAAGGTGTACTAAGGGTTGTGAGAGGGCAACACACTTACCCAAATCAAGTAGTAACTTGCAATAGTATGAGATCTATATTGAGGCATGGGGACATATAATGGGATGCTGAATGTCATATCACATATCCCAATCCAAACATAAATTTTTTTGAACACCTAAAGGAGATAGAGAGACTCTTGCAAAAATATGAAAAAGTTTTTAGAGATCTTCCACATGGTAGACAACCAGATAGGGGGGTTGAGCACAACATTGTTTTAGAGGAGGGTACTTCACCCATTCAGATACCACCTTATGGACATCCTAAAAATTTCAGATATGAAATTGAAAATTCCATCCAAGAACTCCTAGAGTTGGGACCCATTAGACCAAGCTCTAGCCCTTATGCTTCTTCAGTAGTGCTAGTGAAAAAAAAAGATGGAACATTGAGAATGTGCATAGACTTTAGAGCCTTGAACAAGAAGACTATGAAGAATAGGTATCCTATTCCTAGGATTGATGAGCTCATGGATGAGCTACATGGGTCCAAATACTTATCCAAAATTGACCTTAGATCAGGTTATCACCAAATTCGAATGAAGGATGAAGATGTGCAAAAGACTGCTTTTAGATGTCATTATGGCCACTTTGAATTCCTTGTCATGCCTTTTGGTTTAACTAATGCTCCGGCCACATTCCAAGCATGCATGAATAGGATCTTTTGCAAGAAACTAAGAAGGTTTGTTTTGGTTTTCTTTGATGACATTCTCATTTACAGTAAAACATGGGAAGAGCATTTGCAGCAATTAGAGATTGTGTTAAAAATTTTGCAAGAAGAGTCCTTATTTGCTAAGTTATCAAAATGTGAATTTGGAATGAAAGAGATACTGTATCTTGGGCACATTATTGGGCAAGAAGGAGTGAAGGTACACATGGAAAAAATCAGGGCTATCTTAGAATGGCCATCACCAAAAAATATTACAGAATTAAGAGGCTTCATTGGGATATGCACCTATTACAGAAAATTTGTGAAAGGGTTCTCCAAGTTGACTTCTCCACTCATTGATTTGACTAAGAAGGATGCTTTCAAGTGGGATGAAGAGGTTGAAAAGGCCTTCCAAAAAATGAAAGAGGTAATGAGTAGTTGTCCCATACTTGCACTTCTTGATTTTACTAAACCTTTTGTTTTGGAATGTGATTCTTCAGGTGGAGTAATAGGGGTTGTACTAAAGCAAGGCCAACACCCCATATCCTTTGAGAGCATAAAGTTGTAGCCTCATGAAAAACTTTACTCCATCTATGACAAAGAAATGCTGGCCATTATGCATGCATTGGCCAAATTCAAACAATACTTGGTGGGCAGCACGTTTGTGGTGAAAACTGACCACAATAGTCTAAGACACTTTCTCACCCAAAAAAGATCTAAATGAAAGGAAACAAAAGTGGGTAAGCAAGATTCAAGATTATGATTTTGATATTGAAAGGAAAGAATAATATAGTAGCATATGCTTTATCTAGAAGACCCTCTTTTTCTCTCATGGACATTGCCAAGGATTGGAAAAACATGCTACTAGTTGAATATGCCAAAGACAAATTTGCTTGTGATGTGTTAGATGGAATCAAAGGGGATGATAACTATAGCATTTTGAATGGGATGATATATTATAAGGGAAGAATTTATTTGGTTCAAGATTCAAAACTCAAGTACAAAATTTTTCAGGAAGCACATGATTCCCCACTAGCTGGCCATCTGGGGATCTTCAAAACATATAGGCAATTAAGGCAAAGATTCTTTTGGAAGTGACTGAAGGAAGATGTTCAAAAATATGTGAATGAATGTAAGGTGTGTCAGCAAAACAAATCATAACTTACATGCCCAGCTGGCTTATTGCAACCATTGCCCATTCCAGAGCAAAAATGGGACAGTATTTCAATGGACTTCATCACCGGTTTGCCCAAATCTTTGGGTAAGGATTGCATATATGTGGTAGTGTATAGGTTGACAAAATTTGCTCATTTATTTGCTGTTATATAATATTTTAGTGTTGCATAAGTTGCTGATATTTTTTTTAAAGAAATCTTCAGATTGCATGGGCTCCCCAAGAGCATTGTAAGTGATAGAAATAGCCAATTCATGCGTGCTTTTTGGAAAGAAATTTTTAGATTGGTGGGCACTCAATTGACTCCTAGTACAAGATATCATCCATAAACTGATGGACAAACATAGAGGGTGAATCAATGTTTGGAAGGGTACCTAAGAA
Source organism: Larix kaempferi (assembly GCA_027924585.1). Lineage (NCBI taxonomy): Eukaryota > Viridiplantae > Streptophyta > Pinopsida > Pinales > Pinaceae > Larix > Larix kaempferi. The sequence goes on from BSBM01000232.1 coordinate 29,321,576, forward strand.
ACTATGTGGGAGAGTAGCAAAAAGCATGGGCAAAATGGCTATACTTTGGTGAGTTTTGATACAACACCACTTATCATATGTCAATAGGGATGTCTCCTTTCAAAATATTATATGGTTATGATGCAATTAAATTTGCTGAAATTATATTTGGTGATAGTAGAGCCCCAAAGGATAAATATTGGGTGGAAGAAAGCCAAGAAATTTTAAAGCTTTTGAAAGACAATTTGCAGGTTGCTCAAAATAAGTAAAAACAATATGTTGATAGACATAGAGAAGAAAGGACCTTTTAGGTTAATTATTTAGTATATTTGAGGTTGCATCCATATAAACAAACATCTCTCAAAAAGAACGGAGAAGAAAAGCTAAAACCAAGGTACTATGGGCCATACAAGGTAGTTCGGAAGGTTGGAGAAGTAGCATATGAATTAGAACTTCCGGAAGGGAGTAAAATTCATAATGTATTTCATGTTTCTTGTCTCAAGAAAGTTCTTGGTCAGCAAATTGTCACTTCAAAAATACTTCCTACTTTGGATGATGAAGGTCATCTCACACTTGTTTCGGAAAAGATTTTGAAGACAAGGGAAAGGAGATTGAGGATCAAAATTATCAAAGAATACTTAGTGCAATGGAAGGATTTACCAAGTGAAGATGCCACATGGGAAGAGGAGAAGATTTTGCAGCATCCAAAATTGAAATTGCTTGAGGACAAGCAATCTTGGGTGGGGAGGACTGTCATGTCCCCATTCCAATAATTGCATAGCAGGACAATCCCATCAATCCTAGTAGTTCCCTAGGTTGGATGGGTTCATTTGGAATTGTAATAAGGGAGCAAATGAATAATGTTTATAGATTATAATTGTTCAAGTATTTAATAAAAAGGTTGAATAAATAAATTCAAGAGAAATTCTAAGTGGCAATTGGTTTTGAAAACATATGGAGAATGTGGTACCCACACTAGCTTGATTTCTCACTGCCACATGGCATCTCTCTCTTGCCATTTCGAATCCATGAGAAGGAAAACATTATTGGGTGAGTTGGTAAGTTCATATACATGGAATTGAGCATCTTAGGTCGAATTGGGATGGAATGGTAACCTCCATGGAAGAGAAAGAGTCAAATTAGAAGTTTGTGGACACTTGGGCTAGATTCCCTAGCCCCTATGACAACAATGATGAAGCGTCTATGACATCTATGAAAAATTTCAGATTTGAATTTTGACATATAACCATTATGACATGTCAGCCCCAAAAATAGGCTCCAAGAGGGCTCTCATGGGAGTTGGAGAATCCAAAGGGACTCCCACTCGAATTGGGAGAAGATGGAAGCTTGGGAACTAGGCAGACAAGTGGAAATTGTGGAAATATCTAGAAGCTAATGGGAGGAATTCGAACCATAGCAAGCTAAGGTTGGTTATAAAATATAGAAATCAAGTATGATAATAGATTTTGATCATTTGAGAAAATATTCATTTGTGAAGAGAGGGGTAGTGGATGACTAGTTTCTTGCCTTAGCCAATTTTGAGTGTGAAAGATTCCCATCCAAGTTGGTGTTTGGAGAGGCCACTCAGGTCTTTCATGGAGCTTTAATGGAGTTTGTATTTGTAGGTGTAAGATACAGGGAAGCTCGTGGTTTCTTCTAGTGCAGCACTTTATCTCAATCATTTCCAATTTTGATGGCATATTCTTGCTCCTTGAGGGATTGCGCTTTGGGTGAGCTCTTGTACTTCTTGGGAGAGATTCTCATGATAAATTTATGATTTTAATAAGCTTTATATACTCTTTTCTTCATCTTAAAAAAGTATTAGGTCGAAATACCAAGTGGTTGTATGTAAAAATGATGATTAATGAGCAAACCATGACCATTTCCCCACTACATTGATGTATGCCATTGTAATGTTGATGATTTCGAATGAAAGAATGTTTATATGATATATTTATGATGAATGGAGTTCCATTTATGATTATTACAAGTTTCATATTCATCACTTAAGCATTTAAAGTCATTTTACTCAGTTTATTTGCATTTGGAGAAGATTTGGTGCCATTTCCCCAAGGGCCGAACTAGTGATTTTTGCTGCTGTTTGGGAGAAGGTTAGAACAGACTTTATAACTGATTAATGGTGCACATGAGACCTAAATAATGTCCCTTATACATCCCCTACCTCTGTTCAAAATTTAGAATGGTTTTGGAGGCATTTGGAGAGCCATTTTTAGCTCTTACCCTGGGAGGATTTGAACCTCAAATTGCTAGTTAAATGCCATACTTTGTCCAGCATCTAAAACCAGTGTGCAGAAGTATTTGGAGGGCCATAATTCATCCCTAAACATCATATTCAAGTCTTAATATTAGTCACATACCTTCTTAGAATATTTGGGAGAATTTGGGTTAATTTGGAGACCTAGGCATCAAAACTAGTCAAAGGTCCAAAAAGAGAAAAAAGTGAAAAATTGGTCATTTTAATAAAATTTCTTAAAAGGGACATTATAGTTTGATTTTGCTTTGTTTGCTTGATTTTGCTTGAATAAACCTCAGCTCCACTTTCAGAGTTATGCGCATAAATGTAGACATCTGAACAATCTCATATGATATGCTTATAGTCACAGAAGCATTAGAATTGGCTTCATAACAAAAGGAGTTATTTTTGTAACAACAATGTCATCAGTGATTTTAATTACTGCTTTGTTTTAAAAAGGGGAAACCTGCTTTTTGTTTCATTTTGTGTCAATATAAACCTTGTGAAATAACCAGGATCCATGAATTCTAAATTACAATCTTGGGGCTCCACTCACTTACACATAAATGACAATCTCAGGTAGCCTAATATAATTGACCCATGGAAAGGAAGCAAGTCTTGCATATGTGTGGCAATTAAAATGATCCCATTCTATGAGAATTACATCCAAAAAGATTATAACGAAGAGTCAAAATTTCTGAAAGGGTTTCATCTCCATCAAAAAAATGGTCTTGCAAATAAAATACATCCAATCAAGCGTTCCCCGGATGATATTCCAAAATGTTCTTCTCCGTCCGTGAGTATGACAAACAAAATAAAACTCATCACTCACACAAAAGGACATTATGGATGGAAGAACCCACGTCAAATGTTTGAAGACTGAAGAAAGCTATTTTTGATGGACCTAGATGATAAAACTCGTCAAAAGAAAGCATCCAAACAAATTCTAGTAGCATGGGAATGAAGAACAAACGAATACATCTGTTTGATTTTGTTACGATCCTGTGGAGTTATATTTAGAGGTAACCAAAATATGGGACTAATAATGAACTCCATATTATGGCCTCAGGAGAGTGGTCAGGAAATCTGGCCTAGGTTGCCCTACTTTCCAAAACGAATGACCAATACGATTCAAGAAACTCCTCTCCCCGCATAACACTTTAGAATTTTAAAATCATGAAAGGAAATGTCAAGGGAATAGTTTTACAATTATAATTAATCACAAACAAGCAGTGTGATCCTCAAGAAGAGTTTGTTCAGAGATCTGTGTTCACCAGTAAGTCGCCAATTGTTGCAGCTGCAACCTGATCCCCAATTTTTTTTATAAATTGTAGGGCCCCTCCTTTATTTTGAATTTACTCAGAGTTTCATCTTTTTATCTGCTTACTTTGTTTGACACTTAGATTTTATCTTGAAATCAAAAGAAAATTCATTTTTTTGGATCAGGAGAGTTTTCGATTTTTTGCCAAAACGGTCAGAGCAATTATCAAATTTCTCCCAAAACGGTCGAAGAGGTTGCATTTTTAACGCCGAAAACACTTAGAATTTTGGAAAGAATTTCATTTTGGAGCAACATTGAATGTTTCACCGAAATGGTTGGAGGACAAAGGAAAAGAGCCTAATCAGAGGAGTTGTCCATTTTCCACTGAAACAATCAAAGGATTTATCCGTTTTACGCCGAAACGATAGGAAAAGTATTATGTCTTTGCGATTTTTTGATGAATAAAATAGAATCGGTGCTTTACCCAATCTCCACCGAAACAAAAAGACGCCGAAAAGGAGTCGGTGCAAAACATAAGTGTCAACCAAAAATGGAGTCAGTAGAAAATGAAAAGCAAGTCGGAAAATGTCGGATTAAGATAGAAAGAACGTCGAAATAGTATCGACGCCAAATTAAGATGGCTATGCGAAAGCGAATCGGTTTAAAAGGGTCTTCTCTTGACTAAACATATCTGCATAGAAATGAAAAGACACCAAACCAGTTTCATTTCCGAATGAAAAGTACGTTGACACAGTTTCGTTGCCAAATGAAAAGTCTGCTGACACAGTTTTTGAATAGGCTATCGGTGTAAAATGAGAAACACATCTGGAATGGTAAGTGGACCCCATTTCACACATATGTCAAGATGCATTTAATACTAGGTTTGGGTAGGTGTATATATAAGGTTTTTAACCTCATTTCCACAAACATGGTTTGTAATGGCATTTGCGGAACACTCATCGGATGTTAGAGAACCCTGCTGGATTTTATGTTTGGCCACTCGTACGCTGCCAGGTAGGTGTCTTCCGTTTTTTATTCTTCTGTCCAGATTACGAAGGTATTTATTTTTGTATTCCTTATTCTTTTTCCCTAGTTTTGAAAACAACATTGAGCCTCCAACCATATATGTATTGTTTTTAAAAGTAAAGATAGCTCGCGACCAACAGTTTTCGAGCAAGTGAATACCGTTCGACCATTGGCTAGTTGGTCTCCATGCTCGTAACTTTCCCTAGTTTTCATTGTTAAGTATCATTTAGGTAAAATATTCCAGGTCGGGGAGGGAATATAACCCTAGGTGTCATAGGTTAACCTGGTTGTTGATATGGATACTTATATGTGGACACTTAGGTTGAAAACCGTCCATGAAGTTAGGAAAGACTCATAGGGTACGCGGCTTAGGTAGTAGCGGTCACAATATTTGAGCTTCAGTGTAGAATATCATACTGCGTCTTTGGTGAAGCACTAACCTGGAAACCCTTTCCTAAAGAACGTGGATTGGATGAAGTTGTTGTTCTTAGGGTTACCCTCTCCATTGGAATTTTGTTCGATCAATTACTTTTCCCTTATTAAAAAAATATTTTATTGAGACCACACGTAATTTGGATACTCTGCTTAAAGATGGAATGGAGTGCTTAAATGGATAGTTAGTGTGGCATATAAATTATTTTAGGAAATAAGAACAATTGCTTGACATTGAGGTTATTCCAGAAACCCCGATGGAAACTGTGTATGAAGATACCAGAGTGGTGACCGGGAGCGTCCCTAAATTTAAATGGGGTTAACTATATCACCTCATCCAAGATCAGAACATGCCAAATGCATCCATTGAAGAGATGATGGTGTGTCAAAATGTTAAAATATCTAGTCTCCATAAAGCTTCCACCTGACTAGAAATTTTGCCATGTTTAGAATTTATTGGTTGGATTCTACCTCATATAGATGTTGGAACATAGATCATAGCTGGTGCAGGTGGAGAAGGATTCACTTCATTTCATCCCGGTCATATTAGCGCAGCATACAAGTTACCCTCTCCTAAAGTTATGATGATAGATGACTGGATATGGGGAGTCAAAATAGATCACTTTGAATATGCTAAGAAAATGTTGATTCTTGGAAAATAGTTGAGGCAAAGGGCAAGTGGGGAATACGATATCCAGAACATGAAAACACCATTCAGAATCATAGCTTTAATGCTGAGTAGAATATTCGGCAGGGCAAATGGGAATATCTAAAAGCTCATTTGGGTGCCTCTCATGTATCATATCACCTCTCATGGTACCGTCTTCAACTGGGAGGACATCATCTCTGAGAGTATGGCATCAATTATAGCAGCATCTCAAGGAGGGATGACCCAGAAGAAAGCTAAGTTCTATATGTCTTCCTACCTTATTGACTGCATCTTTATTAGACACCCATTCCAAACATTGGGGTGCTATTGGTTCCCGACTGAGACCACACTATATGTAGCTTACCAAATAATGTGGGAACACAAGTATGCAAGCTTCTACAAGCTTATCTGTGAGGAATTCATAATTCCTCTTTATTGGCTAATATTTCATGAAGAACCCAATTGCTTGTCGGACAACACAATGGCCGTCATCTATGAATATGGATATTTCTACTTTACCCCGGAACGCACGTATATCAGAATGTATGGGGTTACCAAAGCTCTGTCACTAATGCCAAGGTATGCAACAAATTATGTGGTACACAAATAGGCGGTAAGACAAGTCTTCATCAATGGAGTAGGAAATTTTTTAAATGAACATAAGAAGGCTTCCTACCCACCACTTCCCTTTGTGATTGGGGAGTATAAATTCCCTAAGGTGAAAGGAGAAAAGGTTTTTGTAAAAGACTTAGAAGCATTTCATTTTGGAGAGAAGCTTTTTGTCATAAATGACAAACTACAAAAGGCCGCTCAACATTGTACATCATGCAAAATTCACTTTGAATACACGGATCACTTCCTTAAGGATGAGGAATTATATCGAAGGGAAAATAACATGAAATATTTGAATAAATGATTTGGCTAGAAAAGTGGTGTAGGTTCCATTCATACTATGGATAATGCTAAAGAAGTAGAATTACAGAAGTCTAGAGAGGAAGTTGTGGCAGCAGATGAAGAAGAAATATTATGAGCAGAAGAAGCAGAAAGACAAAAAAGGGAAGAGGAAGATAAAATGAAAGAAGAAGAAGGAAGAAAAAAGAAGGAAGAAGAACATAAGAGAAAAGAGGAAGAAGTAGAACAAGAGAGGCTCAGTAAGGAAAGGCAAGAAGCAATGGATAGATCAATAGAACTAGAGAGACAAAGGGAAGACGAAGATAAGCTCAAGAAAGCTGTGGAAGACAAAGAAGCAAAAGAAAGAGACTATAGTCTTCAAGACATGGATATAGATCTCCCCGACATCTCTGGAATTCCACTTACGGGAGGCCACCTTCCATTTGTTGAGCTCGGGCTCACTCCTTTTACTCCTTCAAATCAACATTCATTAGAAAAACTGGATACAATAGTCTTTGACCCCAAAAGGAAGACAATTTCAAGGAGGATAGAGAAAAGGATGAAAATGGGCGAGCAACCAGATGTGGTAACTATTCAAGAAAGCACCATAATGGAAGGCACCCACAAGGATCCCAAGTTCACTGCATCAGTCAACATAGCATCTGCTCAAGCAAATGCTGACAATGTTGATAAACTGATGAACGAACTAGAACGCAACAAAGGAAAATTGTTGAAGTTGAAGGATAACCTAGTAAAAGCAAGAGGTGAAGGGATTGAGTTAAAGAAGAAACAAGATGCAGTAATAGCTTAAAAGAATAAGTTATTGTTGGACTACCAGAACTTAGAAAGGAAAAGGATGCTTTGAATGTACAACTTGTTTGTGAAAATCCTCACAGCAGATCTAAGAGCTGATGTATACCTCACAATGAAAGAATTTAGGAATAAGATTAAGAGTGTTCAATGCAGTAAAATGAGCAACATAATAATACAGTAGAACTTGGATAGAAGCAAAATAACTTCACACACACTAATTCATTAATCACAAATGGACAAATAAATAATACAATTCATGAGGATTCAAATGCCAAGGTGGCAATTCGAATTAGCCTTCATGGAGTGATCAAAAGATCATTGGAGTGTCATCGAAGCACAACTAGAAGTCTTCAACATCATCAATGGAGTCATCAATGCACAAGTAATTGTCAACCATCAGTCAAACTGAGTCTAACTAAGTGTGGTAGGTGTAACTGAGTGTAACTGGAACTAACTAAATGAAGGAGGCTTAGTGGAGGGCACATGAGGAGATAACTGGAGTCAGAATGGGCAGTTCAATCTCACTGGATGTCTATCGGAGTGATACAGTCAGTTGAGAGTCATTCTAGCCTTAAATCAAGGAAATAACTGAACTGAAGATAACTGAAGTACAACTTAATGGTAGGTGAGAGAGGGCGAGTGGCTTCCTTAAATCAAGGAAGAAGGGTGCACTAAGCTCTAGGAGGGATAAAACTGATCTGAGAGAAGCTCCTGGGGCTAGCTAATTGAGGGCTAGGTGCTGGGACTGATGACTGGGATGCATGCAGAATGCATGCTACATGTAGAAATGCATGCAATACTGAAAATGCAAATAATGAAAATGTTCGTAGGACTAGGATGGAGTATAGGAATATCCTAACATGGTCATTATGGAAGGTGAGCGAAGCGACTTTGAATCTCGCATAAATGAGTTGGAGGAAAAGGAAATGAGGTCAAACCAACAGGTGGGAGATTTGATAAGTGAAAAGGAATCTCTAAAAGAACACATAGAAGAGATGATAATCGAAAAGGAAGCTTTGCAGTGTCAGGTGAGTGATTTGGTTAGAGATAAGGAATATCTCTTAGAACAGGTAGACATGGCTCAAAGTCAGAAGTTAAATATGACTCCATTCCACGAGGAGGCCTGCAAGATACAAGAACATATATGTCATTCGCAGGAATTGTTGACTGGAGAATTTTATAAAATGCGAGAGAGGATAGACTAGATGAAGGATATTTTTGCAAGTGCCTTCACTGTCAAAAATAAATTGAACTCTATGTTTCCCAAAATAAAAAATTTGATCGGCTGGAAAAGAGAACATACAGGTTTTCCAGATCATTTGTCGAACAAATCAGATGCAAAGCTCAAGCTTGATATATCTCTTTTGGATAGTTGCATAAAAGCAGCCAGAACGATAAAAGCAGAAGCGCCAAAATCTATCACAAAGTGTGAAGAAATCTACAAGAATATTTGTCAAGTGCATGTGATATGCCATATACCAATTGCCCAGGATATGTACGAGTTACCCATCCAGGACGAGTGCATAGCAAAATTGAAAATGTGCCTGAAGGAAGAGTTGGAGTACATAAGGAAGTTGGATGTACTGAATGAAGAAGACCTCAAACAACTCATAGGACAAGCATCTATAAATGCTTATATTTTGGAAGAAATTATAGAATGACTGCTAGGGGACTAATAAATGTGGGAAAAGAGTTATCCACATGATATTTATTTAAAGTTATTAGAACCTTTACAATGTAATATAATATTTCAAGAAACGGACTTGTGGGACAATTATACTTCCAGCGTGGAGGTCCCACCAGAAAGTTAGTTTAATGTGTAATTAATTATTTATTTTTTATGTGCAAACACAAAAGACAAATTGTGGCAACCCAAAGGTTATGGGTAGGTGAAGTGATTAGTCATGTAAATAAAAATTCTCTTGTAATATAAATATAGGGGGAAGGGAACTAGAGAAGGGACTTTTGCTAGTGAAATAGAGATTGGATACATTTTGAAAGAGAATTATTTTTCTGCTAATGAGAAGGACTTATTTGCTGGGGAAAGCTTGCACATATTTTTTGAGTGGAATGTTGTAACTAACAGATCATAATTATTTCTTCTTCTGTTCATGCTCATGCTATGAGATCTTTTTAAATTTGTTGAAATTATTTCAATGGTGATGAATTATTTTACTTATCTATGCAAATTTCTATGTGATATCAGACTAATAAATTGATTTAATGGTAAGCAAATCTATCTTTGTAATTTTCTACTGTGAGTGTGCATGCTTTATCTAAATAGCTATATGTTATATTTGTATAAGAATTCTCAGATTATTACTCTTATTTAAACTCGCTCCTTGCAAGGATAGATTTGTTAGTTTAGAGTAGGATTAGATAATTGATAAGGTAGGAGTGATAAGACGAGAGGTAAGAACCTACGCATCACTTGTGAGGCTTATGCATGTCAATTATAGGTTAAAATGCATTAGTTAGATTAGAAGCACTTGCATAATCATACTTTAAACATAGAATATAAACGTTGAGTCAGGCCACAATCGGTAGATAAGTTAAACAAACATACCTACGGTATCCGGACCGTTAATCTGACAGATTCCCCATACCAAATAGTGAATGATCTAATTGGGATTATTCATTGGGGAGAATCCCTACTGTTGATGCTAGGATTTTCCAGGCATCAACAGGTTACTCATATGAATACATTTCCAGCCATATTTAAACAATTATAAATTGGTGGAATACATTTTTGAATATTATTTTACAATTTGCATTTCATGTGAATATGTTGGAAAAGGAATTTATGTTGCCCTCATGATTAACAATAAACCAAATCCCACATTCATAATAAGAATGGAATTTAAGATATTTTTATTACTAAATGATTACATGTCTTATTAAGTAATTTTATGAAGTAATTTGAATTTGATCCCTTTCAATGGCTGAAATTTAAATAATTTGGATTTCCATGTATGAAACTACTTGTACCACCAAGGTGCATATGTTCATTAAGGTATGATAATTTCATTGTGGCATTGTAATAAATCACACTTGGATATGTTCATTAAGGTATGATAATTTCATTGTGGCATTGTAATAAATTGCTTGAAATTTAAATAATTTGGATTTCCATGTATGAAACTACTTGTACCACCAAGGTGCATATGTTCATTAAGGTATGATAATTTCATTGTGGCATTGTAATAAATCACACTTGGATATGTTCATTAAGGTATGATAATTTCATTGTGGCATTGTAATAAATTGCACTTGCATATGTTCATTAAGGTATGATAATTTCATTGTGGCATTGTAATAAATCACACTTGCATATGTTCATTAAGGTATGATAATTGCATTGTGGCATTGTAATAAATTACACTTGCATATGTTCATTAAGGTATGATAATTTCATCGTGGCATTGTAATGAAACACACTTGCTTATATTTCAAAGTCTTGGTTGTGTGAGTATTATTGATATTGTCATTATATGATTTCAATTGGTTTTGAAAAATGGTTTTAGAAATATTCCTAATTACTTTTAAGAGATCATTAAAAAGGGAAAACAATTTCTTGATTAAAACCCTAAGTTACTACATGACAAGAGAATCAAGAAAAGGTAGTTATTGAGAAAACTGTTATGAATGTAATGAATGGGAAGAAGAAATGGATTTTCCCCCTTTGAGAGATGGAGACTATGTTGCTATAATAAGAGAACATGTATGGCTATTACTTCTGATGGAATTAAACTTTTCCTTATGAATGAGAGAAACTATTTACTGGGAAAGATTGTTGCTAGATATTTTTGTTGTGTTATCAAATTGGTCACTAGATTATTCTTGTTGTTCTTTGGTATTTTGAAAGATGGTGGTAATGATATATTTTTTCTGTAAATTACTCTTTCAAATTAGTATTTATTTCATCACTCTCTTGCTTCAATATTTTGGTTGGTTGGAGTATGGAATGATTACTTTCAACTATGCTTATAGGTTACCCTCAACTTGGTGATTGTAATATGGGGTTTATGTAAGAATATCTTTGTGAATTATTTCCAGGATATTGCCTTATATTTCCTTCACTTAAATTCATGATCTTCTAGTTCTAGTTAGGGTAGATTGGTTGGAAATGAGGTTGTGGCTTTCATCTCTAGCTATAGATTATTATAAAAAGGTTGTTAATGATTAGAATATATGCAAACAATAATCTTGTGAACTAATTTTTTTTTCATATTTTCATTTATTTATGCAAGATTCATATAATTTTATGTTTCTTTTTTGCATTGTATTTAGATGCATTTTCATGCATTATATTTATAAAACCCAGAATAGTGGAACGAGCCATAATCGATAAATCCCAAAACCAATAATGGTTGTTGGGCCAGAATCTAGATGGTTTTCCTACACCAAATGGGAGAGAGTCTAATTGGGACTTTCTTTTAAGGATAACCCCTACTGCTGATGACTATGCATTTTTCCCGATCAACAGAATTGACACTAGAAGGAGAGCCAATTTCCAATAATTTTCCCTTGAGCATAGATGAGTTTCAATTTCTTTCTACCTTTATATTTATGGATATGCCTCAAATCCCTACTTGGGATCCAAATAGAACATGGAGCCTACAAGGGCCTTTACATGAGATCCCAAGAAAGGGAGTTGAATTTTTGTCGAAGTTAATTTGATGGTAAAGTAAACATTAAAGCACTTGAACATGTTAAAAGATATGATTTTGTATTACACCTACTTAGTATTATTCACGAAGATGTGGTGTGTCGGTTGTTTCTTTTTACTTTCAAAGGTATGGTTTTAGACTGGTATAATTTTTTGCTTGTTAGCACAATTCAAAATTGGTCTTAATTTTTTTTTAAATTCATAAATGCTTATGAAGAATATTATAATATGGTTGAGATGTGTCAAAAAATTGATGAACTGTAGGTTGAAGATGGATAATCTATCTATGACTTTAACACGTGTTTCCAATGAACAAATTGTTTCCTCGATGATAACCATAAGCCTTCAACTCAAGTCATTCATGACTAGTATGTGCACGTTCTTCCCAAAACTATGGCTATGTTCATTTTGCGAAAATAAATAAGATATTTAAATGAAGCCTATGAGGAACCACAAAATATTTAGAAAGACTTGAAAATGTACCCCTTATACATTTTTCCCTCTTTTACTTCAAATAATGGAAGGAATACTAAAAGTAAGTATAAGGTTTCAAAAATCAATAAATGGGAAAATCAACTTAAGCTTTGGTATAATGAAGTTGTTTATTTGCAAGAATAAATAAGTATAAAATTAGACAAAACATGAAAAGGATAGGCTTTGTATATAAACCTCAAACCCATTTGAAAATGAAAAGAAAATTGGTTGTAAAATTTATTGATAAATCTATTTACAATCTTTTTTCGCCAAACGAACCTAGGAACATTGAATGCCTTACTTCTACCATTTATCATTCAAAATATAAATATGAAATTTCAAAAGGAAATTGTAACCCAAATGCATTTAATTTGTTGAGTCAAGAATCTGCAGTGTATGATTTTGAACACTTACCTTTTGCAGAACTTGACATAGGTTTAGATCATAACAACCAGGTATCAAACAAGGATAAGGCCAAGATTGAACATGATGTGTCTTATTCTTATGGTCATAAGGAACAAAAGGATAATGAAAGTTTAAACATTGATAAGTTGGTGGTTATCAATCAAGACCAATAATTTTTATTCCTTGAGGACATTAGTTGTACATCATATTCTATGGATCATCAAGTTTTCCCAAAGTAATTTGAGGAATCTAACATAGGGGAACCTTCATTAGAGTCTCCCTTAGTCTTATTCCCATGCCTTGATTCCAAGAAAGCAACACATGATGAAAGTAGGTCTTTGGAATTAGATTTGGTTAAGATTGAGGATCATTTTTAGGGCATTTATTCTAGGTAGAATATTTCTCTAAGTCAAATCCAACAAGAGAAGGTTATAGTGAAATGGAAAAGTATGAAAACAAATAAGTTTCAGGATCTATTTTATTCAATAAATGAACTAGATTTAGTGGTGAGCATGACAAATCAAAACCTTGATGAATTATCATTTTCATATCATCTAAATGTCAAGCAATTTTCCCCTTTATTAATATCAAATCACGAAAGTACATTTTCAACTTATAAGCCTAAGTATCATGACCAAGAAAAAATTCAATTCAATGAGGAAGTTGGAGGGATACAACAACTATTATTTGAAAATTCTAAGTTGATAAGAAATGAGAAGGTTGAATTTGCCATTCCTATAGATGAACAATTTGTTATCCTTGGCATAATTGAGCATGATTTCACTTATGATAAATACCAAAAACTCACATCAAGAAACCAATCTAAAATGGAAAATAAAGACCAAATGTTTGACGTAATATCTCTATTGGATGCAATCTTGTTGTAATGAATAATGTTAATATTGCAAGTGTAATTATGTCTAATGTGATGTCGTAAGATGTTATGATGTCTTATCTATCAAAGGAAGGAGTAATGAGTTCTATATTATGTAAAAGGAGTTATCCCACATGCATCATGGAGTAATATTCTCCTATTACCATTCATTATATAAAGAGGTGGAAAAACATTTATCCCACTTGTATTATGGGATGTTATTCTTCCATACCTCTAGCTATATAATAGAGGTGAAGGAGACTCTCTTGGGTATGTTGCATGCTATTGTGAATAACAATGTAAATCTATGAGAAGTGTATGTGGGTGGAGCTCATGTGTAAGATCATATATTTCTGAAGAATAAATAAGATCATACCTCACCATGGATGCTTCCACTACCGTGTATATTCGGTGTAGTATTTCTTTTTCTCTTGCCTCTTACTTACTATTTGATTATTTGGTGCTTGTATGGACATAAGGCGAGACTAGTAGATTATTGCTATAGATTTGCATGTTAGAAATGTTAATGTTATATTTTTATGCATATTTTTCAATAATCTAACACAGTATAAGGGTTGGTTACTATGCTCTACCTTCTTTGGTAATTTTTTTGTTAATTTGTTTTTCAAGCACCAAGTTCAAATATTTTTGGGGCCCTCGATATCTAGTAGATTTTCCATTAGATATAAACAACCCTTGTGTTTTCTCTTTATATATGGGCATTTTTCTACATGTTTGTGCTTTTTTTTCTCAAAACACTAACCCTCACTATTTAATTTTCAGAAAATTTTCAAGTTTTTCTTTATTTATTTTTTAATTAGATCTAAGTTGAAATCCATTGAATACTAACTTGATATCAAGGATATATATTTCTTGCAACAGATATAGTTGTTTAACACCTATTTCATTAAACTTGGACTTATTAGGCAAAATGTGGACTAAGAAAGTGTGAATTTAGACTTTGAAAGTGTCAATATCAATCTTTCTATAGTGCAAAATTAGGTTTTGAAAGTGGCAATATTGGATTTGAATAGTGTGTTTTTCTCTTCGAACAATGTGTTTTTTTACTACTTGTGAACCCTAAAATTGCAGGTTTTTATTATGAAACTATGAATTTCAATTCAAAAAGTGTGAATTTCAAATAAAAAATGCAAATTTTGAATTGAAAAGTGTGAATTTCAAATCAAAAAATGCAAATTTTGATTTGAAAAGTGCAATTTTCATTTGGAAATGTGCAACCTTTTAAGGTGAAAAGTGAAATGTCTATAATATTCAGTCCTTGTTTGAATAGAAAGTTTATCAGTGCTTGTTTCTCTTTTGATACAGTATCAAGAATATCTATCTTTTTACATACATAATTTTAACAGTTCCAAATGAGGAAGGAATTCTCTGCGTAATTTGTACAGGCGCAACTTACTTACACAGTACTAACCAGTAAATGGTGTATTCTGTATCACAGTAGTATTTTTCCTCAAATGCCTAGAGGCTCATGGACATTCCAGATGCTCGACGTTTGCTTGCCCAGCTAGGTTGGCAGACAGACTAAAAGGATTGTAACAAAATATAAATTTGTTGGGATAATATCACATCAAACGATATATGTAGGAACATCCATCCCACTCTCAATACTATGCCTCACATGTTCTCGTTGTGCCTTAACTACTGCAAGGCCCTTCTCGTTTATTCTAATTTTTTCTCTTGTCCATCCTAGCCTTGGTGACCATGCCCATATGATGCTATTTACATCGATCATCATATTTTCTTATGCATCAACAACCCATTGTTTCTTTCTATTTATGCAGTTTTTGTACAAGACCTTTAGATCCTTCAATGCTCTTGTTGGCTTCCACTATTTCACCTCTACTTTGTAAGACACAAGATTACTAGCATCTGAATCCTGATAAATGATTACCAATCGACCTACCCAACCATATTGCACAATTTGGCTCTGGTGATTGCACAATGACCATTTGGCCCTTCACAACATCCACTCTTGGAATGAATTCATCTCTAGGCTTGTTGCATACTGGTCCAACATAGAAATCCTGCAAAGCAAGAACATTTTCATTCAAATAGGCATCCATAATTTCATGTTCAAATCTTGTAGGTTCACTACTATGAATATCATGGCTTGTCGATGGCCAAAAGTTAGTTGTTGAATGATTAACACTCTCGAAGGGACTGTCCAAAGCTTTATATATAGCCTCCCAATAATTTAACTTGGGACACCAAAAATTGTTCACCTCCCTTCTCAATCCCTTGATTCCAGAATGAAATATATGTTTCTATTCCTTTTTTTTATTTCGTCAATGTCTGAAGGTCTTTTTTATTGCATATTTAATAACCTAGGCTATCCCACTAGCAATTTTGCGCTACCATATGGAAATTACCGCCACAGATGAATAGGCGACGAGCAAGCTTCATCCTGAAGTTATTCCCTCCATTGCATGACTGGAATTTTATCTATGAGCTGAAATTTAAAAAAATTGGCATTTTTTGATACTGTTGATTTTGGCATTTCCATCCAAAAGGTGGGGTTTCACAAAACTCTTAAAATCGTAAAGTTCATCAATTAGATAAGGGACATAGAAATTTTGATCTTCACATGGCCTATACGTGTCCATAATTTCCGAGAGTGAAAATATATCCTTGCGCATTAGATTTATTGATAACCTTCCATAAGTTCCATCTATGTCTTCATGGGTGTGTCCAACCGAGAGGAATCCAACGTCAACTATCTCGAACAATCTCCTTGCTGTTAAAAGAGATAAAAATGCAAATATAAAGCAGTTTTTGTTATCACATGAACAATTATCCATTTGCAACAACAATATGGGTGGTATTTTTCTATTTGGCATGCATTGATTAGTACCATCAACACACAATATATCATGTTGCATTACATCTTGTCTGTATATCACACACCTTTCATATGACTCTGATTGCAATATAACATCATGCAATTGGTGCTTAGATGTTCTGTCTTTGTAGAGCAAATCACCATATTTATCAACCACTGGTTCTTCAAGACTCTTCAGGCATTTAGCTAGGGATGTCACAGTGAAATTCAATCCCATCTCTAAAAATGAGAGGCTGAAATGGGAAAGACCCCTAGTCTTGTGCCCATGAGTCAACATTCCAGTCAATGATATGGGAATATTCATAACATTACTAAAATATCTTTCCTTCTTACCCATCCTTGGAATGGAAGTCTTTGACTTATCCATTTTGTCACGAACAATACTCAGAAAATCCTTTGGATTTTTTTGTGAAGCTAATCTGTGAGAATAATATACTTAGAGAAAACTTGCGTGCGATATATTTATTATGAGATGCCTGATTCCCTCACAACCTTTCCAGCTCAGCTGGATCAGTGGTCCCCTTAAGCCTATCATGTATTGCAATGCATTCATTACAGCTTGCAAAGGATTTTGATTTAGAAATTTTAACATCTCGAAAATATTCTCTCATCACCCTGCTAAAGGAGGATTGTGATACTGGAGGAAAACCAATACTTTCGATTTCTTCATTTGCCATTTTTCACAGCAAACCATAGGACATATTAGATGGCAATAATTTCAATTTTGTCCTTGTTCCATCGTCACTGATTAATCGTGTAATATGTGGAGATTTGTCTGAATTCTCTTCTACAATTTTATTAATAGTATCTACCAGTGCAACATTGTTCTCCCTAGATTTTTCCAATCCATTGTTACCATGCACAACTCTC
Source organism: Larix kaempferi (assembly GCA_027924585.1). Taxonomy (NCBI): domain Eukaryota; kingdom Viridiplantae; phylum Streptophyta; class Pinopsida; order Pinales; family Pinaceae; genus Larix; species Larix kaempferi. The sequence continues at coordinate 29,339,033 of BSBM01000232.1, forward strand.
ACATCACCATTCAAGAACATGCTTTTCTAATTGTAGAAAGTGCTCCTTTTTATCCCATGGAATTTATACCATGCATTTTGACAGATGTTTATTGTGTCTAATCTCATTGTAAATGTGCTTATTTTTATGTCATCTCCTTCTTTGGCATAGGAGCATTTGATCCCATAGAATTTATAACATATTGTCTTGTTGAATTTCCATTCATACTATGAAATTTATTCACACATTCAACTATTGATTGAAGTGAAATTTTTGATATACAAAGATTTGAGCAACAATGTTCAATGACAATTTTTGAAAGGAATGCACCCTGATCAATTCCAAGCCTGTAAGGTACCGAGCTTGAATTTCTTTCAGAAATTTTAGTTCCAGCTCGCCGCTTTACGGAATTGTATGGCCTTGTTCCATTACCTTTAACATCTGTATATTCATAATGGAGAGTACCTGGAAGGACCATCTGTAAAGGACATTCTTAAAAAATATTCCAAATGTTGACCATGTCTTCGTATGTGTTCTTTTTTAGTATAACATCCAAATGAACATCATTGAGGTCAAGAAAATTGTTTTCCGACCATCTTACAAGAGAGCCTTCAAATACACCACAATCCTTGCAATTGCAGAAGAATTCATGAACTAAAATACCAAACTCACCAACATCTAGTGGTTTGAATTGTACAATGTCTCCTTCAAAAACAGTTGACACTATTCCCCGAGCAACATATTGTGGCTTCAAAGAACATTGATGTATCAAATTAACTTTCTCTCCCACAAACTTGATATTGTGATTTTCTCTTAATACTTTCAGAGTAGTTTTAGTTTATTATTATTGAAATTGCTTTCAAAAGAAAGCAATGTTTCTGTATTAAAATCTATGATTATTTTAATCGGACATACAAAAAAAACTCCACTGCTTAACCCTGGACAACATGCCATACAAGAAAAAACCACTTCATCCACCAGAATAGCAAAGGAGAAGTCACCCAAAAAATTTCCTCCAACAAAATCAGTCCCACTCACATTTGTTACAAAACCTATGGAAATGCAATCCTTGCATTCTGAACACTTATGTAACAACTTATTTTTTCTCATAATAAAAGAAGATTTATTCTTAGTTGTTATCATATGTTCTACACTCGTTGAAGTAGAAGCTGGTATATCATTCACCTCATTCTCGTGAAGAGTATATCCAATGTGGTTAACGATCTCAAATGCATTCCATTGAATATAACCACCAACTTCCTCTGATAATGTATCTGCACCTTCTGATGGATAGGGAAATAGAAGACTTTCATTTAAAGTCTTAGTAATTTTTACAGTAATACATCTATCATGAATGTTGATATTATGAAATATTTTTCTTTCTGGAAAAGACATTCCTTCAACAAATTTCAATCCATTCAAAAGGAGGTCCACACATTGTTTTTTTTAACAGGAATGGTTAGTATTTAGATTTATGAAATCCAACTGCCTCAAAAATGGAGAATTACATTTTGCCTTAGCGGCTTCCTCATGCCCACTATGCTCAAATTCCCATTCCTACAACACTCAATACAGAGCTTCTTAGCTGCCAAGACTCTGGCTAGTGCCAGCCTGCTAATCAGGCCTATAATACAAACAAACTGTTTCAATAATATGCAAAAAAACATTGTAGAAGAGGCTTAACAGTTGAAGGTCTTATTGACTGAATCCTGTAGCTGAGTAAGGCATTGCTTCCTGCATTGACTGCATCATGTCCCATTTTTTCACCTCTCTTTCCATCCGCCGATCAAACTGCCCCTCTATCACGTCCATTTAGATTATAATTGTGATCAGTCTCCATTTCCTCAGCGTGCCTCTTCCCATCTCTCTATGGTTCCTGATATGGAATGGAGTCCCTTTCTTCCACTTCATTGATGCTGAGAATTCCTTGTCCAAGTCGCACAGCCCAGTTGGCCTCCCGATCAGCCTCGGCATTGTTAGCTCTAAGCACATGGAAATACTCCAACATATTAAAGGACTGACAGAGATTTTTAATCCTGATGACTATTCTATTCAAATTCATGTCTTTGGAGTATTGATTTTTCACTAATAGCTTGATGATGTTTTGCGAGTCCCCTACAATTCTAGCTCTTTCAATTCCAATCCTTTTGAGCTTCCTAAGCCCCTGAAGAAGCGCATATGCCTCTGCTTGATTACTGGAAGTGATCCCCAATCCCCAGGCATAATTAATCTCAATAGTGTCTTCAGCATTTCGAATTACCCTGCCCCCTCCAGTACGCCCAGGGTTACCTTTGGCTGCCCCATCAAAGAATAGGCTATATTGGCCTGCATTCCTCCTCCATTTGATAAGCTCTTCCCCATCTAGTCTGATTTGCCAAGGTTCGAATTTCCTCAGTCTACCTTCATCTGTAGGAATATTCAAGCCCAACTGGTTCCCCCAATCCATTTCCTCTTGGGTTAGAGTGCCCCTTGTTTTCAGATCAGTTTTAGACTGAAGAAATTCCCTTAGAGTGTTTTTTGTTTTTGCCCAAACTTGCTGTGGACTAAGAGCTTTGTCTTGGAAAATTTGTTATTCCTCTCCAACCAAATTTTCCAGCAAATGAATTTTGGGAGCGTCATCCATCCAATATTGAGCCAACCTTTTGAATTGAGTGACCCAGGGTACATTGATCTCCAGTTTTCAAATAAATCAGTGATCAAGCTAGGAAAAGCTGTTTTCCAAAAACCAAGAGCTTCAATCCAGATTTCCTTCAAAAATTTACAGCCTAAAAAGAGATGCTCAATGTTTTCATAATGAATTTGACAGAGTGGGCATCTAGATGGGCTGTGGAACCCCCTCTTCGACAGGTTCTCACCAGTAAGAATACTGTTATGAGCCAGTGTCCATATGAAAAGATCAATCTTGGGAATGCTTTTGATTTTCCAAATTCCAATCCAAACAGCTGGGTTAGTAGGAACAATAGGGGTTCTTTTCAGAACTTTGTAACCCTGTGCAACAGTGTATAAGCTAGAATTTACTCCCCAACCTCTTTTATCTTGCTTCCTTTATGATAAAGGGGCTTTCCCAGTTAGTCTCTCCATGAGCTGTTGCCAGGCATTTGCTAGATCTGGAGGAATTTCCAATGTTTTTCAGCCTTTCCACTGTTCAGCTTCCCACTCTGAAATGTCTAAAAGAGTAATCAGCCTGTTTTGAGTCATCCAGTGGCTTAGATGCCCCAACTCTGGGTCATCTGATAGGGTATCCCCATTCATAATTTTGTCCTTCCAGATATTAATTTTTTTTTCCGTTTCCTGGGATCCAGTAGATATTCTCATATATCAAAGGGATGGCATGCTTGCAGAGATTGAATATAGGAGAGCCAGATTGAGTAACCGGCGGCGAATCGAGGCTCCTCATTCTTGAATTCTGGAAATATTTTTTTTACATAGATTTTTGTGCCCATCCCGGTTTTTTGCCAATTTGTCTCCAGAGAATTTTTGCACCCAGCGCAATATTTTGAGCTTTTAAATCTTTTATCTGCAGTCCACCTTCTAAGAGAGGTTTTGTAATTTTTTCCCATCTTACTAGTGGTATTTTGTGTTCATTATTTCTCCCACCTTTCTAGAAAAAAAAGTCTTAAGAGCTTGTCCATCTCGCATAGAATCCCAACTGGGGCCAGTAGCAGAGAGCATTGGAAAATCGGGAGACTTAAGAGAACAGATTTAATCAGAACCAACTTACCTGCTAGAGCCAGGTGGTTCCCCAGGCTTGCAGCTTTTGCTTGAATTTGTCCACCATAGGAAGCCAGTCAAGTTTCTTGGGTGTCTTCTTGCAAATTGGAAGTCCAAGGTATTTGAACGAATTCCAGTTTGTGGTGCCTTGAAACCCAAAGATTCTTGTTATAGAACTTAACTCCAACCCAGTCAGGTTCCAACCATAAATTTGACATTTTCCATCATTCACACTGCTTCCCAAGGCATTGAAATATTGATCAAGATTGGTCTTGAAAGTTTTAGCATTCAGCACCGAGGCTCCTCCTAAAAGCATAGAGTCATCTGCAAACAGTGCATGGTTTAAGTCCCGAACTCCTCTTGCTATTTTGAGGCCCGTGAGGACCTGTTCATGCCTTCTTTTTTCTAAGAGAAAACTGAAAACAGAAGCTTGGTTAACAAAGAGTAGGGGGGAGAGAGGACATCCCTGATGAAGCCCTCAAGTGGCTTTGAAGAAGTCAGCAGCTCTTCCATTAACTAGTGGGGAAATCCAAGGTTCTGCTATGCAAGCTTTGATCCATTTTATTAGACGCTCATCAAACCCGAACTTCTTGAGGACTTCAAATAAAAATTTGTGCCTCACTCTATCAAAGGCATTTGCCAAATCCAATTTAACCGCCATTCCTTTTTCTTTTCTTTGAAGACTGGAGTGGATTGCTTCTTGCACAAGGATGAGGTTATCAATCATTTGCCGCCCTTTAATAAAACCTCCTTGGTTTTCTGGGATCAGCACCAGGAGAATGAACTTCAATCTATTATCTATGATTTTGGTGATGAGCTTGTAGCCAATGTTGCAGAGGGAGATAGGCCTAAACCTGCTGAAGGAGCTAGCTCCCTTTTCTTGGGGATTAGGGCCAGAAAGGAGGAGTTCGTACTTCCCCCCTGTTGTGGGGAAAATGCACCTATAGTTAAGGGGAGAAACTACCAACTTACGGTGATAAAGATAGACTTACAAGCATTCTGCAAGTACAACAAATAAATGAAGAGATTAGGGTTTAGAGATGTAGGCACCTCATTCAGAAGGTTGATCCTAGCTTTGCCTCCCTCGCTCTTCAATGCTATTCAATGTCGCAATGCCCAGACCTACAAAACAACTTGATACCTTTCTCAAATACATTTGACTACATATATAATACTGATATCCATAATGGAAAGAGGCATCAAACTATAATCAAACAGTAATCAAATATTAAGACACATTAATAGGTCATATTTGGAAAGAGAAGAACGTCTGATATTTATTAATGAATGAAAGCAAGTACATAAAGTTATATCTTCCTTCAAGCTTGGCACTTCACGAAACCTAGATTCAAAGTCTCCTGCTTCCGTTCTCCAAGGATTCCAGCCTCTAATCAACTGTGCTAGGGTTTACTAGAAACTAAGCACAAGAGAGGGGGATGAGGGTCTCCATTCCTCCAGCACAACAATATTGTAGACTTGGTCCCTTCACATGGCCCTTCTACCCTCCTTATATAGTCAGTGAAGGATAGGAAAAGAAGTTATAACCGAGTAGGAGGTTCCCCAACCAACTTAACTTCCCAAAATTTTGAGATTTTAACCAAAACAGGGGTGTACGCTACTCTATAATAGACAAAGTAGCGTACATATGGAGTTGAGCGCTACTTTAATCAAGCAAAGTCGCATACACATGCTACTATCTTGCCTGTGTACCAGCGCTCATGTTGAAAAATGGCCAAAAACAGGCTTTTCTGCTCATTTTCAGGAGATGGTTTGGTCTGGAAAAATGTTCCTAAGGGTCATATACATCAAATGGGTCAAGAATGAGGTAATTTCAACCAATTTTAGTGTCCCAAATGACTCCTCCATCCACAAATGTCCTACTATGTGACTGAAACTTGATCTCAAGAAGTGTCATCATGCGACCAAGGGAAGCAAGTGTCGTCATAGATGGAGAGGTGTCATTTCAAGCTATAACAGATGCCCCCTAATGTATGAGGTCAGAGGGAGTATGGGAAACGATGGTCGAAATACATTATAAATAACAAAGAGTTGAATCATGGAGGAACGGAGAAACCAAGAATCATAGGCTCAAATGAAGTACCTGAAAGCAAAGGCAATGTCAGAAAAAATTATCCTTGGGGTAACTGTCCATGTTCAAATGGTGGAACATGACCTCCAATAGGATACAATAATGATCCAAATACTGATGTATATATCATGGCCACTAGAATAACCAAGCGTGGATCCATGAGGAACATAAATGTAAACATAGCCACATAAATACAAGGTGGATCTATGTCAAAACTGGAGAACATAGCCATAGAGAACAAGCTGGATCTATGTCTCATCAAGAACCCAACAAGAGTGTGGCTCAGTCTTGTGCAACTTGGGCGATAACATAAATAAGGTGATGCTATCAAGGATCCCAAGGTCTTCATCCAAAAACAACCCAAGGTACAAACCTATCCATGCGAATAAATGAGTTGATGTCGAACATGGGAGGTATCATTCGATTACCAGTCATTGATGTATACCGTTAACAAACGCGAGGGTGTCCACCAATAATGAAAATGGAACCCAAGGTACCTAGTACATTCAAGCAAGTGCGAATAAGTGGTCTTGCCATCGAACACTTGAAGAATCCATCGGATAGAAGACATTGATGTATTCCCATCTATCCAATGGTGAGGGAAACTGCCATTAATGACTACAATCCCCAAGGTACTAACCAAAACTCTAAACTTCATTCCCAGAGCACAATGAGTTGAAGTCGATGGGAAGAAGTCCGTTGGAAGGGAGGCCTTAATGCATCCTCCATCATCCAACACGAGGGACACTCAACAGGTGTGAGCTGATTTGGAGTAGGACTGAACACATGATGAAACATACTGACACCAAGGAATGGCCGACACATGAGGTCAAGGCAACTGCAGAATGGCTGACACAGGTTGTATCCTTGAACAGTGAGCATGACATAAGAGTGACTGAGGCAGCTTTTAACACAAAGAGACCACAATACAAATCTGCAATGTAGGAGACATTAACAGATTCTCCAAATGATTGGAAGACTAACCAGACAGAGGAGTAGGAACTCTAAGATCAGGTTTACCCTAAGGCCAACGCTAGAACCCAACTTGTTTAATAGACTCAAAACAGGTGCTTTGTTCAAGGAGATAGTTGACTCGCTGCCATCATATTGAAAGATATTTTAACATTCTTCCCTTCCCTTTCCTTTTTCATTTTTTAACGAGCTTGACAAAGAACTAAAGCATGCTCGACGGTATTTTCATATTTAAGGAGTCTGAAAAACCTAGAAGAAAACTCCATACACCTATCCGTGGATTTTATATCGAGCCCGGATTGGTCTGTGCTCGACGGTGTTTTCTTGCTTATAGAGTTGAAAAACTTAAACAACCCTCTATACACCATCTCGTGGATTTCACATCGAGCTCGAGTAGGTGAATGCTCGCTTGGTGTTTTCACATTTCAAGAGTCTGAAAACCCTAAAGATGACTCCAAAGGTCCTTTTTCATAAAGTTAGTCTCCTTCCCTGAAAAAGTGTAAAATGATGAAAGAAGAACTCTTCTAGCGCATACAAGAGTATACCTAGAGTATACCTTTTCCGTAAAGTATCCACCAAGGCCCAGAAAAGGGGTAATTCTATACCTAAGTGGATGTCGGTTTAGTTATTTTAACGAGCCCGAAAAGACAACTATGCTCGGCAAACTTTTCCTATTTAAGGAGTCTGAAAAGGGCTTAAAAGAACTCCATAGGGATCTTTTCCGTAAAGCTTTAACGAATCCGGAAAAGTAAACTCATGACCTCCTTACTGTTTTTAACGAGCTCAAAGGAGATAGGAAAATTCTCACAACTTCCTTACTGTTTTTAATGAGCTCGAAGTGAAGATGAAAGAAATGCTCATAGCCTCCTTACTGTTTTTAACGAGCTCGAAGGAAAGATGGAAGAAATGCTCGTAACTTCCTTAATGTTTTTAACAAGCTCGAAGTAAAGGTAGAATAATGCTCGAAACCTACTTACTGTTTTTAATGAGCTCGAAGTAAAAGAAGAATGCTCACAACCTACTTACTGTTTTTAACGAGCTCGAAGTAAAAGAAGAATGCTCGAAATGGGAGGAGACGAGTGTCAGGGACATGCAAAACTAGCTCCAAGCGCATGGAACAAAGCTATGCCTAATGTAAGGAACATGAGCAAGATAAGGACACTCAGGGTGTGTCTCCTCTAGGTAAAAGGTGTCAAATTGCAAAGGCAAAATGATACAGGGCTTAGCAAAAATGAGATCAGAGATGGAGGCTTATATAACGAGCTAAAAGTGTGGAAGCTGGCATCAAGCTCAGCGTAAGCGGGATCATAACAGATGCATATGCAACTTGAACATAAAGATGGGATCCTTATCAGGGATGGCCAGAAATAGATGAGGAAGAAAGATATGAGGCTTCTTCTCAAAGTCATGGTAAATCTAAAAAGGCTCCCGAGTGTATGAGAAAAACTCAGCATGGGCACCAGAATGGCATAAGGGTGCTGACTAGGGTGACCCATTTTAGGTAGGATATGCTGTCAGACTGGTGCATGATGCATAAACAGATGGCTAACACACCAATATCCAATAGGTTCGACCCTATGGCGAATTCGGATGGAAAAAGGTTCAAATGCAACATAACAGAAGGGAATCCTAAACCTATATGCAAGGTTCCGAATATACCTGACATGGTCGCACAAGGTGTCGAAAATGACCAGTAAGCAAGTATACATCCAGCTAACAATCCTGTCTCCAAGAAACATTAGTACCAGGATCATATCTAAAACATATGTAAAGAAAGAATCGATACAAGTCACTATGGTAGAAATACTTTCAACTTCACTATCATCACCAACAGGCATAAACAAGGCAGAGTTTTCAAATGAAGACTCTATGGTACCCAAGCCCAAGGACTTACAATCAACAAGATCAACTTCAGGATGAAGGTCAAAGTTAAAGGACATGATGGAATCTACAGAAACAAATTCATCATCACGGGAGTTGAAAATTCTAGAAGCAGAATCAAACTCAGCAGGAACACCGATTTGCGGATCTATAGGAGAGTCCAAAGACTCAACAGTAGGAAGATCAGACTTTAAGGTCAAACCGGGGCTAGACATAACTGCGACTGGATCAACATCCAAATGAATGGCAGACTATACTATAGACTCTAGGAAAACTTCACCGGAAGGAATCATATCATCCCAGATAGAACACATATCTAAACATTCAGATGGAGGTGTCACTTGGTCAAAAGCTAGGACCAAGTCCCGAGAAGGTAAGCATGAACTCAGAGACTTCTTCTCAGTAGCATTTGAACTCAAGGAACAATATGCCACATAAGTCCCATGTGACATAGTAGTCCCTAATGACAAGGGATCAAACTGGTCTACAGTTGGGTAATAAGGAGGATCAACGAATGCAAGCTGGTCGATAGTGACGATGCTTTCGTTATGAGGGAAATGCATCACACGAAAGAGTGTAGACACCACAGCATGCATAACATAAACGTAATCACGCCCGAGGATCATATCAAAGTCCATAGGGTGCTTTAAAACCATAAAATCAACTAAGACTGTTTTTCCACCCAAAGTAACAGGTTCCTGACGGAGGAATCCGATCGATTCACTAGGTCTTTTATCGAAGGTCAACGGCCAATTAACAGCTGGAATAACATTAGGGAAACCCAAATCTCTCCAAGCATAAGTGGATAAGATACTAACAGAAGCACCTTCATCAATAATGCATCGATCAACCGTATGGTTCCCGATATCAACCTTTATCTGGAAAGGTGTCGAAGAAGGAAGACGAGGCTCAGCTAGACTATTCCAATCAAAGGAAACAATCCTAGGGCTTGGTAGGGTTCACATGGCACAGATGAAGTGCCCCCTTTTTTAGGAATATCCAAACTGGTAATGCAGAAGACTTTAGCAGTAGGTGCATCAATCTCTGAAGGACTGATGGGATCAGTCGAAGATTGCATCAATTCGATCACTTCACTCTCCAAAGGAAGAGTGGGGTCGACCAAAGATTGCATTGGTTCAACCACTTTATCAACCAAAGGTTGATCTGATTGCAGGGAATCTATAGACAACTCAGAAACAGAGGTTCCTTTAGACATGGACCACACTCTTCGTGCCTCTGGAATGGCAGGGCATCGGTGAGTAAGGTGATCTCCCTTACAAAGTTTACAAGGGAACTTTGGTTTCCATCCTATAGGTCGAGACTCCTCTACAATGTCAGTACTCTCAACATGACTAGCATTGGCTGACAGCTTTCCCCCAGCATGACTTGCAGTAGCTGGTTGCTCAGAAGCAGAAGACTTTTGAACTAAGGACCACACTTTTTGCACTTCTGGAAGTACAGGGCACAAGTAAGTAAGGTGATCTCCCTCACAAAACTTACAAGGGAACTTAAGCTTCTGTTTGTTTGGTTTGTCGACAATGTCAACTTCCTCATCATGACTTGCAGTGTCTGATCTGGTGTCTCCAGTATGACTCACAGGAACTGGTGACTTGTCATTAATATGACTAGCAGTGATCAATGACGTGTCCTCAACATGACTTGACAGTGGTTGAAGACAAAATTTCAGTATGATTTTCAGTGACTAAAAGTTTTCTCCCAGTATGACCTCCAGAGGCTGGGTAGGTGCCCCCTGCATGACTTGCAGAGGAAGGGTGCTTGCCCCCAGCATGACTTGCAGAGGCTGGGTTGCTGCCCCCTTGTTTTGGCATCTTCTTCCTATTCTTCCTCCGCCTATTCCTTTTAGACTACTGGTTACTAGTATTGCTACTTTCACCACATGAGGTAGAAGGAGGAGGAGAAGATGTTACTGGCAAGGGAGGCATAGGGTTCTGATTCTCTTGATTTGAGGTGCTCACAAAAGAAGCGTCAGAAACATGCAAGGCATTCGGAGTGGAAAACAACCAAACTGACAGCCCAATAGTGAATCCAGGAAGATTCAGAGTAGCCATTAAGGGAGCACCAATGTTTCCAATGAATGGAATAGCACAAGGATCCCCCGGAACGGGGGTACCCTGATTGGCACTCGCCGGAATGCTAGACATAGTTTCCTGCTCAAATGAACAAGAAGTTCACTAAGGCAAACTAAAACAAGTAGCACAAAGAGCACACCACTTAAAAAGGTCCTAGGTAAATCAAACCAGGAAAACAGATGCCTTCCAGAGAAGAGTCTGGGATGATGAGGGCCCAGAACAGATCAACGAAGGATGAAGAACAGTTACCCAGGGTCCACAATACAATGACTAAGGGTGAAAGTGCTGGAAGCACCCAATCGCCCTCCCAAAGACCTGCAAGGGATTTCCTCCCACGTCTATCCTAGGTACTGCAGATATACCCTCCGCTGTCACCTATGTATGAACCTATGGTCAGATACTAAGGATACCACAACACCGAAAACTCCTGGGGGAACAGTTGCTGGTCGAATCAGAAGGCGTGGGCAGGGTAACTGAGCCCGAAACTCAAAAGAGTCCCCAAACGCGATCCAATCCTGGTATATGCTCGAAACAGAAAGTAGGAGGAGTATTCCCAACAATCTGATCTCACAAGACCTACTGCATAGATCCCAGGCAAGCTTTGAATGAAGTGGGTTTATCTGTGATAGTCAAACTACGATTTTTGCGTAATGTGTGATCTTGGGTGGTTTAAGGTGTTTTAAACCCAAGATCCTAACCAAGACTAGTTGGTGTAGTGTAACCTAGAAAATAAAATGTTGCTAGTACATTTTATTAGAGTTCATTTTAAAGGTTACTTGCTTACTCAAAAAGGTAGTGGGTGTGTGAGAGTGGTTATAATAGAGATAGAGTACTGAAAATGAAATATTTATCACCAAACAAATCTTTTTCTTTTCAATGCAAGTCTTAAAATTCTGATCTAGAATGCATGTGCAAATGCAATTTTTAATCTTTCGAATGCAAAAAAGGTAAAAATAAAGTCTAAATGCACAAAATTAAACTCAAAACCTAAGAATGCAGCTACTCAAGCAACTAGGTATGCAAAAGAAAACTTGTTCTTTTTTATGCAAAGCACTCTAAAATCTTTTAAGCCACTTGCAAGGTACTCTATTCAGAAAATGAATAAAAATTCTTTATGCTTTCAAAGGTAAGAAACAAAACTGAAACTAACCTATTATCAAAACAAAAGCAAAGAAATTTCAGGTTCTCTTTATGAAATAGTAAAAGCTACCAAATATGACTTTCAAATTCTTATTGATGTAAGCATGCCAAACATTGGGAAAAGAGTACTAAAACTACTTTTAGACCCAAATGAAGCAAATGACCTACGAAGAAGTATGGTTTGGTAAAGTCAGATCTGCACATAAACAATGCAAACAAGGACTTGAACAACAGCCAAAACACTTGAGCTTTCACTACAAAAGAAAACTTAAAAGCATAAGGGAGGATAAAAAAACCAATCTAAAAGAGAAATTTCACTCAAATAGATACAAACAGGGTCAAGAAGACTCAAAAGGTTTCCAATCCAGTGGAAATGGGGCAAGCAATTTCAGTCAGACTCAAATTAGGGTACAAAAAACCAAACGGGTCCACAACCCCCCAACTTGGGTCAACAAGCCCCAAAACTTTCCAAACAAGCCCAAATTGATCAAACAAGGTTCAAATCATGAATGTAGGATTAGTACAAGGATGGGAGACCACTTACAAGGGTTTAACACAGACCTAGGGTCATCAGGGACCACAAAAATGCAGCCATAGCCCTCAGATTTGGGTCCACAACCCAAAAAACTCAAAAATTTAAACCCAGATTTTGAGTGCTACTGTGTATGAAGGAAACTAGCACCCATAGCAAGATGGGTGATACTGTGCAAAGGAAAAGTAGCGTATGAGCGCTACTGTGTTGTACAAACAGTAGCGTACAGGTGGAAAAAGTTGGAAAATGGGGTTAAAACCACCACACCTGGGTCCACAAGGGTCTGCAAGGGCTGGGAAGGGTCTGTAAAAGCCAAGGAGGGTCAAACAGAGCCTACTAACTGATCCTAATCAATAAAATGAACAAAGACCATCAAACAAGACTGAAGAAATGACCTTGGATACCCCTAAGCAGTTAGGATTTCCCCAGCAGAGTCGCCATTCTGTTGTGGGGAAAATGCACCTATAGTTAAGGGGAGAAACTACCAACTTACGGTGATAAAGATAGACTTACAAGCATTCTGCAAGTACAACAAATAAATGAAGAGATTAGGGTTTAGAGATGTAGGCACCTCATTCAGAAGGTTGATCCTAGCTTTGCCTCCCTCGCTCTTCAATGCTATTCAATGTCACAATGCCCAAACCTGCAAAACAACTTGATACCTTTCTCAAATACATTTGACTACATATATAATATTGATATCCATAATGGAAAGAGACATCAAACTATAATCAAACAGTAATCAAATCTTAAGACACATTAATAGGTCATATTTGGAAAGAGAAGAACGTTTGATCTTTATTAATGAATGAAAACAAGTACATAAAGTTATACCTTCTTTCAAGCTTGGCACTTCACGAAACCTAGATTCAAGTTCTCCTACTTCCGTTCTCCAAGGATTCCAGCCTCTAATCAACTGTGCTAGGGTTTACTAGAAACTAAGCATAAGAGAGGGGGATGAGGGTCTCCATTCCTCCAGCATAGCAATATTGTAGACTTGGTCCCTTCACATGGCCCTTCTACCCTCCTTATATAGTCAGTGAAGGATAGGAAAAGAAGTTATAACCGAGTAGGAGGTTCCTCAACCAACTTAACTTCCCAAAATTTTGAGATTTTAACCAAAATAGGGGTGTACGCTACTCTACAGTAGACAAAGTAGCGTACATATGGAGTTGAGCGCTACTTTAATCAAGCAAAGATGCGTACACACGCTACTATAATGCCTGTGTACCAGCGCTCATGTTGAAAAATGGACAAAAACAGGCTTTTCTGCTCATTTTCAGGAGATGGTTTGGTCTGGAAAAATGTTCCTAAGGGTCATATACATCAAATGGGTCAAGAATGAGGTAATTTCAACCATTTTTAGTGTCCCAAATGACTCCTCCATCCACAAATGTCCTGCTGTGTGACTGAAACTTGATCTCAAGAAGTGTCGTCATGCGACCAAGGGAAGCAAGTGTCATCACAGACGGAGAGGTGTCATTTCAAGATATAACACCCCCAGCTTAAGAGAGTCTTGCAATTTAATCACCATCCTGAGAAGATCATTTTTGATAATGTGCCAACAGCATTTGACGAAGCGAGCGGTAAATCCATCTGGTCCTGGAGCCTTGTCCAGGTTCATTGCTTGTAGAGCCTCCTTTAATTCCTTTTTGCTGACAAGGGCCGTAAGCATTTGATTCATCTGCTAGGTGACCTTGTTGGGGACCAATTCTAACAGAGAAGAGGACGGCCTATCAATTTCCTCCTCAGCTTCTGGATTGGGCCTGTTTGTGGAAGAAATCCATGTTTCTGTCACTAGCTTGAAGCCAGAGACTTCTAGATTTCTATCTTCAATACTCTTCTTCTTGCAGATAGGATTTTTGCACCCTTGCTTGGAGGTTCTCTTCAGTTTTTAGGGAATCAGTAGATATGTTCGAGCTTTCCATTTGCAACTGGTGAGCGTTCAGTAAGTTTAGGGTTGTTTTCCTTTCATCTGCCGGAGATGAAAGCCCCTTTCCCCAAATCTTGAGCTCCCTTTTCACTCTTCTAAGCTTCTCTTCCCAAACAAAGAAGGGAGATCCTTTGGCTGGCAACTTCCACACACCTTCCACTTTGCTATAGAAATCCTTGTGTTGAATCCAGATAGGGCTAAATCTAAATGGGATAGGCCCTAGATTTCTTTGCATTTTAAGTTCCAGCATAATAGGTCTATGATTAGAGGCCCCTGATGGGAGGATGGATGAGCTTGCATCCAGCCCAAGCAACAAAAAGGAGCTATGAATGAGGAATCGGTCCAGCCTTGCTGCAATGTGGCCTGGTCCGATTCTTTTATTAGACCAGGTGAAGTTTCCTTTAGAGGGCTTGATGTCTAAGAGATCCTAGTCTTGGATTAACTCCTCCACCCATTCTCTTGCTGGATCCCTTACAATAGTGCCTCCTCTTTTTTCAGAGGCAACCAGAGTTAGATTCAGATCTCCCGCTAGGATGACATTTTCCAATGGCATTTCTTCAGAGACCTCCCGGACCGATTCCCAATAGAGTTTTTTTTCCCCATAGATTACTGGGGCATAGATGTTGAAAATATTTACAGTTTCCTTTGACTCATGATGTTGAAATTGAACTAAGATCCAATGCATGTTTTTCTTTTCAGATATTTTACTGACCGAGGTTTCGTTCCATAGGATGCCTAGTCCTCCATATGCTCCCCTTGAGGAGACTACTGAGCTCCCCCCTTTTTTCCATATTTGCTTGCTTCTTTGGAGAAAGTCCACTTCCTCCATTTTAGTTTCCTGGATGAGAAGGATGTCCGGGTTTTCATATCTGATTAAGCCTTTCATTGAATCTTCTTTTAATTTGCTACCCATCCCTCTGCAGTTCCAGGATAAAACCTTCATTACTTACTTTTTGAGGTGGCTCCTTTAGAGCCCATTCCGAGAGGTTTCCCAGCCTTAGGAGTTTTGGCCAACAACTTTTCCAGTGTTGGTTGATTTCCTTGCAGTTTTCCCTTATAGGTTTCCATTTCCCTCTTCTCCTTGTCTGTTTTCCTTCCTCTTGTGGATCTTCTGGTGATGAGTTGGGATTCTTCTATTTTCCCTTCCTCCTATGATTCTTCTAAGTCTTGATCTTCCTCCCCCCCCTCCTTGAGGACGTTTCTTTCGAGTCCTTCTCAGCAGAGCCTCTAATCTTCTGGCTTGATAACAGCACATTAGAGAAGGGGGCGGCCTGCTCGAGTTCTGGCTGTTGGACTAGATTCGAGGTGGTTTGCTGAAACTGACTCAGGTCTTCTTCTTGCTCTTCCTCTGATCTTAGTTCCGGAATAGAAAATTTGTTGTTGGTGTCCCTTTGAGTTCCTTTCACATTTCTAGAATTTCCAGGGTTTGTTTGTTTTTGTTTTCCTTTTCCCGTCCCCTAATTGTTGAGTCCTGCTTTCTGACTAAATCTCGGCTTCTTGGATTGCTGCCATCCTTCCTCTTTTTCTTTCTCCGAGATTGCTTTTTTTGGACAACTTTTGGCAAAGTGCCCATATTTATGGCACTCTCGGCACTTAAATGGGAGTTGCTCATAGTCTAACTTTTGAAGATGTGTCCAGCTTCCTACTTTTATTTTGATGGCCTCTGGTAGTCCCACTTCAAGGTCAACCTCTACACAAATTTGAGCACACTCATACTAGTCTTTGTTGTTTTCCCTATCAATAAACTTTCCTAGCTTGTTCCCAATGAATTTCAGGGATTCCCAATTCCAACAATGAACTGGTAGATTCGGGAGTCGAACCCAAACTGGCACAACGTTTGGGACATCCTCCTTGGGATCGAAATTCGGCGTCCAACGGTTCAGGTAGAGCCCTTGAGGCCCCATAAAATATGGCCCATTTCGAAAGATCAGGTCTCTGTCCTCCCTGGAGATAAATTTGAAAAGAAAAAACCTGCAGCCCAGGAAGTAAGATGTGACGCTATTAGCTATTAGAGTTCTCTAGTTCTTGTGCACCCAGGTTTCAGTAGATCTGGGGGAGGGCCACAAACCCGTGAACTCACCAACTAAGGCCCTATCGGCCAGAGAAAGTGTGACCTTGATCAGATCTTTAGGAGGGAGAGATACCTCAGGTATTTCATCCAGTCATTTTACAAACTTAGAGGAGTCTGGCGGCTTCTTTTTGGGTTGAGAAGAAACTAATCGACTGAAGGCTTCAGCGTCGGGTGGTAATGGCGTTGGCATTTCCCCCTCGACCTCCATCACCCATGCAGGGCGCAAGGGTGAGCCCTAGTAGTGTCAGTAGCAACAGGGTCATGGCTCACAGAGCTAAAACCCTAGCATTTGATCAGAGATTTTCTCATTGGTCCACACATTGTTGAGAACCAAAATCCATTTCAAAAGCGATTTCTGAAATATAAACGGACACAAAGTTGAGAACCAAAATCCATTTCAGAAGCGATTTATGAAATATAAAATAACATGAGCACATTAAACATAATATTTTTTTTAAACAAAGAATAATTTTTCCACTAGTATATATTATCAAATAAGTCAATAATAAGGGTCAACTGACCCTACATTTATGAGAGAAATGTAAAAATATTTAATCTACGAAGTCTAGGACAACAATTCCCAAATTTTGACTTCCGCTGTAAATAGTAGGGATCTGGACATGAACTAAGTTATAACATATAAAAAATGTTTGTCCCGACTTCCGTTTTCCAACAAGAAGGATTAACCGCCCCTTTATTTAATAGATATTGTGAAAACCTATATCCATAAATTCTCTATATCCAGAATGACGAAAACAAGAAGGATCAAGCAACCCTTCTTGCAGTTTAGAACTATTATGAAAATAATATTGGGCAGAAGAAGGGTCGCCCGACCCTTCATTTATGAGGGAATTGTAAAAATATTCAACCTACAAAGGCTAGGTCGTCAATTCATGTATATCCAAAATGGTGAACACTGAAAGAATACTGAGCACAAGAAGGGTCGACCCACCCTTCATTTACAATATAAATTTAAAAATATTTAATCTACGAAGTCTAGGCCGACAATTCCTGACTTCCGACTTTTGTTGTAAATAGTAGGGATCTAGACATCAATTAAGTTATAAAATATAAAAAATGTTTGTCCCGACTTCCATTTTCCGACAAGAAATATCGGTTGCCCCTTCATTTAGTAGATAATTGTGAACACCTATATCCAAGAATTCCCTATATCCATAATGGCGAACACAAGAAGGATCGACCAACCCTTCTTGCAGTCTAGAACTATTATGAAAAGAATACTGGGCAGAAGAAGGGTTGAACACCCCTTCATTTATGAGGGAATTTTAAAAATATTCAATCTACGAAGGCTAGGTTGTCAATTCATGTATATCCAAAATGCTGAACACTGGAAGAATATTGAGCACAAGAAGGATCGACCGACCATTCTTCCAGTCTAGAACTATTATGAAAATAATATTGGACAGAAGAAGGTCGACTGCCCCTTCATTTATGAGGGAATTGTAAAAATATTCAACCTACGAAGGCTAGGAAGTCAATTCATGTATATCCAAAATGGTGAAAACTGGAAGAATACTAAGCATAAGAAGGGTCGACCGACCCTTCATTTACGACATACATGTAAAAATATTTAATCTACGAAGTCTAGGCCGATAATTCTTGACTTTCGACTTCCGCTATAAATAGTGGGGATCTGGACATCAACTAATTTATAACATATAAAAAATGTTTGTCCCGACTTTTGTTTTTCGACAAGAAATATCGGTCGCCCCTTCGTTTAGTAGATAATTGTGAACACCTATATCCAACAATTCCCTATATCCAGAATGGCTAACACAAGAAGGATCAAGCGACCCTTCTTGCAATCTAGAACTATTATGAAAATAATACTAGGCAAAAGAAGGGTTGGCTACCACTTCATTTATGATGGAATTGTAAAAATATTCAACCTACGAAGGCTAGTCCGTCAATTCATGTATATCTAGAATGGTGAACACTGGAAGAATACTGAGCACAAGAAGGATCAACTGACCCTTCTTGCAGTCTAGAACTATTATGAAAAGAATACTGTGCAGAAGAAGGGTCGGTCGCCCCTTCATTTATGAGGGAATTGTAAAAATATTCAATCTACGAAGGCTAGGCCGACAATTCCTGACTTTCGAATTCCACTATGTTGGGTCCTAGAATAGTCCCTTTTTTACCACACTTATTACCTTTGTCTCCTTGTCTTTCCTCATTTACATAAAACAGATAGATTCCTTTTCCTCAAGTTGAGCATGAATCCTGGCAGGTATGATTTATTATTGCCTTACTTTATTAATGCCTAAGATTGTTATGGTTATGAATTCTATCCTTTGATTTATGCTAACTTGTGTCGATTTTGTTGAGATAAGCTCAGAGCATTGAGAGACACAGGTGTGGCAACCCACTAAGCCTGTGGAAGGAAGGTACAATTGGTTTCAGTTGTTACTCCTTAGTTCTGATTCCATACATTGAATAGAAACAACGTGATCATCCCTCCACATGGTAGTTGTAACAGGACTTCGTTGCAACAGGGCATCGTTGTAATAGACAGAGCACTTCCTGGTCAGTGAGTTCGTTGATCCATTGACAGCCAGAGTAACAACGCTCTCCACATCCAACGGTTTCATTCAATTACATTCATGGCTATAACTATTTATGTTGTGACTCGGTAGCCTGAAGATCAGAGATCTTCATGGCTGCACGAATTTAGTGGATCAGGATTGTATTATGCATGTATAAATATGGGAAGGTATTCAAAGCCTGGGGTGGCTAATTAGTAATTGTACAAGCTGTAACAAAGTGTTGTAACTGTGAATTACCATTTTTAATACAAGGAGTAGAGTTCTTCATATCTTTGTGTTTTAATTTGTGTTAGTTCACGGCATCTCTGTTAGAAATCTAGGGCCCGCCTTCTCACAAATATCGCCGAGTTAAGTAGGTACTTTAGTTTATTTCTGTTATGTGGTGTGGATTTACAGTAGATACGTTTTACAAAGAAGCTGCAACAGTGGTAATTGATAATTGCATTTTCCTTTGGTAGTTAATGATTGCATTCTGAATTGTTGTAATTGAGTGGTGTGACAGTCGACTGTGTAGGTTAGTTCCCTTTTATGCAAGTGTGCTATTTAGCTGTTACAGTCAATCTCAACTCTAGTTTATTTATGTTATTCATCTTTCTTGGAGTTTATTGAATTAGTTATATTATGATTGCAATTGGTTTTTATTTCTTATTGTCATTTATAATTTGCAGATTAGATAATTTAGACAGGTCATGGTTAATTCATTGTAGTCTTATATCTTTAGGATTTAACTTCTTGCAAAATTAAGTCTAGCTTAATTCTTATTAGATCAGTGATTGCTAGAGTGATGATTGTAGGAAGGTAAATGTATTTTTAATTCTTAGATGGATAAATTAGATTAGATTTAGCCATGAGATGAGTTTGACTGAGCAGATACGTAGGATAATTGATCTTCATTCATTCAATCAGCTATTTGAGTGTTTATGCATAGATTTTTCTAATTACCTTTGAAATAAAAAGACTTCCCTAGGTTGACAATTTATATGGAGCATTATATGTGTTAGTTGTAATTGATTAGCATATAGGGTGACCAACATTTTGGCGTCGTTTCCGGGGATGGTAATTGATAGGCATAGATAGTAGTTGATTTATTGATTTCATTTAAGCTATGAGCATTTGAAGCATGCATGAATACAAGAAGAAACACTCGGGAACCCCCCCAAAATACTAACCCTGCAGTAGGAAGAGGTCATGGCCGTAACCAAGATTTGGGAAGACAGACATACATTGATGAAATAATTGCCAGAGCTGATTCCTCTACCAAACTACCTCTAGCACCTTCGGGAAGAGGAAACTCCGTTCTCCCTAATCTTGAAGGATCTACATCAACCATGGAGAATGCAACGGGGCCTTCAACACCCATTCCAGAGAAGAAACCTCCTGAAGATAAAGGAAGTGTTGCAGGTGCAGTGGATCGAGAGGATATTTATAAGATCAACAGGCACGGAGTTACTAAGGAGGAGTGGTTATACTATCGTCGAGAACTAGAGGAAGAAAGAAGGCAAGAGGAAGAAAGGAGAAGAGAAGAAGAAGAAAGAGAAGAGGAGGAAAGAAGGAAGAACAAACAAGAGGACCGTAGAGACATGGATAATGAAGAATATGGAGACCGAAATGAATGCCATAATAACCATGAAGAGGAGGTGGAAGATAATCAGCATGGTGACACTGTTGTCACACTTGAATTCCCTATCCTCCAAACACCAAGGGTGGCCCCCATGAAGAATATTTCACCCTCGGTTCTCCCCAACTTCCATGGTAAGTCCTTTGAAGATCCAGATGAATTCCTCTTCGAAGTTGATATCCTTTGTCGCAGCTATGACTATACCTCTAGTGCACAGAAATTGAAGCTATTTCCTGCCACTCTCAAGGGAAATTCCCTACGTTGGTTCATGAGTTTGGGTCGTGAGACCATCACTACTTGGGATCAAATGAAACAAACCTTCCTTTCCAAATATCAAGAGTATTGTAGAACCAGCGATAGGAAGGAAGAGTTGTTTAAAATGGTACAGAAGGAAGAGGAGAGATTGGAATATTTTTTTGAGAGATTGTTATATAATTTACAGAGGTCTGGTCATGCCGATATTGGGAAAGATGTACTCAAGATTATCTTAATGCATGGGATCAGAGAAGATTTCCTAGACATGTTGAATTTGTTGGGAAAGGAAGATATCTCAAAAGAACCCTTTGAGAAGATTGTCGACTTATGTCGAGGATATTTGAGGGCATCCTCCAGAACCAACAATCGGGACAGAGAACGAGATTGAGATGTCCTCAGTAGGACACAGAAATCAGCTAGTGGAGGAGCCACAAGGGAAGAAATAGGAAACCTTCTTGAGAATTTTAAAACAGATATGATGAGCTCCATATCCTCAAAATTGGATGTCTTGAGAGCAAAACAAAGGCAAGCAGTAGAAGACCTGACACCTGGTGTATTCTGTGCTAAATGTAGGAAGAAGAACCCACTGAAGGAATGTACGCTTGATAAGGTGGAGGTATGTCGGATATGTGAATTGGATCATGAAACCAAGGAATGTCCTTCACTACCCAAAATCAAAGCAGTCTTGTAGGCATCTACTTCAGATGTGGAACAAACTTATTTCATCACTCAGAAGAAGCCTTGGCAGCCTTGGAATCAAGGTATGAACCCATATCCATCACCTTTTTGGAATAATTTGAATAATATGAATACACAATTCCCTTCACATTATTCTAACAACAAATGGCATCCATATCAAACTTCAATGCAAAATCGTAACCCCTGGACACCATGGGAAAAGCAATAAAACCAGCAAGCTCCTTGGTCTCCCGGTTGGAGAAATTTCTACCCAGGAAATCATTTTCCTCATCACCAAACTCCTTATCAACAGTATCCTCCTCAACAGTATCCTCACCAACAGTATCAGCAGCCGCAGCTGCAAATTCAAAACAATGTTGCAACAATGAACATACCACTACGACCACAGCTTCCTGCTCAGCCTAACCCCAACCCGAATAATAAAGCATTTCATTAATTCGATACTGCCAACATGCCTGCTTATTCCATTTCCCCAATTCCTTGCAATGACATACACTTACGATCAGGGAGGGTAGTGGAACCCATCATCATTGAGGATGTTCCATCCTCTGTGACTGAAGCAAGAATGGATCAATAATTTGATAATTTAGTTAATACAGTAATCCCCATCATTGAGGATGTTGAAACTCCTACTGAAACACCAGCATAAACACGGGAAGAAACATACATTGAAACACAGCCTACATAATCGACAAGAGAACCACCATATCCTGAACGATTGGCCTTACAAAAGATAGTGGAACAACCTCAGTTCAATCTCTTAGGGAAATTGAAGATTTTATATGTCAAAATTCCACTGTTACAAACCCTTCATGATGTGCCCATCTATGCCAAGACCGTTAGAGATCTGCGTGTAAAAAAACCAAGAAGAAAGCCTAGGGATCCTCCCACTGTCCATGTAATGGGAAAAATATCTGAATTAATAATGGGAAAGACTCCTTTGGTTAAGTATGATGACCCTATAAATCCTACTGTTACAGTGCACATCAGACACACTCAGATACCTAACATTTTGGTAGATTTAGGCGTAGCTATCAATGTTATGACCATCGAAACTATGAAGAAACTCAGACTCACTAATCTTGGGCCAACCCCTACCATATTAGAACTTGCTGACAGATCAACAATCAAACCCGGGGGAATCCTGGACGACCTCGTAGTCTCTATCGATTTGTGGGAATACCCTTGGGACTTCTTGGTTTTGCAACCTAAGTCATAGCTGGGGGGACACCCACTAATCCTAGGAAGACCTTGGTTAGCCACAGCAGATGCTTGCATCAGCTGCCGGTCGAGATCTGTGACTATTTTAAACGAGACTGACATTAAAAGCTTGACTTTATATCCTCCATCCCAACCAAGCTTAGAAGATGAAACTCCACTTTGGATGGATCTGAAGGAAGAAGAATGCCTTCAGCCGTTATTAACGATAGGGAGAGCCTTAACCTTTAAGGATGAAACTGAGGATGACACCATTAATAGTTTCATCATTGAGCCCACATCTGTTACTAAACATGCCTACCAAATTCTGAACAGTACCTTAGGTGAAAAAGAACAAGAAAATCTAACGGAAGAGATGCTATTCAGTGATGCCAACATAATTCCAGTACTTAAAAACTCGAAAAGCATTCCAGTGGAAATCGAGCCGAGAAAAACATTGAACATTAATCCGAATCTGGCGCCTGATGAGCTGGAATGCCTAATCACTTTTCTGAAAAAACACAAGGGATCCTTCGCGTGGGAATACACGGATATGAGGGGTATCCCCTCTAATCTGTGTACCCACCACATTTACATCAAAAGCAACTCCAGACCAGTGTGCCAACCACAATGAAGGATGAACCCGAATTTAAGGTATATTGTGAAAGAGGAAATTCAAAAGATTTTAGAGGCTGGATTTATATATCCAATTTCAGACAGCGAGTGGGTTTCCCCACTTGTGATCATACCAAAGAAGAATTGAAAATGGAGAGTCTGTGTATATTACAAAGAACTAAATAAAGCAACACAAAAGGACCATTTTCCCTTACCTTTTATCGATCAGGTCTTAGACACCTTGTCTGGCAAAAGGATATTTTCTTTCTGGATGGATTTAGTGGTTATAATCAAATCCAGATTTCCCCTGAAGACCAAGATAATGTTGAGATATTGTAACTTCAAAGAATATTATATTTGTACTTTATTATTCCGGAGATGATTCATTCCTCCGTGAAGATCTTATTGTATATCCGGAGATGTTTATTCCTCCGTCGGAATGTGGTAACTCGGGTTATTAGACTTCCCTAGTGGGGGTCGGCCCTAAATGTGTTATGTGGGTCAAAGGGTTATTAGACCACCCTAGAGGGGTCGGCCCAGTCAGTTATAATGGGGTATTTAACCTAATGGTTAAATACGAGCCTACATGTACTTGTGTAAAATACATATCAGAGAAGTGTATAAATAGAGGAGGTGTGTTCCTCATTATACACACACTCACTCACTTGAGAAAGGCGCATTTTGTGGAGGAGAGGTCTGTTATGGAGGAGAAGGAGCTTATGCTCAGGGTTTGCATCTTTGTATATTGCTGGTCATCTATATTGAGGAAGCTTTGCTGGGTTTTCTACCCCATGAGGGTTTCCCAGGATAAATCTCTGTCTCTTGTGTTTATGCTATGCTTGTTGTTTCTTCAGTGATCCTGTATATGCTATTATTGTGAAATGGAATGTAATGCTGCTATTTTCTATCTTAGCATATTGAATTTTAACATGGTATCAGAGCTAACCTGAAGGAAGACAAGGTATGGCACTAACGACACTTGCTTTACTTACGACAATTTGAAGGCTAGGGTTTTATATAGCAAAAACCAGTCATCGTAGCACTTTCGCTATAAATCCGTTTTGGCGACGTTTTCGGATCTGAAATTGTTACAAGACGAAGATTAAATCTCCAGGTACCTTGTGTCCAAAGGACAACCTCTAATTCGTTGTACTTTGTGATTTATGGTCTGTACAATATAGGGTTTCTGCCTCTTCCAGATCTGAGTCAAAATCAGGTGACCTTGGGAAAAAGGTCATATCTTGGGCTAGGAAGCTCCAAATGAAATTTAGTAAAATGTGACAGGTAGTACACAGTCTGTACTATCTTAGAAAACTTTTTCAGAGGCCAAAGTTGAACCAATGACACGTGGAACTCCGTACAAGTGCGCTCTCCTGTATTATCCCATAAACAGGTCACGTTGCGACATTTGGAATAACTCTCTCTCAGAGAGTCCAATTGAGGTCAGACCTATCAGAATGGAAATTTAACAGGCCGAGATATCTCAGGAAACTTTTTCAGAGTCCGAAGTTAAAATAGTGACACGTGGCACGCCATACAAGTTCGCTCTCCTGTTTTATCCCAAAACAGGTCACATTGCGACATTTGGCATAACTCTCTCTCAGAGAATCCAATTGAGGTCAGACCTGTCAGGATGGAAAGATAACAGGTCAGGCTATCTCAAGAAACTTTTTCAGACCCTGTGGATCAAAAATTTTGGAGTTACACCAGAAACATTCAGGTACATATTTCTGTCAAAACAGAATTATTTTTTGGTACCTTCATTCATGGCTTCCGGAATTTAGGGCTTTGGAGAAAGTTGGAATTTTTGTAATTGGAGACCACGGCTGGATGCTACTCATCAAAATAGAAATTTAGAGACCAAGATCAGAATTTTTGGTTGGGCAGAAGGCCGGGTTTGATTAGACCCTAGTTCGGGACTTTGATCAGAAAAGTGGAAAATTAGGGCTTCTGTAAAAATGGGAATTTTTGAAATCTGTGACCATGGCTGGAAGCTCCTCAGAAAAATAGAAGCTTAGAGCTTTGGATCAAACATTTTGATTGGGCAGAAGAGTGGGATTCATCAAACCCCAGTTCAAGGTCACGTCCAGGAAATTCGGAAGTTTCAAAGGCAAAATTGAGGAGTGAAACTTTGCATTTTTCAAATTCTAAATATATCAGTTTGATCAGCTCATCAAGGCGCATATTTCTATCCTTTCGGAAGTTTGAAATTCAAAGTTTGAATTTTTGGGGTTTCTCTGACAAACCCATATCCAGCTCCAGGTCCAGTTCTTGCAAATCAAGTGGATAGGGTTAATCCTAGAATGGATTGGTCACCTGCATAAGTGAAGGAGTTCCTATTTCAGAGGGAGATGAGGCTAAGGCTTTACATAAGGAGATTACAAGCGATCTCGACAGGTATGACTCATCGAGGTATGTTTTGATATTTGTTCATGATTAAGTTTATGGTATGTTTGTCTTCATGTTATTACGGTTAGTACAATCTTGATTTTAGATTTTTTGTATCACCTTAACAAAATTATGAATGCATGATAGAAGATATTCATTGGTTAGGGTGTTGACACTTATGATTGTACTAATGCATTATGATGTTGTGTGAGGTTGATGTTGTCCGCTAACAAGATACAGGTACATCACAAAAGACAAATCAGGTTCCATGACCATGAAAACATGAAGACAAAGACTCATCCACAATCTTTGTTCTACTTATGAGGTATGTATGACTTTGTTATATTATGCTTAACCTATGAGACATGCAGGTTCTAGCTCAGGATCTCTAAATCATTGAAGAGATTGTTTAGGTATACTAATCCAGGTATGTTTCCCATGAATCTTACCTTGTGTTAGGATCCCCTATATAAGTATACTTGGAATGATTGGTTATGCTTATTCATAAAGTTAGTAATCAAGGGATTATGCATATTATATCTTTTATCTTGATTGATGATATGCATGAGTAAAAGAAGACTTCCCTGAAATCTTGAATACTAATGTTTATTAACTATAATCATGACTATACATTTTCAAGATTATTTAGTACTATAATGTTTTGATAGCATTTAGAATATACTAATGAGTATATGTTTGTGTATGAGATCATGAGGATGACTCTTGAGCATGCACAGTGGTACAGAATGAATAGAAGTTCAAAAGACATACAGAAGATCAAGCGGGAGGCAACCACACAAACATAAAAGATAAGTATTTGAGTTGTTATTTGAAATAGTAATAATATTGCCTATAATAGGTTGTATGCATATTTCTATTCCCATAATATATAATGCTGAGTGTAAACATTCATAGAGCATTGAACAGTATACTACTAATGTGCATATGATTGACAAGTTGGACAAACATTCCATTGTTGCTTGTCTAGAATGAAACCTCTTTGTTGACATGCCGAGAGCTGTGCACACTCTCGATAGTATGTTCTGGTAGAGATGGAAGGCATCTAGATAGCCACTGTATGCATACAAGATATGGGAAAGTGTTGTGCCAAAGTATTGGTCAAGATAGTTGCATAACTATGTAAATGATATCTGTATGCATAATAGGTTATCATGTCAATATGATTTGATGATTGTGAAGTATTACTAATCATGTACCTAATTTTGATTTGTAGGAAAAAATCATGATGAGATGTTTTGCTCCAAGGGACTAGATAAGACCATTCTCTTAATGATGTAATTAAAGAAGAAGTGTGAATCAGGTTCTATATGGGTACCCAGGATCGGTAGTCAATTGATGAGCTTAATGATCATCATGGGTGATGTGGATCTCAACCTTTGCTACAAGGTTGAATATGGCTTCTATACACATATGACATGGATGCAAGAAGGAACTCACCACAGAGTTCAATTGATTTTGAGGCTCATATTAGTAGACCCATCTGACGAGAGATGGCACAGATAGATATGCAGAAGATCACTCAATGCAGAGTGTGAATAATGGTAAATTGATAGCTTCATGACAAAGCTTGGGCCTTACCAAAAGTAAAGCTATTCCTAAACCTTGAGGTTGTGGATGATGAACCTATCATACCATTATTGCATGACGATGATCTCTTTCTAATAAGGAATGAGAAACAGGTCATGAAAATGGCTGCAGAAATGAAAATGAAAGATCTCGGATTAATGCACTACTTCTTAGAAGTATGGCAAGATCCAAAAGGAATATTTTAATTCAAGGTAAGTATGCTGTGAAGTTTCTAAAAAGATTTGATATGTTGGAGTATAAAGCCATGACCACTCCCATGGACTCCAACTTGAAGTTATTAGTTAATGACTCATCGTATTTAGTGGACCCAACTCTATATAGACAATTCATTGGGTCATACTAGGCCAGATATATGCTTTTGTGTAAATACCCTAAGTCAGTATCTAGTTGAACCTAGAAAGGTTCACTTAATAGCTACAAAGCATGTAGTGAGGTACCTAAAAGGTACTTTAGTTTTTTGGTCTATATTATCTTAGAGGTCATGAACTCCGTTTACTTGGTTACTCAGATTCTGATTGGGCAGGAAGTGTCTCAGACAGAAAGAGTACATCAGGTGGATGTTATAGTCTTGAATCTACCATGATCTCATGGTTCAGCAAGAAACAATCTAGTGTGGCTGTCAGTACTGCTGAAGCAGAATATATGGCTGTCTACTTGCCAGCTGTGAAGCAGTATGGCTTCAGAAGATTTTATGTGGAGTGTTTTGACTTAGAAATGGATCCCACTGTGATTATGTGTGACAATCACAGCTGCATTAAGATGATTGAAAATCCTGTGTTCCACGATAAGTCAAAACACATAGAGATCCGGTACTTCTATATACAAGATATGGTGCAAAGAGGAGCTATCAAGCTTGTATACATATAAGCACTGAGGATCAGATTGCTGATATCCTGACCAAGCCTCTGTCTCGAGTAAAGTTTGAACACTTCCGAGACAAGCTTGGTGTAGTTCAGAAGAACCCTCCTCGAAAGGGGGAGTAGCACAGTATGAGACAGACAAGCCTATCTCATCAATGATGAGGTTACCTATTTTTCTGCACTTACTCACCTAGAATTATTTAGATTTAGGACTCTTATATTCTTTATTTTGATGGTTAGATGTATACATGCTCTTGATGATAGATGTATACATGCTAGATACTTTTGATGATAGATGCTTTTGATGATTAGATGTATACATGTTTTGATGATGATGATACATGTTGTGGTTATACATGTTTTGATGTTGATGATACATGTTATACATGTTTTGATGATGATGATACATGTTGCGGTTATACATGTTTTGATGTTGATGATACATGTTATACATGTTTTGATGATGATGATACATGTTGTGGTTATACATGTTTTGATGTTGATGATACATGTTATACATGTTTTGATGATGATGATACATGTTGCGGTTATACATGTTTTGATGTTGATGATACATGTTATACATGTTTTGATGATGATGATACATGTTGTGGTTATACATGTTTTGATGTTGATGATACATGTTATACATGTTTTGATGATGATGATACATGTTGTGGTTATACATGTTTTGATGTTGATGATACATGTTATGGTTATACATGTTTTGATGATGATGATACATGTTGTGGTTATACATGTTTTTAATATTGATGATACATGTTGTGATGATACATGTTATGATGATGAGGATACATGTTCTTGATGAACATGTGAGGGGATTGGATCATCCCTGGACTTTCAGTCCTAAAGAGAACCGTAGACGTGAGGTCTCCGAGAATGAAGTCCTTAGTGGAAAGTTGAGGGGATTGGATCATCCCTAGACTTTCAGTCCTAAAGAGAACCGTAGACGTGAGGTCTCCGAGAATGAAGTCCTTAGTGGACAGTTGAGGGGATTGGATCATCCCTGTACTTTCAGTCCTAAAGAGAGCCGTAGACGTGAGGTCTCCGAGAATGAAGTCCTTAGTGGACAGTTGAGGGGATTAGATCATCCCTGGACTTTCAGTCCTAAAGAGAGCCGTAGACGTGAGGTCTCCGAGAATGAAGTCCTTAGTGGACAGTTGAGGGGATTGGGTCATCCCTGGACTTTCAGTCCTAAAGAGAGTCGTAGACGTGAGGTCTCCGAGAATGAAGTCCTTAGTGGACAGTTGAGGGGATTGGGATCATCCCTGGACTTTCAGTCCTAAAGAGAGCCATAGACGTGAGGTCTCCGAGAATGAAGTCCTTAGTGGACAGTTGAGGGGATTGGGATCATCCCTGGACTTTCAGTCCTAAAGAGAGCCGTAGACGTGAGGTCTTCGAGAATGAAGGGATTGGGATCATTCCTGGACTTCAATCCGAAAGAAGAGCCGTAGATGTATGTCTTCGATAATAAAGGGATTGGGATCATTCTTGGACTTCAGTCCGAAAGAAGAGCCGTAGACGTATGTCTTCGATAATAAAGGGATTGGGATCATTCCTGGACTTCAGTCCGAAAGAAGAGCCGTAGACGTATGTCTTCGATAATAAAGGGATTGGGATCATTCCTGGACTTCAGTCCGAAAGAAGAGCCGTAGACGTATGTCTTCGATAATAAAGGGATTGGGATCATTCTTGGACTTCAGTCCGAAAGAAGAGCCGTAGACGTATGTCTTCGAGAATGAAGGGATTGGATCATTCCTGGACTTCAGTCCGAAAGAAGAGCCGTAGACGTATGTCTTCGAGAATGAAGGGATTGGATCATTCCTGGACTTCAGTCCGAAAGAAGAGCCGTAGACGTATGTCTTCGAGAAAGAAGGGATTGGATCATTCCTGGACCTCAGTCCGAAAGAAGAGCCGTAGACGTATGTCTTCGATAATGATAGGACTGGATCATCCCTGGACTTCGGTTCAAAAGGTACATGACTGGTTTACATCATTCCTTGATGATGACGATGTTCGTGTGATGACGATGTTGATGATCGTGAGATGACGATGCCGATGATCGTGTGATGACGATGCCGATGATTGTGTGATGACGATGCTGATGATCATGAGATGACGATGCTGATGATCGTGTGATGACGATGCTGATGATCGTGTGATGACGATGTTGATGATCGTGAGATGACGATGCTGATGATCGTGTGATGACGATGCTGATGATCGTGAGATGACGATGCTGATGATCGTGTGATGACGATGCTGATGATCGTGTGATGATGATGTTGATGATCGTGAGATGATGATGCTGATGATCGTGAGATGATGATGTTGATGATCATGTGATGATGATGCTGATGATCGTGAGATGACGATGCTGATGATCGTGTGATGACGATGCTGATGATCGTGTGATGACGATGTTGATGATCGTGAGATGACGATGCTGATGATCGTGTGATGACGATGCTGATGATCGTGTGATGACGATGCTGATGATAGTGAGATGACGATGCTGATGATCGTGTGATGACGATGCTGATGATCGTGTGATGACGATGCTGATGATCGTGAGATGATGATGCTGATGATCGTGTATCGTGAGGATCCAGATGATGATATTGTTGTAGCTGTTCAAGTGCTACAGAAGATAAAGACTCAATACTGAAGATGTCGATGTTCCAGTATTGAAGATGTTCTAGTAACTGTTTGAGTTACTAATGATGTTGAGAAAGCTTCCAATGATTTATAGATGTATCATGTATGATGTTGATGACTCCTTGCTCGGGCAGATGCTGTTATAATATCCTTCTCGTTAAGGGGGAGTGTTGAGATATTGTAACTTCAAAGAATATTATATTTGTACTTTATTATTCCGGAGATGATTCATTCCTCCGTGAAGATCTTATTGTATATCCGGAGATGTTTATTCCTCCGTCGGAATGTGGTAACTCGGGTTATTAGACTTCCCTAGTGGGGGTCGGCCCTAAATGTGTTATGTGGGTCAAAGGGTTATTAGACCACCCTAGAGGGGTCGGCCCAGTCAGTTATAATGGGGTATTTAACCTAATGGTTAAATACGAGCCTACATGTACTTGTGTAAAATACATATCAGAGAAGTGTATAAATAGAGGAGGTGTGTTCCTCATTATACACACACTCACTCACTTGAGAAAGGCGCATTTTGTGGAGGAGAGGTCTGTTATGGAGGAGAAGGAGCTTATGCTCAGGGTTTGCATCTTTGTATATTGCTGGTCATCTATATTGAGGAAGCTTTGCTGGGTTTTCTACCCCATGAGGGTTTCCTAGGATAAATCTCTGTCTCTTGTGTTTATGCTATGCTTGTTGTTTCTTCAGTGATCCTGTATATGCTATTATTGTGAAATGGAATGTAATGCTGCTATTTTCTGTCTTAGCATATTGAATTTTAACAGATAAGACCACCTTCACTTGTCCCTAGGGTACCTTTGCATACAGGGTGCTTCCTTTTGGATTGTGTAATGCACCAGCCACATTTCAGCGAGCTATGATTGGGATCTTTTCCGAAATGGTAAATGACTGCATGGAAATATTTATGGATGATTTTACTCCATACGGTAGTAGTTTTGAGGAAGCATTGAAAAATTTAGAAAGATTTTTAGAATGATGTGAATAAACCTAGTTATCTTTAAGCACTGGAAAGTGTCATATGATGATGAGCGAGGGTATAGTTCTAGGTCACTTCATCTCTGTTGATGGTATCCAGGTAGATCCATCCAAAATTAAGCTAATTGAAAACATACCCACTCCTGGAACACAAAAAGAGGTATGTATCTTCCTAGGGCATGCTGGTTACTACATAAGATTTATAGAAAAAAATTCCAAGCTAGCTTCTCCTTTATTCACCCTGTTGATGAAGGATGTACAGTTTGATTGGAATGATGCATGCCAAATAGCATTTTCTGAACTTAAGAAAAGGATGTCCACATCACCTATTTTATGGGGACCCAATTGGACTTTGCCTTTTCGTATCTCCTCCGATGCTTCAGATACTTCCATTGGAGCAGTATTGGGACAACAGGAAGGTCATGCTCCATATGCAATTTATTATATCAACAAAAACTTGGCCCCTGCTGAACTGAACTACACTGTTACAGAGAAAGAGTTCCTTTATGTTATCTCCCCAATAAATGTAGACTAGTCAAGTCATCTAGGCGATAGGAAGTCTTTTGTTTCTATTTCTTGTCTACACATGTCTGAGTTCTAGTCCGGTAGGTCCAAGAAGGTAACGAAGTCTAAATTGATATTTTTCACGTCGGCCTCCTTCCAAAGGAAAAGTTTCAGGTTTCAGTAGCTTAGGCAGGCCTGGTATTGGCTCATTAGCTACCAAAAGCAGGATTTTCGATTGTTTATGGTGTAAAAAATAGAACACTCCAACCACCGAAAGCGGAAGTTATAGCGTAAAGTGGAGGGACGGTTTTCGGTGGCTTGGGCACAACATGACGGTGTTCATTAGCCACCGAAAGATCAAGTGCTTTCCATAGCTCAAGGGGCAAATTCAAAACCTTTCCTAGCTGCCGAAAGGAAAAAGTCATGCCCGCATTCACGAAGCCATTTCAGGGGTTTGGGCAAACACAACGGTGTTCATTAGCCACCGAAAGTTAGGCATACTTCCCGCAGCTTGCCATCAAATGGGCTGGATTAGTTTTGGCCGCCGAAAGCAAAAAGACAGTAGCGAAAATTGTTTTCCGGCGGCATAGTAGATTTGAAGGTGAATTGTCGGCTGCTAAAGAGGAAGTTACGTCAATTGACAGACACGTCAAATCTAGGGTTCGGGGTCATGGTTAAGGGAACTCATCATGGTTTAAGCCACCGAAAGGGTCATTTCAGCAAAATTCTGATTCACCCCGAGGGAAGTGCGGATGCCACCGCCATAACTCTGACCAGATGAACCTCTTTTCCCATCCACATAACAACATTTCTCAAATTCCGTTCCACTAGTGCAATCATGTCTCAGCCACCATCATTTCACCCTCATGATTTCCCACCTTTGCATACCCTCGGAGTCAGCTCCCGAAAGGCCACACCACCTTCCCATTTTCGCCCCCACCGTGTCGATTGAGCCCATTTTTTCCCTGTTTCCTATCGCTCTCTCAGTCCGGGTTTGAGCAACAAGTGCCACCAAGCAGGTCATTGATGCTAAAAGGGGGAGGAGTAGTCTTGAGAAAAGAATTAAACGACACCTGCTGCCTGGAGGCACACGTCGAGGTAGGTCAGTTTTTCAAGAATGTTGGTTACTATAACTTCTGTAAAAAGCTTCAGGGCTCTCACCAACAGGTGGTCGAAGCTTTCACCCTCACATATGACGAAGAAAAGGCAGTAATAGGAAAGGAAGAGTTCCAGGTGAACGAGGCCCTCATTGCCCAGGTAACAGAATTTCCCACGACCGGGGAGAGCTGGTTTAAGACCAATGTTAAGAAGGATTTTGAGTTTAAATCATATCTGAAACTAGAGCATAGGAATCAGGTTTGGAAAAAGGACATCCCTATGTCACACCTAGAGGATAATTGGTAGCTATTATTGAAGTCCATCCTGGCCTATATAACCTACGAGGGCAGGTATAATAGGGTGTTAATCTATCACTTCAGATTACTAGATCATTTCACGGGCAAGAACTCTCTAAATCTCCCTTTCTACCTACACAAGAGCCTCACCAAAATGGCGCATCAAGTAAAGGCTCAGCCCTCCAAAATTGCAAAGAGGTTGTTCCACCATGGTCTGATTAAACTTTTGGTCTCTAAGTTATTGCAAAGAAAAGGCATGAAATGGACTTTCTTTCTCTTCTGGAGTGGGCTCAAAACCGAATTACAGCAAGAAGGTGGAAAGAAATCCTCAAACCCCAGAAGTGGAAAACGAAGAAGGAGGGCTCTTCCCCCAAATTCAGTCAAACCCCTTTCCTCAGCTCCACCGACGAAGAAAACCAAAAGGAAGCTGACATTTGATGACAAGGCTGAGGATGAGGGGATGGTTTCTGAGGAAATTCCTTCGAGAAGTACAAATATTTTAAACCTCCCTTACACCGATTCTGAAGAGGAGGAGGAGTTGCAGGGAGCTGAAGCAGAATTTGATGAGGAGAAAACAAAACAGGTGCCCTAAGAAGAAGCCCCAGCCCTGATGGAGTAGGAGAATGACTATGTAAAGTTGCCTCCATTTAACTCTATGGAAGAGCAAGGCTTGGACTGTGTGAATTTACCCTCCCCTACACCCGTGGAGGAAAAACGTCAGCAGGTGGCCGATAGGCCAATCCAAAATGCAAAGATTTCAGCTTCACAGAAAATCAACCGGCTACTCCAGCAAGCTTATGAACATGAGTTACTCCAGAGGGTCATTAAAGAGAAAAATGAAAGGCTGACAGAGAGGTATAACGAGCTTTACGCATCTTTTCATGGATTGACCAAGAAACATGGCAAGATGAGGGGCAGAAACATTAGGCTTATCAGGGAAAACATCAAATTGAGGAGGAAGGTCGAAGTTTTGGAAGGCAAGGGAGAAGCTCAGAGTCCCCAACCCATGGCACATTCGAACCTGGAGACCTTAGCTGCTACTATGATTGACTTTTCCAATCCTCCAACCTCGGTCCAGGAGGAAGAAACATCCAGGTAACAAGAGGATAGGAACACAGTTTTGCCATTTTTTGCAGGTTGAATCATGCATGGTTTTCGGCAGCTTGGGCGAACACCGGAATTGTTCATTAGCTGTTGAATCCCGTTCTGGTAGCTTATTGTGTGCAGGTGACATCCTCCCAGATACCAAAAAGAAATAAGTTTTTCCAGCACCCTCAATCGTTTCGGTGGTTTAGGCGAAGCATTACTATGATTCATTAATCACCGAACGTTAGGCTTTCGGTTGCTTGTCACCTTCAAGCCCAGTTTTGTTAGCTACCGAAAACTAAAATAAACGCACAGATATATCAGCAGGCATCAAACCTCTTTGGTATGGTTCCCAACATCTTGAAGACGTTTTCCAAAGGACTGACAAGCATTCAAGTGCACCACGATCGCCTCTGTTAGCAGGCTAAGAGCACTGGTAGATTCGTCAGTAAAATATTCCTACCTATTTTTGGAAAGCACCCCTACAATTTTCTGCAGAATAGCATTTTCACACCTGCCCCCAGCTCCAAGATGCTCGTCTCAACTGTCAAGCGTAGTGTCACCAGCAAAGAGCAGTTACTTTGATCATGACGCACTGTTACATCTTTCATTTACTGTTTTCAGTTGTTATTTTTAGTATATTCGATCCATCTTTTTGGGATCTGAAAAACTGTGTAATGGCTATAAAGCCGAGGACTGAAGTAGAATAGAGGTTCGACTTTGGAGAGAATAATCGACTTTTGTATTCTCAAAACTTCTATGACTTTCTAGATTATACAATCTTCTTTTATTATTGGCTGGTAGATTCCTGTTTCTTGTGTTTCTGTACTTGCTGTGAATGATGTATTTCCTGTATGTTCACTTTAATTACTAAGATAGCTATTATCC
The DNA here is from genome assembly GCA_027924585.1 of Larix kaempferi. Lineage (NCBI taxonomy): Eukaryota > Viridiplantae > Streptophyta > Pinopsida > Pinales > Pinaceae > Larix > Larix kaempferi. Next base: position 29,374,776 of record BSBM01000232.1, read on the forward strand.
TATCATGGTGTTTAAGAACTGAACATATATGTTGTTATTTTGTTGCGCTTAGCCATTTATATGCATTCTTCTGTGTATGAATCTGTTAAAAGCGACAAGGATTCACACCCTTTATTTTAAATCAACCCTCTGAACAACCGTAGTCAAAGCCTTATCTGTCTGAGAGTCCTCATGCATGTTGTGAGAGTGTAAGATTTTGATTCCTGTCATCCAACTTGATCCAAAATAAATCCCTTCTTTCAAGACAAGTTTAAGTTACTAGGCATCTCTGAGATACAACCTAGGAGAGCTTCCTAGAGTGATAACACTTTCCATTGTTTATGCCATCAATAAATTTAGACATTACATCACTGGATATTCCACTTTTGTCCACACTGATCACTCAGCCATTAAGTACTTAATGAATAAACCTATCACTAATTCTAGAGTAACTAGATGGTTGTTACTGTTACAAGAATTTGACATTACTATTATAGACAGACCAAGAAAAGAAAATGTAGTTGCCAATTTTCTTTCTCAACTTACTAACAATGTTGATGATGCACCAGTCGAAGATTCTTTTCTTGATGAACATTTGTTCACAGTCTCAACTCATTTCCCATGGTACACAGATGTTGCTAACTATTTGGATGCAAGCAAGCTTCCAGCACATTTATCAAAGAGAGAAAAAAGGAAAATTATACAACAAAGTGCTAGATACTGCTAGATATATGGGCATCTCTTTTACACTGGTCCAGATTTGGAAATCAGAAGGTGTGTAAGGGAGGATGAAATTTACAGTATCTTGAAAGATTTCCATCATGAGCCCTGTGGGGGACATTTTGTTGATGAGAGAACTGGTCATAAGGCATTAAGGATGGGATATTTTTGGCCAACAGTGTTCAAGGATGCGACGAAATATGTTTAGGCTTGTGATAGTTTCCAAAGAATGGTTTAGCCAAATAGACTAGATGAAGTGCCTCTTCAGCCACAGCTGGTGGTTGAACCTTTTGATAGATGGGCTCTGGATTTTGTAGGGCCTATCAACCCTCCTTCGAAGTAGAGATTTTAAATCCTGGTTTGCACATATTACATGACCAAATGGGTGGAGGTTATAGCTTTGGTCAAGGCTAATGATCAAGTTGTAATGGATTTCATGTATGAAGAGATCTTTACCCATTTTGGAGTACCCAAAGAGATAGTTACAGATGGAGGACTGCAGTTTGTGTCCCATAAATTGGAAGCCCTGTTGCAGAAATATCACATTCAGCATAAGATAACCTTGCCATATCATTTGCATGCCAATGGTCAAGTGGAAAGCACAAATAAGGTAATTGAGGCTATTCTGACAAAAACAGTGAAGAGTCACTGCAAGGATTGGGCTGAAAGACTTCCAGAGGCATTATGGGCATACCGTACCACATGGCATAGCACTATAGGTTTCTCTCCATACGAATTGGTGTATGGTAAGAACAATGTCTTTCCCATTAAATTTGAAATTAAAACCCTAAAGACATCCATGGAAGCAAGGACCTAGATTTGATAGAAGCTCAAAGGAACCGATTGAATCAACTAAATGAACTTGACAAGAAGCGCACATCTGTTGTGCATCAGACAACGTTAATTCAACATAAGCACTTTAAATGGCATGACAGGTTCATAAAGAAGAAAGTCTTCTGCGAGGGAGACTGGGATTTATTGTATGATTCATGATTTAAGAGGGATTTTAAAGGCAAGTTACATACAAGATGGCTAGGACTCTACCAAATCGATAAAGTGTTTTACAACGGAACAGTCCTCTTGACCACAATTGATGAAAACCAGACACCATTATTCACCAATGGTCATTGGCTGTGACTGTATTCATTTCTCATGTTGCAGCTGATCCAGATTATCAATTAACGCAAGGGCAGGAACCTTTTTCGGCGCCTGTGAATTCTTAAACTGCAATTTGCACATAGGAATCTATACATAAATAAATTTTTGTTCTGTTTTCTCTTTATTTATTTTCTTTTACGCTTTGATCGGTTTGTTTTTGAAGAAATGTGTACAGGAATCTACTTGAGGAGCAGCGGTTGTGACTGGGCTAGGCAATTGCAGGAACCCTAGCTTATTTTCCTATTATGAATAACTCCTTGAAGAAAATGAACAATTCGGTAGCATTAACCAGTCAGCCGAAGATTTTCCAACTTCCATTTTTCACAGCTGTGACTCCGCCAAATTCGGCCCATTTTTCCTATTTGTGCAGCTGCGACTCTGCCAAATTCTGCCTTTTTCCTATTTGCGCAGCTGCGACTCGGCCAAATTCTGCCCATTTTCCCTATTCGAGCAGCTGCGACTCTGCCAAATTCTGTCCCTTTTTCCTATTTGCATAGCTGCGACTCCACCAAATTCTTCCCATTTTCCTATTTGCACAACTGTGACTCCTCCAAATTCTTCCCATTTTCCTATTTGTGAAACTACGACTCCACCAAATTCTACCCATTTTTCCTATTTGCGCAGCTGTGACTCCACCAAATTCTGCCTATTTTTCCTATTTGCGCAACTGTGACTCCGCTAACTTTGTCCATTTTTCCTATTTGCACAGCTGCGACTCCGCCAAATTCTACCTATTTTTCCTATTTTCGCAGCTACGACTCCGCCAATTTTGCCTATTTTTCCTATTCTCGCAGCTGTGACTCCGCTAGATTTGTCCTATGCACCAGCTGCAACTCCGCTAGACTTGGCCTATTTTTCCTATTTTTGCAACCATAATTTCGCCAGATTCCTCTTATTTATCAGCTGCAATTCCACTAGATTGTCCACTTCTTGAATAATATCACTGTCAACGACTCAACTGGGCTCCAATTTAGCCAACTCATTTCACAGCTCCAACCACAATTCTGCCAAGAATATAAAAAAAAAACTATTTGACTGCCACAGATGTTTTCCAGTAGGGATGTACTTGCCCACTCAGTTGGCGGTGGCCAAGTCATAACAACACATGCGTAATTATGCTTTTTAATTAATGGGCATGATGATGAAGTTGGATCATTGTGGAAAGTTACGATTTCTGACCATGTACACAATTAGGCATAAAATTAATGTGGCAATAATAATTATGCTTTGTCTTTAGTCCTCGTCAGCAACCTATACCCATTTAACCACCAAGGAAGATGTCAGAATTAACACTCGTATCCATTACATGACCGTCACCTTTACCCAATCCATACCAAACCTACCAATTATTCCATTTTTCATAACCGTATCACCTTTCCTTGGGTTGATAACTGTATCAACTTTCCTAAAATACCCAATTCCAACTTCGGTTGTTCGATGAATGTCTGTATGCTGCAACTTCCACATCCGAATTGGTAATCTCTGTATTCGCCATCAGAACTATGAAGGAAAGGTGATATGGCTAATCCAGTCCGGCATGAACTTGAGAACATAGAGGCCCTACATGAAAACACGGAGGTTTTCGCCATCTTTGAAGCAGTTGGGTGGACTGTGTATTTTCAACGATTAAATGGTTTTCACACAGTGAAAGCATTACAGTTTTCCCTTAACCTCATTGATACTCATTCTGAGGTCAGGGGATTGTGCATAGATGTTACGGAAGCAATTGTGGCAGAAGTTATTGGTTTTCCTCAAGTTGGGAGGAAATGGTTTGGACGAAAGGCGCAGAATGTGACTGCAGTGGCGGATTTTCTTGCAGCCGGTGAGAATGTTCTTCCAAGAGGCCGTGGAATAGCGCTGGAATCATTACCCCATCCCTGGGATCAAGTTGCAATCTTCCTAAAGAAATACATTTCCTGTGAAGGCAGGTACAAAATTGTCTATCTCTCTGAATTTCCCCTATTGTCCCATTTACGCCATGGTTATTTACTTAACATGCCATTTTATCTTTTGAGAGCCCTACATCACATGGCTGGTTATGTGAGAACAACCCGGCATCCACTTTCTTCTTTCACCAATCATGGCTTAATTAAATTATTAATCTTAAGGTCACTAGCGCAACAGAACCAGACTTGGGCACAATTTCTTGTTGGGGCTGGGGTAATTCGGGAACCTGCATTAGAGATGGGAGGTATTGAAGTAGAGGAAGAGGACCAAAGTCCCTCAGATTCAGTTGGGGGGGAGGATGAAATGTTGGAAGATCAGGATCAGAGTGTTTAGGAGGGACCTGTTACAACAACAAATTTAAAGGAAGCTGCAGCAATAGCAGCTGATGCTGGAGCATCCGTAGAGGTTGCGACAGTAGAGGCTGTGGCTACAGAAGCTACATTAGAAGAAGAAATTCAGGAACCAAACCCTCAGTATTAGAATGGGAGCCAGGAACACCAACATGAGTTAGGAGAAGAAGAAGATGCAAAGGTTTTTAACATTGAATCTTCCCCTGAATTGAGGGGAACCATAATTGAGGAGGAAGAATTGGTGGTTGAAACAGGGAAAGGTAATGAATTGGGGAGTGGTCCCTCTATGCCAGCCTCAGAAAATTTGGAGACCCCTATGTCACACCGAAGAAGGAGAAGATCAAAAGGAAAAGGCCAGCCATCTGGGCGGGAGAAAAGAAGGATAACTAGATCTGTTACAGCAGCAGAAGCGGCATGTGCAATGGGGGCAAGTATTGAAATTCCCATTCTTACACCCCGATCACCTACTGTTACACAAGAACTTGTTGCAAGTGAACCCCAAATTGAAAATCTATATTATGAGAATGAGTTGTTAAAGGAGGAAGTACAAATGCTTCAGGATGAATTGTAAAAGTGGAAGGAAGCATGCAAAAAGAAGGCAGAGAAGAATTTGGATACTCTAGTTGAGGCTACAGATTAGTTAGAGAATTCACCTTCTATTTTGGAAGCTGGTGTTATAGGTCAAATCTGCACTTCTCCATTCGTGATCACATTTAGCTGTTGATCACACAAAAGGACAACTTGGATTGAAGAGCATGATGACCCTATATGATGAATGGCCTAGACTTACCCCTTCACAGATGACAAAACCCTCTTTTTACCTACTTTTAAGGAAGAACGCTACCCTACAAGCATCATAGTAGCGTTTGCCTCCAAAAATACTCTACTCCACTTCATTAAACTAGTGTTTTCCTTAGAAATACTCTACTTCGCTTCAATAGAGTAGCGTACACCCTCAGAAATCTTGCAAACGCTAGTTGTAAAGCAGGGAAGTTGCATGTTGAACGTTACTCCACTTAAGAAAAGTAGAGTACACCTTAAAAAGTAATAAAAAATGTATTAATTTGACGAATTGGGATTAGTTGAAGTTGGTTTTGTAACTTCCCAATCAAACTACCTCTCAATCCAAACTGCCTACCTTGTCCCATAAATACAAGGGGGGTAGATAAGAGAGGGGAGAAGGAACTATGCATTAAGGGTTGTTACACTAGAGGAATTCCAAGTTAGTGTGAAGAGTAGGAGCCCAGGATCCGGTTTCACAAGCACTCTGAATGATAAGGTATACTTGTACTGATTATTTGCTTTTGACAATAAAGGTTGAAATGCCCTTCCCTTCCCAATCAAATGTCTAATGGATTGCATATTTGTTTGGATTAAATGCTTGATTGTATTTTATGTTTAAATTGTATTTCAATTTCATCATTGTTATATCAATCAAGATATGTTGAGGAAGGTATCTTTGTATTGCAGGTTCGTCAAACGGAAGATCAAGTGGAGGATCGATCGAAGGAGCAAGCGAAAGCTAGGATCGAACTTTGTTAATAAGGTATGCCTTCAAGAACCTTGGTCTCTTTCCTTTTGTAGAAGCCTGTGTAATATGATCTATGTATTTACCCATCACCCTAGAAGTTGGTAGTGTCCCTCTCCTCGCTATAGGGTAGATTTCCCGAACAACAGACTGGTGACTCTGCTGGGGGCCGGTTGTTTTCTGTTCTAGGATACTCATTTAACTTTCCTTCCAGCACTTTTTGATCTTTTTTTATCTTCTGAGAGGCTCTTTAGGTTACTGTAGCTTACCTCCATTGCTTGACTTACCTCAGTTTGAAGTTTTGAAGCCTTTTTTGAACCTTCTCTGGCAAAAACGCTGGTTTTCTATGCATACAGTAGGGTACACCTCCTGAAAAATGCAGGTTTCTCTACTACACAGTAGAGTATTTTCCTGTAAGTCTCTGTTTTTCTTTGGGATTTGATTTTTGCCTATTTGGCTTGATTTCCAGCCTTTGTTTTTGCTTTCCCAACTGATCCTTGAGGTCTTTATACCTTGGTTGAGCTTTGTTTGCCTCTCCTAAGTCCCTTAGGTCATCTTTTGCTTGCTTGAGTACTTTTAAGGTGTCTTGTTTGTTTGTGGTTCTTTTTGGAAACCGTGCCTTGTCCCTAGTTGAACATAGCTGCATGTTCGTACCCTAGTTGCTTGTTGCGGGTATACAAACCTTTGTTTACAGCATTTGTTGTTTATGGAAACTCTAAGCATACTTTGACGGTGTCTTGACCTTTGATTTAGGGTTTGACCCCAAGTTGGAGTCTTTTGGGTGTTTTCAAAAGTTTTGAGTCTAGACACTTCTTGATTTCTTTGTTCGTTTCAATTTCAAGTAAGTTGAAGTCTTTTAGTTTGCTTCTATTTGAGCCTTTGTGATTGTAATGCCATCTTTTGTTCGCTTGCCTACCATTAGCTTGGCTTAGTGTTTTTCAGGGTTCTTGATACTTTGGAGCAACTTTTGAAGTTTGCCTTTCCATTTTAAAGCGTCTCTTATCCTTCTTTTCTTTCCACTTTGTCTTCCAAGCCCAAGGTTTTTTCCCTTTAAAAACTTCATAGGACAAGTCTTTGTTAAGTAATCAAGTTGATTGTTGTGAACCTTAGAGTTGTTTTTCCTTACTTACATTTGCTCTTGTAGGTATTACTTGCTTCCATTTTTGAGTTCTTTTTCTTTTGCATATATTGGAAAAAGAAAAAAATGAGTTTGGTAGTTTAAAGTAGTAAGGCTTATGACCATTTCGAAGTAGCGTAGTTTACTTTGTTTTGAATTTGAAAAGAAAAGAAAAAAGAGATCTATTTTTGGTTTACTCAAGTTTTCATTTTGGAAAGAGCATAAATGGAAAAAAGAAAAAGAGTATTTTGTTGTTTTGAAAGCTATTTCTATTGCACTTTACTTTCTCAAACCATTTCCACACAATGCACTACCCCGTTGAGTAAAAAGTTGCCTTAAAAATAATTTTAATAAAATAAATTAGAAACATTTTCTTTTTAGGAATACACGACACCAACTAGCTTAGGCTAGAGTTTCGAGCTTAAAACACCTTAAACTGCTCGGAAGTAGTTTCATTACACAACAATCATAGTACAACTTTCATTTAGGTAAACCCATATATATCAAATAACCCTGGGATGCTCTACTCAAACTAGAGTTAAGCACGAGGCCATGGAAGACTGGAATAGTTGAGAATATCCCCTCACCTTCCTTTTGACCATAAACCGGAGTCGATTCGCATACGGGGGTCCTTTCGGACTTCAAGCTTTGCTACCCCGCCCATGCGTTTTGACTAGGCTGACGACTGTCCCCCTAGGATATTTAGTATGTATGGTAGCCTTAGTATCAGACCTTTAGGATCTTATATAGGTAGAGTGGGAGGTTATTCTCACTTCACCTCGGACAGGCATGGAAGGTAACCCTCTGGCAGTACTCCCGGTAAAGCGGTTTGGTGATTCAAGCGGTTGCACCCAGTGGACCTCCAGTGGACGCCATGAAACTGACCATCAGTACTCTGTTAATCTGTTCTGGACCCTAATCATCCCATACTTACTTCCGAGAGCATTTTCTATCCGTTTGATCAGTTTGATTACTTAGGATTTTTTAGTGGTATGTTGTTTTCCCCTTAGTCTTAGTGGCCACTAGGTTTTTACTTAGTGTTATTTTTATATAATTGTGGAAGACCAACAACTTTATAGGTCTCGGAGAGTGAAAAACCTTCCCCCACTCAGTGTGGAGCCATTACCACCACCACCACAATGGAGGACTAACTCCAGTGGTCTTTTCGAACCTACTAGTGAAATAGAGGTTCCTGGTGAACCACAACCTAGAACCCCGGATCAACAAGTTTTCCACACTGTTGAGGTTGAGCATATCACTTCTTATGAGTTTAACACTCCTTTTAACCCTCCTCTTATCGGACTTAACAATCTGCTTTTGTTACCTGTCGGTTTCCAGCAACCCGAGTATAGTGCATATTTTTTCACACCTGGGCATATTATGACTAATCCAGGAGACGAACAGGGAGTCCCACAGACTCCCACAATGGGTATGAATACAAGTATTGTAAATCCTCCTTGCACTGCTACACCGAGTTCGACACAGACAATTTCTCTTTCAACTCCGTCCTTCATTTTTAATGCCGGTACGTTAGGCATGCCAAGCTCAACAGCTTTGACATCTGCCTCTACCCCTACTTTTGGACCCAATAATATAGTGAATGTCACCCCACCTCCTATAACTCAACAGTCATACCAGATACCTAGTACTTGGATTTCCACACCCAATGTAGGGCCCAATGCCTCTGCAACTATGCCTGTCATGAGTACCATGACTGCGCCATCCACCTCGACTACCCCTGGTTTTAACACCTTTGCAAGTTAAAATATGAATCAAAGTAATATACCTCCAGGAAATACCCCCTTTTATTTGTTTTCTGGAGGAGGGGGTAATATTTTTAACCAACAATATGGCGGGGTTAACACCCAGCCATAGTGGACGAATACACAGGGTACCAACCCACTTTCATTTGGGTGGGGGAATTTCAACAACACTTTCACACAACAACAGATGGTTGGGGGTAACCCCTACCAGTAGATGGCCGGGGGAAACCCCTACCAACAAATGGCTAGAGGCAACCCTAACCAGCAGTTTATGGGTCAAACAATGGGAGGTTCCCCCTTCATGACTCTAGCTCATCAAATGCCATCTTATAGACCCCGTTTACCATTTCTGGCAACCCTGAATTTGCTATATATTTCCAAGTTAATGAACAATCCGGTGTGCCATAACGTTACGTGGCCACCAGTTCCTACTAAGCTACCTTCGGACATTCCAAAATTTGAAGGTAAAACTGGTGAGGATCCTGGTGATCATGTTACCACTTTTCATCTTTGGTGTTCTTCGAACTCGTTGAACAAATATTTTGTTACGTTAAGGCTTTTTCAAAGAACCTTAACCGATGCTGCAGCCAAATGGTACATTGAGTTACCTGCAGCCACCTTTTTTAACTTTCAGGATCTCGCTATAGTCTTTCTGAACCACTTCCAGCTTCCTGTTCGGTACGATGCTGGGATAGATCTTTTGTCTACCTTTAGACAAAATAAAGCCACCCATTTATCTGATCATATTTAGGAGTGGCGAAGACAGAAGAGGCTCATTAAGGCCAATATCCCCCCATAATTCTTATTAGAGTGGTATCTGAAATCACTCCTTCCTTATGTTTCTAAGGAAGTAGCTACTTCTGGGGTATCATCAGAAGAAGAAGCCATTTTAAGGACCCAGCAACTAGACTTGGTTTATGCTAAGTCTGGGCTCCTTTACGAAATTATACCTAATACACCGCGATCAAACATTGATCTAGGTAGACCAAAACCTGGACCACATGTTGACGGCATAGTGGGTTCAGTTGATTCTGTAGCCTTCGAAGCATTGACTAAATAGGTTCATGCCTTATCGGTGAAACAATCGACTGCAGAAGTGACTCCCGTCACAACCTCTCCTTCTACTACTGAATCTATATAGTAGGTTCAGACTAATCAAAAGGGCCCTCGGCAGCCCAACAACAAAAAGAAGGGGAATAATGGAGAGGGAAACCAACAAAAGCCCAAAAACAAAGAAAATGCCGAGGAGGGTAATAGAGAAAAGAAGAAGGTCAAGTTCCCTTGCAAGCTTTGCAAGCAGGACCACCTCACTCACCAATGCCCTCTAATCGAAGAAGCCCAGAAGTTGCTTCAAGAAAAGAAACCTGTCATCCTGAAAGATCCATTTTCGAAAGGGAAGGGATCAGCTTCTAGCACCTCCAATATTAGGGGAACCACCCATGCTTCAGTTGATCAAACTTTTATTAATATGGTTAGCTCGAACACTCTTTTACAAACGTGGGCAAGAAATTATACCCCAGATTTGCAGAACAAGGATAAAGATGTTCCTGAATCTTCCACTCCTCTCCACATTCCTGTGGACCCACTACCCAATATCCCGAAAGGTGTCTTGAAACAGGATTCGCACAATCCCAACGCACGGGCTGCCGCCAACTACAGTGTGGTTGAAGATCTAGCCCAAACCCCTTGTGCTATGTTCGCCTTAGAAGTTTTGCAAAGTTGTCCATTACAACGAAATGCACTTCTGGCAGCGATTGGAAGTATGGAATCATCCAACATGACTGCACATTTTGATATGTCTGATATCAAATACCAATTTCTATACCACGTTGCCCTTCAGATAGAGGTAGCTCTGTTAGGATATTCCTATACTCCATCCTAATCCCACCAGTATTTTGATCATTTACATTTTCAGTCATGCATGCACCTTTAGGGTCTGCATGTATTCTAGGGTTTGCATGCATCCCAGTCATCAGTCTAGCACCTAGCCCTCAATTAGCTAGCCCCTAGGAGCTTCTCACTATTCAGTTTTATCCCTCCAGTTGCTTAATGTGCCCTTATTCCTTGATTTTAGGGAGCAACTTGCCCTTCTTCACCTACCAGTCCAGTTGTCACTTAGTTACACTCAGTTACACTTAGTTACATTGAGTTACACTCAATTACACCTACCAGAGTTAGTTTGACTGATGCTTGACAGTTACTTGAGCATTGATGACTCCACTGATGATGATGAAGACTTCCAGTTGCACTCCGATGATCATGAGGACACCTAGTTGTGCTCCGATGACACTCTATTGATCTTATGATCACTCTGAGAGGCTAATTCGAATTTCCACCTTAGTCATTCGAATCCTCTCTACCATTGTACTATTTATTTGTCCATACTGTGATTAATTAATTAGTGTGTGTGAAGTATTATTTCTTCTATCCGAGTTCTACTATACCATATTATTCTGTTGCTCATTATACTGTATTGATCACTCTTCTTCTATTTTCCTGCTTAATCATAATTACTCTTGTGAGGTATACATCGTCTCTTAGATCTGCTGTGAGGATTTTCACATGGTATCAGAGCATGTTGAGAGTATTGTTTATCTCCATTCTTGAGAGTTTTTTGTAGGTTATTACCAAGATTTCGAGTGCAACAGTTGTAGCAGTTTCTACATTTTTGCAGTAGTAGCAGTTGCAATTATTCTATATTGTTTTTGCAGGTCCTCTACAGCTTCAATGTATTCATCAGGAATTACTCCTCTTGATCCACTCAACTATGATGAATGGAAACCAAGAATGATAGCAGACTTGAAGATCCATGATCTTTTTTATTGTTATTTTGAAAGAGAGTTTGAATCCCCTGAAGAGAAGATTGACTGGTTAAATAAAAGTGACATGCACTTTGCAGCAATAATGTTTTCTTTGTTTGCACGCCAGAGATTCCAATTCAAATGTTGTAATGGTGTTGAAACTCCAAAGGAGTTATGGACTCCAAAAGAGTTATGGGCTCACCTGGATGAAAAATTTGGCAGAAAGAATGAAGGGATTGGTCCAAATCCATTCGAAAGCAAGCAAAGTGTTCCATTTGCTCCTCTTGATGGTCTCTCAGATCATGAACCAGTATCATCTCATATTGAAGTTGTTGACAAAGAACTTGCAAATTCTCCACTCATGCTCAAACTTTCTTCTCTTTTTGTGCCAGCTCACACTCTAGATATTGCAGAAGGTCCTAAATCCTCTCTTGCACCAGAGTTTGTTGGTTTGCATCATGATCACATGATTATTTCGGAGGTCAAAACAGCTTTTGATGGTAATGCATTCGCTCCTCTCCAGCTATCTCCTCTTTTATACTACTATATGATCATAATTCCATGCTTTCCAAAGGTCATTGAAGAATATGGCCATTGCCATTCGCTTGGGATAATTTCTCATGCATCTACTGGTTTTGATCTCACCTCTCATGGTTCAAAGGAGATCTCAAGAAACCATGATTCAAGTCTTGTATCTAAATTGGGTTCTAAGCAATTACTGCTTGGGATAATTTTGTTAAATTTTGAGAATTAATTCACAATACTCTAGGATCTTCACTGAGAGAATAATACATACAATATATCAATGCATAACAATCACAATAAGCATGAAAAGCATCACAAGAATCAAAATCATGAGAGACAAGAGACAGAGAGTTTCCGTGGGGAAAACCCTAAGGTGAAAAACCCCACAACTTCCTTAGAGATAGAGAGAGCAATGGCTCAACCAAAGTACAACCAAAATACACTTGAGATAGTCTCCTAGAAGTAGATGATCCTCCTCCTCACTAGTGCGCCACTTTCTGAGTGAGAGAGAGATGACTTTCCGAATGATCTAAATAGATATCTCCTAATCTCTATTTATACTAACCTATTTTCCCAGTGACCTTATGGGGCTGACTTGTCTAGCTAGGTACATCCACAATATAATATATATTTTAGGGCCGACCCCACACATGGTGGTCTAATAACCCATCGGCAAGTACACACACTTGGGACACTTGTCAATCCACATGACGACACTTCCTTATAGAGGAATAACACATCTCTAATAAGGGTACAATAAATATATATGAAATACATAGATGAAATACATTCCAAAGTTACATATACATCAACACTCCCTCTTAACTAGGAAGGTATTTCTCGACACAGATTTGCTAGACAAGTCTTCTTCTCGGGATCATCGTCATCATCATCGTCACTGCTGCTGCTATCTCAACCAATCTCTGACTCTACTCATCATAGGAAGTTCTACAGAGCCAGTCCTTTTTCATACTGGATGTAGGCCCACCACCTGCAGGTCTTCATCATCACTGGCCATACTGTGGAAATCTCAGAACTTATTATGTGCGTCACAAAACCTTAAAAGAGTCTCTTGACTAGCAAGAACCCTAAAGAGCATCTAAGGCCTTTTTCATCCTTTCCAGATCTCCAAGACTTATTACATGTGACCCCACCACAAAACCTTGAAAGAGAATCCCAGGACTGATTACGAGCACAAGGCTCAACCTATCGGATCTCCCAGGGCACAAATTACATGTGGTCACCACAAAACCTCGAAAGAGCATCCCAGGACTGATTACGAGCACAAGGCTCAACCTATCAGATCTCCCAGGGTACAAATTACATGTGGTCATGGCAAAACCTCGAAAGAGCATCCCAGGACTGATTACGAGCACACGGCTCAACCTATCGGATCTCCTAGGGCACAAATTACATGCCCTAGGACAAAACCTTGAAAGAGAATCTACCAAATATCCCAGGGCACAAATTACATGCCATAGGAAAAACCTCGAAAGACTATCTGCAGATCTCCCAGGGCACAAATTATATGTCCTCCCAAGAAAAACCTCGAAAGAGCATTTTCCAGATATCCCAGGGTAAAAATTACATGCCATAGGAAAAACCTCGAAAGACTATCTGCAAATCTCTCAGGGCACAAATTACATGCTTATCTGCACAACCTGTTCCACGGCCACAGAGTATCAACCTGATACTCACCATACATCATCCTGATGTACACATGATCATCCTGATCATCATCACTGCAACATTCTGCTGCATGTCATTTGGAGCAACATCCTAAAGCTCGTCATCCATGATCATCCTGATCATAGAATGCATCTACCTGATGCATTCCAAGTATCTACCTGATACATATCATCATACATGATCCACCTGATCATACAATGTATCCACCTGATACAAATACAAATACATGATACATATCAACATACATGATCTACCTGATCATGCAATGTATCCACCTGATACATATACAGATACATGGTCTAATCATCCAACATGATGCTTATACAAAATACATACACATGATCCAACCGATCATATCCAGCATCCAACATGATGCGTACATACATATAAATGATCCAGCTAATCATATCCAGCATCCAACATGATGCATACATACATATACATATAAATGATCCAACTGATCATATCCAACATCCAACATGATGCATACATACATACATATAAAAATGATCCAACTGATCATACAAAGCAGAAACTAGAACATCATCCTGATGCTCATCATCCAGCACTTACATCCACAGCCATGTGAATGATCCTCCTTCCAACATGCTTGGAATTGCTTCAGCAAATGTGTCCATCACTTCTTCCTCGAAGTGTCATCAATCCGAAGAACACCAAGCCTCTCTCTGAAGTACTCGAACTTCACCCTGGCTAGTGGCTTCGTCAACACATCTGCAATATGCTCATCCGTCACAACATATAGGAGCTTCACAGCTCCTCTCTGCACCATATGCCTGATATAGTGATATTTGATCTCTATGTGTTTCAACCTATCATGAAACACTAGGTTCTCAGAAAGCTTCACACAACTCTGGTTATCACAAAAGATACCAGTAGCATCCAACGGGAGATCAAATAACTCAGACAGTAGCTTCCGTAGCTATACTTCCTCACAACTAGCTGAACAGGATGCCACATACTCTGCCTCAGCTGTACTCAGTGCTACGCAGGACTTCTTCCTGCTAAACCAAGAGATCACACCTGATCCCATACTGAAGCAGCACCCAGATGTGCTCTTCCTATCTGCAACACTGCCATCCCAATCTGAATCAACATAACCCTGCAGGTTAAACTTTTGATTCACCTCATACTTGAGCCCATAATCCACTGTACCCTTCAGGTACCTCAGAACATGCTTTACAGCAACCAGATGAACACTCCTCGGATCTGTCAGGAACTGACTCAATGTGTTCACTGCAAAGCAAATATCTGGTCTTGTGTTCATCAGGTACATCAAGGACCCAATCATCTGACGATACATAGATACATCAACTGACTCAGATGAAGCATCACATAGAAGCTTCAGATTCGATGCCATAGGTGTGGCCATGGCCTTGCAATCCATCATCCCGAATATCTTCAGGATATCTAATGTGTACTTCCCTTGACCAAGGAAGATCCCACCTGCACTCTGCCACACCTCCATCCCTAGGAAATAATGCATCATCCCCAAATCTTTCATATCGAACTCAGAAGCAAGCTTCCTCTTAGTATCTGCAATCAATCTGTCATCTCCTGTTACAAATAAGTCATCTACATATAGGAGTAGAATCACAGGATTCCCTTCCTCAACCTTGTAGTAAAGGTTGGAATCCGCTTTACTCTTGGTAAAGCCCAAACTAGATAGGAAACTGTCCATCCTACCATACCAAGTTCTGGGAGCTTGCTTCAAGCCATACAAGGCTTTCTTCAATCTGCACACATATGACTCCATGTCATGTATTTCGAAACCAAGTGGCTGCTCCACATATACTTCCTCTTCAACTACACCATTCAAGAAAGCAATCTTGACATCCATCTGGTGTATTTTCCATTTCATTGCTGCAGCCAGGGCAAGTACTGTTCTGATGGAATTATACCTGGCTACAGGTGCAAAAGTTTCTTCATAATCTATTCCCTCTTTCTGAGAGAAGCCACGAGCTACGAATCTTGATTTGTATTTCTCTACACCGCCATCTGCAGCATGCTTGATTTTGTAGATCCCAAGAACATTTATGTGCCTAAGCACGACCGAAAAGATCTCCCAGGACTGATTACATGCATCCCCTTCACAATACCTTTAACGAGCATCCCAGGAACATTTATGTGTCGCAACACGACTGGTAAGATCTCTAAAGAGCATCCCAGGACTTATTACGAGCACACAGATCAACCTCTCGGATCTCCAGGACTGATTACATGTGAATAGACAATACCTTTAAAGAGCATCCCAAGAACATTTATGTGCCGCAGCACAACCGACAAGATCTCTAAAGAGCATCCCAGGACTTATTACGAGCACACGGCTCAACCTATCGGATCTCCAGGACTGATTACATGTCTCCATAGTAATACCTCATCCCAGGACTGATTACGAGCACACGGCTCAACCTATCGGATCTCTGAGGATTGATTACATACTACATAGCAATACCTCATCCCAGGACTGATTACGAGCACACAGCTCAACCTATCGGATTTCTGAGGACTGATTACATGCTATTTGCACAACCTGCCACATATCATCTCTGACCTCCAAGTATCAACCTGATACTCAGATGATCTAACTGATCATCATTGCACGAAGCATCATCCTGATGCTCATGATCATACTGATCATCATCACTGTACCATCCTGATACATATCATCTGGAGCAACATCCTGAAGCTCGTCATCATGATCATACAATGCATCCACCTGATGCATACCAAGTATCTACCTGATACATATCACCATACATGATCCACCTGATCATATAATGTATCCACCTGATACATACATAGATACATGATCCACACAATGTATCCACCTGATATTGTTATACCTCTATATTTCACAGTGTCGCATCCCCATTACAAAACAAGTTGACGACACTTTCCCTACTGTTTTAAACCATCCAGAAGAGACAGATGATGAGTCAACCTTGAAGGTGAATCCACCCTGCCAAGTCTTGACCCACCTTGGACTTTATTTTCATACACTACCGCGCCTTGCTATCTTCCCAAAACGCGGTACTAGACACTACCGCGTTCTGTTTTTTCCCCAAAGCGCGGCAGTGCCGCGTTCTGCAGTCTTTGCAAAGCGCGGTACTCTTTTAATAGCTTTTTTCCCTTGGCTCATGGGATCTTGGATTTTCAAAGATAATGGAAGATTGGGTTCCTTGATTCGATCTCAACTCATCTCCTTCGATTAGAAACCCTGATCCACTTATCTCTCCTTAGATCCACCCATCTCTCTTGTTGGTTAACCTCACCATTTACTATAAAAGAGAGGCATGCCATTGGAAAAGGGGAGGACTCTTGAGAGCACCAAACTTATGGTCTTGCAGCATTGTGGAGATAGCTAGAGGAGAAGACACTTGGAGTTGGAGGATTGGCTTGGACATCAAGCACCTTTTGTAAGTACTCTTCAAGTTGTAATGGAATAACTTGTCTTGTTTTCCCAAATCATTTATGTTAATCTTGTTTTAATGATATGATTTGTATCTTTCACAGATTTAGATCCTAACTCATGTTTCAGGTTGCTAGAGAATAGTGCATTCTTGTGTTTTGGTTCCATTTTAACAGGTTCACTTGTGAGGGCTTGGAACTTGGAGCAAATACCAAAAACGAGCGTTTGGATATAAGGTCAGTTAAACTCCTTCTATTCTCTTCAGCATTTTAATCCTGAGATGTTTGTTAGATCTAGGGATTCAAGGTTGCATTTGTTTTGTTTTGTTCTTAGCCTAGAGTTAGTTAAAGTCTGCTTTAGTCTAAGGGAATTTTGACTTATCCGTAGGGCAGAATTCCACATAACAAGAATGGCGACTCCGCTGGGTTTGATTACTGCTTGATTGGTTCAATTCACAGTCATTTATCTTTGAATTGTGAGTTTTTGTTGCATTTCAAACCAGCTTGAATCTTGGTCTTTTTCGACCCTTATTCACCCCTCCTCGCAGTATTTATCTCCCTGTTTAATTACTGAGTCCCCTGGGTCAGCAACAGCCCTGAAAATCTTACTTTTTCTTTTCCAGTTGCGCTTCTTCCCTCCCTTGCCACAGTACCGCGCCCTCATAACCACTTCCAGCGCGGTAGTACCGCGCCCTAGTACTTAGTACCAGAGCGGTACTTACACAGTGCCGCGTTTCAGCCAGACTCTAGCGCGCGGTAGTGTCTGCAAGTGTTTAAATTTTTTTTTTCTTTGCTTGGTTTCCTAAGTTTCTCTCTGCCTCAGATAGTCTTTACTGTTGCCTGTTAGCATCCTGGTTAATTTCCAGTCTGTATGGTGTGCTTATTACCTAGTTTGTGAGCTTGATTGATTGATTGAATTAAGTGGCATTTTTGACATATTGGTCATTTTTCAATCTGATTACATTGACTTGATTTTTTCCCCACAACCAACTCAACACCACTGTCTTCTGTCACTGAACACTGTAGTTTTACAGTCATATTGTCATTATCATTTTCAGTAAATTAAAAAGATCATTGGTTGAGAGCAAATTTTGTTGTTTAAATTGAAAAAGTCTAGTGGTATTTTGCATAGGGAAATGAACCATTAATTTTGCCATAGAAATTCTCATTATAGCAGCATTGTAGATTGTAAAATCAGTGCATTGAAAAGAGTGTTTACTTCAGTTTGGCTTTGTTTATAAATCGAAAAGAAAAGAAAAATCTTTTACTTTGATTGCTTGTGAAAATTGTTATGCATATTTGATCGAAGAACCTCTATCTTTACCTTAGCTAGATTTCATCGAAGACAAAGGCTTGTTTGTGATTCATTCTCATTTGCATGGTTTGAGTCGTCATAACACCATCAAGTTTCACGTCCACTACCCGATTGAGTAAGGCAGCCACTAAAATTAATCACCCTAATTAAACCAACTTTAACCTCACTTGAGGAAATCAAAAGAATTTGGTAGTTAGGTAGGACACCGGGGATAGGCATCAAAATAATTCCCCCTTGTCACTTTCATCTGAGACATAGTCGTTGTCTTTAGGGAACTAAAATCCTCTAGTACTTATTGACACGGTCACAGCTAGTTTGTGGAGGGGCCTCCTGACTGTTTCCAACTTTCAGGGGTTAAACGGCCGCGAGATTGAGAACCGGACGGACTCTGTGGAATACCGCACTCCACTTAGCCCTAAGGCAACATCGATCGCTGTCTTCTTTGGAAGGCTGAAGTGCCCAAAACCTTTTCCGACGTGTCATGAACGAGGTGGCTTAGTATCTATTCTACTAGGGCTCTTTTACCCAGGATCCCTTTCGGTAGAGGGATATCCTTCTTATATCGGCCTCTCATGTTGTATTATTCGACTTGGATTTCATCACCTTGCGAAGGATACGGCCTGTTGAGGTCTCCAGCTCTTAGTTAGGAGTTTGCTTGCTATCTCATCTTTGTAGAGGGTCATTTTTCATTTATAGGGACTGCTTGTTGGCATTCTGGCCAGTTTTGTTGATCAGCTCGCTTATTGAGACACCGGTCTCAGTATAGATTTTAGAGCTTGCTTTTTTGGCCTGTGAGCCTTGCTTTTTCTAGCTCCTCTTTTGCACACTCGGCTGCATTAGAGTTTTTGAGTTCTTTGTTTACGATACTGCCCCCGATTTTCATTTTCCTGTCATCATGTCAGATCTACCACGAAGATCACAAAGACAACAGGGTCAAAGCCCTCCACCACCACCACCGCCACGGACTACTGGTCCGCCTGCATCACGCATTCCTGCTCCTCCTGGCCGCGGTGCTGGTCGAGGCAACATCCCACCGCTGATACGTACAACATCTTCAGTTACGCCCGTAACTGCCACACACAGCACAGTCTCAGAATCTATTGCAGCTTCTGTAACCACTAGCATGTCTGAGACTTCCACTGTCACCTCACCCACTGTCATTCCAGATTTATCTGTAACAGTGGGCACAGTTACAGTAGCTGAACCTAGCACGACCCAGAGTACTAGACCAGAGGTCATCCTCCTACCGGATGCCAACACTTCCCGTCCATCAGACACTTTTCACGACGATATAGACGGATCTATTGGCACCACAGAAGGATCCGACCAGGACATACCTGGCTTAATTTCAGTCCCAGGAGGATACGTTGAGATCGTTGAAGATACTCGTCTACCTGACACACCTTTTGAACCTGATTATGGCTTCATTACTTCCCAGACGGAACTTCCGCCTGTTATTACTACGTCACCCAGTGTTCATCCTCAGGAGACAAGTTCTTCTAGCAACGTACCTCGCACTTTACATCTACCCAACATCCCACCGGGACACGAAATCATGGCTTCCATCCAGTCTAGTATGGTTAGTCTAGCGAACTCTCGGTTAGCATCGGCACGGTTTAGACGCAGCACAGAGCACATGCTCTCGTCAGTCTCTAGAAATCCCCCTGACACACGTCCTTCGGACTATAGGGATCCCAACATCCCGTCTAGCACAGAGTTTCGACACTCCTTTGCAGACGGTACAGGACCTTCAGATGTTACCATACCTAGTTTCCTGCCGGACCCCCAAAACCTTTTCCAGGACATGAATTCGGACCCAGTTTTCGAGGGTCCTCCTACCATTGAACATGTCATGGACGACGCTAATACCCCTGGGCTAAATTCCCCGCATTTGTTGTCATCACCTATATTTAACACACATTCTATGAGGGACAACCCAGTTTTTTCCCCATCCTCACCTGTTCGATATGGACGACCCCCTCCGCAAATAGGTACTTTTGGCGTCGTTGGCCAATCCATGTTATCATATTTGACCAGCGGCGGAAGAACGCTTAGTCACACTGCTGGATCTTCTGGTTGGACCGGAGGATCACCCTCAGCCACCATTTACACTATCTCAGGAGGTGGACAACCGACTTCAGTGGTCCCCAACTCTAGTTACCAAATCCCCCCTGGTGGGCCATCAACCCAACCAGTTGGTGGACAACCTTTTGTTGGGAACCCTGTTCCAAGTCAACAACCTCCAACTGGTGGGCCATCAACCCAACCAGTTGGAGGACAACCTTTTGCTGGGAACCCACTTCCCAGTCAACAGCCTCCTCACATAGGGCCATCCAACCTAACTGCTGGCGGACAACCTGTTGGCTCGATCCAACAAACTTCCCAACCAGCAGTGTCTACTCAGTTCGGTATGTACAATCCACCTAGCAGCGGGCAACTTTATTCCGGTGTTCCAACCGGGCCTCACTCTCAACAACCCCTGTCAGGCATGCTTCCTTCTTGGGATCATCAAATCCCACAGAGTGGGGGGTACTCACTTTTTGGAAACTGGAACCAAGCTGGGGGGCAATCTCAGATTTCCCCCAACTTGAATTCTGGCTTCCCCTACCCTTCAGCTGCTACAGTTCCATGGAACCCATCACTTCAATTTCCACTCGCTCCTCAAGCAGGAACGAGCCTTCCATGGACACCACCATCGCAGCCACCCCCCAACCCTGCTATGGGAAATCCTCCACTTGCACAGTATGGTGGTAACATCCCTGGAACACAACAATTCCAAGGAATTTTTCCCCAACAAGGAACAGCAACCATTCCTGGGTATCAACAGCCTCAGGGTACTATACCCACTCAGCAAAACACTCACCAACCGGTTGCTTACAATCAACCGGTTAACCAGATGGCTTACCATCCACAGCATTTCCAGCAGTATCCCGCGGGAAACTCATATGGGTATAACACACAGCAGTATGCTATGCAGGGCCCTCCAGGGTTCTCGGCACCACATGGTTATTACTCATTCCCGCAGACCAACCGTCAACTTCCCTTTTTAGCCACACTTGATCTACCTGATTTGTCGAGGCTTATTAACGATCCTATATGGCACGAACCTCACTGGCCACCTATCCCAGCCAAACTACCATCGGACATTCCTAAGGTCGATGCCAAACCCGGGGAAGACCCCAAGAACCACGTGATGACCTTCCATCTTTGGTGTTCATCCAACTCCTTGATGGATGACTCCATCCGACTTCGGCACTTCCAACGCACGCTCACCGGAACGGCGGCAAAATGGTATATCAAGCTGCCACAACACTCTTTTCGTGATTTCAACACTTTGGCTATGCAGTTTCTGACACATTTCCAGCTTCCCATCCGGTATGAGACTGGAACAGAACTGCTAACTTCACTACGTCAAACCACTTCTACACATATTTCGGATCACATCCATGAGTGGCGAAGACGTCGTAGGCTAATAAAGGCACCTATTCCAGATCAGCTACTTGCTGATTGGTTTACAAAATCCTTTTTGCCTCCCATAGCCAGAGATATTGCTATGCGCGGACCGGTTACAGAAGAACAAGCCATCTCGGCAGCACAATACATGGATTTGGTATATACTCAATCCGGTACTTTACATGAACTTCTTCCACATGCCTCTCGCGTTCACACTGATCCTACAAAGCCTACTACTGAACCACCCATTGATGGTATCGTTGGTTCAGTCAAGGCTCAGCCTGCTACCAACTCGGCGGGGCAACAAGCTTCTGCTTCCCCCGCTTTTACCCAGGCCGCTTCAAAAGCTTCCACCTCTCCTGCTGTCTCCTCCGAAGTGAATGCAGTCCAATCTACATCACAACCATTCGGAGGAAAGAAGAAAAATAATCGTGGTAAACCCAAGAAGAACCAGCAGGAGAACCCCAAACCACAACCTACCCAGAATGACCAAAAACCACGTCGGAAAGCTAAGTTTCCCTACTTGATTTGTCAAGATGATCATTATACGCGTGACTGTCCCTACAAGGACGAGGTCCATAAGTTCGTTAAAGGATCCTCTCGATCGGCAGTGCTAACTGACCCTTTCCCCCAACAGCAACAGCAAATGGTTGCCCAAGAATCCCCACAAGGGGGCAACCCGACCAATCCTTCCCATGGAGAGACGTCCACAAACCGCGAAATCCTAATGACAAGTAATGAGGAGATTAATATCACCACTCGTTCAAAGACGTATGACAATCCTCCAAGTTCAAACAAACAATCGGAGACAGCCAAAGGCAAGTCTCCTGTTGAAGATCCGATTCCTATTCCCCCCCCTAATGGTCATCTCCATATCGAGAGACCACTTATGGATACAGTGCTACGCCCACCCAAGGGCACCATACGAAAGGCGACATTCAATCCGAATGCGCGAGCTGCCCAAAACTACAACATTGTTGAAGATTTGGCTCAAGCACCTTGCGCTATGTCAACTCTCGAGGTTCTCCAACACTGCCCCACGCAGCGTAGAACCCTACTTTCAGCACTGGGGGCACTGGACCCAGATACTTCAAACTCCATCATGTTTAACTTGGAGCACGCTAAACCTAGGCTTTCTCACCAGCTAGCCTTCCAGGTGCATACGAAAATCCGTGGAAATGTTATCCACCGCACGGTGTTAGATGAGGGTGCTTCCACGTCGATTATGTCTTTGAACTGCTGGAGAGCCTTAGGCTCACCCGACATGGTTTTCAACCATATGGACATGGTTTTCAACCATACGGACTCATTCCCTCAATCGGTGTTGAACTGGGGGGCAAAACAGTATCCGTACACATCGAAGTCGTAGATGCACCTTTGGATTACAACCTCCTACTTGGTCGGAACTGGTTCTATGCCATGACTGCCATAGCATCTACAGTCTTCCGGATTGTACAATTTCCTCATGAAGGAAAAGTTGTCACTATTGATCAATTGGATTACTGTATCCCAGACTCCCATCCGAACTCCACCAATACCGTTCCGTTATTGGATCAACCTCGGTACCGGTTCCAAGACATAGGTGTTGGTCTCATGAAGGATTCATCCCTCATTGGAGTTTTTCCAGAGCTGGGAACCCATCTCCAACCAGTCAACATGATTTCGTCACATGTCACCCCTTCCGATGATTCATGGGTGATTCCGAGTCCTACTCAGATCCAAGGCTATGGCAATTCCATGCCTTTGAACAGAAACCTTGCAGCATATGACGCGATCCAATCAGCCACAGATTGGGTCGACTGTTCTACTGATCACACAGTGGCACAGCTCTCGACTGAAACTCATACACACCCACCATTGTTTGATCCTCTCAACTTGATTTGTCCTACTGACGAATCAATCATAGAGGTGATGTGCGGTAATGAGCCACCATGGGGAGATTTTCATCATCGATCTTCATTCCCCACCATTCAGTCACTTGAGCCCGATACCAAATCCAGTGCTTCACTTGGGATGGTTCAAACCAAGTTCCCTACTTCCCTCGACGAAGTATTTTCCGAAGGCAACTTGGCCAACCTTATGGAAACCACTCCCATCGATATTTCAGTAAAGCCTGGTATCGTGGAAAACGTACACATTGGCAAAACATGTACTCCTCTCGAAACGGAGTTCTATAATGCCTACTTTAAAACTTTCCGTGATGTTTTCGCTTGGAGTTATGAAGAGATGCCAGGGATCGACCCGTCCATTGTGGTCCACAAAATTCCAACTTTCCCTGGCGCCCGACCTGTTCGGAAAAAGCTTCGACCCGTTCATCCTCGTAAGGCAGCCGCCATTAAAGCAGAAGTTGAAAAACTTTTGCGTGCTGGTTTTATCTATCCTGTCCCATTGACAGAATGGGTATCCAACATCGTCCCTGTAGCCAAGAAACAGGGAACGATCAGAGTCTGTGTTGATTACCGTGATTTGAACAAGGCTTGTCCCAAGGACAACTACCCAACTCCGTTTATTGACCAGATCATCGATAACTGTGCCGGAAGTGTTATCTTTTCATTTATGGATGGCTTTTCTGGCTATAATCAGATCGATATCCTCCCAGCCGACCAGCACAAAACGGCCTTTATCTGCCCTTGGGGGATCTTTGCATATCGAAAGTTACCTTTTGGCCTCAAAAATGCCGGGGCAACTTTCCAACGGGCGATGTCCTACGCATTTCATGACATCAAACATATCGTAGAGCCATATCTTGATGACCTTCCCGCTCATTCCCGAACTCGGGAAGAACATCCAGATCACTTGAGTGCCATTTTCGAAAGGTGCCGGCGCTACAATATACGTTTGAACCCGCATAAGTGCGTCTTTTGTGTAGAAGCCGGAAAACTGTTGGGCTTCATAGTCTCCAAAGACGGGATACGTCTAGATCCCGCAAAGGTTGCAGCTATCATAGCCCTGCCTTCAACTACCAATATTCCAGAACTTCAATGTTTGCAAGGGCATGCAAACTTTCTACGCCGTTTTATCTGTAATCTGTCCGAGATAACAAAAGGCTACATGCGGCTTCTCAAGAAGAATGTTCCCTTCATATGGGATGATGAAGCCCAACGCTCCTTTGATAATTTAAAGGCAGCCTTAACCAAAGACCCTGTGATTCAACCCCCCAATTACACACAGGACTACATCCTTTATCTCGCAGCCTCGATTTCCACCATTGGTATGGTGTTAGTCCAGGAAGACCACAACGGCATAGAACATGTGGTGTAATATCTCAGCAAGAGTCTTCTCGACTCTGAAACTCACTACTCACATGTTGAAAAGCTGGCTCTCGCAACAGTATTTGCTGTCCAAAGATTCCGTCACTACATCTTACTCCGCCAGACCACCGTTATCGCCGATTTCAATCCAATGTACTATATCCTCACACGACAAGTGCTTGGGGGCAAGTACTCCCGTTGGATTGTCATCCTTCAAGAGTTTGACTTGGAATTTGTCAAATCCAAGTCTAAAAAATCTCTGGTCTTCGCTGAGTTAATTTGTCACCTGCCCCGTGCTACCGAGCAATCCGAGCCCATTGATTCTCTTCCCGATGAATCTTTGTTCCTCATTAGCACGTCCGATCCATGGTATGGGGATATTCTTTTATATCTCCAAACCCAACGCTTCCGTCCCGATCTCACCCGCGATGAACGACGACGTATCAGACATCACGCAAAATATTACCTTATAATGAACGATACTTTGTATCGACGTGGTGTCGACACTGTCCTTCGACGCTGTTTGACCTTAGATGAGGCGGAACGCGTTCTCAATGACTGCCACGCTGGAGCATGTGGTGGTCATCTCTCTGGGATGGCTACGGCCCAGAAAATACTGCGAGCGGGATACTTCTGGCCCTCGATTTTCAAAGACTGCATTGAAACAGTCAAGAAGTGTCCGCCCTGTCAATTCTTTCATAGCAAAGCACGCTTGCATCCTGCTCCACTCCATCCTGTCATTGCCGTCGGCCCCTTTTCCAAGTGGGGCATCGATTTTATGCACTGTAAGCCCACTTCAGCCGGGGGGCATAGCTATGTCATAGTAGCTGTGGACTATTTTACAAAATGGGCTGAAGCGATGCCTACATATGCTGAAGACGGCAAAACAGCAGCGCAGTTCATATTCAATCATATCATAGCTAGATTCGGTGTCCCACAGTCTATTGTGACCGATCATGGTTCCCATTTCAGGAATCATATGATCGAAGAACTAAGTGCCAAACTGGGTTTTCGCCACGAAAACTCAACCCCGTATTACCCACAAGCTAATGGCCAAGTTGAAGCCATTAATAAGGTCCTGAAACGAATGATTCAGCGCATTGTGGGTACCCAAAAATCCAATTGGCACTCAGCCCTGTTCTCAGCACTGTGGGCATACCGAACCTTAGTGAAAAGTGCTATTGGGTTTACACCATTTCAATTGGTGTACGGCCTGGAAGCCATTCTCCCGATTGAATGTGAAATTCCATCACTCAAGATAGCCATAGAGCTACTCCCACACACTACTTCCGAAGAAGAACGGTTTCTATACCTATCCAAGCTAGATGAAACCCGCCGCGACGCCGCTTTGGCTAATGAAGCTCACAAAAAACGCGTCAAAGCTCAATACGACAAATCCGTTCAACCTCGGATCTTCAATGAGGGTGACCTCGTACTTACATATGATCAGATGCATGATAAGCTTGGAAAAGGTAAGCTTGAATCTATGTGGTACGGCCCCTTCATCATAAAACGTGTCTTAGAAAAAGGAGCCTATGAACTAGTCGATTGTGATGGTACGCCATTGGCACGGCCCCGCAACGGGCTATACCTCAAGCGTTTCTACGCGTGAGGTTACCCCACGCGGGTTACTTCTTGTACATAATGTACTTAGTTTGCTTTTTGCTTTATTTTTAGTGTGCGCGTGGACCTTATGTATCTACTCTTACTTTGACTCGTGCCTTTATGCGCAGATGTCTACCTACTTTGGATTCGCTGACGGTGCAAGCCGACATACCCGGAATCTCGCTTCCGCAGCATGGGTGATCTATTCCCCCACTGGCGAGTTGATTTCTTCAGGATCCAATTGTTTAGGTCCCGCAACCAACAATATCGCAGAGTACCATGCAGTCATTGGTCTCTTGACAGAGGTTGCTTCACTCGGGATTGACTCCTTATCGGTCTTTTTAGACTCCCAGCTCGTGGTTTCTCATCTAAACCGTGTTTACACAGTTCGTGATCCTACATTACTTCGTTTATTTCGAAGAGTACGCCTCTTGGAACGGTCATTTGATTTTATCACATATCAACACATACCGAGAGAATTCAATTGTATTGCCAATTCATTGGCTAATTACATTTTGGATTGGCATCTTGCCCATACATAAACACATCATAAAAAATAAAATGCACAAGTCATTGTAAATATTTAGATCATAAATAGGTCCATATCACTGTATATAAAAGTGTTTTTTCCAAAATACATAAAGTTTGTGTCAAAGACAAAATTGGGGATCAAATCCCATATAAAAAAATTGGCCCTCAAAGCCTACATATCGTGTACATGCCGCAAAAAGATCAAAAGACCATCTAAGGAGATCTAGGAGACCTATCATGTCCCTCATCGGACTCCTCCCGCTGCTGGTGGTAACACATCACAGCTCGAACCACCTTGCGAAGAAGTCGACTGATACGACCAGGTACACCTACAGTATGCCGCTGGAGGTGGTAAGGGACGTCATCCATCCGCATAGCAGGGATACCATGGGTCAATCCCTGCAGGTTCCTCTCAATGTCCCGGACGCCTCCTGCCTCGTCTTCATCTTCTTCTTCGACAGGGTCAGCTTGACGATCGACACCACCACGACGTAGTGGAGAGTATCCAGCTGGCCTCTGTGGTCCACGGTCTGCAACATGCATGCGAATATACATTAGGCGTCTTTTACACATTCTAAAAAAGCAATAAAAATTAAATATCCAAAAAGAAAAAATACATATCCATGAAGGTCATACCAGAGTTGTCCCAGTCATCATCTTCTGGCAAAGCCAAGTCGATATCCTCACGGAAATCTACTCCTGAATAGGGATAGTCGTCAATCATGACTATCTGCTCCTCTAGCCAAGAGAAAAAGTCCTCTCCAAAGGCTAGCCGCTGAGGTCCCCCGAGGCGTCCAGCGTAGTCACTCCATCGAGCCATCCATGGCTCAGTAGGTGGACGAGGATGCATAGATATCTGTGGACGCAGTAATGGCACCCTTGCCAGAAAGAAAGTGACCAGGATACTCCCATAGCCAAACTGGGTATTTTTCCCAGTTCTACATTTGTGCACCTGTTCCTTCATGTTGGACAACACTGCCTCACACCAGTGGAAAACTGTTCCTCCCATGCACTCTGCTGCGAGATTCACCTATGTGCGGGATGCCTGATGTGGGCTCACGCTTCCTGCTGCACGTGTAATAGTGAATAGCAAGGTTTTAAAAGGAAGATTTGTGACCTCTTTTATGGCCACTTTCCCACTCTTCTTACTCGAACCCGCCTGACAATATCGAGCAATCAAATCATCCGTGCTTGATTCTGAAGTGGTGTACCTGGTAAAATTCGGCCGGGCTCCTCTTTTAGAGAGGCCCGTGAGGAAATAGATATCCTCGAGTTGGATCTCAAGCACATGCTCTCCCATTTGGAAAGCTTGGATATCGGGGTCCCACAATTGGACAAGGTGAGTAAGGAGCTTAGGTTGTTGGCGGATCCCTTTGGTCTTGAAAAACTTTAGCAAACCACATTCTCGCAATGCGGTCACGGTTGGTAAGTCATTTTCGGCTGCAAAATCGTCCGCTTCGTGCTCCCTCTCTTTCCAACTCACCATTTTGCTCCAAATAAGTTGCAAATCCCTGCAAAAAGGCAAACAAAGCAATCAGTAACTATTTAACAACTTACTTCCAGCAAAAAATTGGAGAAAATGTGATTTTTTGAACTTAAATTTCGCACGTGCCGCTCCTGGAGGACACCCTACCGCGCGGCAGTCCACAGTGCCGCGCCTCATTTTGGGGTTACAGCGCGGCACTGTTCAACAGTACCGCGCCTTTCGATAGGGCCCCCGCGCGGTAGTACGGTGAGCGATTCTTGCCCAAAAGGGCTTGCCAAAAAATTAATTTTTTCCCGGTGAAAACAAAAATTTCTTACATGAAATGAAAGAGGGGCTCAAGCACTCTTACCTGGCACAGACGGCGGTCGAAATGGTGTCCCAGAACTCTCGGTATCGATCCTTGAAATTTTGCTCCAAAATGGGTAAAAATGTCTCCTTTGGGTAAAAAAACACAAATGAATAGTAATTTCTATTTTTACCATGCCTTATATAGCATTTTTTCATATTTTTTTTAATTAATTAATTAATTACTATTTCAAATAAATAAACCCTTGTTCACATTGCTAATGCCCCGTTGTTGAGCATTTATTGACAGGATCTGCGGTAGAAATGGGATGCATTCATACCGGTGTTTATTCGTAATTTGACCTTCATATTGAGCCCACTTTATCTTTTTCGTGCTCTGGATTTAAAACTTGAAAAAGATTCCAAGCGCTTTCACACCTGTGTCGTGCTTGTCAAACGCAAGTAAACGGTGTCGAGTACGGTCAACTTTACTCATGCTCGTTAAACGATGAGGAAAGTATTATCCTGGTTGTATTTTATTCTTTTTTTCGGACCAGAATAATTTAAAATTTACGAAAAAGACCATAGGAGTCCATAGTTAAGCTCTTTTCAGACTCCTTAAAATTGAAAAGATTGCCAAGTGATCTTGACTCTTTCACACTTGTAAAAGTATTTGAAAGGTCGTCTATTCGGTGATAGGTTACCCCTTTTTCGGCCCGTCTAGACTATTTTACGAGAAAGGTATACCTCAGTCCATCTCGGCTGGGAGAGTTCTCTCGGGAATTGTTTTACACTTTTTCAGGATCGAGAGACTAAATTTTACGAAAAAGTACATTATGGAGCTTCCTTTAAGTTTTTCAGGCTCTCTAAATATGAAAAACTACCGAGTTTTCCTTCCTTGGACTCGTTAAAATATTAACATCGAAGGACCCACGTTGGGACGAACCTCTCCTTTCTCAGGTTCGTAAAACATGTGAGATTGGACTCATCCACAAGATGAGCTACACCGAGCATCTGTTATCCTCTTCAAGCTCGTAAAACAAGAAAGAGGTACTCGTCCATCATGTCGGGGAAATATGGGGGAACAAGTCAAGTTTATCTATGGCAGCATTGTCAGTCGTTACCTTTGAACATGGCATGTGTCCATCTCTTGTCTATATCTAGGTATCCATCTTTCATTGAGTCATAGTCATCATCATGGGTCGTCTCCCTGGCCACGAGTCCGCTCATCCGGTGTCTATCCTCTATTTATCAATAATCCCTGCTGCCAAGTCTTGTTACATGCCGTTATATGTTCAAAGGGTTGCATTGTATCGAGTCATTCATTGTGTCAGGCCTCCGCTGTGTCAGTACATACTCCATTACTTCATCATCCTATCATATGTGCCGATTTCGTGTCGATGATGTGGGAATCATCATGGCCCACCTTCGACGAGTCTATTCCTGTCGACACCAAATCACTATCCGGGAATTAGACTTAGAGATCAACCATTAGTACCTTGGTACCTGCATGCCTCAATGGCAGGTTTCCTCGCGTTTGACAGTAGGTTCACATCATTGACCTGTGATCAAGCGATCTCTCGGATGCTCGACATCAACTCATTCATTCGCATTTCGTTGAGATGTACTACTGATACCTTGGGAATCATTGTCATCATTGGTGATCTCCCTCGCATTTTTTAACGGTCCACATCATTGACCGGTAATCAAATGGTTTCTACCATGTTCGACTTCAACACCTTGTAATCACATGGTTAGATTCGTATCTTTTTGCGATCGGGTAGAAGACCCTGGACGCACCTCTACATTTCGACTGCGTCCAGGCTGCGATGGAGATGTCTCTTGTATTGTCACACAGATCCACTTATTGTATTGGTCGTGGCTGTGTCATTATTATCTCATGGATCTACGATTGTTCATAGTAGCCATGATCTATCCACAGTTTACATTATCTCAGTACTCATGGATCTGCAATGTATTGGTCGACAGCCATGCTTTGAGTCATCTATTTCCGAGCATGGGAATGCCCGCCTCGGTGGTATATCTAACACTTTGTTTCTATTTTCAGCTCCGTGTCACTCTCCTCGATGCTATCTCTGCACATTATATTCGTAAAGTCTTTCGGCCATCAGTCCCTTCTGACCTCACACTTTAGGGGGCATCTGTTATACCTCTATATTTCACAGTGTCGCATCCCCATTACAAAACAAGTTGACGACACTTTCCCTACTGTTTTAAACCATCCAGAAGAGACAGATGATGATTCAACCTTGAAGGTGAATCCACCCTGCCAAGTCTTGACCCACCTTGGACTTTATTTTCATACACTACCGCGCCTTGCTATCTTCCCAAAACGCGGTACTAGACACTACCGCGTTCTGTTTTTTCCCCAAAGCGCCGCAGTGCCGCGTTCTGCAGTCTTTGCAAAGCGCGGTACTCTTTTAATAGCTTTTTTCCCTTGGCTCATGGGATCTTGGATTTTCGAAGATAATGGAAGATTGGGTTCCTTGATTCGATCTCAACTCATCTCCTTCGATTAGAAACCCTGATCCACTTATCTCTCCTTAGATCCACCCATCTCTCTTGTTGGTTAACCTCACCATTTACTATAAAAGAGAGGCATGCCATTGGAAAAGGGGAGGACTCTTGAGAGCACCAAACTTATGGTCTTGCAGCATTGTGGAGATAGCTAGAGGAGAAGACACTTGGAGTTGGAGGATTGGCTTGGACATCAAGCACCTTTTGTAAGTACTCTTCAAGTTGTAATGGAATAACTTGTCTTGTTTTCCCAAATCATTTATGTTAATCTTGTTTTAATGATATGATTTGTATCTTTCACAGATTTAGATCCTAACTCATGTTTCAGGTTGCTAGAGAATAGTGCATTCTTGTGTTTTGGTTCCATTTTAACAGGTTCACTTGTGAGGGCCTGGAACTTGGAGCAAATACCAAAAACGAGCGTTTGGATATAAGGTCAGTTAAACTCCTTCTATTCTCTTCAGCATTTTAATCCTGAGATGTTTGTTAGATCTAGGGATTCAAGGTTGCATTTGTTTTGTTTTGTTCTTAGCCTAGAGTTAGTTAAAGTCTGCTTTAGTCTAAGGGAATTTTGACTTATCCATAGGGCAGAATTCCACATAACAGATATATATCAACATACATGATCTACCTGATCATACATGGTATCCACCTGATACATATACAGATACATGGTCCAAGCATCCAACATGATGCATATACAAATACATATAAATGATCTAACTGATCATATCCAGCATCCAACATGATGCATACATACATATACATATAAATGATCCAAATGATCATATCCAGCATCCAACATGATGCGTACATACATATAAATGATCCAACTAATCATATCCAGCATCGTCCTGATGCATATATAGAGCAGTAACTGGAGCATCGTCCTGATGCTCATCATCCAGTGCTTACATCCACAGCCATGTGAAGGATCCTCCTTCCAACATGCTTGGAATGGCTTCAGCAAATGTCTCCATCACTTCTTCCTCGAAGTGTCGTCGATCTGAAGAACACCAAGCCTCTCTTTGAAGTACTCAAACTTCACTCTAGCTAGTGGCTTCATCAGCACATCTGCAATCTGCTCATCCGTCGCAACATACAGGAGCTTCACTGCTCCTCTCTGCACCATATCCCTGATATAGTGATATTTGATCTCAATGTGTTTCAACCTGTCATGGAACACCGGGTTCTCAGACAGCTTCACACAACTCTAGTTATCACAGAAGATACTAGTAGCATCCAACGGGAGATCAAATAACTTAGACAGTAGCTTCCGAAACCATACTGCCTCACAACTAGCCGAACATTCTGCAACATACTTTACCTCGGCTGTACTCAGTGCTACGCAAGACTGCTTCCTGCTAAACCAGGAGATCACACCTGATCCCATACTAAAGCAGCACCCATATGTGCTATTCCTATTTGCAGCACTACCTGCCCAATCTGAATCAACATAACCCTGCAGGTTAAACTTTTGATTCGCATCATACTTGAGCCCATAATCAACTGTACCCTTCAGGTACCTCAGAATATGCTTTACAGCAACCAGGTGAATGCTCCTCGGATCCATCAGGAACTGGCTCAATGTGTTCACCGCAAAGCAAATATCTGGTCTCATGTTCGTCAGGTACATCAAGGACCCAATCATCTGATGATACATAGAGACATCAACCGGCTTAGATGAAGCATCACATAGAAGCTTCAGGTTCGATGCCATAGGTGTGGCCATGGCCTTGCAGTCCATCATCCCGAACCTCTTCAGGATATCTACTGCATACTTCCCTTGTCCAAGGAAGATCCCATCTGCACTCTGCCACACCTCCATACCTAGAAAATAGTGCATCATCCCCAAGTCCTTCATATCAAACTCGGAAACAAGCTTCATCTTTGTATCGGAAATCAGTCTATCATCTCTTGTTACAAATAGGTCATCCACATATAGGAGTAGTATCACAGGATTTCCTTCCTCAACCTTGTAGTAAAGTTTGGAATCCACTTTACTCTTGGTAAAGCCCAAACTAGATAGGAAACTGTCCATCGTACCATACCAAGTCCTATGAGCTTGCTTCAATCCATACAAGGCTTTCTTCAGTCTACACACATATGACTCCCTATCATGTGTTTCAAAAACGAGTGGCTGCTCCACATACACTTCCTCTTCAACTACACCATTCAAGAAGGCAGTCTTGACATCCATCTGGTGTATCTTCCATTTCATCGTTGTAGCTAGGGCAAGTACTGATCTGATGGAAGTGTACCTGGTTACAAGAGCAAAAGTTTCTTCATAATATATTCCCTCTTTTTGAGAGAAGCCACGAGCTACAAATCTTGGCTTGTATTTCTCTATGCTTCCATCTACATCATGCGTGATCTTGTAGATTCATTTGGAAGTCACACCAGACTTCCCTTCAGGTCTTGGGACAACATCCCAAACATCATTCTTCATTATTGATTGGTATTCTTCGACCATGGCATCCTTCCATTCTTTCTTTTCCGCTGCTTCTTCATAACTGGAAGGTTCTTTGTTCATAATATCATAGAGTAAAGCAACATAGCTGGTATGTGATCTGGTTCTCTTCTTTGCTCTTTGTTCTTCTTCTGGAATGCCATATCTTTTTGCATATTGAATGAGCTCTCTAGCCCATGCAGGTTTCCTCTTGTGAGAGTTGTTCTCACAGGGTGGATCTACAGGTTGTTGCGGATCTTCAATTTCACGATCAACATCTGGAATTGCTTCAATCATGGTGGTGTCTTGAAATCTAGTTTCTTTAGGTTCTTCATAAACTTCAACAGGTGTCTTCCTTGATTTGATGAATGCTGAGTTTTCATCAAATGTTACATCCCTGCTGACATCAATCTTCTTGAACCCTAGAAAGTATATTCTGTAATCCTTCAAGCTTTCAATGTAACCCACAAAGATACCCTTCTTTCCTGAAGGATCTAGCTTAGTCCTCTTTTCCTTTGGGACATGAGTATATACTAGACAACCAAATATTCTGAGATGGCTGACTTCAAGTTTCTTACCAGAGAAGACCTCTTCTGGTGTCTTGTTGCCCAATATCTTGTGGGGTGTTCTGTTCTACACATATACAGCTGTCCTAGATGCTTATGCCCATAGATGCATAGGTAGATCCTGGTCATACAAAATTTCCCGTAATGCTTCCATGATTGTTCTATTCTTTCTTTCTGTAAATCCATTTTGTTGTGGATTGTAAGGAGCAATCAACTCCCTCTTAATCCCTGAATCACTGCATAGTTTCTTGAAGTCACCTGAAGTGAATTCTCCACCATTGTCGGATCTGAAAGTCTTAATCTTTTTATCAGTTTGGTTCTCCATCAAGGTTTTGAATTCCTTGAACTTATCAAACACTTCATCTTTGTTTTTCAAGAAGCAAACCCAAGTCTTCCTGGAGAAGTCATCAATGAAAGAGACATAGTAAACATACCCACTCAGAGAACTAGAACATCGGACCACATACATCAGAGTGGATAATTTCCAAGATACTTTTTACCTTGCTTTCACTGCTTGGAAATTCCTTCTTTATGTTATTTCCTTTTGCACATCCTTTACAAACACCTTGATGCTTGGTCTTGATTTCAGGAAGACCTTCTACAGCTTTACTTGAAATTGGTAATGCTCTGTAGTGCATATGTGCAAGTATTCTATGCCAAAGTTCACTTGGCTCCATGGAATCATGCACCATGGCATGTTCAGGTTGTCCCTTCAATTTTTACAATCCTCCCTCTTGCTCTCTAATCACCACTGCATCATCTATGGTATTTCCCTTTTGCCACATTAAAACTTGGCCATCCACAAATGCAACCCTCATACTTTTTGCATCTAATGTAGATATGGAGAGTAGGTTTTTCTTGAGCCTAGGTACATAAAGAACTTCTTTCATCTTCAAAGACTTTCCAGAGTCTAGGTTGTAGGAGGATTCACCACTTCCTTTTATAGGGTATTGATAGTCATCCCCAAGTTTCACTTTATGGGGTGATTCATGTTTAGACAGATTTACAAAAGATTCTTTAAACCCAGTCATGTGTTTGGAAGCACCACTGTCAATAAGCCAATCATTACAACCATGAGAGATAGTACTTGTGAGGGCAAAGATTAGAACATACTCTTCTTCACTTGATGAGTCGTCATCACTTTCTGTTCTAGCTTTCTTCTTGGGAGGTTCATCATCCTCAGCAACATGAGCATGATATCTTCTTTTGATGCTCTTCTTATTCTTGTTGAAGTTGTTGGTGTCTTCTTTCCTTTTCTTGGGACATTCTGAGGTGAAATGTCCTTTCTCATTGCAATTGAAGCACCTTAGATCTTTCTTTTCTTTGTGATATGGATGAGAAGATTTATTCTTGTGATGGGATGGCTCCCTCTTGAACTTGCCTTTCTGGGTGTGTGCTGTGAGAGCTTGATCTTCTTTCCCCATCTTTTCTTCTCGTGCCACAAGCCTTGCTTCTTCTTGAGAACATTCCTACCACAGTCTACTGAAGGAGATCAATTTCTTTCTTGCACAGATCCCTTGGATAAAGGACTCCCATGACCTGGGTAGGCCATTCAAAGTGGTCATAACAATTTCACCATTCTCCACCATTTCATCTACAGCTTCAAGTTGTTCCTTGATCTGAGAGACTTTGGAGAAATAAGATTGAATGGTCTCTCCATTCGACATCTTTAACCCTTTCAATTGATTCTGCAAAGTCATCTCCTGATTTATGTTCTTCCCTTCAAATAGCTTGGTCAAGGAATCAAACATAGCCTTGGGTGTCTTTAGGGATGACACATGTGGAATGAAATGGTCTTTAATAGAATCAGCAATGATTCTCTTTGCCTTGACTAAGTTCTTCTTATGCAATATCTTAGCCTCTTCATCCTCTCGGATAGGGATCTCTTCTTTTATGTATGAGTCCAACTCATTCTCTTCCAGGATTAACTCATTCTTTCTTTTCTGCTGCTTCTTCATAACTCGAAGTCTCTTTGTTCATAATGTCACAGAGTAAAGCAACATAGCTGGTATGAGATTTGGTTCTCTTCTTTGCTCCGTGTTCTTCTTCTGGAATGCCAAATATTTCTGCATCTTGAATGAGCTCTCTAGCCCATGCAGGTTTCCTCTTGTGAGAGTTATCCTCACGGGGTGGATCTACAGGTTCTTGCGGATATTCAAACTCACGAACAACTTCTGGAACTGCTTCAGTCATGGTAGTGTCTTGAAATCTAGTTTCCTTAGGTTCTTCATAAACTTCGATAGGTGCCTTCCTTGATTTGATGAATGCTGAGTTTTCATCAAATGTTACATCCCTGCTGACATCAATCTTCTTGAACCCTGGAAAGTATATTCTGTAAGCTTTCGAGCTTTCACTGTAACCCACAAAGATACCCTTCTTTCCTGAAGGATCTAGCTTGGTCCTCTTTTCCTTTGGGACATGTGTGTATACTGGAAAACCAAATATTCTGAGATGGTTGACTTCAGGTTTCTTACCAAAAAAGACCTCTTCTGGTGTCTTGTTGCCCAATATCTTGTGGGGAGTTCTGTTCTGCACATATACAGCTTTTCTAGCTGCTTCTGCCCATAGATGCATAGGAAGATCCTGGTCATGCAGCATTGCCCTTGCTGCTTCCATGATTGTTCTGTTCTTCCTTTCTGCAACTCCATTCTGTTGAGGATTATAAGGAGTAGTCAACTCCCTCTTAATCCCTGAATCACTGCAAAGCTTCTTGAAGTCACCTGAGGTGAATTCTCCACCATTATCAGATCTGAATGTTTTAATCTTCTTGTCAGTTTGATTCTCCTTCAAGGTTTTGAATTCCTTGAACTTATCAAACACCTCATCTTTGTTCTTCAAGAAGTATACCCAAGTCTTCCTAGAGAAGTCATCAATAAATGAAACATAGTAAACATACCCACTCAGAGAACTGGATGACATAGGACCACATACATCTTAGTGGATGATTTCCAGGTTGTCTTTTTCCTTGCTTTCACTGCTTGGGAAAGCCTTCTTAATGTTCTTACCTTTTGCACATCCTTTGCAAACACCTTCATGTTTGGTCTTGATTTCAGGAAGACCCTCTACATCTTTGCTTGCAATTGGAAGTGCCCTATAGTGCATATGAGCAAGTCTTCAATGCCAAAGTTCACTTGGCTCCATGGATTCATGTACCATGGCATGTTCAGGTTGTCCCTTCAATTTATACAACCCTCCCTCTTGCTCTCCAATCACTACTGCATCATCTATGTTCTTTCCCTTTGGCCACATTAGGACTTGGACATCCAAAAATGCAACCCTCATACCTTTTGCATCCAATGCAGAGATGGAGAGTAAGTTCTTCTTGAGCCCAGGTACATAAAGGACTTCTTTCATCTTCAAAGATTTTCCAGAATCTAGGTTGTAGGAGGCTTCACCACTTCTTTTGATTAGGTATTGATAATCATCCCCAAGTTTCACATTATGGGGTGATTCATGTTCAGATAGATTCACAAAATATTCCTTAAACCCAATCATGTGTTTGGAAGCCCCACTGTCAATAAACCAATCATTACAACCATGGGAGATAGTACCTGTGAGAGCAGAAATTAGAACATATTCTTCTTCACTTGATGAGTCATCATCACTATCACTTTCTGCCCTAGCCTTCTTCTTTGGGGGTTCATCATCTTCGGCAACATGAGCATGATATCTTCTTTTGTTATTCTTCTTCTTCTTATTGAAGTTGTTGTTGTTGTCTTTCTTCTTCTTGGGACAATCTGAAGCAAAGTGTCTCTTCTCATTGCAATTGAAGCATCTGAGATCTTTCTTATCTTTATGATAATGGTGGTGTGAGAATCTTTTGCTATGAGATGATTCCTTCTTGGACTTGCCTTTCCTAGCATGTGATGTGAGAGCTTGATCTTCATTTCCCATCTTTTCTTCTCGAGCCACAAGCCTAGCTTCTTCTTGAGAGCTGTCTTCCCGCAATCTGTTGAAGGAGATCAACTTCTTCCTTGCACAGATTCCTTGAATAAAGGAATCCCATGACCTGGGTAGGCCATTTAGAGTGGTCATCACCACTTCACCATTCTCCACCATTTCATCCACTGCTTCTAGTTTTCCTTGATCTAGGAGACCCTTGAAAAATAAGATTGAATAGTTTCTCCATTCTGAAACTTTACTCCTTTCAATTGGTTCCGCAGGGTCATCTTCCGATTTATGTTCTTCCCTTCAAATAGCTTGGTCAAAGATTCAAACATCTCCTTGGGTGTCTTTAGAGAAGACACATGGGGTATGAGATGGTCTTTGATAGAATCAGCAATGATTCTCTTTGCCTTGACCAATCTTTTCTTATGCAATACCTTAGCCTCTTCATCCTCTGGGATAGGGATGTCTTCTTTTACATATGAGTCCAACTCATTCTCTTCCAAGATTAACCCAATCCTATACTTCCAAGCTCGGAAGTTATTAGCTCCTTCAAGCTTATCCTCAAGCTTGGTGTGGTGAGACATCTTAAAGAGTACTTCAAATGGAAATAGAAAAGATTTAGATCTTACCACTTGAAATGCTGAAAACTGGATCTGGTCCCGGATTAGGGTTTGTCGAAAAAACCCTAAAAATTCAAAATGTGAATTTCAATTTTCTGAAAGGATAGAAAGATGCGCCTTGATGGGCTGATCAGCCTGGTGTATTCAGAATTTGAGATCAGCAAAGCTTTACCCTTCAGATTTTCCTTTTTGTCCTCCCAGGTTCACTGAGGAGAGCCCTGAATTAGGGTTTGAGTTTCCCGAAGATCTAACTAGCAAAAAATCTCGATCCAAAGCTCTAAACTTTGATTTTTGCAAGGACCTTCCAGCTATGTCTTCAGATTTCATAAATTCCTATTTTTGTGGAAACCCTAATTTTTAGGGCCAAATCTGAAAATGCTCAGATTTGAATTTTGATTGGACAAATAGATTCTCCTTGATGAGTAGAGTCAATCTACTATACTGCTTTTCCAAAATCTATGGAGAGAAACCCAATAAACAAGAAACTCAAGTTTTCGTCACTGCAAAATGTCTTATTCTCAAGTTAGCTCTGATTCCATGTTAAATTTTGAACATTAATTCACAATACTCTAGGATCTTCACTGAGAGAATAACAAATACAGTATATCAATGCATAACTGTAGCTAGGGTTTTACCCCTAGCTTGTGCAAATGAGCACCTACTAAGGAGAATGGACTCCTTAGTAGCAATTCAGTAAATGTAAATAATTAAGCTAAAACAGAAATAGAAACTACTTTAAACATTGTGCATGAAACATAAATAAAAGATATAAAGAATGGCTTTTTTGTATTAATGTTACCTTCAATGTGAAGGTTGATGAAGCCCTTTGCAATGTCCAAGAGGGTTGCTCCAAGCTCCAATGTGCTCCTTCTCTTTCTCCAATGGTGGGAATGGGCCAAAAGAGGCTCTCAAGGTGAAAGTAGTTCAATGGTGAACTAGGGTTTCGAGAGAGATTTTGGCAGAGTAAGGGTATACTTGATTGTGGATGTGGAATAAGGGATCTCCATCACCTATTTATAGTTTTTTGGTGGTGGAGTGCTGACCCATGGTTTTAGGAAACACATGGTTTAGGGCAGCTGTATAGGGTTTTTTCCTCCTTTTCCTCATTATTTTATATTTTTCTTCCCTTTTTAGGGGGCTTTTGCTATTTTTAGAGGAATTTTGGATATTTTTGGAGGAAAAATGGGTTTTTTAACCTTTTTGAGGCTATTTTAAGGGTTTTGTGGCCTTTTGGAGGCTTTTTAGTGGGATTTTTTGGGTTTTTAAGGGAAATATGGTAGGAAAATGGACAAATGAGCCATGTAATACGGTAGATGAGGTAGTGAACACTTTTTGGGTGTTAAGAAATTGCCCCCTGATGTGCGAGGGCAGGAGCTCATCGTATGGCCGATGGACATCATAAGTCATGAATGGTTTTCCTGGGTGTGGAGAGAAGAGAAGAAACAAACTGAAGCCCGGAACAACGATCCCGAACAACTGCAAGAACTAAAAGTACATAACCTCAATAATGGATGAGGAATCATCTGATCATATGGACGAGGCGGGCATACCCATGCTCGTATCAGGATATAACATAATAACAATGGGGTCCAAAAAATGGGGACCTGACATATATATGACCTCAAATACTGACTGAGGAATAATCTCAATATATGGACGAGGCGGGCATACCCATGCTCGTATCAAGATACATAAACAGAACTGTGAGGCCCGAAAAAAAGGGGGACCTGTAAGATACATAACCACTGTGTACATCATAAGTTTCCAGAGGGGACACAAATCTGGGACATACTGCTGAGCTGATCATGTGGGAACTGAAGAACTGGTGCACTGGAATATCAACAGTGCTGCTGAGTGTGGTACCAAAGGAACTGATGAGCTGCTGGATCATAGTGACTAGGGTCATACTCTTAATGGTACACTGAACTGGAACTGAAATGGGTACTCAAGGAAGCATAGAGCTGGAGGGCTTCCGAATACAATCGCCAACGCAACCCGGACATCCATGGGAACATACAACTGGGCGTTCCGAAGTGACTCACCAATGTGCTAAAGTCGGGGGAAATCCGGGGTCTTCGACTAAAAACTGATGGGATATAATCCTACGCGATTCTCAACGATGCGATCAAGGTACTGAAGTCGAGCATGTGAGAAACAACCACTCGGAGAGGCAATGATGACTCCTCTCAGAAGGGTCCGTAGGCACTTACCACAGATGGTGATAAGTCCAAGGCGTAGGGACCTCTGGGCCTATCCTCTGGAATAGAGGAGTTGTCGTCGACAGAGGGAGACCTGCAACTATCAAGGCAATGATGTTTCCTTGATAGGAGCGCGAGGTACAAGACCGAAATGTGATAGTACTGATGGCAGGACTGATAAACTGTGGGGGGACAACTGGGAAAGTAGAGTGGGTGGACTCAAACTTCCTTTGTTCAGAGTATGATAATGGGAATGATCTGGAAGCATATGAAACTAACTAAGGGGAAAGGGATCATAGCTGTACTGGATCTGGGGAGGTGACTGGTCTGAGGGAGACGCAAGCTGTGGAAAAATGGCAGGAGACTGCAGAATACTCTGAACAAAGGCGACCTGATTGGGGGTGCTGCCGAGATGATTGATCAAAGCGCCAGGAGGCACGGGAGAGTACTTCTTCATGGGTTAAGGAATTAGAAGAAGTGTGTGTAAAATGATACTGTCGTGTGGATTTTACGAGCCCAGGACAGTTCATGCTCGTGGTTGCTTTCAATTTTAAGGAGTCTGAAAGCAAATAAGAAGACTATGAAATGATGGAATGGTACTGTCGTGTGGATTTTATGAGCCCAAGACAGTTCATGCTCGTGGTTGCTTTCAATTTTAGAGAGTCTGAAAGCAAATAAGAAGACTCCAAGGGGTTGCTTTTTCGTAAATTTAGTCTCCAAGGCCCAAAGAAGCATAAAAGGATGCAATGAAGAACTCTTCTAGCCGGTGTGACTAGAGTATTCCTTTTTCGTAATTAGTCTACCAGGTCCGGAAAAGGGTTAAACTTATACCAGATAGACGCCCTTTCAGGTACTTTAGCGAGCATGAAAGGAAGCAAGATTGCTCGGCTTTCTTTTCATTCTTTTAGGAGTCAGAAAAGAGCTTAACGGAAACTCCCTAAGTGCCTTTTTCGTAAAGGACTTGTCCGGCCCGAAAAAGGGATAAAATTATACCGAACAAAAGGAATGGCCAGGCAAGGAGGAAGTGTTCAATCAAGGATCAATGATGATGACCAAGAACGAGGGTAGGGGGGAACACTGGTGGGCCTCCTTGCG
The DNA here is from genome assembly GCA_027924585.1 of Larix kaempferi. Taxonomy (NCBI): domain Eukaryota; kingdom Viridiplantae; phylum Streptophyta; class Pinopsida; order Pinales; family Pinaceae; genus Larix; species Larix kaempferi. Next base: position 29,417,062 of record BSBM01000232.1, read on the forward strand.
GGGTAGATGAAATGGTGGCAAAATAACGAAACATTTGCAGTATGGCAGGAGTGAATGGCTCATGTACAAAAGTGGAACGATCCGATGGCGGCCGATGTGGCGCGCAAACCGAGGCAGCAAGGTGTCGGGGCACAATATTGAAATTGTACCAAGTGAGAGTGAGAAATGATCTCAAGCATCATCACGAGCTCGAAAAAATGAATCCGACGATATACAAGATGTCAAAAACGGGTAACGACCGATGTGGCACGCACATCAAGGTGATGAGGGCGTTTTGGAAAAATACCCAAAAAATCGATGGGTGAGAGCGAGAAATGATCTCAAGCATCATCACCAGCTCAGAAAAATGAATCTGATGATATAAAACATGTGAAAAATGGAGAACGGCCGATGTGGCATGCAAACCGAGGCGACTAGTGGCGTCTGAAAAAACGGGCAAAAAATGATGGGGTCAAAATGATGCAACGAGGTGACCATCATGACGGTCTCGTCGTGCTGATTCCAGTGGTGGAAACGGTTCGTAAAACGGACTCCGTATGGGGTCAGAATGGCCAAAACAAGAAAAAGTCAACTGACTATAAATAGTGGTGGGTCCAATATGACATGTGTCATTTGTACGTTTTGACTTTGACTTGTGATCAGAGTGGACCAGAGCTTAGGTGGCATTTCTGGACGATCTGACCGGCCGATTTCAGATCCGGGAGATACAGGTATTCCGTCAAACTCATACCTGCATGTTTTTTTAGGGTCGGGGGTTGGGTAGTGGGTCCCAGTTCTTATTTGTACGGTCCACGTGGGTGGACCGCGGGTTAGGGGGTCGAAACCGCGGTTGGCGCCCGCGAGTTTCAGGGTGAACCACGCGGTTGGAGACCGCGTGTTTCTTGGTGAACCACGAGGTTGGAGACCGCGTGTTTTCCTTGATGGACACGCGGTCGAGTACCGCGAGTTCCAAGGAGGAACACGCGGTTCCAAACCGCGGGTTTAGGGCTGACAGGCGTGGTTAAGGACCGCGACCATAGGCCTGACAGCCGCAGTCGGAAACCGTGGCAGGAAGCCCGAAAGCTGCGGTTTTGGGCCGAGCTAAGAGGGTCTTCCGGGAGAGGGAAAAGTACTTATTTAGTTGACATGAGTCTAATGAGTTTATTTTGTGTGATTGACAGGATGCCGCAGGTGCTCTAGAGAGAGCGGGAGATCCCTGATGAGATCATGGCTGTGATCCGAGGGGAGCGCCATGTGCGATCTGTGCTGGGGATGTGCGGACTACTGATGTTCACACAGATACCTATGATACGGTCAGCAGCATTGCTGCTGAACCAGCTTCTGGGAGCCGGACATACAGGCTTTCCGGGTACAGGGTGAGAGGGTGGACCTCACCCTGACCGATGTATATTTTCTGACGGGGTTGCCCTGTCTAGGCAGGGTGGCAAACACACAGCCGCGGGTTGCCGCGAACGTCGACATGGAGGACATGTTGGAGAGATACTGTGGTCCTGAGGCGAGGGTGCATAGGAATGCACTCCTGGTGAGGGACCTACAGGAGCCAGCAGTGCAGGCGATGGCAGCCTGTGTGGTCCGGGTATTGGGGTCCCAGTCACCTGAGAAGGTGTCTGGGGGTCAGATGCAGATGATAGAGCGCGTACTGGATGGGGTGTACTACGGGGTCAGATGCAGATGATAGAGCGCGTACTGGATGGGGTGTACTACGCGTGGGGCCAGATGTTCCTGACCTGCGTTCAGCGGCAGCTGACGGCAGCAAAGGAAGATGGCAAGGGATTTTGTTTTGGTTCCTTCTTGTGTGCCTTATTTATGGAGAGGGTACCCACACTGCGGCCACGGGTGCCGATCAGGGCAGGAGGTATGAGGGAGCCGTGGATGGTGCGGTGGGGTGAGATGATGCACCGCCGTGGTGGCGGCGACGTGGGAAGGTATTTTACGCAGGAGTTGTACCTGCAGTGGCTCCAGATACCATTGACACTGGACGACTTCCCGTATCGGGACATGGACTTCACAGGAGATCCAGAGGCGCCACGAGCACCAGGACAGGCATGGGGTCCCGACGGTATGTATGTGTTTTTATTGCATGTTATGTATGTCAAGTTTTATTTATATGATAAGAGATTGATATACTGTGACTGACGTATGGGTGATCTTGTAGATGTGGGCCCGAGGCCGCCTCCAAGACATGTGGCATGGAGGGGTATTATGGCCGTCCCAGCTCTGCTGGGGCAAAGTGAGGTCCGTCGCCGTGATGCGGAGGGGACACTGGAGTCGGTGCGGGCACTACTAGATCGGTTGTTGATAGGGGTGACCGACGAGGGATGGCAGGATATTGATCCTTATGTAGTGCAGGATTGCATGATGGCACCCCGAGAGTTCAGATCCATCGCGATCCGGGTGGTGGTCCTAGTGGACCGGGTACGGGCACAGGAGGCCAGAGTAGAGGAGGACTTGCCGGAGGAGGAGCGAGGGGAGGACTCAGAGGTAGCCGATGCAGGTAGTGATGCAGGATACGACTCCCATTAGGGAGTGCAGGGGACTCCCCCCGAGTTTTGTAGCTACGGCGTGTATTTTGATGAGGCTTTAGGGATGTATAGCCATTTTTTGTATAGCTGAGTACAGGGGTACTCAGGACATGTATAGCACTGAACATGTATATTTTTTGATATATATATATATATATGCACGTGGATGCACCTTTTTGTATGATGTTGTTGTATTTGTACGCACGTGGATGCGCTTTAGGAGTTGTGATATGTTTACATTGCACGTGGATGCAAGTAGGTTAGGATGTTAGGCACGTGGATGCCCCTTGTGTATTTTATGTGATGCGACATGATATATGTATGTATGGATGCAAATGTGGATGTGATGCAATCTTTTTGGGTTTTTATATATTTTTATGAGATGCTATGGGATTGTGATGCATGATGTTACATGGTGTGATTGATATGCCAGTCTAGGATGTTGTTGGCCATTTGGTCTGCGACACTATTTTGGGCTCTGGGGACATGTGTGAATGTGATGGATTCAAACTGTCGGCTGAGTTGTTTTGCGCGCAGGAATTTCCTAAAAAGGCAGGGATCACGCACCTGGTAGCAGTTGTTGAGCTGGGAGACAAGTAGCTGGGAGTCAAGGAACACATGAAGGTGAGATATGCCCATTTGGAGGGCGGCAGTCAGGAGACCAGTCACAGCATCATACTCCGCCTGGTTATTGGTAGCAGCTCCTATACATATTCCGTCAAGGTGATTCATCTCGTTGGAAGGGGAGTACAAGACCCATGCTGCAGAAGCCAGGTTAGGAGACCAGCGGCTTGCGCCGTCAGCAAAGCCAGTGTAACAAGGTGGAAGATGGTCCATCTGTGGTCATGCAAAAATGATGAATGTTAGATGATGGTAAAAAAGGTGAAAAACAAAAAATAGAGCAAACTGTACAATGCAGACCAATGAGGCCGCGGTTTCATTTATGGGTAAAAACGCTTAAGATACAACCCATTATGGGGGTTGCATAAAGGGTGACCTTCGGAGTCAGCTAAGATGTATGCCCCCTTGCCGAGGCAGGTCTGCACAATGTAAGGGCCTTGCCACATGGATTCAAACTTCCCTTTACCGGTTTTGTCGTGGGCTTGGTCATACGCGAGGACAAGGTCCCCTTCATGGAAAGTTCGAGGGTGAACATGTTTATCATAACCGGCTTTGGAGCGGTTTTTGGCAGCTTCAATGTTCTGGAGAGTGGCACGATGGTCTTCATCAGCTTGCTCGAGTGTCAGCAGACACTGCTCGAGGGGGGAGGTGTCAGGGAGAAGCTCAACGGCGATCTGTAAGGAAGGAATCTGACATTCGATGGGGAGGACAGACTCTACACCGTGAACTAAATGGAATGGGGTAAAACCAGTGGCGGTCTTAGTGGATGTGCGGTAAGCCCATAAGGCAGGGAACAGCATGTGGTGCCAATTGGACTTATGCTTGTCAACAGTTCGTTGGAGGATGGTTTTGAGGATTTTGTTGATGGCCTCTACTTGGCCGTTCCCTTGTGGGTAGTAAGCAGAGGAAAATTGGTGTTCATATTTGAGGAGGGTAGATAACTCACACCAGACGGCATCTTCGAAGTGGGAACCGTGTTCAGAGACTAACTGCTTAGGGACCCCGAATCGAGCGATGACATGGTTGAAAAAGAAACGGGCAGCAGTGTCGGCGGTACAATTGAAGGTAGGCATGGCTTCCGCCCATTTGGTGAAGTAATCCACGGCGACAATGATATATTTGTGGCCATTGGCAGACTGGGGTCTACATTCCATGAAGTCTATGGCCCACTTACAAAAGGGACCAACGGTGACGACTAGGTGTAACAGAGCAGGAGGTGTCCGAGCCTTGGGGGCAAAAAGTTGGCAGTTATGGCAATGTTTGACCGCAGTGATGCAGTCGGTGAAAAGTGTGGGCCAGAAGTATCCAACGCAGATGACCTTTTGGGCAGTGGCCATCCCTGAGAAATGGCCTCCGTAGGCACCGCTATGACAGTCATTAAGGACGTGTTCAGCTTCCGCGTGTGTAAGGCAATGGTGAAGAATTGTGTCAACCCCGCGCCGGTAAAGGACATCGCCTAAGAGGAGATACCGAGAGGCCTGGTGACGGATGCGACGGCGTCCATTACGGGTAACATTGGGTCTGAACTTCTGCGTACGCAGGTATAACAAAATATCACCGTACCATGGGTCATCGGACGAGATAGTGAACAGGTGATTGTCGGGTAACTCGTCGGAGATTTGTTTGGCCGGGAGAAGGGAGGGGAGATCAGTAATGAGCTGGGCAAGCGCAAGGGCTTTAGTGCTCTTAGGTGTTTTGAAGGTAAGGTCATATTCCTGGAGGATAATGACCGATTTAGCCACACGACCTTGCAGTAGCCGCCGATTGAGGAGATAGACCATGGGGTTAGAGTCGGCGACGACGATGGTATGACTCATTAAGATGTAGTGTCGTAATTTTTGGATGGAAAAGACCACTGCTAGGGCAAGTCTCTCTTCATATGGGTAACGTAGGGGTGGACCCGACAAGGTCTGGCTGACATAGTAAATGATGTGCTCTTGGTGAGAAGCGTCTTCTTGAACCAAGACTCCAGATACGGCATGCTCGGATTCCAAGACGTAGAGGATGAAGTCCTGGGAGAAATCCGGAGGGGAAATCAGCGGGGCTTGGGTGAGAGCTTTCTTGAGGGCTCCAAATGCAGCTTCTGCTTGCTCATCCCAGACGAAGGGTACGTGGGTACGGAGCAGGCGCAAGAAAATGTGAACGGTGGTGGTGTAATCCGGAACGAAGCGTCGAAGGAAATTGGATCGCCCCTGCAAACTTTGGAGTTGCCAGAGCGTGCGAGGAGATGGAAGGTCTAAGATGGCTTGGACTTTCAGGGGATCAACAGTAATTCCTTTCTGGGAAACGATGAAACCCAACAATCGGCCTGCCGGAACGCAAAAGACACACTTGTGTGGGTTCAAGTGAATTTGGTATTTGCGACAACACAGAAAAACTTGCCGAAGGTCGTTAAGGTGGTCTGATCGTTTCCGGGAACGAGCTGTAAGGTCATCAAGGTAGACTAACAGGATATGGACCAAGTCATGGAAGCAGTAGGTCATGGCCCGCTGGAAGGTGGCACCAGCATTTTTGAGGCCAAAAGGCATGACGCGGTAGGAAAAGGTGCCCCATGGGGTAGTAAAGGCAGTTTTGTACTGGTCTTCCTTACGGATCTGAATTTGGTTGTATCCGGAAAAACCATCCATGAAGGAGAGGACTTCATGCCCCGCACACGCATCGATGAGCTGGTCAATAAATGGCGTGGGGAAATTGTCTTTGGGACAAGCGCGGTTTAAATCGCGGAAGTCAATGCATACTCGAATGGTGCCTTGTTTTTTGTTAACGGGAACGGGGTTTGAAACCCAAGTGGTATAGGCAATAGGATAAATGAACCCTGCTTTGCGCAGCTTCTCAATCTCGGCTTTAACAGCTGGGAGCTTGGAAGGATGAATGGGGCGTTGCTTCTGACGGACGGGGGGTACATCAGGCCATGTGTCAATGTGGTGTTCGATAATGGCGGGGTCAAGACCAGGCATCTCTGTATAGGACCAGGCAAAGACATCACGGAATTCTCGGAAGAGTTTTCTGTACTCCTCAATCTCTTGTTCACTGCAGGAGGCTCCTAAGGCAATGCATTCATTGACGCCAGGGGGGTCAAAGATATCTATATGGATGATGGGTGAGATGTTGGCCATGTTACCCTCCTCAAAAGCGTCAGGAGTAGGAATAGGGTCCTTGAACCAGTCAACCTTGGTGGGGAGGAAGTCTTTGGACTCAACTGTGAATTGGGTAGTTGTGCTAGAGGAGGATTCTTCTGGGATAAAATAGGAACGGTGGTGCATGTCATCCCAGGGGTAATCCGGGGCAGTAAGGGCCTCAAGAACTTCCTCATCAGTACGGAAAGTTTGCATCGTCAAATCGGTTGACGAGGGGATAGTGGTTGAAGAGATCATATAAATGGTGTTAACCTCACCTGAAGGGGAGGAGACCGGAGGGTGGATCTCCTCAATGGTAGGTGGTGCCGTCTCAAGATCCAGATTGTTCATCTCATAGAGAGCCGCTCTGTAATCCGGGAGATCGGGACAATGATGTGAGTAATGCCCGTAAATACCGCATATGGCGCAGGGGTGGTTGGTACGTAGGGACTTATCGTTAGGCTTGGGAGTGGGGTTTAGTTCGACAGATGGGATGTTAGGGTCATCGTCGTGCATCTGCATGTGCTTCTGTAATGTTGGTAATTGTGGGCATTGGTGGGTCGCATGGCCCAACTCGTCGCACAGCGAGCATTTGGGAGGAGCGCGAAATACTGGAGGGTTTTTTACTGTCTTGGGAGGTGGTACAGCAGTGTAAGGTTGTGGACCTCTGCCCCCAGTGGGTTTGGGAGTAGGAGGGGGAGTCGTGGAGGACGAAGGGGTAGAGACACCAGGAGGTGGCTGAGAGGTAGTAGCCATGGGTTGCACCGGTTGGAGGACGACGTCTGGTGTCGGCGGGCGAACGGGAGGCGAAAGATACCATACGGGTAATCCCAAAGTTAACCCAGGGAGGCTAAGGGTAGCCATGACCGGGGCGCTTACTACTCCCGATGGAGGGACTAGGAAGGGGATCGTATGGATAGGTGTAACACCAATGTGGCTAGGTACCAATGGTGGTTTAGGCAACAAGGGTGGTTGATTGTTAGGTGGTTGGTTGTCGTGGGACACGGTACATAAGGCAGACACGTCGGGCGTAGATGACAGGGGAGGAATGGATTGAAAGGTGGAGGTCATCGGCGCGTCTGAGTAGACTCCAGGCCCCGTAGAGGAAACAAACGAGGTGGTGGCACGAGAAATAGGTTGTTCAACCATGGGGAGAACATTTTCAGGTGCCACGGGAGCACTGGGATCATAGTAGGTGAGTTGGTCAACCTTAACCACTCGTCCCTCATGGGGGAACATCATGGTGCGAAAGACGGAAGAGGCAACCGCCCGCATGGCATACATGTAGCTGTGGCCAAGCAAAAGGTTATAATCCAATTGGGCATTGATTACGTCAATGTCAATGAGGACAGTTTTGCCACCTAACTGGACGGGGACATTAGCTAGGAGGCCTTGGGGGCTGAGCCGAACGACCGTCGTAGGCGCGTAAGGCAGTGGTGGACTGCTGGAGAGTGGGGGATCCCAACTTCTGCCATACGAATGTAGACATGACGCATGTGGAGTCACCTTCATCGATGATGCATCGATGGATGACAAGATTCTGAATGGAAACAGAAACTTGGAATGCTAGGGTGGAAGGCAGGCGAGGTTCAGACTGGTCTAAATCAAATGCCATCAAATTTGAATCATTTGGGTCAATCCCCCCAATGGCGGAGAGTAAAGTCTTGCGCTGGGAAGGGCAATTCTTCAAGACTTCTAACGCAGACATGGCTACAGGAGATTGGGCTAGGTCGTCTACAATGTTGTAGTTTGACGCAGCATGCGCATTAGGGTTATTGTTGATACGGCGAAGTGGGAAACGAGGGGCTTTGGGAGCGCCATCTAGTGGAGGTGGAGGAATACATAACGCTTGATCGGTGGGATGGGCGTTAGTAGGTTTATCAGTGGGAAGTACGTCAGTGGTGGAGCCATACTGGTTCCGACGAGTCTGGAGGTTGACGTCAGCGGATGACATCATCAACAAGTGGTGAGTTCCCGAGTCAAACATGGGTTGATCGGGAGCAGCGTACGTGATCTGTTGTTGGGGTTGCACGTTGGCTTGAGGGGGAGCCAACGGCTGAGTGTCCACGACGCCTTGGGTTGGTAATGGGTTTTGCAGCACCAAAGGTGGCTGCTGAGGTTGAGGGGGGTTAGGAGGCGCCTGAGTAGCTGCCTGCCCTTGGCGGTGGGCATCGTCAACCCAGAGTTGCCTAGCTCACTCCAAGTGTGGGCAAGCATGCGTGTAGTGGCCATAGACCCCGCAAATAGAACACGGGTGGTTTGTTCGCAAATTGGGGTTTTTAGCCTGCTTGGGCGGGCGATCGGGGTTTTGGTTAGTAGGGGCTGCATTATTATTGTCGGGGGGATTTGCCGGTTGCCCAGCTTGGTCTACAGGTTGGTTGTTCCCCCGATTACGGCCCTTGCCGTGGTTCTGTTGACCCTGGTTGCGTTGGTTGTTTTGGTTTTGCTGCGGGTTTTGTTGGGCGTAAACTTGCCCTTGGGCAGCAGGTGGATTCTGAGGTTGCGCAGGTGCTGGAGCAGGCTGCGGTGGATGGTATGCAGGTTGAGGCTGAGCAGGTGCAACAACTTGACGGGGTTGCTGATATGGCTGCGGAGCAGGTTGTGGGTTCACCGCAGGGGCTTCCTGTGGCGGATAATAAGCGGGTTGGGCTTGTGAAGGCACAGGAGCTGGGGCAGCCTGCTGATGGTAGTAAGGCTGAGGTGCGATGGGGGGGCATAAGCGGGAGTCGCATGACTGAAGCATTGAGGAGGACATGAGGGTCCATGGTGGTGGTGATGTGTCATGGGAGCATATGAGTTGGTTGCTCCAAACTGTGAGGTGGCCCGTGAAAGGTCGGGGCCAGGGGTAGGACGTGCTATTGAAAATGGTTGGGGGTGCGAAGAAACACGGCCAATGATACCGTCTGCAGCGTGGGATGCCCCCGGCGCATCATGCTGGGAGCACTCGCCGCGAGGGGCGTCAGGTATAATGGTATAAAGGTAACCCGACTGGGCGTAAATGAGGTCGAACTGTTGGGCCTTAAGGATGGCCTCTTCTTCATACTGGGGTCTTTCTGATGCTACATCCTTAGCAATAACAGGGAGAAGGGATTTGAGAAACCAATCTAGGAAGATACGGTCGTCTAGTTTGATCTTGCATAAGCTACGGCGTCGACGCCACTCATGGATGTGGTCCGTGATATGGGTAGCCGTGTTTTGTCTACAAGATAGGAGGATCTCAACGCCCGCGTCGTAGCGGACAGGCAACTGGAAGAACTGCAGGAAGGTCAAGGCAAGGGAAGCAAAGGTGGCGTGGGTCCCGTGGGGTTGCTCGATATACCACTTGGCTGCAGAGCCAGTGAAGGTGCGCTGTAAGAGACGGAGGCGAACAGAGTCGTCCACTATGGAGTTGGAGGAACACCATAGGTGGAAAGACATGATATTATTTTTTGGGTCCTCATCGGCCTTGCCCTCGAACTTAGGGATGTCCAAGGGAAGCTTGGTAGGCATATGAGGCCATGCAGGGTCGTGTCTGATAGGGTCGTTGGTCAATCTGGCTAAGTCAGGTAGGTTGAGGCTAGCCATGAATGGCAAACTGGAAGGAGGATGTGACACAGTAGTGGGTTGGACCAAGTTGGGGCCAATGCCCCCGAGTGGAGGGACAGGATTTGGGATGGTGCCCCCCAGTGGGGGAACAAAGGTAGTATAGGAGGGGCCTGCACCACCATGTGTAGTATGAACTACTGATGAAGTGGGAATAGGTATCCCAGCTGCAGGAATGGGTGCAGTGAGGGGAGCAGTAGATGGGGGCCCCATGGAGGGCATACCCAAAGCAGGTGTAGTAACTGGTGTAGTGGTGGATGTGCCACCAATGGTCCCTACAACAAAAGGAGTGGAAGTCATGCCAGCCATGGGGCTAGTAGGGGCAGTGTAAATGGGGTTCTCAGACTCTGTCTCAGAATCGTAGGTAAAGTAAGGTGCGTCAATATCTGGTGACGGAGACCTACGTCACTGACGAGTGGAGTCAAGTGACAAGGCTCTAGATCTGTGATGAGTGGTATCAATGGATGATGATATAAATCTATGACGGGTGGTGTCAATTGAACCGTGCTGTGGGGGCTCGCCCCTGAGGCACCGAGAATGTCTCGGGGACTCAATGGTGACAGATGGTGTCTAATCTCTGTGGGTCGAGGTGAGTAAAAACAGCTCAAAAAAGCCTAATGCAATCGAGTGTGCAGAAGGAGAGCTAAAAAACAAGGCACTCAGGCCAACAACCAACTCAAAACACCCACTGCAACAACTGTGCTACAATAGGTGGAGTAACAACAAAGATGGTCAGAATACCAACAAGCAGCAGGTTTCCTAAAAATAAAAAATGGTGGACTCACTAGACCAAAGGGAGGTAAAGGAGCATGCAAACACCTAACTAAAAGTATTCTGACTCAACTAAACATATCCTCTGCAAGGTGATGAAATCCAAGTCAGACAATATGAGTAGGAAAGCCAAGTGGCTATGATATCCCCCTACCGGGAGGGACACTGGGTAGTCAATCCTAGAAGAATGGCAACTAAGATACCCCGTTCATGACACGTCCAGAAAGGTGAATTTGCCGTTTAGTCCGTTTACCGCAATACCCCTATACAGGGATATCCCGTGAACCGCGAAAGGTAGCCCTTCGGTTACTGAATGGAGTGCGGTATTCCACTCAGGCCTCCGGAACCAGTCTCCTGACTTCAACCCTCCTAAGGGAGAGGCCCTCTGATAAACTGGTCGTGACCGTGCCAAAAAGTACTAGGGGATTTTGGTTCCCTATTTGGACAACAACTATGTCTCAAGTGTAAGTGACCGAGGGGTGTTATTGGAAGCCTATCCCCCCGACCCTACCTAACTACAAAGATTCTTTTGTGTTCCCCAAGTGGGGTTAGAATGTTGGTCGAGTTAGGTACTTTTTAAGGCTCACTTGAATTATGTGACAGAGTGTGTGCTCGTGAGGTGATGAACCCAAAATAGAAGTGCCACGAGGGGGACAACTTCTAACTATCAATAATACTGAAATTGAAATTTTAACTTGCAAAATTTTCTGAATTAAAAATACTGAAATTTAAAAAGATTCTGTAAAGGGAACAGAAATTATGTTGCAGAAAGGCTGTAGGGAAGTGGGACTGCAGGTAGGACAGAGGGCTGTTCAGATGCAGAAAATATTGTAGCAAAAGGGGTTGGGCTCAAACTAGGGAAAAAATGCAGAAATCAAACCGCGGGTCGGTGGCGAATCGGAACAGGCGGACCGCGGGTTTAAGGGAAACAGACGCGGTCAGGTCGCGGCTGTCGGACCAACAGATGCGGTCGGGACGCAGGAAACAGGGAAAAAGACGCAGTCGGGTCGCGGCAAAAAGGCTAACAGACGCAGTCGGAACGCGGGAAAGTGGCTGAAAGCCGCAGTCTGGACGCGGGAAAATGGCCGACAGGAGCAGTCAGATCGCAGCAAACAGGCTGATTAGTCGCGGTCGGATCGCAGGTAACAGACTTGAATCCGCCGGCGGGGCGTCGGAAGCAGTCTGAGAGCCGCGGTCGGGTCGCAGGTAAAGGCCTGAAAGACACAGTCGGGACGCGACTGCAAAGGAAAAAAACGTGATGTACGGCGGCCGAAAGGGAAAAAATTTTAAACGGAAACCAGAAATTCAAAATCTAGGGGAGTCGCCAAAACTGTAGCTAGGGTTTTACCCCTAGCTTGTGCAAATGAGCACCTACTAAGGAGAATCGACTCCTTAGTAGCAGTTCAGTAAATGTAAATAATTAAGCTAAAACAGAAATAGAAACTACTTTAAACATTGTGCATGAAACATAAATAAAAGTTATAAAGAATGGCTTTTTTGTATTAATGTTACCTTCAATGTGAAGGTTGATGAAGCCCTTTGCAATGTCCAAGAGGGTTGCTCCAAGCTCCAATGTGCTCCTTCTCTTTCTCCAATGGTGGGAATGGGCCAAAAGAGGCTCTCAAGGTGAAAGTAGTTCAATGGTGAACTAGGGTTTCGAGAGAGATTTTGGCAGAGTAAGGGTATACTTGATTGTGGATGTGGAATAAGGGATCTCCATCACCTATTTATAGTTTTTTGGTGGTGGAGTGCTGACCCATGGTTTTAGGAAACACATGGTTTAGGGCAGCTGTATAGGGTTTTTTCCTCCTTTTCCTCATTATTTTATATTTTTCTTCCCTTTTTAGGGGGCTTTTGCTATTTTTAGAGGAATTTTGGATATTTTTGGAGGAAAAATGGATTTTTTAACCTTTTTGAGGCTATTTTAAGGGTTTTGTGGCCTTTTGGAGGCTTTTTAGTGGGATTTTTTGGGTTTTTAAGGGAAATATGGTAGGAAAATGGACAAATGAGCCATGTAATACGGTAGATGAGGTAGTGAACACTTTTTGGGTGTTAACAATAACAATCACAATAAGCATGACAAACATCACAAGAATCAAAATCATGAGAGATAAGAGACACAGAGTTTCCGTGGGGAAAACCCTAAGGTGAAAAACCCCACAACTTCCTCAGAGATAGAGAGAGCAATGGCTCAACCAAAGTACAACCAAAATACACTTGAGATAGTCTCCTAGAAGCAGATGATCCTCCTCCTCACTAGTGCGCCACTTTCTAAGTGAGAGAGAGATGATTTTCCGAATGATCTAAATAGAGATTTCCTTATCTCTATTTATACTAACCTGTTTGCCCAGTGACCTTATGGGCCCGACTTGTCTAGCTAGGTACATCCACAATATAATATATATTTCAGGGCCGACCCCACATATGGTGGTCTAATAACCCATCGGTAAGTACACACACTTGCGACACTTGTCAATCCACATGACGACACTTCCTTATAGAGGAATAACACATCTCTAATAAGGGTACAATAAATATATATGAAATACATAGATGAAATACATTCCGAAGTTACATATACATCAACAAATTTCTCATGCATATGATAGTTTTGATCTCACCGCTACTGGTTCAAAGGAGATCTCAAGAAACTGTTTTTTAAGTCTTAAATCTGATTTTGATTTCAAGCAAACATGTAATAGTTATTTTTGGCATAATCTCACCCATGGTGGTTCGAAGGAGAAGACAAAATACTATATGCACCTTCACAGATTTGATCCTACCTCAGCTGATTCGAATCACAGGTTCAAGGATCATTCTCATACTGTTGGATTTGTTCTCATCACATTCGATCTGAAGAGCAAGTACAAGCACATGCTTTTTGAGCATGATCCACTTCCTCCCAAGAAGAAGATACCTCCAGACATATGACCAAGCATCACACCTGCTTGAGTTTGGAGCATTTATTTTTATGTGTGCCTTACAGTCTATTTTTTTAGGAGGGGGTATGTTTCCCATGAAATTTTCCCACTTCCTTGGTTTATTGATTTTTATTATTGTATTGGGTGACCTTTGGTCTTAGTTACTAGGGCCCAAGATGGATTAAGGGGGGGTGTTAGGATATTCCTATACTCCATCCTAATCCCACCAGTATTTTGATCATTTACATTTTCAATCATGCATGCACCTTTAGGGTTTGCATGCATTCTAGGGTTTGCATGCATCCTAGTCATCAGTCCAGCACCTGTCCCTCAGTTAGCCAGCCCCCAGGAGCTTCTCACTATTCATTTTTATCCCTCTAGTTGCTTAATGCGCCCTTCTTCCTTGATTTTAGGGAGCAACTCACCCTTCTTCACCTACCAGTCCAGTTGTCACTCAGTTACACTCAGTTGCACTCAGTTACAGTCAGTTACACTTAGTTACACTCAGTTACACTTAGTTACATTGAGTTACACTCAGTTACACCAACCAGAGTTAGTTTGACTGATGGTTGACAGTTACTTGAGCATTGATGACTCCACTGATGATGATGAAGACTTCCAGTTGCGCTCCGATGATCATGAGGACACCAAGTTGTGCTTCGATGACACTCTATTGATCTTATGATCACTCTGAGAGGCTAATTCGAATTGCCACCTTAGGCATTCGAATCCTCTCTACCATTGTACTATTTATTTGTCCATACTGTGATTAATTAATTAGTGTGTGTGAAGTATTATTGCTTCTATCCGAGTTCTACTGTACCATATTATTTTGTTGCTCATTATACTGTATTGATCACTCTTCTTCTATTTTCCTACTTAATCATAATTATTCTTGTGAGGTATACATCATCTCTTAGATCTGTTGTGAGAATTTTCACAAGCTCATTGTCCTATGATAATGAGACGAGTTGTCGTAGATGAGGGCGCGTCTACGTGCGTAATGTCAATTTCTTGTTGGAAAGCTTTGGATTCTCCCGAGTTAGCCCCTTCTAACACACTGCTTACTACATTTGATGGCAGAACTTTCCGTCCACACGGAGTCTTGCTATCATTTGATGTCACACTCGCTAGTAAGACAGTTGATGTAGATATTGAAGTTCTGGACGCTTCGCTTGATTAAAATATGTTGTTAGGCAAGAGCTGGACATATGCCATGCGATCTATTGCATTGGCATTTTTTTGAGTTGTTATGTTCCCCCACGAAGGCAAGATCGTCATGGTTGATCAACTTTCGTTCTCTCGAAAAAACAACTAGACTTCATCGGAATCCACAATTTCTTTAGTTGATCAATCTGCCCCAGTAAACGAGATTTTAGGAGCAGGGCTTTATGGGTCATTAATAGGCACTTTTCACCTACCTACTCCCATTCTTTTCATGCGTTCTAATGAAGATACATCTACTAAAATTTTCGCGGTCGGTTTAAGGACTGATCCGTGGATCCTTCCTACTGTATCAAAACCATCAGTGCCTTTAATCGTTGCAGAAGTAGCATACATGGAAGCACAGCATGTTGCAACATAACATATCGTGACTCCGCCAGTCTCTGCTGAGTCAGATATGGACTATGCTCCAGCATGGTCAGTAGACTCGATCCACTCTTTTGACTGTTTAGACACAGTTTTTCCATCTGACGAAGCAATTTTGGAAGCCATGATGCAAGGCTTGGACCAGCCTTGGGAACACATGCACCACAGGTCTTACTTGCTTCCAAATCTAGACAGGATAGAGAGAGGAGAGTTTTCAATGAGACCTGGTGGGAATCTTGATTTGTCCTCTTCCACTTCAAGTACTATTTACGCTGAAGGGAATATGGCTAATATCTCGAGAACCATCCTGATTAACATTTCCATCAAAACCGAGGTCATGGAAAACATTTTTATTGGAGCAGATTGTTCTCCAGAAGAGATCACTCTGTATACCAAACTTGTTAAATATTTCTGCGATATTTTTTCCTGTTCTTATGAGGAGATGCCAAGCATCAATCCAGCCATCGTTGAGCATGTCATCACAATGTACCCTAACGAAAAACCTTTGAGACAAAAGCTCCATCCTGTGAATCCTCGAAAAGCGGTCACCATTAAGGCGGAGGTTGAAAAAATTGCTTAAAGCCGGATTTATCTATCCGATCGACATGACGAAATGGGTTTCGAATCCTATTCCGGTTGATAAAAATCAAGGTACCATTTGAGTCTATACCGACTTTCGGGATCTGAAAAAAGCTTGTCCGAAAGATAACTACCCCACACCATTTATTGACCAGATCATAGATGAGTGCGCGGGACACGAGATGTTTTCTTTCATGGACAGATTTTCAGGATATAATCAAATTCAAATCAAACCCGAAGATCAACGCAAAACAGCTTTTATTTTCCCATGGTGAACCTTTTCCTATCAGAAGATGTCGTTTGGCTTAAAGAACGTTGGAGCTACGTTCCAGCGAGCAATGAATTTCACTTTTCACGATATCAAGCACATAGTTGAACCCTACTTGGATGACCTCCTGGCACGATCTCGCAAGAGACAGGACCATCCAGCTCATTTGATACTTGTGTTTGAACGGTGCAGACAATACAAGATTCGATTGAATCCTAATAAGTGCGTATTCTGCGTTGAATCAGGACGTTTACTGGGTTTTATTGTATCCAGTCGTGGCATAATGGTCGACCCGTTAAAAGTCGAGGCGATTGTAAATCTGCCTCCTCCTCGCACCTTGACACAACTCCAAAGTCTACAAGGCATGTATAAATTCCTATGACATTTCATCATAAACTATGCTAAAATCACAAAGGGTTTCATGAGACTGCTTAAACAAGATACCTACTTCTTGTGGGATGAGGCGCTCAACCATCGTTTGAGGCCTTGAAAAAGGCATTACTATCAGCCCCCTTGTTAAGCCCGCCTGATTATACAAAGGATTTCCTCTTATATCTGGCGGTGTCCATATACACAATTGGCATAGTACTAGTTCAGGAGGACGATACGCTCCAATACCATGTCTTTTATTATCTCTCACGTGCATTGATAGCTCCTAAGATTAAGTATTCACACGTTGAGAAGTTACCACTAGCTGGGGTCTATGCGATGCAGAGGCTTCATCACTATATCCTTTTACGAACCACTACTATGATTGCGGAGGTCAATCCTTTCCAATACGTTCTCACTCGATGTATCATCGGTGGGAAATATAATAAATGGATTGTAATCCTGCAAGAGTTTGATTTGGTTTTTCAGTCTGCCAAGTTGAAGAAATCACTAGTGTTCACTGAATTAATTTCAGAATTCCCGAGTGACTTAGTACATATTGAGGAAGAGTCATCATTCCCGGATGAACATATCTTTCTTATTGCCTCCTCTAACCCATGGTATGGGGATATTTTAGTATATCTCCAAAATTTTAGGTGCCCTACCACTTTTTCTAGAGAGGAACGACGCAAACTGAAAAGTCATGCAAAAAACTATCTCATTATTTCGAATACTTTGTACAGATGTGGGATAGACTCCATCTTACGACGTTCTTTGAATTTAGAAGAATTAGAATCAGTATTGAATGATTCTCATAGTGGAGCTTGTGGGGGTCATCTTTATGGGTTGGCAACAACTCAGAAAATACTGCGTGCCGAGTATTTTTGGCCTACAATCTTTAAAGATTGTGTGGAAGTTGTGAAACACTGTTGTCCGTGTCAGTTTTTCACAAGAAAAATGAGAGCACATCCAGCTCCTCTTCATCCTGTGATCACAGCAGGTCCCTTCACCAAATGGGGGGTTGATTATATGACTTGGAATCCAGTTT
Source organism: Larix kaempferi (assembly GCA_027924585.1). Classification (NCBI taxonomy): domain Eukaryota; kingdom Viridiplantae; phylum Streptophyta; class Pinopsida; order Pinales; family Pinaceae; genus Larix; species Larix kaempferi. Next base: position 29,434,449 of record BSBM01000232.1, read on the forward strand.
CGGCTGGAGGCCATCATTATATTATCGTTGCCGTCGACTACTTCACCAAGTGGGCCGAGGCAATGCCTACTGTTAAGGAGGATGGGGAAACCGCCGCTTATTTCGTATTTAGTCAGATTATCACAAGGTTCATAATACCCAAAGTGATCATGACAGATCATGGTCATCATTTTCAGAACAGCGTGATGACCGAGCTTTATACTATGCTAGGTTTTCGTCAGGAGCATTCGTCTTCATTCTATCCACAGGCAAATGGTCAAGTCAAAGCGGTTAGCAAAACTTTGAAGACTATTTTACAAAGAATCGTTAATGTCAGTAGAAATAACTGGCACATCATGTTGTACCCTACTCTTTGGGCTAACCGAGCAAACGTAAAGACTGCTACTGGGTTCTCTCCCTTTCAACTTGTGCATGGGATAGAAGCAGTCATTCTGATTGAATGCGAGATTCCCTCGTTAAAGTTGGTTGTCCAACTGTTACCAAAAACTTCAGTACTAGAAGAACGTTTGCTACATTTAGAACATCTAGACGAGCAGCGCCGCGATGCACTCATGGCAAACGAAGTTCATAAGAAATGAGTCAAAGGACAGTACTATAAGTCTGTCAAACCTAGGGTTTTTCTCGAAGGAGACCTTGTTCTACTTTGGGATCAAGACAAGGAACCTTTAGGGGCTGGAAATTTCAAGTCCATGTGGCTCGGTCCTTACATAATCTCGAAGGTACTAAAGAAAGGAGCTTATGAGCTAACAGACTATGAGGGTAATAAGCTTCCTGAGCCTAGAAATGGGCTCTACCTGAAGAAGTACTATGCTTAGGCATTTGTGGTTTTTCATGTATTATAGTTGTACATTTTGTAGAACTAGTTTTTGCTTATGGTCGTTAGTTTACCTTATGTGTGTTTTCTCACTTCGTGTTTCAGATGTCAACTGAACGCTTTTTAGGATTTGTTGATGGCGCCAGTCGCCACACCCGACAATTGGCTTCAGCAGCTTGGGTCATTTACTCACTGACTGGCCAACTGGTTTCTTCGGGGGGGTTTGTTTGGGTCCCACGACGAATAATGTAGCTGAATACAGTGCGGTCATAGAACTTCTCTAGGATGCTCTCGTCCAGGGCATTTCACATTTCGAGGTAAGACTTGATTCGCAACTAGTTGTATTTCAGTTGACGGGTGTTTATCAGATCAGAGATCCTGTTTTGCTACGACATTTTTTGTGAGTTAAATTATTGGAAAGACAATTTTATTTTATCATATGTCAACATATTCCAAGAAATTTGAATGCATTAGCTGATTCATTTGCAAATTATGTTTTAGATTGGCATTTGTATCATACACATCCATAAATAAACATTTGCACATAAAGATAAACACACACATGTAAATATAAGCCGATACTATATATATATCCGATACTGTATCAAAAACTAGTTTGAGTTTGGAACATAGGTCTATCACAAAGTCAAGTCATAAGATACAACAATTGGGCTCGATGGCCTCAAAATACATAAAATATCCTTCTCCTATGGAGAAGGTGGGGCCTCATCGGCATCCACTGCCTCTCAGTAACATATGACCAGCCTGACTACCTTTCGCAGCAACCTAATCCAGGCTGGGGCCACACCGACTACATCCTCCTGCATGTCAAAGAGAATTCGCTCAATGCAATATGTAGGAATATCATGAGTCAACCGACTCATCTTCCTCTCTATAGCCCCTAGCGTAGCATCAGCTGCACCCACATCAATGGGCCTCACGAAATTAGTAGGATGTCCCTCAGGACGAACTGGTCCAACATCTGCATATGACACTTTGTTTTAGAATTTCAAACTCATCAAAAGAAATTATATACTTTAAAAATTTTGAAAAAATTAAATATTTTTCAAAAACATAAACATACCTATCTCTCCCCAGGCACCACCTGGAGAAAGTACCAGCTCTGGATCATGATGGAAGTCTAAACCAGCATACGGAAACTGCTCAAACGCTGGCACCTGTCTCTCCCACCATCCCCAGAAATCATCGGTGTGATAGCAAAAGTGCTTTACACCACCACCGTGGAGGAGAAAAATGTCACCCCAACGGCCCAATCTCGACTCATGAGGAATGACTGGGGGCAAAGGCGTGCCCAAGCTAAGAGCAAGTACCCTCTCGAAGAAAAAGGTACAAAGGATGCTTCCATATCCAAAGTTCTTCATTCTCCCGGTCTTACACCCCGAGAGTTGAAGCTTCATGTTTGCTAAGATACTTATGCACCAATCATATACATGACCTTGCAAGCATTCGACACCAATGTGCATGTAGTGCTTTGAGGCTAAGTGTTGTGCAGCACTCCCTCCCATTCAGTTCAACATACTTATAATAACCTTCAGAGGGAGGCTTGTAAGAGTAGAAATGAGAACCTGACTTCCACATTTCTCAGTACCTTCCACACAGTAAGCATTCACATAATCTTGTACAGACATGGCACCCACATTACATGAAGTCCCTTTCAGGTTTACAGGATCTCCCCTCCTAGAGAGCCCTGTAATGAAGTATATGTCGTCAATAGTGAGCTCCAAGGTCTCTCCTCGGATATTAAACACATTGGCATCGGCATCCCAATACTGGTTGAGTCTTTGAAGTAAGCGGTTGAGTGCCCTCATGTTTATGGTTCAGTAGAATTTCAACAAACCACACCTTCTAAGCGCATGAAGAGTGGTAGGATCTTGCATAGCTACCCTATCCATTTCTTCATGCTCCCTCTCCCTCCAAATAACTGTCATCCTGTCAAAAGAAGAGTCAATTTTTAGTTTTTGCCCATTTTTAAGCATATTCAGGAAAAAATGCTACTCTACTAACTACACAGTAACGTTTGGACGCTACTCTCCTTGAGGGATAGTAGCGTACACCCTTAAAAATACCCTACTTTACCACCTAGACAGAAGCGTAGACAAAAATGACGATTTGAGCATGGCTAGATAAGTGTTTTTAAGCATGAAAATTGACAAATGAACCATCAAAATGTAAGTAGGGATGAAAATAACTTACTTGGAAGAGATTTGAGGTTGAATGGTTGCCCGATTCGATCGCTATGAATGGTTGAAGATCAAGGGTTTGCTCCAAAACTTTCCCTACAAATTCCAAATGTGATATTTGAGTTTTCAAAATGAAATTACATATATGAATTTGAATTTTATTTTTACCCACTTTTTTGAAAAGTCTATAGTTTCAAATTTCATAAAAAAGGTTCTATTTAATCATTAATACCTATAAATGTTGATGAGATGAATTTGACCTATGTTTCTCAAATTTTCACTAGACTTTCGTAGCATCAATCCATTATGACTTAATTTCTTTATTGACGGACCACATTAAGTACTTTATGGTTGAAATTCTATGTCATTGAAGATTTTTTGTCATTAATACTAACTTGGTTTTTGAGATCCTAGCCTTTGGCAGGTCATGAGTCATGATCCTAGAAGCTGTCATTTAAGTCATTTTAAGCTCTTGTTTGGACTATTGAAACCTAAACAAGATTGACAAGCAAACTTGTTCTCTTCAAGCTCGTTAAAGGAAATGAAGGCCCATCCGCTTAAGTATAAGTTTAACCCTTTTCCGGACTTTTGCGGATTACTTACGAAAAAGGAATACTCTAGTCATCCATGGCTAGAAGAGTTCTTCTTCCATTGTTTTACATTTTTTCAGGGGAGGAAACTAACTTTACGAAAAATTACCTTTTGGAGCCTTCTTTAGGGTTTTCAGGCTCTCGAAACATGAAAACACCAAGCGAGCACTCACCTACTCAGGCTCAATATAAAATCCACAAGAGGGTGAATAGAGGATTGTTTAAGTTTTTCAAACACTATAAACAGGAAAACACCGGCGAGCATTAACCTACTTGGGCTCAATATTAAAATCCACGAGTAGGTGAATGGAGTTATTGTTTAAGTTTTTCAGACTCCTTAAAATTGAAAACACCGGCGAGAAAGAACAGATCTCAGCTTGATATTAAAATCCAGAGATCAGTACTATAGAGTAATCTTCTATCTCTTCTTCGAACTCTATAAACAATGAACAAGGTCCTGAGTCTTCCTCCCATGGGCTCGTTAAATTCTTTACATGGTTGGATCTATTGAGTTTTCATTCTTTCTTGGACTCATTAAAACAACAAGAAAGGTATTCTTTTATCTAAAAAGAATAAGGGATAAGAAGGGTATATCACATCTTAGGTTTCAAAGGCAATTCAGTCAGTCCTATCCTTGAACATAGAACCTACATGAGTCCATCATTTCAGTTGGGTTTAGTTTTTGACCTTAGGGTGAACCTGATCTCCGAGTTGTTTACTCCCTCGATTGGTTATTCTTCCAATGATATGGAGGGTCTGCTAATGTCTCCTACATTGCAGGCTTATATCAATTCCCCATCACATTGAAAACTGCCTAAGTCACTTTGTGTCGTTCTCATTGTTCAAGGATACAGCCTGTGTCGGCCATTATGCAGTTTACCTTGACCTCATGTGTTGGCCATCCTAGTGTCAGTCTTGTTACATGTCCTACTCCACATCAGCTCATACCATTTGACTGTTCCTCGTGTTGGATGATGGAGGATGCCTTAAGGCCTCCCTTCCAACAGACTTCTTCCAACATCAACTCATTTTTCTCTGGGAATGAAGTTTAGAGTTTCGGTTAGTACCTTGGGGATTGCAGTCATCAGTGGCAGTTTCCCTCATTGTTGAAAAATGAGAATACATCAATGTCTCTTATTTCAATGGGTTCCTCAGGTGTTCGACTTCAATTCCACTTATTCACACTCGTTGGATCATACTAGGTACCTTGGGCCCCATTATCATTAACAGTGGAAGCCCTCGCATTTGTTAACGGTATACACCAATGACCAGTAATCAAACAATACCCCCCATGTTCGACCTCAGCTCATTTATTCACATGGTTAGGGTTTGTACCTTGGGTTGTTTGGATGAAGACCTTGGGATTTTTATAGCATTACCTCATTATGTTATCACCCAAGCTGCGCAAGACTGAGCCTCACTCATTTTTGGCTCTCCATGAGACATAGATCCAATTTGTTGTTATGGCTATGATCTCTCATTCTCACATGGATCCACGCTTGTATTTCAGTGGCCATGCTAGATATACATCTCATAGTTATGTATCGGAGATCATGTTGTATCATGCTACACATCTATATGATGTCAAGATTGTAATTGCTCGCTGACCTTGATCGTTATTTCAGGTACTTTTGTGACTTGGTTCTGCGGTTTCTTGCTCCTCTGCTCACTTGGAATTATAATTTATTTCAGCCATCGCTTCCCTCTAACCTCACACATTAGGGGGCATCTGTTATAGGTCAAATCTGCACTTCTCCGTCCATGATCACATTTAGCTATTGACCACACAAAAGGACAACTTGGATTGAAGAGCATGATGACCCTAGATGATGAATGGCCTAGACTTACCCCTTCACAAATGACAAAACCCTCTTTTTACCTACTTTTAAGGGAAAACGCTACCCTATAAGCATCATAGTAGCATTTTCCTCCAAAAACACTCTACTCCACTTCATTAAAGTAGCGTTTTCCCTCAGAAATACTCTACTTTGCTTCAATAGAGTAGCGTACACCCTCAGAAATCTTGCAAATGATGGTTGTAAAGCAAGGAAGTTGCATGTTGAATGCTACTCCACTTAAGAAAAGGAGGATCTGAGCAATTTAAAAGCACTGAAGTCATCTCAGAACAGGAGGCTGTTACACAAGAACCAGCACTCCAAGAACTTGTTACTGAAGCAGCAGCTCAAACATTAGGCATTCCAAGCAATTCTTGGAATTTGGATGTTGTTACACAAGAACCAACATCCTCAAAATTATTTGTCAAGGATGCAACTCAAATAGAAGAGAATGATATTGGAACACAGGAAGAGGGTACTGACACACAAGAACCAACACCCCTCGACTTGGTTATGGAAGCTGCAACACAAACTGAGGTAATTGAAACAAGGGATGTTGCTACACAAGAACCAGCATTTCCAATTTGGTTCGTTGATGCACTCACACAAGTGGAAGCTGCTGTAACTGATGAAGAAGAAGCTGCCAAGTTGTTGACTCAAGACAAACCTGTTGAGACACAAGATTAGATGGTCCTAGGTCAAGCTTTGACAATGGTGACTAAGTACCAAACAAAAGTGGTGGAAGCTCGAGACATTGAAATTGACACTGATGAAGAAGGGGATGCAAGTGATGAAAGAATACAGGAATTACTAAGGGAGCTTTCATTATTGAAACTTGAGTTAGTTAAATGGAAAAAACATGTTGATTAGTGCAAAGAAGGGATGGTCCCTCTCTATGAATACAGAAATACTATCAAGGAATTGAGAGATAAATGGGCTGAGGAATTGATCTTCCAGAAATTCCAGTGGGACAATGTTCAAGAAGAATTGGAAGAATTGAGGAAATTCAAGTCCATGCAACAAGAAAAAGATTAGATATATATTCTTTCTCAGGAATTGTTGAGTTGTAGGGCTCCATCACCTTCTTACCCTGTATTTATTTATGAACAGACAACTTTATTTAAGTTGGAAGCATTGAAAGAAGGAAGACCGTATCAGTTGATAACTTCCCCTCAGTTCTTGGAGACTTTTATGGAGAGTGATTTTGGGGATCAAAATTTGTTGGGTGAATTATATTTGCACGATAAAGCATGCTATACTGATTCTCATTCTAATCATGTGCCCTATTTGGGGGATGTTCAGCTGAGAGCCTTCACTTCTTTTGTCATCAATCATGTGCAGTGGTGGGATGCCTCTCAGACTATCAATAGGAATGAGGATAATTCCACTCTTTGGATCATAAATGAACCTCAATTTCCAAGGGTCTCATTGAAAAGCATGAAGGTCTCTCAAATCTCCTATGAAGACTCGGCATTTGAAGGATCTGCAAACGACAGTCATCACTACCTGTGTCTAGACAATCTCCAAACAGCAGCAATATGCCCTGAAAGGTAGTGAGAACAGATAGAAAGCTTCTTCCCCATCTTTGAGGGAATGGGATGGGACTGAGATTCAAGTTTCCTCTCATATGGATGCCTGTGAGCCCATACATAAGCAATTATGTTTTGACTAAGAAGGAGGAGAAGCAGTGTTGGAAGAAGTGGGTTTCCTGTAATGGATTTGTGCATTTGGGGGAAGCACCTGAACTTTCCTTCAACCTCACCAACCTCCACAGATATAGTATGGATTCAGATTCAGACTAGTGGAATTTCTTGGATGAGGACATGCAATTGGATAGTTGGGGGGAGATGTTGGGTCCTGGAATAGTCCCTTTTTTACCACACTTATTACCTCTTTTTTCCTTCTCTTCCCTCATTTCCATAAACTAGATAGATGCATTTTCCTCAATTTGAGCATGAATCCTGTCGGGTATGATTTATTATTGCCTTACTTTATTAATGCCTAAGATTGTTATAGGTATGAATTCTATCCTTTGATTTATGCTAACTTGTGTCGATTTTATTAAGATAAGCTCAAAGCATTGAGAGACACGGGTGTAGCAACCCGCTAATCCTGCGGAAGGAAGGTACGATTGGTGCCAGTTGTTACTCCTCAGTTCCGATTCCATACATTGAATAGAAACAACATGATCATCTCTCCACATGGTAGTTGTAACAGGATTTCGCTGCAACAGGTCATCGCTACAACAAACAGAGCACTTTCCGGTCAGTGAGTCCATTGATCCATTGAAAGCCAGAGTAACAACACTCTCCACATCCAACGATTTCATTCAATTCCATTCATGGTTGTGACTCGACACCCTGAAGATCAGAGATCTTCATGGCTATGGGAATTTAGTGGATCGGGATTGTATTATGCATGTATAAATATGGGAAGGCATTCAAAGCCTGGGGTTGGTTGATTAGCAATTGTACAAGCTGTAACAGAGTGTTGTAACTGTGAATTACCATTTTCAATACAAGTAGCAGAGTTCTTCATATCTTTGTGTTTTAATTTGTGTTAGTTCACGGCATCTCTGTTAGAAGGCCAGGGCCCTCCTTCTCACAGAGATCGCCGAGTTAAGTAGGTACTTTAGTTTATTTTTGTTGTGTGGTGTGGATTTACGGTAGATACGTTTTACAGAGAAGCTAAAACAATGGTAATTGATAATTGCATTTTCCTTTGGTAGTTAATGATTGCATTATGAATTGTTGTAATGTTAATGTAATTGTAACTTCGGAATGTATTTCACCTATGTATATTGTACTCCTATATAGATGTTATTATTCCTCTATACGGAAGTGTCGTCATTTGTATTGACAAGTGTCACAAGTGTCGCAACTTGCAAGTGATGGGTTATTAGACCACCAAGTGTGGGGTCATCCCGGATTAATATAACCATGGGTTATTAGACTGAGTTAGACAAGTCATCCCTGCTAGGTTATTAGGCAGGACAGGACATGTATAAATAGAGTGCGGGAGGCACTCTATTTGATCATCTCATTATTCACTTATACACTACTCGGAAAGTGGCACACTAGTGGAGGAGGAGGTTCAACTGCTAGGAGGACTATCGCTATGTACTTTGGTTGTATCATTGCTCTTTCTATCTCTGAGGAAGTTGTGGGGTTTTTCACCTTTATGGTTTTCCCCAGTGAAACTGTGTGTGTCTATTGTCTCATGTGATTGCTTGGTGTGATTGATATGCATTGCTATGATTGACATGCTGTACATGTTATTCTCTCAGTAAAGATTCTAGAGTATGTTGAATTAATGCTCAAAAATTAACATGGTACCAGAGCTAACCTGAGAAGAAGGCACTGTGCAGTTGCGGAAACTATGGGTTCCTATTTATTGGGTTTCTCTCCACAGATATTGAAAGGAAGTAGGATATTTTGAATCTCCTCAGCAAGGCACATCTTTCTGTCCAATTAGAATTCAATTCTGGGCACTTTAATTTTTGGCCCTAAAAATTAGGGTTTCCACAAAAATAGGAATTTATGAATTTTGATGACATAGCTGTAAGCTCCTTGGAAAAATCGAAGTTTAGAGATTTGGATCGAGATTTTTGGTTGGGTGTGTTAGAAAAACAGGATCGCAGAGCAATAACAATAAACAGAAATGCAAATATAATCACACATACACATTACAAGAGAGACACAGATATATCGTGGTTCACCCAACTTGGGCTACGTCCACACTGAATTTTGCAGTCCTTATTATTATTACCGTCCAATAAGGTGAAGGGATACAACCTACAGCACAACCGCTGCACTTCCTCTTCTCTGTTTCACAGTCTCTCTCCTGATCTCAGAGATCTTTACAATGCATAAAACCTAATACATCATCATCCCTAGCCGTATTACAATGTCTTTATTTTATAAGGAAAATACAATGGGAAAACACCACGGGATACCCAAAACCATGGGCCCGCAAAACAGCTGGCGAAAACAGCCCCAAAAATTTTCTTCGGGGGCACTGCCCCCGGACCCCCCAGCCAGGGGGGATGGTCCCCACTGGGGTGACTGTATAGTCCACCTACTTATCATATAAAACTGGGGTACAAACACGGCTGATACAATATCATCTATGAGACTAGAAGATCTGGCTCCACAACCAATAGGGTGAAGCTCTGGGAAACTCAAACTCTAATTTAGGGTCCTCCTAGTGAATCTGGGAGATTGAAAGGCATTCCTGAAGGGTGAAACTTTGCAGATTTCAAATTCTGAATACACCAGGTAGATCAGCTCATCAAGGCGCATCTTTCTATCCTTTCAGAAAGTTGAAATTCACATTTTGAATTTTTAGGGTTTCTCTGACAAACCCTAACTCAGTACCAAATCCATATTTCTGCAAATCAAGTGGTAAGACCTAAATCTTTTATTTCCATTTGAGTTTCTCATTAAAATCTCTCACCACACCAAGCTTGAGTATAAGCTTGAAGGGGCTAATAACTTCCAAGCATGGAAGTATAGGATTGGGTTAATCCTGGAAGAAAGTGAATTGGACACTTACATAAGTGAAGAGGTCCCTGTCCCAGAGGGAGAAGAGGCTAAGGCCTTACATAAGAAGAACCTGTTCAAGGCAAAGAGGATCATTGTTGATTCTATCAAAGACCATCTCATACCACATGTGTCATCTCTAAAGACACCCAAGGAGAAGTCTGATTCCCTGACCAAGCTATTTGAAGGGAAGAACATAAATCGGAAGATGACTCTGCAGAACCAATTGAAAGGGGTAAAGATTTAGAATGGAGAGACCAATCAATCTTATTTTTCTAAGGTCTCTCATATCAAGGAACAACTTGAAGCTGTGGATGAAGTAGTGGACAATGGTGAAGTTTTCATGACCACATTGAATGGCCTACCTAGGTCATGGGAGTCCTTCATCCAAGGAATCTATGCAAGGAGGAAGTTATCTCATTCAGTAGACTATGGGAGGAATGCTCGCAAGAAGAAGCAAGGCTTGTGGCCCAAGAATAAAAGATGGGGAATGAAGATCAAGCTCTCACAACACACACCAAGGGAATCAAGTTTAAGAGGGAGAGATCTCATAACAAGAAACATTCTCACCCTCATCATAAGAATAAAGATCTCCCTCATGTTCGATGTTTTGATTGTAATAAAATAGGACACTTTGCTTCAAATTGTCCCAAGAAGAAGAAAGACAACAACAAGAAACTCAACAAGAAGAAGAGGTACAACAAGAAGACATTTCATGCTCATGCTATTGAGGATGATGAACCTCCCAAGAAGAAGGCTAGGGAAGAAAGTGATACTTCATCAAGTGAAGATGAATATGTTCTAATCTCTGCTCTCATGGGTACTATCTCTCATGGATGTAATGATTGGCTTATTGATAGTGGGGCTTCCAAACACATGACTGGGTTTAAAGAATCTTTTGCAAATCTATCTGAACATGAGTCACCCCATAAGGTGAAACTTGGGGATGACTATCAATATCCTATCAAAGGAAGTGGTGAAGAATCCTACAACCTAGACTCTGGGAAGTCTTTGAAGATGAAAGATGTTCTATATGTACCTGGGCTCAAGAAGAATCTACTCTCCATATCTGCATTGGATGCAAAAGGCATGAGGGTTGCATTTGTAAATGGCCAAGTCCTAATGTGGCCAAAGGGTAAAACTATAGATGATGCAGTAGTGATTGGAGAGTAAGAGGGAGGATTGTACAAATTGAAGGGACAACCTGAACATGCCATGGTACATGAATCCATGGAGCCAAGTGAACTTTGGCATAGAAGGCTTGCACATGTGCACTATAGAGCACTACCAATTGCAAGTAAAGCTGTAGAGGGTCTTCCTGAAATCAAGAAAAAGCATGAAGGTGTTTGCAAAGGATGTGCAAAAGGAAAGAACATTAAGAAGGCATTTCCATGCAATGAAATCAAAGCTAAAGGAATCTTGAAAATTATCCACTCCGATGTATGCGGTCCAATGTCATCCAGTTCTCTGAGTGGGTATGTATACTATGTCTCTTTCATTGATGATTTATCTAGGAAGACTTGGGTTTATTTCTTGAAGAACAAAGATGAAGTGCTTGATAAGTTCAAGGAATTCAAAGCCTTGATGGAAAATCAAACTGATAAGAAGATCAAGACCTTTAGATCCGACAATGGCGGAGAATTCACTTCAGGTGATTTCAAGAAGCTATGCAGTGATTCAGGGATTAAGAGGGAGTTGACTGCTCCCTACAATCCACAACAGAATGGATTTGCAGAAAGGAAAAACAGAACAATCATGGAAGCAGCATGGGAAATGTTGCATGACCAGGATCTGCCTATGCATCTTTGGGCAAAAGCAGCTAGGATAGTTGTATATGTGCAGAACAAAACACCTCACAATATTGGACAACAAGACACCAGAAGAGGTATTCTCTGGTAAGAAACCTGAAGTCAACCATCTCAAAATATTTGGTTGTCCAGTATATACACATGTTCCAAAGGAAAATAGGACAAATATAGATCCTTCAGGAAAGAAGGGCATCTTTTTGGGGTACAGTGAAAGCTCGAAAGCTTACAGAATATACTTTCCAGGGTTCAAGAAGATTGATGTCAGCAGGGATGTAACATTTGATGAAAACGCATCCTTCATCAAATCAAGGAAGACACCTGTTGAAGATCATGAAGAACCAAAGGAAAATATATTTCAAGACATCACCATGACTGAATCAATTCCAGAAGCAGATCGTGAAGTTGAAGATCCACAAATACTTGTAGATCCACCCCGTGAGAAGAACTCTCACAAGAGGAAACCTGCATGGGATAGAGAGCTCATTCAAGATGCAGAAAGGTGTGGCATTCCAGAAGAAGAACACAAAGAAAGGAAGAGGACTAGATCACATACCAGTTATGTTTCCCTACTCTGTGATATTATGAACAAAGAACTTTCCAGTTATGAAGAAGCAGCAGAAAAGAAAGAATGGAAGGATGCCATGGTCGAGGAATACCATTCGATCATGAAGAATGATGTTTGGGATATAGTCCCAAGACCTGAAGGGAAGTCGGTTGTGACTTCCAAATGGATCTACAAGATCAAGCATGTTGCAGATGGCAGCATAGAAAACTACAAAGCGAGATTTGTAGCTTGTGGCTTCTCCCAAAAAGAGGGGATAGACTATGAAGAGACTTTTGCTCCTATAGCCAAGTACACTTCCATCAGATTAGTGCTTGCCCTGGCTGCAGTGATGAAATGGAAGATACACCAGATGGATGTCACAACTGGTTTCTTGAATGGTGTAGTCGAAGAGGAAGTGTATGTGAAGCAGCCACTCGGTTTTGAGACACATGATAGAGGGACTCATGTGTGCAAACTGAAGAAAGCTCTGTATGGTTTGAAACAGGCACCCAGGACTTGGTATGGTAGGATAGACAACTTTCTATCCAGTTTGGGCTTCACCAAGAGTAAAGCAGATTCCAACCTTTACTACAAGGTTGAGGAAGGCAATCCCATGATACTATTTTTGTATGTGGATAACCTGTTTGTAACAGGTGAGGATGGATTGATTGTCGATACCAAGAGGAAGCTTGCTTCCGAGTTCAATATGAAGGACTTGGGGATGATGCACTATTTTCTAGGCATGGAGGTGTGGCAGAGTGCAGATGGAATCTTCCTTGGACAAGGGAAGTATGCAGTAGAGATCCTGAAGAGTTTCGGGATGATGGACTGCAAGGCCATGGCCACACCTATGGCATCGAACCTGAAGCTTCTGTGTGATGCTTCATCTAATCTAGTTGATGTCACTATGTATCGTCAGATGATTGGGTCCTTGATGTACCCGACGAACACTAGACCAGATATTTGCTTTGCAGTGAACACATTGAGCCAGTTCCTGACGGATCCCAGAGGTGTTCACCTGGTTGCTGAAAAGCATATTCTGAGGTACCTGAAGGGTACAATTGATTATGGGATCAAGTATGATGCGAATCAAAAGTTTAACCTGCAGGGTTATGATGATTTGGACTGGGCAGGCAGTGCTGCAGATAGGAAGATCACATCTGGGTGCTGCTTCAGTATGGGATCAGGTGTGATCTCTTGGTTTAGCAGGAAGAAATCCTGCGTAGCACTGAGTACAGCCGAAGCAGAGTATGTTGCAACTTGTTCGGCTGGTTATGAGGCAGTATGGCTCTGAAAGCTACTGTCTGAGTTATTTAATCTCCCATTGGATGCTCCTAGTATCTTTTGTGACAACCAGAGTTGTGTGAAGCTATCTGAGAACCCGATGTTCCACGATAGGTCGAAACACATTGAGATCAAATATCACTATATCATGGATATGGTGCAGAGAGGAGAAGTGAAGCTCCTGTATGTTGCGATGGATGAGCAGGTTGCAGATGTGTTGACAAAACCACTAGCCAGAGTGAAGTTTGAGTACTTCAGAGAGAGGCTTGGTGTTCTTCATATTGACGACACTTCGAGGAAGAAGTGATGGACACATTTGCAGGATCCATTCCAAGCATGGTGAGAGGAGGATCCTTCCCATGGCTGTGGATGTAAGCGCTGTATGATGAGCATCAGGACGATGCTCTAGTTACTGCTCTGTATATACATCAGTTGGATGCTTTGATCAGTTAGATCATGTATATGTATATGCATCATGTTGGATGCTTGATATGATCAGGTAGATCATGCATTTGTATATGCATCATGTTGGATGCTTGATATGATCAAGTGGATCATGTATTTATGTATGTATGAGGTGGATGCATTGTATGATCAGGTAGATCATGTACTTATGTATGTATCAGGCGGATGCATTGTATGATCAAGTGGATCATGTATTTTCATATGTATCAGGTGGATACTTGTATGATCAGGTAGATCATGTATGATGATATGTATCAGGTAGATACATTGTATGATCAGGTGGATCATGTATTTGCATATGTATCAAGTGGATACTTGTATGATCAAGTAGATCATGTATGATGAGATGTATCAGGTAGATACATTGTATGATCAGGTGGATCATGTATTTGCATAAGTATCAAGTGGATACTTGTATGATCAGGTAGATCATGTATGATGATATGTATCAGGTAGATACATTGTATGATCAGGTGGATCATGTATTTGCATATGTATCAGGTGGATACTTGTATGATCAGGTTGATCATGTATGTTGATATGTATCAAGTAGATACTTGGTATACATCAGGTGGATGCATTGTTTGATCAGGATGATCACAGATGATGAGCTTTAGGATGTTGCTCCAGATGATCTACATCAGGTTGATGCTATGATGATGATCAGGATGATCACAGATGATGAGCTTCAGGATGTTTCTCCAGATGATACACATCAGGTTGATGCTATGATGATGATCAGGTTGACCATGTGATGATGTACATCAGGATGATGTATGGTGAGTATCGAGTTTATACTCTGTGGCTGTGGACAGGTTGTGCAGGTAGCATAGAAAAGATCCTTTAAAATATGGACAGGTAGAGCGGTGTGCTCATAATAGCCTAGGATGCTCTAACGAGATCCAGACAGGTAGAGCGGTGTGCTTGTAACATCCTGGGATGCTCTGAGTAGGTTTTGATACGGTTTCGCATAGAAAAGAACCTTTAAAATCCAGACAAGTAGAGCGGTGTGCTCGTAACATCCTGGGATGCTCTATCGAGATCCAAACAGGTAGAGCGGTGTGCTCGTAACATCCTGGGATGCTCTGAGTAGGTTTTGCGAAAGTTCACATAGAAAAGATCCTTTAAAATCCGGACAGGTAGAGCGGTGTGCTCGTAATATCCTAGGATGCTCTGAGTAGGTTTTGTGAAGTTCAACGTGTAAAAGATCCTAGGAGATCCGATAGGTTGAGCAGTAAGCTCGTAATCAGTCCTGGGATGCTCTTTCGAGGTTTTGTTGATGCACATAATCAATCCTGAGGATTCCACAGTATGGCCAGTGATGATGAAGACCTACAGGTGGTGGGCCTACATCCAATATGAAAAAGGACTGGCTCTGTATAAGTTCCTATGATGATTAGATTGGATATTGATTGAGATAGCAATAGCAATGACGATGACGATGATTCGATGATGAAGACCCAAAGAAGAAGACTTGTGCTAGAAGATCTGTGTCGAGAAATACCTTCCTAGTTAAGAGGGAGTGATGATGTAATTGTAACTTCGGAATGTATTTCACCTATGTATATTGTACTCCTATAGAGATGTTATTATTCCTCTATATGGAAGTGTCATTATTTATATTGACAAGTGTCGCAAGTGTCGCAACTTGCAAGTGATGGGTTATTAGACCACCAAGTGTGGGGTCTTCCCGGATTAATATAACCATGGACTATTAGACTGAGTTAGACAAGTCGGCCCTGCTAGGTTATTAGGAAGGACAGGTCATGTATAAATAGAGTGCGGGAGGTACTCTATTTGATCATCTCATTATTCACTTCTACACTACTCGGAAAGTGGCGCACTAGTGGAGGAGGAGGTTCAGTTGCTATGAGGACTATCTCTGTGTACTTTGGTTGTATCATTGCTCTTTCTATCTCTGAGGAAGTTGTGGGGTTTTTTACCTTTATGGTTTTCCCGAGTGAAACTCTGTGTGTTTATTGTCTCATGTGATTGCTTGGTGTGATTGATATGCATTGCTATGATTGATATGTTGTACAGGTTATTCTCTCAGTAAAGATCCTAGAGTATGTTGAACTAATGCTCAAAAATTAACATGTAATTGCGTGGTGTGACAGTCAACTATGTGCAAGTGTGCTAGTTAGCTGTTATAGTCAAGCTCAACTCTAGTTTATTTATGTTATTCATCTTTCTTGAAGTGTATTGAATTAGTCATATTATGATTTCAATTGGTTTTTATTTCTTACTATCATTTATAATTTGCAGATTAGATAATTTAAACAAGTCATGGTTAATTCATTGTAGTCTGATATATTTAGGATTTAACTTCTTACAAAAGTAAGTCTAGCTTAATTCTTCTTAGATCAGTGATTGCTGGAGTGATGATTGTAGGAAGGTAAATGTATTTTGAATTCTTAGATGGATAAATTAGATTAGCTTTAACCATGAGATAAGTTTGACTGAGCAGATAGGTAGGATAATTGATCTTCACTCATTCAATCAGCTGTTAATTTTTTAGCATTAATTCACAATACTCTAGGATCTTTACTGAGAGAATAACATATACAGTATATCAATGCATATCAATCATAACAAGCATGTCAATCATCACAAGAAGCAAAAGCATGAGAGACAATAGACACACAGAGTTTCCGTGGGAAAAACCCTAAGGTTAAAAACCCCACAACTTCCTCAGAGATAGATAGATAGATAGACTCCTCTTAGCATCTGATCCTCCTCCTCACATGTGCGCCACTTTCCGAGTGACGGAAGTGTGAGTTCTAAAGTGATCCAAATAGAGATCTCCCGATCTCTATCTATACTTGTCTTATTTTCCCAATAACCTTATGGGGCCAACTTGTCTAGCTAGGAACAATAACTTCATATTACATTATATCAGACCGACCCCTTACAAGGTGGTCGAATAACCCATCGACAAGTTAACACACTTGCGACACTTGTCAATACAAATGAATATATAAATGAAATACATTCCGAAGTTACATATACATCAACACACCCTCTTAACTAGGAAGGTATTTCTCGACATGGATCTGCTAGCACAAGTCTTCTTCTCTAGATCGTCGTCATCGATGCATCATCCTCGAATCATCGTCATTGCTGCTGCTATCTGAACCAATATTTGAATCTACTCATCATAGGAAGTTCTACAGAGCCAGTCCTTTTTCATACTGGATGTAGGCCCACTACCTATAGGTCTTCATCATCTGTGCAAACGGTCTGATAGAGGTGGTCTCTCAAGACTAATTTTATGTGCTGATGCAATACCT
This sequence comes from Larix kaempferi, assembly GCA_027924585.1. Taxonomy (NCBI): domain Eukaryota; kingdom Viridiplantae; phylum Streptophyta; class Pinopsida; order Pinales; family Pinaceae; genus Larix; species Larix kaempferi. Next base: position 29,451,821 of record BSBM01000232.1, read on the forward strand.
GACAAGAGAATCCCAAGAACATTTATGTGCCTAAGCACGACCGAAAAGATCTCCCAGGACTGATTACATGCATCCCCTTCACAATACCTTTAACGAGCATCCCAGGAACATTTATGTGTCGCAACACGACTGGTAAGATCTCTAAAGAGCATCCCAGGACTTATTACGAGCACACAGATCAACCTCTCGGATCTCCAGGACTGATTACATGTGAATAGACAATACCTTTAAAGAGCATCCCAAGAACATTTATGTGCCGCAGCACGACCGACAAGATCTCTAAAGAGCATCCCAGGACTTATTACGAGCACACGGCTCAACCTATCGGATCTCCAGGACTGATTACATGTCTCCATAGTAATACCTCATCCCAGGACTGATTACGAGCACACGGCTCAACCTATCGGATCTCTGAGGATTGATTACATACTACATAGAAATACCTCATCCCAGGACTTATTACGAGCACACAGCTCAACCTATCAGATTTCTGAGGACTGATTACATGCTATTTGCACAACCTGCCACATATCATCTCTGACCTCCAAGTATCAACCTGATACTCATGATCTAACTGATCATCATCGCACGAAGCATCATCCTGATGCTCATGATCATACTGATCATCATCACTGTACCATCCTGATACATATCATCTGGAGCAACATCCTGAAGCTCATCATCATGATCATACAATGCATCCACCTGATGCATACCAAGTATCTACCTGATACATATCACCATACATGATCCACCTGATCATATAATGTATCCACCTGATACATACATAGATACATGATCCACACAATGTATCCACCTGATATATATCAACATACATGATCTACCTGATCATACCTGGTATCCACCTGATACATATACAAATACATGGTCCAAGCATCCAACATGATGCATATACAAATACATATAAATGATCTAACTGATCATATCCAGCATCCAACATGATGCATACATACATATACATATAAATGATCCAAATGATCATATCCAGCATCCAACATGATGCGTACATACATATAAATGATCCAACTAATCATATCCAGCATCGTCCTGATGCATATATAGAGCAGTAACTGGAGCATCGTCCTGATGCTCATCATCCAGTGCTTACATCCACATCCATGTGAAGGATCCTCCTTCCAACATGTTTGGAATGGCTTCAGCAAATGTCTCCATCACTTCTTCCTCGAAGTGTCGTCGATCTGAAGAACACCAAGCCTCTCTCTGAAGTACTCAAACTTCACTCTAGCTAGTGGCTTCATCAGCACATCTGCAATCTCCTCATCTTTCGCAACATACAGGAGCTTCACTGCTCCTCTCTGCACCATATCCCTGATATAGTGATATTTGATCTCAATGTGTTTCAACCTGTCATGGAACACCGGGTTCTCAGACAGCTTCACACAACTCTAGTTATCACAGAAGATACTAGTAGCATCCAATAGGAGATCAAATAACTTAGACAGTAGCTTCCGAAACCATACTGCCTCACAACTAGCCGAACATTCTGCAACATACTTTACCTCGGCTGTACTCAGTGCTACGCAAGACTGCTTCCTGCTAAACCAGGAGATCACACCTGATCCCATACTAAAGCAGCACCCATATGTGCTATTCCTATTTGCAGCACTGCCTGCCCAATCTGAATCAACATAACCCTGCAGGTTAAACTTTTGATTCGCATCATACTTGAGCCCATAATCAATTGTACCCTTCAGGTACCTCAGAATATGCTTTACAGCAACCAGGTGAATGCTCCTCGGATCCGTCAGGAACTGGCTCAATGTGTTCACCGCAAAGCAAATATCTGGTCTCATGTTCGTCAGGTACATCAAGGACCCAATCATCTGATGATACATAGAGACATCAACCGGCTTAGATGAAGCATCACATAGAAGCTTCAGGTTCGATGCCATAGGTGTGGCCATGGCCTTGCAGTCCATCATCCCGAACCTCTTCAGGATATCTACTGCATACTTCCCTTGTCCAAGGAAGATCCCATCTGCACTCTGCCACACCTCCATACCTAGAAAATAGTGCATCATCCCCAAGTCCTTCATATCAAACTCGGAAACAAGCTTCCTCTTTGTATCGGAAATCAGTCTATCATCTCTTGTTACAAATAGGTCATCCACATATAGGAGTAGTATCACAGGATTTCCTTCCTCAACCTTGTAGTAAAGGTTGGAATCCACTTTAATCTTGGTAAATCCCAAACTAGATAGGAAACTGTCCATCGTACCATACCAAGTCCTATGAGCTTGCTTCAATCCATACAAGGCTTTCTTCAGTCTACACACATATGACTCCCTATCATGTGTTTCAAAAACGAGTGGCTGCTCCACATACACTTCCTCTTCAACTACACCATTCAAGAAGGCAGTCTTGACATCCATCTAGTGTATCTTCCATTTCATCGTTGTATCTAGGGAAAGTACTGATCTGATGGAAGTGTACCTGGCTACAGGAGCAAAATTTTCTTCATAATATATTCCCTCTTTTTGAGAGAAGCCACGAGCTACAAATCTTGGCTTGTATTTCTCTATGCTTCCATCTACATCATGCGTGATCTTGTAGATTCATTTGGAAGTCACACCAGACTTCCCTTTAGGTCTTGGGACAACATCCCAAACATCATTCTTCATTATTGATTGGTATTCTTCGACCATGGCATCCTTCCATTCTTTCTTTTCCGCTGCTTCTTCATAACTGGAAGGTTCTTTGTTCATGATATCATAGAGTAAAGAAACATAGCTGGTATGTGATCTAGTTCTCTTCTTTGCTCTTTGTTCTTCTTCTGGAATGCCATATCTTTTTGCATCTTGAATGAGCTCTCTAGCCCATGCAGGTTTCCTTTGTGAGAGTTGTTCTCACGGGGTGGATCTACAGGTTGTTGCGGATCTTCAATTTCACGATCAACATCTGGAATTGCTTCAATCATGGTGGTGTCTTGAAATCTAGTTTCCTTAGGTTCTTCATAAACTTCAACAGGTGTATTCCTTGATTTGATGAATGCTGAGTTTTCATCAAATGTTACATCCCTGCTGACATCAATCTTCTTGAACCCTAGAAAGTATATTCTGTAATCCTTCAAGCTTTCACTGTAACCCACAAAGATACCCTTCTTTCCTGAAGGATCTAGCTTAGTCCTCTTTTCCTTTGGGACATGAGTATATACTAGACAACCAAATATTCTGAGATGGTTGACTTCAGGTTTCTTACCAGAGAAGACCTCTTCTGGTGTCTTGTTGCCCAATATCTTGTGGGGTGTTCTGTTCTACACATATACATCTGTCCTAGATGCTTATGCCCATAGATGCATAGGTAGATCCTGGTCATACAACATTTCCCGTAATGCTTCCATGATTGTTCTATTCTTTCTTTCTGTAAATCCATTTTGTTGTGGATTGTAAGGAGCAATCAACTCCCTCTTAATCCCTGAATCACTGCATAGTTTCTTGAAGTCACCTGAAGTGAATTCTCCACCATTGTCGGATCTAAAAGTCTTGATCTTTTTATCAGTTTGGTTCTCCATCAAGGTTTTGAATTCCTTGAACTTATCAAACACTTCATCTTTGTTTTTCAAGAAGCAAACCCAAGTCTTCCTGGAGAAGTCATCAATAAAAGAGACATAGTAAACATACCCACTCAGAGAACTAGAACATCGGACCACATACATCGGAGTGGATAATTTCCAAGATACTTTTTACCTTGCTTTCACTGCTTGGAAATTCCTTCTTTATGTTCTTTCCTTTTGCACATCCTTTACAAACACCTTGATGCTTGGTCTTGATTTCAGGAAGACCTTCTACAGCTTTACTTGAAATTGGTAATGCTCTGTAGTGCATATGTGCAAGTCTTCTATGCCAAAGTTCACTTGGCTCCATGGAATCATGCACCATGGCATGTTCAGGTTGTCCCTTCAATTTTTACAATCCTCCCTCTTGCTCTCTAATCACCACTGCATCATCTATGGTATTTCCCTTTTGCCACATTAAAACTTGGCCATCCACAAATGCAACCCTCATACCTTTTACATCTAATGTAGATATGGAGAGTAGGTTTTTCTTGAGCCTAGGTACATAAAGAACTTCTTTCATCTTCAAATACTTTCCAGAGTCTAGGTTGTAGGAGGCTTCACCACTTCCTTTGATAGGGTATTGATAGTCATCCCCAAGTTTCACTTTATGGGGTGATTCATGTTCAGACAGATTTACAAAAGATGCTTTAAACCCAGTCATGTGTTTGGAAGCACCACTGTCAATAAGCCAATCATTACAACCATGAGAGATAGTACTTGTGAGGGCAGAGATTAGAACATACTCTTCTTCACTTGATGAGTCATCATCACTTTCTGTTCTAGCTTTCTTCTTGGGAGGTTCATCATCCTCAGCAACATGAGCATGATATCTTCTTTTGATGCTCTTCTTCTTCTTGTTGAAGTTGTTGGTGTCTTCTTTCCTTTTCTTGGGACATTCTGAGGTGAAATGTCCTTTCTCATTGCAATTGAAGCACCTTAGATCTTTCTTTTCTTTGTGATATGGATGAGAAGATTTATTCTTGTGATGGGATGGCTCCCTCTTGAACTTGCCTTTCTGGGTGTGTGCTGTGAGAGCTTGATCTTCTTTCCCCATCTTTTCTTCTCATGCCACAAGCCTTGCTTCTTCTTGAGAACATTCCTACCACAGTCTACTGAAGGAGATCAATTTCTTTCTTGCACAGATCCCTTGGATAAAGGACTCCCATGACCTAGGTAGGCCATTCAAAGTGGTCATAACAATTTCACCATTCTCCACCATTTCATCTACAGCTTCAAGTTGTTCCTTGATCTGAGAGACTTTGGAGAAATAAGATTGAATGGTCTCTCCATTCGACATCTTTAACCCTTTCAATTGATTCTGCAAAGTCATCTCTTGATTTATGTTCTTCCCTTCAAATAGCTTGGTCAAGGAATCAAACATAGCCTTGGGTGTCTTTAGGGATGACACATGTGGAATGAAATGGTCTTTAATAGAATCAGCAATGATTCTCTTTGCCTTGACCAAGTTCTTCTTATGCAATATCTTAGCCTCTTCATCCTCTCGGATAGGGATCTCTTCTTTTATGTATGAGTCCAACTCATTCTCTTCCAGGATTAACCCAATCCTATACTTCCAAGCTCGGAAGTTATCAGCCCCTTCAATCTTATCCTCAAGCTTAGTGTGGTGAGACATCTTAAAGAGTACTTCAAATGGAAATAGAAAAGATTTAGGTCTTACCACTTGATTTGCTTAAAAACTGGATCTGGTCCTGGATTAGGGTTTGTCAAAGAAACCCTAAAAATTCAAAATGTGAATTTCAACTTTCTGAAAGGATAGAAAGATGCGCCTTGATGAGCTGAGCAGCCTGGTGTATTCAGAATTTGAGATCTGCAAAGCTTCACCCTTCAGAAATACCTTTTAGTCTTCCCGGCTTCACTAGGGAGGACCCTGAATTAGGGTTTGAGTTTCCCGGAGATTTATCCAGCCAAAAATCTCGATCCAAATCTCTAAACTTCGATTTTTCCAAGGAGCTTCCAGCTATGTCTTCAAATTTCAGAAATTCCTATTTTTGAGGAAACCCTATATTTTAGGGCCAAAACTAAAAGTGCTCAGAACTGAATTTCGATTGTATAGATAGATTCTCCTTGATGAGTAGAGTCAATCTAATATACTACTTTTCCAAAATCTGTGGAGAGAAACCCAATAAACAAGAAACCCTAGTTTTCGTCATTGCACAATGTCTTCTTCTCAGGTTAGCTCTGATACCATGTTAATTTTTTAGCATTAATTCACAATAATCTAGTATCTTTTCTGAGAGAATAACATATACAGTATATCAATGCATATCAATCATAACAAGCATGTCAATCATCACAAGATGCAAAAGCATGAGAGACAATAGACACATAGAGTTTTTGTGGGGAAAACACTAAGGTGAAAAACCCCACAACTTCCTCAAAGATAGATAGAGCAATAGCACAACCAAAGTACAAGAGATAGACTCCTCTTAGCAGCTGATCCTCCTCCTCACATGTGCGCCACTTTCTGAGTGAAGGAAGTGTGAGTTCTGAAGTGATCCAAATAGAGATCTTATAAGTGAAATACATTCTAAAGTTACATATACATCAACATCAGCTACTTGAGTGTTTATGCATAGATTTTGCCAATTACCTTTGAAATAAAAAGACTTCCCTAGGTTGACAATTTATATTGAGCTTCATGTGTGTTAGTTGTAATTGATTAGCACATAGGGTGACCAACACACTGTAAATAGTAGGGATCCAGATGTAAGATAAGTTATAACATATAAAAAAACATTGTCCTAACTTTCGTTTTTCGACAAGAAGGATCGATCGCCCCTTCATTTAGTAGATAATTGTGAACACCTATATCCAGCAATTCCCTATATCCCAAATGGAGAACACAAGAAGGATCGATCGACCTTTCTTGCAGTCTAGAACTATTATGAAAAGAATACTGGGCAGAAGAAGGGTCGGTTGCCCCTTCATTTATGAGGGAATTGAAAAAACATTCAACCTATGAAGGCTAGGCCCTCAATTCATGTATATCCAAAATGGTGAACACTGGAAGAATATTGAGCACAAGTAGGGTCGGTCGACGCTTCATTTACGAGAGAAATGTAAAAATATTTAATCTACAAAGGCTAGGCCGACAATTCCTGACTTTCGACTTATGTTGTAAATAGTAGGGACCCAGACATCAGCAAAGTTAGAACATATAAAAAATGTGTGTCCCAACTTTCGTTTACCGACAAGAAAGATTGGCCACCCCTTCGTTTAGTAGATAATTGTGAACACCTATATCCAGCAATTCACCAATATCCAGAATGGAAAACACAAGAAGGATCAACCGACCCTTCTTGCAGTCTAAAACTATTATGAAAAAAATACTGGGAAGAAGAAGGGTCGAATGCCCCTTCATTTATGAGGGAATTGTAAAAATAGAACAACTTTAAGAAAGAGCGGCTGCTCTTTCTCTGAGAATATTTCCACTTTCCAGCAAATTGTGCAAAGCAATGTTCCTATGAAATTTATGTTTAGAGTGTCGATATCTAATTTTCCCACTCCTAAAAAACATCCTTGGAGGAAGGAGCGGGCGCTCTTTCTCCTCAACATCTACTTCCAACACCCCAAATAGAACAACTTGAGGAAAGAGCGACCTCTATTTCTATGACAAAATTTTGAATTGCCAGCTAACTCTTTGAAGAAAAATTAAATTTCTATAAAAATATTTGTTAAAATGTCGATATCTAGTTTCCCAGGGTGACACGTGGAATGCTCAGATTGTGACACGTGGCATATTTGATTTTTAAAATTAGTCTAAATATTGTATAAATGAATATCAAGGATATTAATGGTGCCATTTCAATATAAACATATGGATTTAAGTTATATAAATTTTTGGAATAGGTATCAGGGATCAAATTTGAAGGGTTGAACTTAATTTCAAGTTGAAGGTTATATATTCATACCACCCTTCTAGCATGAAGGGCTGTAATAAAAAAAATTAAACTTCAATTGAAAATAATAAATTAACTCAACGTTTCATTAAAAAAATTGCTAAATAAAATATTACTAGATATGAGTAACACATTACATATTTCCCTGCATACACTTAAATAAAGTGAGGTCTAACAATGCCATGACACCCAGCTTAATAAGGATCTAACAAAATTTTCAACTAAAATTGATCCTATGGACAACTATATCTCCCTTGTTGATATAACTACAACTCCATTCAGATAACCCTTATTATTTTGTTCTGTTAGATGTTTTATGACTAGAAAGATCAGAAGTACTAGTGTTTGGGTCATGTCATGTAGTTTATATTATATGATGTTCTATAAGGAGTATTGGTATGGACTCAACAATATGTGTTTTTTTGGTTTATTGTTCTGGTTAGACAGTATTATGATAAATCTCATGTTTAAGGTTAAATTTATGAGCTACACGGCTTAGTGTTAAATTTTATGCAAAAGATGTTCATCATGTTTATAAAAAAATTAATATATAAATCAGTCATGGTCCTGTATATAAATTTGCTGCAAAAATAATAATTAACCCCATCTTAGAGATTCGTTTATATAAGATTTCAATAGCCTGGAACCTGCGTGAACTTTGGAGTAGACTGATCCTAGAATAGAGTGTGGCAGCGTGCGACTGGAGTCTGGACCAAGCATGGAACCTACATAGGGATTGAGTTGCATCGAACATAGATGGGACCGAGTATAAAATAGAGCCCGCTATGTGGAACTGTTACACAAGATTTGACTGTCGCACCAGATCTTTCTTGTTGTTGCAGGGGAACTGGAACCCAAACCCTCGAAAATTCTATCTCGTAACTACTACTCAGAACTACTGCGAATATTTTGGTGGTCAGGTAAATACGATGGTGGCTAGACAATACCTGGGAAAAATTGATGTGTCAAACGAAGTAAATTAAGAAAAAATTCACCTTTATTACACGTTACCGCCGGGAAAAAACAGGATCATAATGGTTAATGAAACGTCTTATAAAAAATTATAATAAATCAACAGTTTCAATTTGAGGAGGGTTGAGATCTATGGCGGATAGCCAATTCACTAGGAAAAGGTGTATGTTCTATAACGTTGGCAACTTTGGCGAAATGAACTTTGGTACGTGTTAAAGTCAGGAATAAATCTACGGTGGATGAGCGGCGGAATGCAAGATCTATGGTTGATGTTTATTTCTCACTTTCAACTAGCACAGAGAATGAAAAGGGTAAGCGATAGCTGAATTTTTACTGCTTACCATGTGTCGAGTCGAGGATCGTTCCGCTGAATGAAAACTTGTAATGGAAATCCACTTCTCGTGATCCCGAAACCACCTACATGAGATATTATAAAAGCTGGTATCTTCTTACGATTGATGGAAATTACCCATGCAACTAGGTGTGATCCTATGTGTCCTTCAATATATTCTTTTTTCCATAAGTAGAAAACTGGAAGGCAATCAGATGGTTATTGTATCGATGAGTTATATTTATTGGCAATTTATATTGTTAATCAAACTATAGATAATGAGCTTCATTCGTGCAAGTACTGGCGATGGCCGATATATATATTAGTCTGCTTGTTATACCATATACTTTAGTGGGCACTCAGTATCAGTATTTTTAAGCATGACCAAACACCAAGCATTTCAGTCCTACTCTCAAATAAAGGAGGAGAAGTGGATGATTACCTATCATTACAGCACATGATACCAATCTCTATTGGCATTAAGCATTGTTGCACGCTGTACACCATGCAACGTTCACCAACCCACATCCACATTGGAGAAATCACCTATCTGTTGTCGAAAAGCGCAAGCCTAATCCTGATGGACCCAAGCATAATCAAACCCACAACCTCATGATAAATGGTCGTCTTTGGCAGAGAGATTCGATCAGTTGGGCTACCCATTAGGGCCTATCCTTAAAACCTTATTTGTTTTTATGTTCTTAACATTGTTATTTGCTAATACATTCCTTAAGATTTAGTCAATAAATGATACCTGATAAATTAGATTAGTGTCTCCCGGAATGCCTTACTTGCTTGTCAATAAATACAATCAAAACCTTATCTCGCTCTTGTAGCATGTTGAAACGTTCTAGTTATCTCGAACATGGATTTAAGAAATAAAAGAATAGCTTGGAAGTATACGGATATTAAATTAATAAATACTTTAATACAGCTGACCAGTTCTTTTCGATACAAGATCACTCGTTCTATTATTTAAGGAACCTTTCTGTCCAATCGTGACATAGACAAAGGTTTTCTATTTGCTCTTTTCAAGCCTATATATATATATATATTTACAGACGTTTACATAATGACCCATCGTTTCACTAACTGACGTGACTAACTGACTCAACATGTGGTGGTCTACATGATGGTTCAACATGTTCTTCGAAGTGGTCGAACGAGGGACCTAGTCGGGAGACTGACCTAGGCTCCTCCAACATCTTGACATGTGGTGGTCAACACGACGGTTCGACATGTTCTCGAAGTTGTCGAATGGTCTTGTAACTAAGTGTAGACAATTTATGACTCTGAGCTAATACGATCTACTATCGTGGATGGAAATGGGTCGTCCAGTCTGGGAGCTGGTACACAAAAGTTGACAACATGGATTTTCTTGGACGACTGCTGCAAGCCTAACGTTGACGACAGTGGAAGCTCATGTTGTTATAGAGAAGGAAGTGTCCAAGAAAACAGGAACATGGATCACTAATATTCTCACGTCCATTCCAACTTGTACACCAATCAGTTAGTGAAAGAAGAATGACGAAAACATGATTGGTGGCAAGGAACATAATGACAAATCTTGGTCTTGGGGATTCGAGAGTGCTCTAAATTCCCATATATCATGGTGTGGTGAGGATTTGTGAGGGAACTAATGTCAAATTGATCATATATCATGAAGAGAACTGGGGAGAGACCATAAAACTCAAGTATTTCTGATAAAAAAAAGTAAAGGTAACAGAGGCAATAAAGAAGAGTTCCATGACTTCCCGAATATTTCATTTTGTTGCGATATGGGGTATGGTTTAGCCTATATATAGTGAGTGGCTAGTGAATTGGTGAATTGACTGGGATGGGGTGGATGGGGAACGGTAATTATCACAGTATGGCGAGATGGTGGTCATAGATATCATCTGTAGCAACTCTATATTTTGTTGGAGTAATTGTACATGTATCACTCCAATCGATTCCTTGAGAAGTGATTGTATGCTGACATGGCGATGGTTTATACGATGAAATTATGAAATGGCAGTTATCCTGATGGTGCTAATGGTGAATGATAGCTTGTATCACTTGTGTGAAGAAAATAATATCATCATGCTTTAGTCGACATTATGTCTTGTCACGAACAATTGATAGTGATGATGATGATTCAGTCCTGAAGGTGCTAATGGTGAATGATAGCTTATATCACTTGTGTGAAGAAAATAATATCATCATGCTTTAGTCGACATTATGTCTTGTCACTAACAGTTGATAGTGATGATGATGATTCAATTGACATATTGAAAAGTTTGGGAGGATGAAGTACAAATTGCACCAATGAGGACACATATCAGTGATACTCAAGTGAAGGTTATAATCCTTTGTCCCGATGGATCAAAAGAACTCTAGTACTCTTGGGGATTGGGTACTACAACCAATAACCAAGAAGAAGCTTTGGCTCTCCTACAAGGTCTTTGAAAACTAAAGAAAAAAGGAATTATGTAAGCAAGAATTATTGGATACTCTCAAACTCTCATCAATATTATGATAAAAAACACAAATCCGACCGAAATCCAGTTAAATCAAATAGTCACCAGAATTCTAGATCTAGCCTCCCTCTTCCATAATCTTCACTTCTTCCATGTGCTATGTAAGAACACCAAGGATTCTGACCTGGCTACCAATAGGGAAGTGGCCCTGGAACCCATCTCACTCTTTCTTAATGAGCATACCTTGGAGGTGGACCCGCTCCCCTAATCAGAGTCACGTTGCACAGTGTCCAGTTGGCGGTTATCCACATGAGTGGAGGAATCTGAAGGACAGGTGGGAGATCGCAAACCAAAGGAAGAGTAGGTGGATGAACTAGGCGGTAGGTGTTGGCGCATGGATCATTAAAAGGCACAGATGAAGTTACATCAATTCGGAGTCATTTGACTTAAACTTCAGTTTGGGAAGTCTTTTCACCCGTGAGAAGAACGCAAAAGAAATGGAACTTCAGGTGCTTTGGTACGCCTTCCGTCCAACCTTCCACACGATGTTTAATATTGAAGTTAGCAAGGTAAATTTGGTTATAATCTAGGATCCGGGAGAGTGCGGGCATGTTTCAGTGGAAGATGATATATTAATGGAAAACCAAACCCAAATGTTTTACCATTCTCCCGTCCAAACTTGTTGGGCTATTTCGAAAGGAGTCAAGTAGCATTTGGCCATCCTTAGAATAGTGGTAGGGCACTCCTTCATCGTGTTCCCACGGATCCTTTCTGTTGGGTGCACAGAGAACCTGGGTGGAAAAAGGAGCAAGGATATGGACTCAAGCGATGAGAGCCGATATTGTTGTCTAGAACATGAAGTTGCGTTCATGGAGAGACATCTGCGGGCATTATGTCGAAATATTGTAACTTCTAAGAATATTATATTTGTACTTTATTATTCCGGAGATGTTTCATTCCTCCGTGAAGACCTTATTGTATATCTAGAGATGTTTATTCCTCCGTCGTATTGTGGTAACTTGGGTTATTAGACTTCCCTAGTGGGGTCGGCCCAGATTCAATTGTAATGGGGTGTTTAAGTCCCCAGTGATAAAATTTGGGGCCGACCTAGTTAGTAAGTTAAGTCGGAGTAGTGTATAAATAGAGGTGTGTTCCTCATTTATCACACTTACACACTCATTCACTCACTTGTGATTGGTGCATAGGAGAGAGAGAGATCTGCTATAGAGGAGAAGGATCGCATGTCTGGGGATTACATATTTGTAGTTGTTGGTCATCTATATTGAGGAAGCTTTGTTGGGTTTTCTACCACATGAGAGTTTCCCAGGATAAATCTGTGTCTCTTGTGTTTATGTTGTGCTTGTTGTTCTTTCAGTGATCCTGTATATGCTATTGTTGTGAAACGAAATGTAATAATCATGTTATCTATCTTATCATATTTAATATTAACATGGTATCATAGCTAGCATGAAGGAAGGCATTGTATGTCATTTACGACACTTGCTTCACTTGCGACAATTTGAAAGTTAGGGTTTTATATAGAAAAAACTAGTCATCGTAGCACTTTCACTATAACTTAGTTTTGGAGAAGGTTCAGGATCTGAAACTTCTGTAGAACGAAGATAACATCCCCTTGTACCTTGTGTTCGAAGCTCAGCCTCATATTCATTGCACTTTGTGATTTATGATCCATACAAGTTAGGGTTTCTGCATCTTCCAGAATGAATTCCTAAACAGGTGACCTAGGGAAAAAGGTCATATCTCGGGATAGGAAGCTCAAAATTAAATTTCGTAAAAAGTGACAGGTAGGGCACGGACTGTAGTTTCATAGGTCTATGTTTCAGAGGCCGAAGTTGAAACAGTGACATGTAGAACTCCGTACAAGTTCGTTATGTTGTTTCATCCCATAAACAGGTCATGTTGTGACACTTGGAATAACTCTCTCTCAGAGAATCCATTTGTTGTAGAATTTTCTCCCTATGGATAGCTAGAAATTCTCTTAGGTTAAAGTAGACTTTAACTGTCTCTAAACTAAGACAAAAAATAACAAATGCTACCTTGAATTCCTAGATCTAAACAGACATTTCAAGATTAAACTGTTGGAAGAAACAGAAGAGACTATTGGAAGAAACAGAAGAGATCTAACTGACCTTCAATCCAATTGCTTGTCTTAATGGTTGCTCCAATTTCGAAGTCCTCGTGAATGAACCTATCAAAATGAACAATTCTCTAGCAACTTGAAATATGAGTTAGGATCTAAATCTATAACAGATACAAATCATATAATTGAAACAAAATCAACACATGTGATTTGGGAAACAAGACAAGTTATGTTCTATTACCAACTTGAAGTCACTTACAATGGTTGCTTGATATCCAAGCCAACTCCCAGCTCCAAATGCTTCCTCCTCTAGCTATCTCCACAAAGATTCAAGATCATAAGTTTGATGTCTCCAAGAGTCCTCCCCTTTGCTCATGGAATGTCTCTCTCTTATAGTGTGTAGTAGGGTTAACCAACAAGAGAGAAAGATGGATCTTGGGAGAGTTTAGTGGATCAAGCCCACTAATCACAGAAAGTGAGTTAGGATCGAATCAGGGATACCAATCCTCAAAAATCTCTCGAAGATCAAGATCCCACAAGCCATGGCAAAAAGGATAAAAAGGGAGTACCGCTCCTCTTAAACTGAGCATAGCGCGGTAGTATCGCGCGGTATATAAAGAGCATAACGCGGTAGTGTGGACTACCGCGCACCTAAGCTGGAGCAAGGCGCGGTAGTGTAGGTATATGAAGTCTCAGCTGGGTTGATTCTTGACAGAATAGGTTTGTCTTCAAGGATCACTCATCATTTTTCTCTTCTGGGTGTTTTAAGCAGTAGGGGAAGTGTCGTCAACTATTTATGGTGAACATGCGACATTGTGGAATATGGAGATATAACAGATGCCCCCTAAAGTGTGAGGTGAGAAGGAAATGATGGCCGAAAGACTTTACAAATACTGTGCGGAGATAGCATCGAGGAGAGCAACAAGGAGCTAAAACAGAAACAAAATGTTAGATATACCACCGAGGTAGGCATCCCCATGCTCGAAAACAATTGACTCAAAGCATGGCTGCCGACCAATACATTGCAGATCCATGAGTACTGAGATGATATAGACTGTAGACAAATCATGGCTACTATGAACAAGCGTAAATCCATGAGACAGTAACGACACAGCCACGACCAATACAAAAGTGGATCTGTGTGACAATACAAAGGACATCTCCATCGTGACCTAGACGCAATCAAGATATAAAGGTGCGCCCAGGGTCTTATATCCAATCGCAAACGATACAAATCTATCCATGTGATTACAAAGTGTTGAAGTCGAACATGGTAGAAACCATTTGATTATCGGTCAATGATGTGAATCGTTAACAAATGCGAGGGAAATCACCAATGATGACGATGATCCCCAAGGTATCTATAGTACATATCAACGAAATGCGAATGGATGCGTTGATGTCAAGCATTCGAGAGATCATTCCATTAGAGGTCAATGATGTAAACCTACTGTCAAACACGAGGAAACCTGCCATTGAGGCATGCAGGTACCAAGGTACTAATGGTTGATCCCTAAGTCCAATTCCCGGATAGTGATTTGGCGTCAAAGGGAATAGACTCGTCGAAGGTGGGCCATAATGATTCCCACATCATCGACACAAAATCGGAATGAAAGATAGTATAGGATGATGAAACAATGGAGCATGTACTGACACAGCGGAGGTCTGACACAATGAATGACTCTAAACAATGCAACCCTTTGAACATATAACGGCATGTAACAGGACTTGGCAGCAGGGATTATTGATAGCAAAGGATAGACACCGAACGAGTAGGCTCGTGGGCAAAGAGACGACTCAGGATGATGACCATAACTCAGTGAAAATAGATACCCAAAATAGACAAGGGACAGATGCATCCCATGTTCAAAGGTGACAACTGACAAGCTGCCAAAATAAACTTGACTTGTTTCCCATATTCCCCCGACATGATAGACGAGTACCTCTTTGTTTTTTTTCAAGCTTGAAGAGGATAACAGATGCTCGGTATAGCTCATCTCATAGATGAGTCCAATCTCACATGTTTTACGGACCTGAGAAAGGAGGGGTTCGTCCCAAAGTGGGTCCTTCGATGTTAAATTTTAATGAGTCCAAGGAAGGGAAACTCGGTAGTTTTTCACATTTAGAGAGCCTGAAAAACTTAAAGGAGGCTCCAAAGTGTACTTTTTCATAAATTTAGTCCCTCGATCCCAAAAGAGTGTAAAACAATTCCCGAGAGAACTCTCCCATCCAAAAATCGACCGAGGTATACCTTTCTCGTAAATAGTCTAGACGGGCCGAAAAAGGGATAACCTATCACTGAATAGACGACCTTTCAAATACTTTTACAAGTGTGAAAGAGTCAAGATCACTTGGCAATCTTTTCAATTTTAGGGAGTCTGAAAAGAGCTTAACTATGGACTCCAATGGTCTTTTTCGTAATTTTTAATTATTCTGGTCTGAAAAGAGAATAAAATACAACTAGGATAATACTTTCCTCATCGTTTAACGTGCATGAGTAAAGCTGACTAAGCTCAACACCATTTACTTAAGTTTGACAAGCACGACACGGGTGTAAAAGCGCTTGGAATATTTTTCAAGTTTTAATCCAGAGCACAAAAAAGATAAAGTACGCTCAAAATGAAGGTCAAACAATAAATGAACGCCAATGTGAATATTTTTGTTTTTAAAGGAAACACTGTCAATAAATGCTCATGGAACCAAATATTAGTAATGTGAAATGGGTTTTAATTTAACTAGATAAAATAATGAGTAAAAAATAAGTGAAAAAGTTATATAAAGGATGGGTAAATATGGAAAGTTACCATTTCACTTGTGCATTTGCCAAAAGAGGAGATTTTACCCATTGAGGAGCAAAAACTTCAAGAGTTCATATCTGGAGATCCGGAGCACCATTTCAACAGCTGTCTGCGCCAGGTAAGAGCTTTCAAGCCCCTATTTCATTTCATGTATGAATAATTTGATTTGAGTAGGGAAGAACATTTTTTTGGGCGATCCCTATTAGGCAATTTTTGCCTTCCACAGTACCGCGCGGGAGCCATATCGGGAAGCGCGGTACTGTGCAACAGTACCGAGCTGTAAGGTTAAACATGGGCGCAGTACTGTGCAGTACCGCGCAGTCAATTTTCCCCCAGGCGCTATAGTGGTGATTTTCAAGATGAAAAATTTATTTTTTCTCAAATTTTTAGTTGAGATCAAGTTGTTAAATGATTAATGAATGTTTCCTATGACCTTTTGCAGGTGTTTGTAACTTTTTTGGAGCAAAATGGTCCATTGGAAAGAAAGAGAGCATGAAGCAGATGATTTGTTGGCCGAAGGTGACCAAGAGACCTTGACTGCATTGCGGGAATGTGGTTTGTTTAAATTCTTCAAGACCAAAGGCATCCGTAAGCAGGAAAAACTTCTCACCCACATTATTCAAATGTGGGACCCCAACATTCAAGCTTTCCAAGTAGGAGAACACACCCTCGAGATTGAACTCGAGGACATTTATTTTCTCACGGGCCTCTCGAAAAGAGGAGCCCGGGTGAGTGTTACTGGGTTCACAGCTTCGAAGGCAAGCACGGACGCTTTAATTGCTCGTTATTGTCGTCAAGGTTCGGGGAAGAAAAGCGGCAAGGTGGTCATTAAGGACATTGTAGAACTTCCTTTAAAAACCGTGTTGTTCACCATCACACGTGCAGCAGGGAGCACGGGTCCCCATCAGGCGTCCCATACACAGATGAATCTTGCAGTGGATTGCATGGCAGGAACAATATTCAACTGGTGTGAGGCAGTATTGACCAACCTCAAAGAGCAAGTGAACAAGTGCAGGCTTGGAGAGAATTCTCAATTTGGGTATGGGAGTATCTTAGTCACCTTATTCTTGGCGAGGGTGCCATTGTTGCACCCACAGATAGCCATGCCCCCCCGTCCACCCACAGAGCCATGGATGGCTCGATGGAGTGAATACGCAGGACGACTTGGGGGGCCACAGCATTTGGCTTTTGGTGAGGATTTCTTCTCGTGGATCGAGGAACAGATTGTGATGATCGATGACTACCCCTATGCAAGGGTGGACTTCCGCGAGGACATAGACTTGGCATTGCCGGAAGATGAGGATTGGGACAATTCAGGTATGACTTTCATGAATGTTTTTTTTTTTTGAATATATAATTTTTATTGTTTTTTAGAATGTGTAAAAGACTTTAATATATGTACGTGTGCATGTCGTAGATCACGGACCACAGAGACCGGCAGGGTACTCGCCATTACACCGAGGTGGTGTTGATCACCAAGCCGCTCCAGACGAGGAAGAAGATGAGGATGAGGCAGGAGGGGTCCAGGAGATAGAGAGGAACCTATAGGTTTTAACCCACGGTGTCCCCGCTATGAGGATGGACGACATCCCTTTGCATCTCCAACGGCATACCATAGGTGTGCCTCGGGGTATTGGCCGACTCCTTCGTAGGGTGGCTCGGGCTATAGTGTGGTATCACCAGCAGCGTGAGGAATCTGATGAGGAACATGATAGATCCCCCAGATCTCCTTAGATGGTAGCTTTTATCTTTTTGCAGCATGTATACGATATGTAGGCTTTGAGAGCCAAATTTTTGTATGGGATTGGGTCCCAAATTTTGTCTTTAAAACACAAACTTTATGTATTTGAAAAAAAACACTTTTTATATATAGTGATATATATATGGACCTACTTTTATGACCTATTTATTTACAATGACTTGTGTGTTTATTTTGTGATGTGTTTTTATGTATGGGCAAGATGCCAATCCAAAATGTAATTAGCTAATGAATCAGCTATACAATTGAATTCCCTTGGTACGTGTTGATATGAAATGAAATTAAAAGATCGTTCCAAGAGGCGTACCCTCCGAAATAAACGAAGTAGGATAGGATCGCGAACTGTGTAAACATGATTCAGATGAGAAACCACGAGTTGGGAGTCTAAAAAGACTGATAGGGAGTCAAGGGAAGCAAGCTCTGTCAAGAGTCCGATGACTGCATGGTACTCTGCAATATTGTTGGTTGCAGGGCCCAAACAATTGGCTCTTGAAGATAGTAACTCGCCAGTGGGAGAATAGATTACCCATGCTGCGGAAGTGAGGTTCCCGGTATGTTGGCTTGCACCGTAGGTGAATCCAAAGTAGGCATGAATCTACGCACAAAATCACAAGTCAAGGTAAGAATGGATATATGAGGTTCATGCGTGCACACCAAAAAGATGAGTGAAAATAAGCTAGGTACATTATGTACAAAAAAGTATCTCGCGTAGGAACCTTACGCATAGAAGCATTTGAGGTATAGCCCATTGCGGGGCCATGCCAATGGTGTGCCATCACAATCGACGAGTTCATAGGCTCCTTTCTCCAAGACACGTTTTACAACAAAGGGGTCATACCACATAGATTCTAGCTTTCCTTTTCCAAGTTTATCATGCATTTGATCATATGAGAGTACGAGGTCACCTTCATTGAAAATCCGAGGTTGAACGGATTTGTCATACTGTGCTTTGATGCATTTTTTATGAGCTTCGTTGGCTAAAGCAGCATCGCGGTGGGTTTCATCTAGCTTGGCTAGGTATAGAAATCGTTCCTCTTCGGAAGTGGTGTGGGGAAGTAGCTCTATGGCTATCTTAAATGATGGAATTTCACATTCAATCGGTATAATGGCTTCCAGGCCATACACCAGTTGGAATGGTGTAAATCCAGTAGCACTTTTTACTGAGGTTCGGTATGCCCATAGTGCTGAAAATAGAGTTGAGTGCTAGTTGGATTTACGAGTACCCACAATACGCTAAATCATTCGTTTCAGAACTTTGTTAATGGCTTCAACTTGGCCATTGGCTTGTGGGTAGTATGGGGTTGAGTTTTCATGGCGAAAACCCAACTTGGCACATAGTTCCTCAATCATATGGTTCCTGAAGTGGGAGCCATGATCAGTCACAATGGATTGTGGGACACCAAATCTAGCTATAATGTGATTGAATATGAATTGTGTTGCTGTTTTGCCATCCTCAGCATAAGTAGGCATCGCTTCAGCCCATTTTGTGAAATAGTCAACAGCTACTATGACATAGCTATGCCCCCCGGCTAAATAGGTCTTACAGTGCATGAAATCTATGCCCCATTTGGAAAAGGTGTCGACGACAATAACATGATGGAGTGGAGCAGGGTGCGAGCGTGTCTTATTATGAAAGAATTGACATGGTGGACATTTCTTGACCGTTTCAATGCAGTCTTTGAAAATTGAGTGCCAGAAATATCCTGCTCACAGTATTTTCTGGGTCGTAGCCATCCCAGAGAGATGACCACCACATGCTCCAGCATGGTAGTGATTAAGAACGTGTTCCGCTTCATCTAAAGTCAAACAGCGTCGAAGAACAGTGTCGACACCACGTCGATAAAGGGTATCATTGACTATGAGGTAGTACTTGGCGTGATGTCGGATGCGCTGATGTTCATCGCGAGTGAGGTCGGGGAAGAAATGTTGGGTTTGGAGATATAATAAAATATCCCCGTACCATGGATCAGATGTGCTAATGAGGAACAACGATTCATCAGGAAGAGAATCGATGGGCTCGGATTTCTCAATAGCATGGGGCAAGTTACAAATAAACTCAACAAAGACCAAAGACTTCTTGGACTTGGCTTTGGCAAATTCCAAGTCAAATTCTTGTAGGATGATGATCCAACGAGAATATTTGCCCCCAAGCACTTGACGCATGAGTATATAATACATTGGATTGAAATCGGCTATATCAGTGGTCCGACGAAGTAGAATGTAATGACAGAACCTCTGGACAGAGAAAACTGTTGCCATAGCCAGTTTTTCAACATGTGAATAACGAGTTTCAGAATCAAGAAGACTCTTACTAAGATAGTATACCACATGTTCTATGTCGTTTTGGTCTTCCTGGACTAGCACCATACCGATGGTGGAAATCGAAGCTGCGAGATAAAGAATGTAATCCCATGTGTAATTGGGGGGTTGAATCATAGGATCTTTAGTTAAGGCCACCTTTAGATTATCAAAGGAACGTTGGGCTTCGTCGTCCCAGATGAAGAGAGTGTTCTTCTTGAGAAGCCTCATATAGCCTTTTGTTATCTCGAAAAGATTATAGATGAAACAGCGTAGAAAGTTTGCATGCCCTCGCAAACTTTGAAGTTTTGGAATGTTCGTAGGAGAAGGCAGGGCTAAGATAGCTTCTACCTTTGCAGGATCTAAGCGTATCCCGCTTTTGGAGATTATGAATCCCAAAAAAAATTCGGCTTCCACGCAAAAGATGCACTTATGTGGATTCAAACGGATATTGTAGCGACGGCACCTTTCGAAAATGGCACCTAAGTGATCAGGATGGTCATCCCAGGTCTAAGAATGAGCGGGAAGATCATCAAGATATGGTTCTACAATGTGTTTGATATCGTGAAATGCGTATGACATCGCCCGTTGGAAAGTTTCCCCGGCATTTTTAAGGCCAAAAGGTAACTTTTGATATGCAAAAATTCCCCAAGGGCAGATAAAGGTTGTTTTATGCTAGTCGGCTGGGAGGATATCGATCTGATTATAGCTAGAAAAACCATCCATAAATGAAAAGATGACACTCCCGGCATAGTTATCAATGATCTGGTCGATGAACAGAGTTGGATAGTTGTCCTTTGGACAAGCTTTGTTCAAGTCGCGGTAATCGACACAGTCTAATCATTCCCTATTTCTTGGCTATGGGAACGATGTTAGATACCCATTCTATCAATGGGACAGGATAGATAAAACCAACACACAAAACTTTTTCAACTTCTGCTTTAATAGCGGCTGCCTTACGAGGATGGATGGGTTGGAGTTTCTGCCGAACAGGTCGGGCGCCAGGGAAGGTTGGAATTTCATGGACCACAATCGAGGGATCTATTCCTGGCATTTCTTCATAACTCCAAGAAAAAACATCACGGAAAGTTTTGAAGTAGGCAGTGTAGAACTCCATTTCGAGGGGAGTGCATTTTTTGCCAATATGTATGTTTTCCACGATACCAGGCTTCACTGAAATGTCTATGGGAGTGGTTTCCATAAGGTTAGCCAAGTTTCCTTCGGAAAATACTTCATCGAGGGAAGTGGGAAACTTGGTTTGAACCATTCCAAGTGAAGGACTGGGTTTTGTATCGGGCTCAAGCGTCTGAATGGTGGGGAATGATCAATGATGAAAATCTCCCCATGATGGCTCATTACCGCACATAACCTCCATAATTGATTCGTCAGTGGGAAAAATCAAAGTGAAAGGATCGATAAGTGGTGGGGATGAATGAGTCTCAGACGAGAGCTGTGCCACGGTGTGATGGGTAGGATAGTCAACCCAATCGGTGGCTGATTGGATCGCTTCGTACGCTGCGAGGTTTCTATTCAAAGACATAGAGTTGCCGTAGTTTTCAATCTCAGCGGGACTAGGAATTACCCATGAATCATTGGAAGGGGTGACATTTGATGAAATCATGTTGACTGGTTGAACATGGGGCCCCAGCTCTGGAAAAACTCCAATAAGGGAAGAATCCTTCATAAGACCAATGCCAACGTCTTGGAACCGGTACCGAGGCTGATCCAATAACGGGACGGTGTTGGCGGAGTTCGGATGAGAGTCTAGGATATAGTAATCAAGTTGATCTATGGTGATAATTTTCCCTTCATGAGGAAATTGCACAATCCGGAAGATAGTAGATGCTATGGCGGTCATGGCGTAAAACCAGTTCTGACCAAGTAGAAGATTGTAATCTAATGGTGCATCCACGACTTCGATGTGTACGGATACTGTTTTGCCCCCTAGTTCAACACCAATTGCGGGAATGAGTCCATAAGGTTGAAAATCGTGTCCATCAAATGCCCTGAGAGCAGTGGGACACGTCGTGACTTCGGGTGAGCCTAAGGCTCTCCAACAATTCAAAGACATGATCGACGTGGAGGCACCTTCATCTAAAACAGTGCGATGGATGCTATTTCCATGGATTTTTGTATGAACCTAGAAGGCTAACTGGTGAGAAAGTTGAGGTTTGGCATACTCCAAGTTAAACATAATAGTGTTTGAAGTATCTGGGTCCATTGCCCCCAGTGCTGAAAGTAAGGTTCTACACTGCGTAGGGCAGTGTTGAAGAACCTCGACAGTCGACATGGCACAAGGTGCTTTATCTAAATCCTCAACAATGTTGTAATTTTGGACAGCTCACGCATTGGGATTAAATGTCGCCTTTCGTATGGTGCCCTTGGGTGGGCGTAGCACTGTGTCCGTAAGCGGTCTCTCGATATGGAGATGGTCGTTGGGGGGGGGGGTAGGAGTCAGATCTTCAACAAAAGATTTTCCTTTGACTATATCTGACTGTTTGTTTGAACTTGGAGGGTTCTCATATGTCTTTGAACGAGTGGTTATATGAATATCTTCATTACTCATCATCAGGATTTCGCAATTTGTGGACGTCTCTCCGCGAGTTGGGTTGCTCGAGTTGCCCCCCTGTGGGGTTTCTTGGGAAACCATCTACTATTGCTGCTGAGGGAAAGGGTCAGTTAACACTGCCGGGCGAGAGGATCCTTTAACGAATTTGTTGACTTCATCCTTGTAGGGACAGTCATGCGTGTAGTGATCGTCTTGACAAATTAGGCAGGGAAACTTAGCCTTTCGACATGGTTTTAGGTCGTTGTGGGTGGGTTGTGGCTTGGGATTCTCCTGCTAGTTCTTGGATTTACCACGATTGTTCTTCTTCTTTCCTTCGGATGGTTGTGACATAGATTGAACTGCGTTCAGTTCAGAGGAGATAGCAGGAGAAGTAGTAGCTTTTGGAGTAGCCTGAGGTAGAGCGGGGGAAGCAGAATCTTGTTGCCCCGTCGAGTTGGTAGTAGGTTGGGCCTTGACTGAATCGACAATACCATCAATGGGGGGTTCAGTGGTGGGTTTCATTGGATCAGTGGTAACGCGGGCGGGATGGGGAAGAAGTTCGTGTAAAGTGCCGGATTGGGTATATACCAAATCCATGTACTAAGCTGTCGAGATGGATTGTTCTTCTATGATCGGCCCGTGCATAGCGATATCCCTAGCTATGGGAGGCAAAAATGACTTTGTGAACCAATCAACGAGTAGCTGATCCGGAATGGGTGCCTTGATTAGCCTACAGCATCAACGCCACTCATGGATGTGATCCGAAATGTGCATAGAAGTGGTTTGACGCAATGAGGTTAACAGTTCTATTCCAGTCTCATACCGGATGGGGAGCTGGAAATGGGTCAGAAACTGCATAGCCAAGGTGTTGAAATCGTGGAAAGAGTGTTGTGGCAGCTCGATGTACCATTTTGTTGTCGTGTTGGTAAGCATACGCTGGAAGAGCCATAGTCGAATGGAATCGTCCATCAAGGAGTTGGATGAACACCAAAGATGGAAGGTCATTACGTGGTTTTTGGGGTCTTCCCCAGGCTTACCATCAAACTTAGGAATGTCCGATGGAAGTTTGGCTGGAATGGGTGGCCAGTGAGGTTCATGCCATATAGGATCGTTAATGAGCCTCGACAAATCAGGTAAGTCTAGTGTGCCAAAAAGGGAAGTTTACTATTAGTCTGCGGGTATGAGTAATAACCGTATGGTGCAAAGAAACCTGGGGGGGCCTTCATAGTATATTGTTGCGTGTTATACCCATATGTGTTTCCCGCGGGGTATTGCTGGAAGTTCTGTGGGTAGTAGGCCATCTGGTTAACCGGTTGAGTGTTGGTAACCGGTTGGTGGATGTTCTGCTGAGTGGGGATGGTAGGTATGGTACCCTGGGGTTGCTGTAACCCAGGAATGGTTGTTGCTCCTGGTTGGGAAAAAGTTCCCTGGAGTTGTTGTGTTCCAGGAATGTTACCATTATATTGGGTAAGTGGAGGGTTTCCCATAGCAGGGTTGGGGGTGGGCTGCGACAATGGTGTCCATGGAATGTTCGTTCCTCCTTGATGAACGTGTGGAAATTGAAGGGATGGGTTCCATGGAGTTTTAGCAGCCGAAGGATAAGGGAATTCAGAGTTCAAGTTGGGGGGAATCTGAGATTTCCCCCTAGCTGGGTTCCAGTTTCCAAATAATGAGTACCCCCCACTCTGTGGGATTTGAGGTTCCCAAGAAGGAAGCGTACCTGACGAGGGATGTTGAAGATGAGGCCTGGTTAGAAAACCGGTATAAGGTTGTCCACTGCCAGGTGTGTTGGACATACCATACTGAGCAGATGTTGTTGGTTGGGAGGGTTGTTGGATGGTGTCGATGGGTTTCCCTCTAGAAGATGGGTTGGATGGCCCTATAGGAGGAGGTTGTTGACTAGGAACGGGGTTCCCAAAAAAGGATTGTCCTCCAGTAGGTTGGGTTGATGGCCCACCAGGAGGAGTTTGGTTGTTGGAGTTGGGGATCACGGCAGTCGGTTGTCCACCTCCTGAGATAGTGTAGATAGTGGCCGAAGGTGAACCTCCAGTTGAAATGGATGATCTTGCAGTATGACTTGGTGTTCTCCCGACACTAGCCAAATACGATAGTGTCGATTGGCCAACGGCGCCAAAAGTGCCGATTTGTGGAGGGGGTCTTCCATATCTGGCAGGCGAGAACGGAGAAAAAACTGGGTTATCCCTCGTAGAATGTGTGCCAAACATGGGTGATGGCAACAAATGTGGGGAATTTAACCGAGGGGTATCGGGGGTATCGTCCATAGTGTGTTCAACGATAGGAGGACCATCAAAGACTGGGTCCGGGTTCGTATCCTGAAAAGGGTTTTCGGGGTCTGACGGGAATATAGGTATAGTAACATTTGAAGGTCCGGAGCCATCTGTATACGAGTGATGAAACTCTATGCTAGACGGGATGTTTGGATCCTGATAGTCGGGACGACAGGTAAATGGGGGATATCTAGAAGCCGTCGAGAGCATTTGCTCTGTGTCACGTTTAAACTGTGCCGACACTAACGGGGAATTTGCTAGACTAACCATACTAGACTGAATGGAGGCCATGATCTCATGTCCCGGAGGGAGGTTGGGGAGAGATATGGTAAGAGGTACGTTGCTGGAAGAACTGGTTTCCTGTGGATGAATGCTGGATGGCGCGATGATAACAGGCGAAAGCTCCGCCTGGGAAGTGATAAAGCCATAGTCAGGTTCAAAAGGTGTATCAGGAAGTTGAGTGTCTTCAATAATTTCGACGTACCCACCCGGGACTAGAATCAAGCCAGATATATCCTGGTCGGATCCTTCAGTGGGGCCAACAGATATGTCCGTGTCATCATAGAAAGTTTCTGGTGGAAGGGAGGTGTTGACATCGGGGAGGAGGATGGCCTCCGGTCTAGTATTTTGGGTTGTACTAGATTTAGCCGCTGTAATGTTGTCCACTGTGGCAGGTATATCTGGAATAACAGTGGGTGAAGTGATAGTGGGAATCTCAGATATACTAGTGGTTGCAGAAATTGCAAGAGGTTCTGAGAGTGTGTTGTGAGTAACGGTTATAGACGGAACTAAAGATGTAGTGTGTATCTGCGGTGGAATGTTCCCTCTACCAGCACTGCAGCCAGGAGGAGCGGGAATACGTGATGCAGGTGGACCAGAGGTCCGTGGCAGTGGTGGTGGTGGAGGGATTTTTCCCTGTACTCATCGTGATCTTCGTGGTGGTTCTAACATAATGGCAGGAATATGAAATCCGGGGGAAGTCTCGTAAAAGAGAGACCAAGTCGAACAATACAATGTGAGAGACCAATATGAGAAGGATATCCCTCTACCGAAAGGGATCCTGGGTAAAAGAGCCCTAGTAGAAAAGTCACTAAGCTACCTCACTCATGACACGTTGGAAAAGGTTTTTGGCGCTTCTGCCTTATCACCCTTGCATTACTATGAATTACAAGGAAGACAATGATCGATGTTGCCTTAGGGCTAAGTGGAGTGCGGCATTCCACAGAGTCCGTCCGGTTCTCAATCTCGCGGCGGTTTAACCCCTGAAAGTTAAAAACAGTCAGGAGGCCCCACCATAAACTGGTTGTGACCGTATCAATAAATACTAGAGGATTTTAGTTCCCTAGAGGACAACAACTATGTCTCAGATGAAAATGACAAGGGGGAATTATTTTGATGCCTATCCCCGGTGTCGTACCTAACTACCAAATTATTTTGATTTCCTCAAGTGAGGTTAATGTTGGTTTAGTTAGGGAGATTAATTTTAGTGGTTGTATTACTCAATCAGGTAAATGGACATGAAACTTGGTGGTGTTGTGACGACCCAAACCATGCAAGTGAGAATGAATCGAAATAAGCCTTGTATTCGATGAAAACTAGCTATGGAAGAGAGAGATTTCTTCGATCATAAATGCATGAAACATTCATAAGCAATTAAAAACCACTTCAAAAAAAAAAAAAATTGTTTTCTTTTTGTAAGTAGAGCCAAACTGAAATAAACACTTCTTTCCAATTCACTGATCTTGCAACTAGGATGCTTCAAAAAATGAGAATTTCTGTGGCAAATTGAAATGGTTCACTTCCTAATGCACAATAATACTGCTAGACCATTTCAATCCAAACAACACAAATGTTCTCCAATGATAATTTTCAATATAGATTTTAATGATAATGATGGAAACAATGTGATTATGAAAGATACACGATCCAGTAAAAGAGGACAGTAGTAATGGTTTGGTTGTGATGAGAAGATCAAGCCAATGCAATCAAACTAAAGGGGTGACCCAAGGTGCAAATAATGCCACTAACTCATAAAATAATCAAGCTCACAAGAGAAATAAACACACCACAAAGACTGTGTAATGAACAGGATAGTAATAGGCAACAGAAAACACCAACTAAAGCAGAGAAAATCAAAAATGACTCAGGAAACCAAACAGGCAAGAAAAAATTGAAAATATGCAGAAACTACTGCGTGGCAGGAACAGACTAGAGCGCGGTACTGGAACACTACCGCTTTGGTAAAAGTGCTGGGTACACGGTACTACCGTGCTATAGACATTGGTGGGGGCACGGTACTGTTGCAAAGGATGGAAAAACGCAACTTTTGAAAAGAAGATTGAATTTTTCAGGGTTGCTGCAGACCCAGAGGACTCACTGATCACAAAGGGAGGAAAGATGTAGAGAGGAGGGAAGAAT
Source organism: Larix kaempferi (assembly GCA_027924585.1). NCBI lineage: Eukaryota > Viridiplantae > Streptophyta > Pinopsida > Pinales > Pinaceae > Larix > Larix kaempferi. The sequence continues at coordinate 29,479,311 of BSBM01000232.1, forward strand.
AAAGGTCAAGGAGACCAAAATTCAGTACTGGTTTGAAGAGAAAGAAGAATCACAATAAAAAATGACTAAAAGTGAGATAAATCAATCGAATGGGGTTCAAACCAGCGGAGTCGCCATTCTTGTTGTAGAATTTTCTCCCTACGGATAGGTAGAAATTCTCTTAGGTTAAAGTAGACTTTAACTGACTCTAAACTAAGACAAAAAATAACAAATGCTACCTTGAATTCCTAGATCTAAACAGACATTTCAAGATTAAACTACTGGAAGAAACAGAAGAGATCTAACAGACCTTCAATCCAATTACTTGTCTTAATGGTTGCTCCAATTTCGAAGTCTTCGTGAATGAACCTGTCAAAATGAAACCAAGATACAAGCATATACGATTCTCTAGCAACTTGAAATATGAGTTAGGATCTAAATATATAACAGATACAAATCATATAATTGAAACAAAATCAACACATGTGATTTGGGAAACAAGACAAGTTATGTTCTATTACCAACTTGAAGTCACTTACAATGGTTGCTTGATATCCAAGCCAACTCCCAGCTCCAAATGCTTCCTCCTCTAGCTATCTCCACAAAGATTCAAGATCATAAGTTTGATGTCTCCAAGAGTCCTCCCCTTTGCTCATGGAATGTCTCTCTCTTATAGTGTGTAGTAGGGTTAACCAACAAGAGAGAAAGATGGATCTTGGGAGAGTTTAGTGGATCATGCCCACTAATCACAGAAAGTGAGTTAGGATCGAATCAGGGATACCAATCCTCAAAAATCTCTCGAAGATCTAGATCCCACAAGCCATGGAAAAAAGGCTAAAAAGGGAGTACCGCGACTCTTAAACTGAGCATAGCGTGGTAGTACCACGCGGTATATAAAGAGCATAACGCGGTATTGTGGACTACCGCGCACCTAAGCTGGAGCAAGGTGCGGTAGTGTAGGTATATGAAGTCTCAGCTGGGTTGATTCTTGATAGAATAGGTTTGTCTTCAAGGATCACTCATTTTTCTCTTCTGGGTGTTTTAAGCAGTAGGGGAAGTGTCGTCAACTATTTATGGTGAAGATGCGACATTGTGGAATATGGAGATATAACACCATTAAAGCTCATACCTATGGGGTTGGAAATATGACATTTCAGGCTACCATATGCCAAATTTTCAGACCCTGCAGATCCGAAATTGCAGAGATACACCAGAAACAATATGGCATATCTGAATTGGCTCAACAGAGGAAATCTAAGAAGAGGAGGAAGAAGCTCTCACTTAGGGTTTTCAATGTTTAAGTCTGGAAGGACTTGATACAATGTTGGAGATGCCCTATACAACATTGGAAGCTTTGATAATGGATTTGGAATCCATTCATCATAGATATTAATCCTCCATCAAAATGTTGTGGGAGGAAGGAGATTGAAGATTAGGGTTTCCAAGTAAGAAGAAACCCTAGCAAAGTTGGGAGACTCATAGGGAAGAAATGAAGAAGGTTTAAATGGCACTGATATTCTATCATCATAGCACCATGAACATATATAAGATGTTTACAAGTGATCTACCTTGGATGGTTAGGGTTTTACCCTTATAGAGAAGACTACTCGACAGGTATGACTTGAGAAGATACAGGTATGTTTTGAAATATGTTTCATGAATAAGTTTATAATATGTTTGTCTTCATTTTATTGCGGTTAGTACAATCATGATTAGTTTTTAGATTGTTTAATCACCTTAGTAAAAGTATGAATGCATGTGCATGATAGAAGACATTGATTGATTAGGGTTATGACACTTATGATTGTACTAATACACATGTGGTGTTGTATGAGGATGATGTTGTCTACTAACATGAAAGATACATCAAGAAAGACAAATCGAGTTCTATGACCATGATGACATTAAGACAAAGACTCATCCATAGTCTTTGATCACATAGAAGCTCTACTTACGAGGTATGTATGAATTTGTTCTACTATTCTTAACTTATGAGATATGCAGGTTCTAGCACAAGGTCTCTAAATCATTGAAGAGAACAAAGAAGATATTGTTTGGGTATGTTAGACATAACCAAGCATGATAATCCAAGTATGTTTTCCTATATCAAGTTAGAATCCTACTTTGTGTTAGGATCTTAGGTAAGTATACCTGTGTATGAAATGATCATGACCATACATACTTAAGATTATTTAGAATCATAATGTTTTGATAGTATTGAGATTATACTAATGAATGTATGATTATGTATGAGATCATGAGGATGACACTAGTGCACACTTAAGCATGCATAGTGGTACAGAATGAATAGAAGTTCAAATACATATAGAGATCAAGCGGGAGGCAACCACACAAACATAAAAGATAAGTATTTGAGTTGTTATTTGAATCTCTGAAATAGTAAATGATATTGCTCGTAATAGTTGTATGCATATTTGTATTCCTAGAATATAGCATGCATAGTGTAAGCATTCATATAGCATTGAACAGTATCCTAATAATATGCATATGATGGGTAAGTTGGACAAACATTCCATTGTTGTTTATATAGAATGAAACCTCTTTGCTGACATGCTGAGAGTTGTGCACGCTCTTGATAGTATGTTCTAGTAGAGATGGAAGGCATCTAGATAACCAATGTATGCATACAGGATATGGAAAAGTGTTGTGCCAAAGTATTGGTTAAGATAGTTGCATAACTATGTGAATAATATATGTATGCATTACAGGTTATCATGTCAACATGATTTGATGATTATGAAGTATTACTAATCATGTAATTAAATTTTATTTGTAGGAAAGATCATGTGATATGATCTACAAAAGAAGGATGATGAACACTGAACAAGTGATGGATGTTCAACAAGAAGACTTACAAATCAAACGTAATATAGAAGGCTCGTAGCTAGAAGATTCTCTTAGAAAGAGGAAGAGGATCATGACGAGATGTTTGCTCCAAGTGGCTAGATAAGACCATTCTCTTAATGTTGTAATTGAAGAAAGCTCTATACGGGTACCCAGGATCGATAGTCATTTGATGAGCTTAATGATCACCATGGGTGATGCGGATTTCAACCTTTGCTACAAGGTTGAAGATGGTTTCTATATACAGATGACATTCTTCTCTTAGATGGTTACAAGAAGGAACTCACCATAGAGTTCGAATGATCTTGAGGCTCATATCAGTAGACCCATCTAACGAGATATGGCATGGATAAGATATGCAGAAGATCACTCAATGAAGAGTGTGAATGATGTTCAATCACAAAGGGAGAATTGATAGCTTCTTGACAAGCTTGGGATTTACCAAAAGTAAAGTTGATCCTAACCTTTACCTTAAGGTTATGGATGATGAACCTGTCATACTATTATTGTATGTGGATGATCTCTTTCTGACATGGAATGAGAAATAGATCATGGAAAGCAAGAAGAATCTACCTACAGAATTTGAGATGAAAGATCTCGGATTGATGCATTACTTCCTAGATCTAGAAGTATAGCAAGGCCCAGAAGGAATCTTTCTCAACCAGGGAAAGCATTTGATATGTTGGAATGCAAAACCATGGCCACTCCCATGGATTCTAACTTGAATTTGTTAGTTTATGACTCATCAAAGTTAGTGAATGTGACTCTGTACAGACAGATTATTGGGTCATTGATGTATCTGACGAATACCAGGCCAGATATATGCTTTGTTGTGAACACCTTGATTCAGTATAGTTGCAAATCATGTGATGAGGTACCTAATGGGTATGATAGAATTTGGTTTATGTTATCTTGGATATCATGACTTCAGATTGTATGGCTACACAGATGTTGATTGGGAAGGAAGTGTATCAGACAGGAAAAGCACATCAGGCAGATGTTATTGTCTGGGATCTGCCATGATCTCGTGGTTTCGAAGGAAGCAATCTAGTGTGGCTCTCAGCATAGCTGAAGCAAAATATATATATGCTTGCTCTGCTAGTTGTGAAGCGATATGGCTTTGAAAATTGTTGTCAGGGTTTTTTGACTTGGAGATGGACCCCACTGTGATATTGTGTGACAACCAAAGTTGTATCAAGATGACTTAGAATCCAGTGTTCCATGATAAGTCAAAGCACATAGAAATCCGATATTTCCATATACGGGATATGGTGTAGAAAAGAGCTATAAAGCTCGAGTATGTGAGCATTGACGAGCAAGTTGCTGATGTATTGACCAAACCCCTGTCTTGAGTAAAGTTTGAGTGTTTCCGAGACAAGCTTGGTGTAGTTCAGAAGGACCCTCCTCGAAAGGGGGAGTGATATGGTCGATGATGATATTTGGATACTGGTATCGATGTGGATACCTGTATCGATGATGTGATTTCCTATATCGATGGTAAGGTTGATGATGAGGATAGTTGTATTGATGAGGATACTTGTATCGATGATGAGGATACTTGTATCGATGATGAGGATACTTGTATCGATGATGTGGATACTTGTATTGATGATGTGGATACTTGTATCGATGATGAGGATACTTGTACTTGATGATGTGGATACTTGTATCGATGATGACGATACATGTATCAATGATGAGGTTACCTGTTTCGACGATGAGGTTGATGATAAGGTTACATATCCCGACAATGAGGTCGATGATATCAACGATAAGGTTGATAAGTGGTCCTAATACTTGGTATAAGTTGACGAGAGGGATTGTATCATCCCTGGACTTCGGTCCCTGAATTGATCCGTAGACATATGTCTCCGAGAAGTGGTCCCTAGTGGACGAGAGGGATTGTATCATCCCCGTAATTTGGTCCCTGAATTGATCCTTAAACTCTTGTCTTCGAGAAAGATGTTGGTGAATGATGTAATGTGCACTCCTAGACTGCTCATGATAGCAGTAGGTGATCATTCACAGAACCTGTAATGATGTAATTTTCACTCCTAGATTAGCAGGTGATCATTCATAGGTTGTAAATCCTAGATTTGATCTAGGTCACACCCCAGTTGAAATAATACTGGATCTGTGGTTGTAAATCCTAGATTTTATCTAGGTCACACCCAAGAAATAGTATTGGCTCTATGGTTGATTGGAATGATGTAATGTGCGCTCCTGGACTGCTCAGTGTAGCAGTAGGTTATTGCAGATCCTGTAATGATGTAATGTTCTCTCCTGCACTACTCAGTGCAACAGCAGGTGATCATTCACAGGTTGTAAATCCTAGATTTAATCTAGGTCACATCCAGTATGAAAAAGGACTGGCACTATGGGTGGGATTGCATCGTCCCTGGACTTATGTCCAAAAGTGATAGGGATTGATCATCTCATAAGTGGATCAGGATTGCATCGTCCTTGGACTCATGTCCTAAAGTGATAAGGAATGATCATCCTGTAAGTAGATTGGGATTGCATTGTCCCTAGACATGTTGATATGTTTTAAAGTGATAAGGATTAGTAATCCTGTAAGTATATTGGGATTGCATCGTCCCTAGACATGTTGAGGTGTATTAAAGTGATAAGGATTGACCATCCTGTAAGTAGATAAGGACTACATCATCCCTAGACATGATATGGTGTCTTAAATGGATAGGGATTGATCATCCTGTAAGTGGATCAGGATTGTATCATCCTTGGACTTATGTCCTAAAGAGAGAGGGATTGATCATCTCGTAATTGGATCATGTGTGTTGCAGGGTATGCTGCTATGGTGCTGTTGATCTAGAGATCCAGATGATGTTGTTGATCGAGAGATCTAGATGATGTTGTTGATCGAGAGATCCGGATGATTTTGTTGATTGAGATATCCAGATGATGTTGTTGATCGAGAGATCCAGATGATACTGTTGATCGGGAGATCCATATGATGATGTTGTTGATCGAGAGATACAGATGATGTTGTTGATCGGGAGATCCAGATGATGATGTTTTTGATCAAGAGATCCAAATGATGTTGTTGATCGGGAGATCTAGATGTTGATGTTGTTGATCGAGAGGATCCAGATGTTGATGATGTTGATCGAGAGATCCAGATGTTGATGTTGTCGATCGAGAGGATCCAAATGTTGATGCTGTTGATCGCGAGATCCAGATGTTGATGTTGTTGATCGAGAGGATCCATATTTTGATGATGTTGATCAAGAGATCCAAATGATTATGTTACTGTAGTTGTTTGAGTGCTGCAGAAGTTGAAGACTCGGTACTGAAGATGTTGATGTTCCAATATTGAAGATCTTGAAGATGTTCCAGTAACTGTTTGAGTTACTAATGATGTATGAAGAAAGCTTCCAATGATTTATAGATGTATCATGTATCATGTAGTTGATGACTCCTTGCTCCTGCAGATGTTGTTATAATATCCTTCTTGTTAAGGGGGAGTGTTGAAATATTGTAACTTCTAAGAATATTATATTTGTACTTTATTATTCCGGAGATGTTTCATTCCTCCGTGAAGACCTTATTGTATATCCAAACATTTTTATTCCTCCGTCGGATTGTGGTAACTTGGGTTATTAGACTTCCCTAGTGGGGTTGGCCCAGATTCAGTTGTAATGGGGTGTTTAAGTCCCCAGTGGTAAAATTTGGGGCCAACCTAGTTAGTAAGTTAAGTCAGAGTAGTGTATAAATAGAGGAGGTGTGTTCCTCATTTATCACACTCATTCACTCACTTTTGATTGGCGCATAGGAGAGAGAGAGATCTTCTATGGAGGAGAAGGAGCTCATGTTTGGGGATTACATCTTTGTATTTGCTGGTCATCTATATTGAGGAAGCTTTGTTGGGTTTTCTACCCAATGAGGGTTTCCCAGGATAAATATGTGTCTCTTGTGTTTAGGTTGCGCTTGTTGTTCTTTCAGTGATCCTGTATATGCTATTGTTGTGAAATGGAATGTAATGTTGATGTTATCTATCCTAGCATATTGAATCTTAACACGTTACAAGAAGCCATGAAAGCTCAAAAAAAAAAAGGGAGAAAGTGAAGGTAATGTTGGAGTAAGCCATGGAACAAATGGCGTGAATCGGTCCATGAGACCCAAGTAATTTAGAATGAACAAGCAACATTAGTAGAGGCCCAGAGATAAGATCAGTACCAGGTGAATCAGGTTCTGTCTGACAGACTTACTCAGGTGGAAATTTAGATGGGTACGATGACCTTTGAATCCCATGTCCGCTAGGAATTTGAAGTTGTCCCAAAGCAAGCTAACCGGAAAATTCCAGGGACTTCCCTTGGCAAATAAACAGGTCTTTAATAGATGTTTTTTAGTCTCCTCCTAGGGCAGTTTGTATGTTTAAGAAGTCCCCTAATATTTAGAGCTTTAGTTAGGCTTCTAGTTTTCCTTTTCTTGAACAGTTTGGAACTTGCAAGTTCTATTTTTCTATGTGACACATCTCTGTGGTATTTTTAAGACTAGTCTGTAATTTTCCAAATGTCCCCACATTTGGTTTTTGATAATACAAAATTTTACTCGTTTCCGTAAATAAAAATAAAAAAATATTTGTGTCAAATAATATGATTAATTATGAAGTCCCCTCTATGGATAAATGGAAGACGGTTGAAAAGTTTGGGAGGATGAAGTACAAAATGCACCAATGAGGACACATGTCAGTGATACTCAAGCAAAGGTTATGCCAAATCCCACTTCAATGTGGCATCAAATTGTCTTTCAGCATTTCGAGGATTATGAAGACTTAGTTTTGTGACAGATGTAATAAGTAGTTAAAAAATTCCTATTTGCAAGAAAATAGTTTAGCAGTCACTTAGATATCATCTCTCTAATTGGGGTTGGAACCCATGAGAGTGAGACCTGTTTGACTGAGCAATTTCAAGAGTAAGAAAAAATTTGCAGAGTTAAGCAAAGACTTTTATGAGCATAGATTCTCTTGTTGCTATTTTGCAGTCTGTATTTCCTTTCCTTATGCGAATGTTATTCCTGTTATCTGTTTCCATTGTGTTTTCTACGTAAGTAGCAATTCTCCTGTTGTTATCTGTTTTCTGTTGTGAATGAGATTATGTTGAGTCACAATTCATATTGATATGCTCTGGTTCATAGGATTCAAGTATTCACAAAAACCTTCTTCTAAAGTTAATATTGGATTCATAAAAGAACACATACAACAAAATAAGTTAATATTGGATTCATAAAGGAACACATACAACAAAATAAGTTAATATTGGATTCATAAAGGAAAACATAGAACAAAATAAGTTAATATTGGATTCATAAAACAACACATGCAACAGATAAATAGTAGGGATTTGGACATCAACTAAGTTATAACATATAAAAAATGTTTGTGCCAACTTTCGTTTTCCGACAAGAAGGATCAGTCGCCCCTTCATTTAGTAGATAATTGTGAACACCTATATCCATAAATTCCCTATATCCAGAATGGCGAAGAAAAGAAGGATCGACCGACCCTTCTTATAGTCTAGAACTATTATGAAAAGAATACTGGGCAAAAGAAGGGTCGACCGACCATTCATTTATGAGGGAATTGTAAAAATATTCAACCTACGAAGGCTAGGCCGTCAATTCATGTATATCCAAAATGGGGAACACTAGAAGAATAGTGAGCACAAGAAGGGTCGACCGACCCTTCATGTACGAGAGAAATGTAAAAATATTTAATCTATGAAGTCTAGGCCGACAATTCTTGACTTCTGACTTCCGTTGTACGTATTAGGGATACATGCATCAGCTAAGTTATAACATATAAAAAATGTTTGTCCCGACTTCCGTTTTCTGGCAAGAAAGATCGATCGCCCCTTCATTTAGTAGATAATTATTAACACCTATATCCAACAATTCCCTATATCCAGAATGGCGAACACAAGAAGGATCGACTGACCCTTCTTGCAGTCTAGAACTATTATGAAAAGAATACTAGGCAGAAGAAGGGTCAGTCGCTTTTTCATTTATGAGGGAATTGTAAAAATATTCAACCTACGAAGGCTAGGTCGCCAATTCATGTATATCCAAAATGGTGAACACTGGAATAACATTGAGCACAAGAAGGGTTGGTCGACCCTTCATTTACGAGAGAAATGTAAAAATATTTAATCTACAAATGCTAGGCCGACAATTCCTGACTTCCAAATTCTGTTGTAAATAGTAGGGATCCAGACATCAGCTAAGTTATAACATATAATAAAAAAATTGTCCTGACTTTTGTTTTCCGACAAGAAGGATCAATCGCCCCTTCGTTTAGTAGAGAATTGTGAACACCTATATCTAGCAATTCCCTATATCCAGAATGATGAACATAGGAAGGATTGACCGACCCTTCTTACAGTCTATAACTATTATGAAAAGAATATTGGGCAAAAGAAGGGTCGACCGTCGCTTCATTTATGAGGGAATTGTAAAAATATTCAACCTATGAATGTTAGGTCATCAATTCATGTATATCCAAAATGGTGAACACTGGAAGAATATTGAGCACAATAAGGGTCGGCTGACCCTTCATTTACGAGAGAAATGTAAAAATATTTAATCTACGAAGGCTAGGATAACAATTCCCGACTTTCAACTTTTGCTGTAAATAGTAGGGATCTAGACATCAACTAAGTTATAACATATAAAAAATGTTTGTTCCGAATTCCATTTTCCGACAAGAAGGATCAACCAACCTTTCGTTTAGTAGATAATTGTGAACACCTATATCTAGCAATTCCCTATATCCAGAATGGCGAACACAAGAAGAATCGACCGACCCTTCTTGCAGTCTAGAACTATTGTGAAAAGAATACTGGGCAGATGAAGGGTCGGTCGCTCCTTCATTTATGAGGGAATTGTAAAAATATTCAACCTACGAAGGCTAGGTCGTCAATTCATGTATATCCAAAATGGTGAAAACTGGAAGAATAATGAGCACAAGAAGGGTCATTCGACCCTTCATTTATGAGAGAAATGTAAAAATAGTTAATCTACGAAGTCTAGATAGACAATTCCCGAATTCTGACTTCTGATGTAAATAGTAGGGATCTGAACATTAGCTAAGTTATAACATATAAAAAATATTTGTTGTGACTTCCATTTTCTGACAAGAAGGATCGACCACCCCTTCGTTTACTAGATAATTGTGAACACCTATATCCAGCAATTCCTTATATCCAGAATGGCGAACACAAGAAGGATCGACTGACCCTTCTTGCAGTCTAGAACTATTATGAAAAGAATATTGGGTAGAAGAAGGGTGGGTCGCCCCTTCATTTATGAGGGACTTGTAAACATATTCAACCTACGAAGGTTATGCCGTTAATTCATGTATATCCAAAATGATGAACACTGGAATAATACTGAGCACAAGAAGGGTCGAATGACCCTTCATTTACGAGAGAAATGTAAAAATAGTTGATCTAGGAAGTCTAGGTCGACAATTCCTGACTTTCGACTTCTGCTGTAAATACTTATAGGGATCTAGACATCAGATGTAATACCCCTATTTTGACCCTTAGGTTTTGACCCTTAGGTTTTATTGGCTTCAATGTAAATATTGTATAAATAAAATGTGTGTTTTCCCTAGTGTGGAGCTCAAGGACAAGGCCCCACTAGTGGATGATTAGGTTTATTTTCATAGGAAAGTATTTGACAGTTTGATTATACATGTGTTGTTAAGCCATGAGAGATTGTAAATGATGTAATTATTAATTATTGTTATAAAATACCAAGAAAAATTGGCTAAGGAGGCAACCAATGAGAAGGGGGCATGTGTATCCACTAGGGAGAGGTGATGGGGTTATGGGATTGGAGCCCATGCTACCACATGTCCATTTTTGAACCCATTTGACTCCCCATGCTGACATTAATGCTATTGTAAGAGGGTGGTTGAGAAAACCAGTCCATGAATTTGATGGGTATGGAGTGACCCTGCAATCCGTATGGCAGGGTATGGATCTATGTTTTACTTATCCCTTAATCCACTCTATACCTAGGAATTCGCTCATCCTGATTCCTATCACGATTGTTGACCAAGGAACCTAGAAATTCATGCATGGCAGAGCCCATCCGTGAGGAAAACAAGAGAGATTGTGACTCTGTGTGTGTGAATTTGCAGAGCCGAAAACGCACAAGAAAACCCTGTGTAGGAGGTGAACCGATTGGGACAACCATGGATCAAACCATGGGGGTGAATTACAAAGCTTGAACAGCTTAGTGAATCCGTGCGAACACTTAAATCCATTTGCAGAGGACCGGGTTGCGGGGCAGAGCTTAGGTTGCATCCCTGAGAAGAACCCAGCTTGAAATAATAGAGCAGAAGGTCAAACCTAGGGCTAGATCTAATTGATAAACCCAGTGAGGGAAATAGTCTCATGAAAACAACAGTTGGACCTTTCTATGCCCACCCTGAATAGCACTTGAGGGAAGGGGCCTTGAAGGAATGTGCAGCAAAGAAGAGGGCCTTGAAGGAATGTGCAGCAGAGAAGAGGGCCTTCCTTATGTTGAGTGAGGTAGGTAATGTGGGTGCCATGTTTTCCAGTAGTGATATGAGATGCATGTAGCTCTGTGGGTGAGCTAATTGGCTTAGAAACATCCCCCTTTTGTTCCTTGTATGCTTGATGAACCCAACTGTATATTGGCTTAGAATTGGAATGGGGCCTTGACTGTGAGAGAGCCTAGTTATCCCTCCTTAGTGGATACACAGCCGACCTTGGGGGTGGTCTCTCAGCTGAAAGAGTATAGGATGGACAGATACCTAAGGTTGGGTGTAAAGTTGCTCTCACTTAGCCAATTTGCTGGGGCAGCTTCATTCCAAAGATAAGTGTCTCTATGGTGTAAAAATGATGTTATTTACCTATGTTATGCTATGTTTGTTTATGTTCAAGTCATTGAATGAATGAATGAATGAAATTGATCAATGTGAAGACCATTTATAATCCTGAGTATAAGGCTGAATGCATGTTTGAATGCTTCATAATTTGCATGAGTGTAATGTATGGATAACCTTGCAGGTTGTAGGTGTATTGACTAGTTCTAGTTTCATTACATATGTTCATTTATGCATTGCATTCACCTTGATAAGGATTGCTTGACTTCATTTATACTTGGGAGAAGGAATTAGGAAACCCCTTCTATGTTTAATGACCCTCTGTGGATCAAGGGAAGGGAGAATCCATGCCAGAGGTCAAACAGAGTTCCTTGCATAAGGTTATTGAAGTATTGAGGGAGTTTGAGCTAGATTTCAGTTGGAAAATTAACAGTTTTAGAGTGCTCATGTGTGGTGGAGAATCACACCATTGGATAGAGATCTCCAAGATATTTCCAATAGTACTGGCCTTGTCCAATTTGACCTAAGGATGAAGGATAAATCAGCCTCAGAAGTTTGCAAGTGCAGGGGTCTGTGGTCCTGAACTTTTCGCATCCGCAATGTGGATTGCGGATTGTGGAGGTCAAGGACTGGCCATTGGAGTGGCGTGGTTATACTTTTTCCTTTCTGCATCTGCAACACGGATTGAGAACTGTGGAAGTCAGAAGGGAAAATTTATCAGAGATGGCACATGGAATTTCCAACTTTCCACATCTGCAAAGCGGAATGTGGATTGCGGATGTCGGGAGGTCGAACTTGCCACAGGATTAGCGCATTGGACTTCCACCATTCCGTATATGCAACACGGATTGCGGATCGAGAGGTGATTTTTCCCTGGATTATTGAATGGGATTTTCGCTTTTCGACATCCGCAACACGATTTGCGGAATTGCGGAGGAGGAAAATTCCCATGATGGCGGATTGGGGACTCCAATTTTTGAGTTGCGCATTCAGATTGCGGAACTACGGAAGTCGGACGGGAAATTTTTGAGACCATGAAATGAATCCTAGCTTCCGAATTTCGCATTGCAAGTTGCGGAAGTCGAGAACACAATTTTTGCAGATAGGTGAAATTGGCAATCTGAATCGTGAGTTCTGAATGGGGATTATGGATCGTGAATGGGGGGATTGTGGATCAACAACCATTGCGGCTGTGTGTAAAATTGAAGAATTATTTGGAAAAAAAATGGTTCTGTGGTCTCCCATGGCCTCTGAAGGCCACTAGGGAGGTCGAGGAACGTGATAGAGTGGTATCCGAGCTCAAGCTGTGTTACACCAAAATGTCGTCACCCTTGTGCAAGTGTCACAAGTGTCGCAAGCGTTGCAAGTGTCGTCGTCCTGACCTAGTGTTGTCACCATGACCATTGCAAGTATCGTCATTATGACCAAGTGTCGTCATCATGACCGTTGTGATAATGTCATCATCTTGACCATTGTGTAAACTCTTTGCTATTTTACCTAAACCCATTTTAGAGTAAAAACACATCCCTGAAGTTTCCCATGATTGGAGGGCTTAACTGACCTACTTTTCAAGGTCGTCGCAGTCTGCCCTTGTGCAACATGCGACATCATAGGTTGTCCTAATGCAACCTGTGACGATGTCATTTATTTGGATAAAAGAGTATCTTCGATCCCATTCTCGAAGATGAGTGATGTGGAGGCCTATCCCTAGGCTCTAGGTGAGGTGGCATTTCGGTTCCTAACCTTATGGGAAGATCCCTTAACCATCTCCCCCTAATCCTCAAACTACCCTATCTCTTTAGCCCTATATAAACACCCACTCTCTCCATGGGAGGGGGGAAGGTCTGTGGTACCCTTATGCTGGTAGAACCCATATTGGTGATTGGGGAGTTTGTACCATCTTGGAGGTTTGGCTTGGACATGTTGGATGGAGGATGCAACATTGAGGCTTTGGTTGTAGCTTCATCCTTTCTATGTAATCCCACTTTTTATACAGTTAATATAATCTCTTTCCATAAATGTTGTCTCATTGATGATGTTTAGAACTTTCTTCCTCAACTGTTAGTTTAGATCAGTTGTTGTTTAGATATCTTGTACTGCTTGTATCATTTCCATATTGTCTTGACAGGTCTTGCAGCTGGAGATATGACGACCGCAATACTTGGAGCAACAACAAGGAGAAGGATCCGCGATCTAAAAGGTATGATATCTAAGTTCTCGATCTGCAACTAGATCTAGGAAATGAGTTTTGTATTCGGTTCTATTTGTTCTACATTCACTTGAACTAGGGAGATCTGGCTCGTGTCCACCCGAGTGGATTGTCTGATGACAAATTTGGCGTCTTTGGTAGTTTGTAAGTGAAAGGATCTATGGTCCTGAACTTTTCGCATCCGCAATGCGGATTGTGGATTGTGGAGGTCAAGGACTGGCCGTTGGAGTGGCATGGTTATACTTTTGACTTTCTGCATCTGCAACACGGATTGAGAACTATGGAAGTCGGAAGGGAAAATTTATCGGAGATGGTAGATGGAATTTCCAACTTTCCGCATCTGCAAAGCGGAATGTGGATTGAGGATGTCGGGAGGTCGAAATTGCCATGAGATTAGCGCATTGGAATTCCACCATTCCGTATCCGCAACACAGATTACGGATCGAGAGGTGATTTTTCCCGGGATTATTGAATGGGATTTCCGCTTTCCGACATCCGCAATGCGATTTGCGGGTTGCGAAATTGCGGAGGAGGAAAATACCCGTGACGGTGGATTGGGGACTCTGATTTCTAAGTTGCGCATTTGGATTGTGGAACTACAGAAGTCGGACGAGAAATTTTGAGACCATGAAACGAATCCTAGCTTTCGAATTCCGCATTACAAGTTGCGGAAGTCGGGAACACAATTTCTGTAGATAGGTGAAATTGGCAATCTGAATCCTGAGTTTCGCATGGGGATTACGGATTGCGAATGGGGGGATTGCGGATCAACAGCCATTGCAGCTGTGTGTAAAATTGAAGAATTATTTGGAAAAAAAATGGTTCAGTGGTCTCCCATGGCCTCTGAAGGCCACTAGGGAGGTCGAGGAACATGACAAAGTGGTGTCAGAGCTCAAGTTGCAGCACTGGGGATGCTTGGGCCGAGCCGTGAATGAATTTACATGCAAAGGAATGCGCCCATGGCGTGGTTTTGATAAACGTTGACTGTTGTCGTTGTCCAATGAATAAATTTCCAAATTTGTTTGTGTTTTATCTGCGTTCTCATGTCTGATAAATGCCTCTGTGATGCATAGTGACTGCAGCAGTGGTAGGTTAACCATATAGCAGGGCAACATATAGAGAAGGTGGGAAAATGGTTACCATTAATGATGCCGAGGACCCATATGAGCAGGAGGATGACGTGCTGGGAGAGAATGTGCAAGAAGCACGTAATGAGGTTGAGTCCAATGGTATAAGGGAGAAATTAACTCCCCAAAATTTGGTTGAGACCATGGTGAGCTTCAACGAGAGATTGATGAAGGCACAAGAAGAGCAACACCAGCTCAATGCGGCCATCTTGCAGAGCCTCACGGATATGCACCAAAGGATAAATCATGGGCCTAACCTAAGAAACGAGGGAAGAGAAGAAAGTGATACAGGTAGCCACTCTAGAGGTTGTTCAAGGTAAAGGTCTCCAAGCCCTAGAAGGAATTCTGTGAGCGGGAAGCACAAAACACCCTCTCCAAGATCTATGTCCAACGAGTCATGTGATTCTAGAGATTCTCAAAGAATCCCTAGGCATACTTCCAACAGGTTTGAAGGAAGAAAGAAGCACAGAGGTATCCCACATGATGAATTTAGGAAGGCTAGGCCTCCCACCTTTGATGGAGAAAACAATACAGGTGAAGAGGCAGAAGTATGGCTTCTTGGAATGAAGAAGTACTTCAGAATGCATGATTATTCAGAAAATGAAAAGTCTAGAGTTTCCATTTACAATCTAAGTGGCAAAGCTTCAATTTGGTGGGAGCATCTCATGCAAGTGAATATTATTAGTGAAAGAAGAATCAACTAAGAGAGGTTTAAAAGGTACTTCAAGGAGAAATACCTATCAGCTAGGTATTATGATAACAAGAGAAAGAGTTCAATGAACTCAGATTGGGACAGAACTCCATGGAAGAGCATGTCCACAAGTTTTTGGAGTTGTTAAGGTATGTGGATTACATCAAGGATGAAAGAGTAAAGATGCAATGTTTCGTTGGTAGTCTACCTCAGAATTACAGAGATAGGATTGAGTTTGTCAATCCACTAAGCTTGGATGAATCCATTAGGATGGAAGTACATTGCTATGATCAAAGAAAAGCTAAAACAAAGGTTCAGCCAGCATGGAAGGGAAATCCCAGAGGGAGGTTTGAACAAAAGAAAAATGAATTCAAGCCACCATTTAGAAATCATCCCATAACTTTTCCACAGGGAAAACAAGCAAGAAGTGGATTTAAACCAACTGTGGCAGCGGAAAGGGCACCAAAAGGGCCACTTCAATGTTGGGGATGTGGAGGAAACCACATGCTTAGAGACTATCCACATTGAAGGGAGAATCCCAGAACCTTGCACAACCTAGAAGAAGCAACTACAGTGGAAGATATGGAAAGGGAAGCACCTCGGATTTATGCATCAATGGATGATCACCAAGCAAACCATCAATCAGCAGTGGTGGAGGTAGAAGGTAAGATTGCTAAGAAATCTATTTCCGTTTTGAATGACCCAGGATCTACTCATAGTTATGTGTCTCCTAAGGTGGTTGAAGGTTGTTCTCTTAGTAAATTAAAGCATAGTAAGTCTTGGCTAGTTCAATTAGCCATAGGGACCAAGAGAAAGGTGAGTGAAGTAGTGAAGGAGTGCCTGTCATGTCCCAAAATTGTCATTGGGTCACAATGGCCATATTCATTAGTGTTTTTCAAATTGATGCTAAAGGTCAAATAATTGCCAAGGAGGGAAATTACTAGTTTCCTAGGTTTGGGGTGGAAGCTTTGGGATTGTGAATAATGGGGATAATAAATGATGTTGGAACATTAGGATGGAATAAATATTTAATAAATGAGATAAATAAATATATACAAGTGAAAATCAAAGTGGCATTTCATCATGAAGACACATGGAGGAAGTGGGACCCACATATGGCTAGATTTCCCCACTACACTTGGCATCATTCTCTCACCAATTCGAATTCAAGGTGAATGGTAACATACTTGGGGGAGTCCAAAAGGTATTATTTATGGCATGACTCATCCAAGGTCGAAATATAGAGGAAGAGTAACTCCCATGGAAGAGGAAGAGGCAATTTGGAGCTAGTGAGACACTTGGGCTAGATTCCCTAGCTCTATGACAACAATGATGAAGATGCTATGACACCTATGACACAAATCAGACCTGAAGGCTAACATATGACATATATGACATGTCATGGATAAAAATAGACTCCAAGAGGGATCTCAAGGGTTTTAGGGAAGCTAATATGCTTCCACATGTGATTTGGTGGAAGTGGGAGACTAGGAATTGTTGTACAAGTGGAGTTCTTTGGAATCTCTTCCCAACTTGGGTTGGCATGAGTCTATTGGAAGGAATTCAACCCATGGAGGAAATTAGAACTTTATAAATTTCAATAAAAAAGAATGAAACTAGCTTTTGATCATTTGTAGAATTTGCAATTGCATTTGTGAAGAGGGAGAGCTAGTGGATGACTAGTTTCTTGCCTTAGCCAATTTCGAGGGTGAAAGATTCCCCTCCAAGTTGGTAATTGGAAAGGCCATTCAGACCTTTCATTTGGAGCTTTAATGGAGTCTTTATTTGTAGGTGTAAGCTACAGGGAAAATCATGGTTTCTTCTATTGTAGCTCACTCCTTCAACCATTTCCAGTTTTGATGGCATATTCTTGATCCTTGAGGGAGGGCCTTTTTGGTGAGCTATTGCACTCTTTGGGGGAGCTTCTAATGCCCCATTTATTTTTTAATATGAATTAAATACTCTTTTCTTCATCTCCAAAAAGTTTCAGGTCGAAATTCCAATTATAAATGTATAAATCTCAATTTTAATGAAAGAACAGTGTCATTTCCCCACTGCCTTGTTGTGAATCAATGTTATGCCGATGATTTCGAATGAATGGATGATTCTCTGATGCATTTGTGATTAATGGACTGCCATGGATGTATTTTACAAGTTTCATGTATTGTACTTGAGCATTTGAAGTATTTTTACTCAGTTTAATTGCATTGGGAGAAGAAATAGTGTCATTCCCCAAGGGTCGAATTGGTGATTTTTGCAGTTGAATGGGAGAGGGTTGGAACAGATATAACAATAAATTAATGGTGCAAAAAATACCTTAATAACATCCTGAATACATTCCCTACCTCTGTTCAAAAATTTGAGTGGGTTTGGAGGTATTTGGGAAGCCATTTTCAGTACTTACCCCAGGGGGATTTGAACCCTAAATTACTAGTAAAATTGCATACTTGGTCCAGAATCTTAAGAGAGTTTGAAGAGGTATTTTGGTGGCTATATTTCATCCCTGAACATAATATTCAAGTCCTAATACCATTCATACACCTTCCTTGAATATTTGAAGGCATTTGGAGTCAATTTGAGACCTAGAGACCAATACTAGTCAAAGGGAAATTACTAGTAAAGTTACCTACATTGACCAGAATTGAAAGAGGATTTGCAGAAGTATTTTAAAGGTTCAAAGGCATCCCTGAAACACATATTTATGTTATAATATCATTCATATACTTTCTCAGAATATTTGGGATCATTTGGGGCAAATTTGGGACCTCGAGATCAAAACTAGTCAAAGGTCGAACTAGGGAAAAAAGTGGAAAATTGCCATTTTAATAAAATTCCTAACAAGGGACATTACAATGCCCCATAGAGTTGAATGGAATTCTCACACATGCCAATTTAAATGTCCTACCATTAGGATCTTATGATTCCCTAATAGGTATGGACTGGTTGGAAAGACATTGATCCAAGTTAGACTGCTATGAGAAGGTACTGGAATGCATTGATGAAGAAGGAAGGCCAAGGTTGGTGAGAGGAATTCTAAGCAAGTTTCAGTAAGGCAGATTTCCTCCCTGCAAATGAGAAATTTCTGTAAGAAAGGTTTCCATCTATATGCAGTGCATATATCATATTATTCAAAGGATAAGGAACAAAGGTTAGAAGACTTTCAGCTGTTGCAAGAGTTCCAAGATGTATTTCCAGATGAAGTGTCAGGGCTGCCACCAAAGAGAGATATTGATTTTTCCATCAATCTTGTTACAGGGGCAGTACCAATTTCCAAAGCTCCTTATAGAATGAGCACACCAGAATTGGTAGAGCTGAAGATGCAACTACAATAATTAATGGACAGGGAATATATCATACCTAGTGTATCTCCCCGGGTTGCACATGTGTTATTTGTCAAGAAGAAGGATGGGACATTGAGACTGTGTATTGATTACAGGCAACTCAATAAAGTGACAATTAATAACAAGTATCCATTGCCAATAATTTATGACTTGTTTGATAAAATGAAGGAAGCCAGAGTGTTTTCCAAGATTGACTTGAGGTATGGGTACCATCAAGTGAGGATTAAGGAGGAAGGCATTCATAAGACAACTTTAAAAACTAGATATGTCCATTATGAGTTCATTGTGGTGCCATTTGGTCTTACCAATGCACCTTCTACATTCATGTGTCTCATGAATAGTGTCTTCGGCAAATATTTGGATAAGCTTGTGATTGTGTTCTTGGATGACATTCTTGTCTACTCAAAAAATGAAGAAGAGAACATTGATCATCTAAGGATAATGTTGCAATTCCTTAGAGAACACCAACTGTATGCAAAGTTGCAAGTGTGATTTCTATCAGCAGAAGGTACAGTATTTGGGTCATGTCATTTCAGCAGAAGGAATTGCAGTGGATCCAGAAAATATTGAAGCCATAATGGATTGGCCTACTCCAAAGAATGTTGTAGATGTTAGATATTTTATGGGTCTTGCAAGACACTATAGAAGGTTCATTGAAGGATTCTCCAAAATAGCTCACCCCATCACTTCATTGCAGAGGAAGAATATCAAGTTTGTATGGTTTGAAAAGTGTGAGAAAATCTTTCAACGGTTAAAAGAATTACTTACCAGTGCTCCTATTCTAAATATTGCAGATCCAAAGAAATATTTTGTTGTGTGTACAGATGCTTGCATTGAAGGGCTGGGTGGATTGCTCATGCAAGAAGGATTTGTAATATGTTATGAGTCAAGGAAGTTAAAGGCTCATGAGAAGAATTATGCCACACATGACTTAGAGCTATAAGCCATAGTTCATTCTCTCAAGAGATGGAGACATTATCTCTTGGGAAGAAGATTTGAACTCAGGTCAGATCATATGAGTTTAAACTATTTGTTTGACCAGCCAAATCTAAATGCGAGGAAAACTAGATGGATGGAGTTTCTTTGTGAATTTGATATGGAAATTAAACATGTGAGAATAAGATTGCAGATGCACTTAGTAGAAAATTCCATGTTGCGGCAGTGAGTATATGTAAATCGGATTTGAGGGAAAGAATTTTGGAAGCTCAAACCAATGATGAAGCTTACCATCAATTCAAGTAGAAGTTGCAGCAGGTAAATGTGGATGAAAGGTGTGCATGATATCAGATTGGTGAGGAGGATGTTCTCATTTATCAGGGTACCAGACTATACATTCCAAATTATGCCGAATTGAAGAAGCTTATGATGGATGAGATACATAAAAAGCCATATTCTGGACACCCATGATATCAAAAGACTATACCAGCAGCAAGAAAGCAGTACTTTTGGCATGGGATGAAGAAGGACATAGCAGAGTATATTTCTAGGTGTCATAAGTGCCAACAAGTCAAGGCATAACATCAACACCCAGTAGGATTATTGCAGCGCTTACCCATTCCAGAATGGAAGTGGGAAGTGATCTCTATGGATTTTATAACATGTCTTCCCATGACAGTAAGGAAGCATGATTCAATCATGGTAGTGGTGTACAAGCTATCAAAGGTATCTCACTTTATTCTAGTCAAGTCCACTCATAAGACAAATTATATTGCTAATATCTACATGAAGGAGATATTCAGATTGCATGGGTTTCCCAAGGCAATAATTTCAGACCGTGATACAAATTCACTTCCAATTTTTGGAAAGGATTATTCCAGTAATTGGGGACTCAACTGAAGTTTATCACATCATATCATCCTCAAACAGATGGTTGGACTGAGAGAGTGGATCGGATTCTTGAAGACATGCTGAGGATGTATGTGATGGATAATCCATCTAAGTGGGAAGACTACCTACACTTGGCATAATTTGCTTACAACAATGGAAATCATGCATCCTTGGGGATGAGTCCTTTTGAGGTATTGTATGGAAAAGGATGCAGAACTCCAATGAATTGGGACAGCCCATTGAATAGGGTAGTGCTTGGACCAGATATGATCAAGGAGATGGAGCAAGAGATTGTTAAGATCAGGTAGAATTTGAAGGCAGCACAGGACATGCATAAGAATTATGCAGATATGAAAAGAGTGCATAAGGAATTTCAGATTGGGATCATGTTTACTTAAGAGTGAAACCAAGGAAAAGTTCCATGAAGTTGGGGAGTTGTTCCAAGTTGGCACCAAGATATTGTGGGTCATTTAAAGTCCTTCATAGGATAGGACTAGTTGCAAATAGGATTTCATTTCCTCCTAACATGAGAGCTCATAATGTTTTCCATGTCTCTTTGCTTAAGAAATATGCACATGACCCTAATCACATAATTGATTGGAATGTGATACAGGTGGAACCAGAGGGAGAGTTCCAAGCGGAGCCTATACGCATCCTCGACAAGAAGGTCACTTTGCTCTGGAACAAAGCCGTCAGACAGGTGAATGTGCAATGGAAGCACCTTAGTCTCGAAGAGGCCACATGGGAGCTAGAGGATGCCATGAGAGAGGCGTTCCCATTTTTGTTCAGTTTTGAGAACATCGAGGACGGTGTTATTCTAAGGGAGAGGGAGTTGTAATACCCCTATTTTGATCCTTAAGGTTTATTGGCTTCAATGTAAATATTGTATAAATGTAATGTGTGTTTTCCCTAGTGTGGAGATCAAGGCCATGGACCCACTAGTGGATGATTAGGTTTATTTGCATAGGCAAGAATTTGACAGTTTGATTATACATGTGTTGTTAAACCATGAGAGATTGTAAATGATGTAAATATTAATTATTACAATAAAATACCAAGGAAAACTGGCTAAGGAGGAAACCAATGAGAATGGGCCATGTGTATCCACTAGGGAGAGGTGAGGGAGTTATGGGATTTGATCCCATGCTTCCACATGTCCAATTGTGAACCCATTTGACTCCCCATGCTGACATTAATGCTATTGTAAAAGGGTGGTTGAGAAAACCATTCCATGAATTTGATGGGTATGGAGCGACCTTGCAATCCATATGGCAGGGTATGTCTTTGTGTTTTACTTGTCCCTTAATCCATTCTACACCTTGGAATTCGCTCATCCTAATTCCTATCCCGATTGTTGACCAAGGAACCTAGGAATTCATGCATGGCAGAGCCCATCCGTGAGGAAAACAAGAGAGATCACTATTCTGTGTGTGTAAATTTGCTGAGCTGTTGACACAAACCCAGTCGACAGGGGTTCCTAGCACTGTCGACACCCAGACCATTGCGATCTCCCTGAGCACTGGCCCAAACAGGTTTTACCCCATCCAACAACACCTGCAGAGCAGATGAGGTCTCACCCGAGATGTTCAAGGGAGAGTTGACGGAACCAAGTTTCCGTCGAATGAAGGAGGATGTTGCAGCTCAATTACTCAACTTATTGCAACATTACAGAAATAGATCTACACATTTAACTCAGGCATCATTCATATTCATAGCATCACTCAACAGGACAATTCATAATTGCAACAGATATAACAGTAAAGCATTAATCACAGCAAGGAAACATCGCATCATTCATATATTCATGTCACTAAAATGCATTACCACAGATAAACAAGAAAACATAGGGATTCTTCTCAATAACTCTGTCGCATCATATTACTTCCACAAAAACCCAGATACAAAATATTCAGCCTTCAGAGTGGATCAAGATCTCACAGATGGTTCAACAATCACACTCTGTAAAAGACAAATCCAACAGATATCTCCAGATCTAAAATACGCGATCCAAGATGATTCAACACTTACACACGTACGTCTACTTATAGGCTTGCGCCTTTACATTGGTTGTCCACTTACTAACTACTTCCTAACCGAAACTTCAAAGCAAATGACCCAAAACATATTTATTGTGGTCCAAATGACCCAAAATTCTGCATACCGTGGTTCAACTGACCAAAAATTACACAAAATATCATCATTTGCACTCAACTTTCCACCTTCCGCGGTATCGTAGCACTCGCAGTGCTGCGATGAGGACCCATCAAACCGCCTGCCAACATGAGCCGAAAATGCACAAGAAAACCCTCTGTAGGAGGTGAACCAATTGGGACAGCCATGGATCAGACCGTGGTGGTCAATTACAGAGCTTTAAAATATTAGTGAAGTCGTGAGATCACTTAAATCTGTTTGCAGAGGACCGGGTTGTGGGGCATAGATTAGGACACAACCCTGAGGAGAACCCAGCTTGAAATAATAGAGCATAAGGTCAAACCTAGGGTTGGATCTACTTGATAAACCCAGTGAGGGAAATAGTCTCATGAAAACAACAGTTTGAACATTCTATGCCTACCCTGAATAGCACTGGAGGGAAGGGGCCTTGAGGGACTATGCAGCAGAGAATAGGGCCTTCCTTTTGTTGGGTGAGATAGGTAATGTGGGTACCATGTTTGCTGACTGATATGATATTCCTGTAGCTCTCTGGGTGAGATCACTGGCTTAGCAACATCTCCCTTGTGTTCCTTGTATGCTTGATAAACCCAACTGTAGGTTGGCTTAGAATTGGAATGGAGCCTTAACTATGAGAGAGCCTAGTTAGCCCTCCTTAGTGGATACACAACCCATCTCGGGGGTAGTTTTCCAGCTAAAAGAGTATAGGCTGGACAGAGACCTAAGGTTGGGTGGAAAGTTGCTCTCACTAATCCAATTTCCTGGTGAAACTTCATTCCAAATATAAGTGTCTTTGTGGTGTAAAAATGATGTTATTCCCCTATGTTATGCTATGTTTTTATGCTCAAGTCATTGAATCAATGAATGCATGAAATTGATCAATGTGAAGACCATTTATAAGCCTGAATATAAGGCTAAATGCAAGTTTGAATGCTTCATCATTTGCATGAGGGTAATGTATGGCTAACCTTGCAGGTTGTACGTGTGTTGAATAGTTCTAGTTTCATTACATATCTTCATTTATGCATTGCATTCACGTTGATAAGGATTGATTGACTTCATCTGGACTTGGGAGAAGGAAGTAGGCAACCCCTGCTGTGTTTAATGACCCTTTATGGATCAAGGGAATGGAGAATCCATGGCATAGGTAAAGCAGAGTTCCTTGCATAAGGTTAATGAAGTATTGAAGGAGTTTGAGCTAGATATCAGTTGGAAAATTGGCAGGTTTAGAGTGCTCATATGTGGTGTATAATCACACCATTGTATAGAGATCTCCAAGATCTTTCCAACGGTACCGGCCTTGTCCAATTTGGCCTAAGGATGAAGGAGAAATCAACCTCATAAGTTTGCATGTGTTGGGGTCTCTAGTCTTGACCTTTCCGCATCCGCAATGCGGATTGCGGATTGCGGAGGTCAAGGGCCGACCATTGGAGTGGCATGGTTAGAATTTCTCCTTTTCGCATATACAACGAGGATTGCGTACTGCGGAATTCAGAAGGGAAAATCTATCGGAGATGGCACGTGGAATTTATGACTTTTCGCATCCGCAAAGCGGAATGCATATTGCGGATGTTGGGAGGTCGAACTTGCCACGGGGTTGGTGCATTGGAATTCGGGCATTCCACATCCGCAATGCTGATTTTGGATTGTAGGAGGTGATTTTTTCTAGGATTATTGAATGGGGTTTTCACTTTCTGACATCCGTAACATGGGTTGCGAAATTACGGAGGAGGAAAATATCCGCGACGACGGATTGGGGACTCTGATTTCTGAGTTCCGCATGCGGATTGCAGAACTGCGAAAGTCGGACGGTAAATTTTTGAGGCCATGAAATGAATCCCAGATTCTGACTTCCACATTTTGAATTGCGGAAGTTGGGAACGCAATTTCTGCGGATAGGTGAAATTGGAAATCTGAATCCCAAGTTCCGCATGTGGATTACATATTGCGAATGGGGGGATTGCGGATCGATGGCCATTGTGGCTGTGGTAAAATTGAAGAATTATTTGGAAAAAAAATGGTTCAGTGGTCTCCGATGGCTTCTGAAGGCCACCAGGGAGGTCAGGGAACATGACATCGGCTAAGTTATAACATATAAAAAATGTTTTTCCCGACATCCGTTTTTCGACAAGAAGGATCGACCATGCCTTCGTTTAGTAGATAATTGTGAACACCTATATCCAGCAATTCCTTATATCTAGAATGGAGAACACAAGAAGGATCGACTGACCCTTCTTGCAGTCTAGAACTATTGTGAAAATAATATTGGGAAGAAGAAGGGTCAACTGCCCCTTCATTTATGAGGTAATTGTAAAAATATTCAACCTATGAAGGCTAGTCCATCAATTCATGTATATCCAAAATGGTGAACACTGGAAGAAGACTGAGGACAAGAAGGATCGACCGACCCTTCTTGTAGTCTAGAACTATTATGAAAATAATACTGGGTAGAAGAATGCTCGGTCTCCCCTTCATTTATGAGGGAATTGTAAAAATATTCAACATACGAAGGCTAGGCCATTAATTCATGTATATCCAAAATGGTGAACACTGGAAAAATACTGAGCACAATAAGGGTCGTCTGACCCTTCATTTATGAGAGAAATGTAAAAATATTTAATCTAAGAAACCTAGGCCGACAATTCCCACCTTCTGAATTCCGCTATAAATAGTAGGGATCCAGACATAAGATAAGTTATAGCATATAAAAATTATTTGTCCCGACTTTTGTTTTCCGACAAAAAGGATCGGCTACCCCTTCGTTTAGTAGATAATTATGAACAGCTATATCCAACAATTCCCTATATCCAGAATGGCAAACACAAGAAGGATCAACTGACCCTTCTTACAGTCTAGAACTATTATGAAAAGAATATTGGGCAGAAGAATTGTCAGTTGCCCCTTCATTTATGAGGGAATTGTAAAAATATTCAACCTACAAAGGTTAGGCCGTCAATTCATGTATATCCAAAATGGTGAACACTGGAAGAATACTGATCACAAGAAGGGTCGGCCAACCCTTCATTTACGAGATAAATGTAAAAATATTTAATCTACCAAGGCAAGGCTGAAAATTCCTGACTTTCGACTTCCATTATAAATAGTAGGGATCCGGACATCAGCTAAGTTATAACAAATAAAAAAAAAATTGTCCCGACTTTGTTGTAGATATTTCTCCCTACGGATAAAGAGAAATTCTCTTAGGATAAAGTAGATTAAGCTAGCTCTAAGCTAAGACAAAAAATGAAACAAATGTAATCTTGAATCCTGGATTAAACTACTATTTCATAGATTTCACATTAGAAGGAAAGGAAGAAAATAACTCACCTCCATTCTCAGTGATTGTCCTGCTTGCGGTTCTGATCTCGGAATCTTCGCGATAGATCTGTGGAGACAAAACAATACACAAGCACATACAATCTTCCAATGTATTTGAATTACAAGTTGGATCCACAATCTATATCGACATAATTCGTGAAATTGAAACATAATCAATACACATGAACTAGGAAACAAGGCAATTTATATTATTGAGAAGCTTGAAAAGTGCTTACAAAGGTTGTTTGATGTCCAAGCCAATCTTCCAGCTCCAATTGCTTCCACCTCTAGCTATCTCCACAAAAGGTTTGTGATCATAGGTTTGATGCCCCCAAAAGTCCTCCCTTTGGCTCACGGAATACCTCTCTCTTATAGCATGTGGGAAGGTTAACCAACAACAGAGAAGTGTGGATCTATGGAGTGTTTAGTGGATCAGGCTAGCCAAACAGGGAGAGGGTTAGGATCGAATCAAAGGTGGTGATCCTAACATAATCCTTCGAAGGTTTGAGATCCCAATATCCATGGCAAAAGGCTATAACTAGACTACCACGCCCCTAAGCCTGAGCATAGAGTGGTAGTACCGCGTCCCAGGAGAGTAGCAACACGCGGTAGTGAGGACTACCGCGTCCCAATAGATGTGCAAGGCGCAGTAGTGATAAAAAATAGGACTGAGTTGAGTTGGCAGATGACAGGAAAAGATTTTTTCTTCAGTGGTCAATCATTGGTCTTCTTTTCTGGGTGTTTAATCAATAGGGGGAAGTGTCGTCAATGTGATTTGGTGTAAGGATGCGACACTAGGTTGTTAGGTGCGATATTGAGGTATAACAGACTTACGTTTTCCGACAAGAAGGATAGACCGCCCCTTCGTTTATTAGATAATTGTGAACACCTATATCCACTAATTCACCTATATCCATAATGGAGAACACAGAAGAAGGGTCTGTCACTGATGGGTCCAAAATACAGGTATCTGATATCCCTTTCCCCACAGCAAAAACACAAGAAAGGGAGAAGAAATACACTTGTTTTGTGGGAAAATGATTTACCTTAATTATTTAATGAAGTTGTTTAAGAGATTATTTCTATTATGTTTTGAAAGCGTTGTATGAGCTAATTGCATGACAAACGAGTTTGAATGAGCAGGTGTAGGTGCACTAAAGGACAACACGCAAATCAAGTGAAGAACTGAAAGAACATCACCAAACTCAGTGCCTTTTTCCTGATCTGTAGAGAACAAACTCCTGTTCCAAGAGAATCGGCATTTAGACATTTAGTTAGGTTAAGAATTAGAGTTATATAAATATGGACCTCTCGGGTAGTGGGAGGCCCCTGCTGCTATGTTGGAGAATTATTGTTTTACATTTTATACTATCCAGACAGTTGTGTTACAGACTTGGTTTTAAACTATGAAGTGCCTATTTTAATTAAAGACTTGATGTTACTTGCAATTCAGCATTTATAAGTTCCTTTCACTCCTAAGTATGGGTTGGAGAGGGCCCCTCCAACACATAAGTCAGGATATTTCACTGTTCAGGTATTTCTCATGGTGTATTTTACATTGGTTGAATTTAAATTGCAGATGAGAGTATTTTAAATAGTCTTTAAATCGCACGATCTGATTTCTGTAGCAGTTGAACCTTTATGATTCCGTAGTTCATTATAACGCACTCTGTAGTTTGGTAATGTTGTGTCTGTAGTCTTATAGCAGCATTCCGCCAAGGCATAATTTAACACCTATTTCTCTATGTACTTGCATTTACTTCTGAAGTAGCAATCTAGATCTTAAGCCTATGTATTCATTTCATTATTAGAAATGCTCATAGAGATTGATTTCTTTCATTATTTATTGGTTACATGATGATATTCACTCCTTAATGTTTTGATTAAAATTGCAGCATTAGATAATGGCATTCCGAATTTAGCTTTAGCATTAGATTATGTTAGATCAGACTTTGAGTTTTATGCATTCGATTTACAGTAATTACTCCTTAAGTTAGAGATCAAGCTTTCATTACGTTAGAATAGATCTGTTATGTTTTCAGTATTCAATTCCATAGTATAATTTTTACTGCATTTAGCAAGTTAATTCTTAAAGATATGCTTACTGTTTCCTGCATTTGATTTCTTAGACATAGATTTCCTACTTTCAGTACTTGAATTTCTTAGCATAGGAATTTCACCTCCATAGATTAAACAATCATTTTTACAGTTTATTGAATCATTTTTAGGCAACTCTTTAAAAACCATTGATACAAACACCCAACTTCGACAAAGACTATCCTAGAGAGCACATATAGTTCCTGCACCTCTGAAGTTTGTACGTCCCCTGGGTTGATAATTAAAGTAGGCTCTTAGTCCAATTTCCCTTATTAGGTATCCATTCTGAGCTTGAGGCTAACAATGTCAAGCAAAGACAGTCCAACTCCACAAAAGAGATTGGGCTGACAGATTAAGTGAGGCAGTTTGGGCCTATAAAACCACATGGAAGACAACAACAGGATTAACACCTTATGAGTTAGTATATGGAAAGAAAGTCATGCTTCCAATTGAATTTGAAATAAAAACACTAAGAATTGCAGCAGAATTGAATATGGAACTATCAGAAATACAACAAGAACACATACTACAACTGAATCAACTGGATGAGCAACGCCAACAAGCACTTTCCCACACAAAAATCATCCAGCAGCAAAGAAAGAAGTGGCATGACAAGCACCTAAAGGATAAAAAGTTCAGGGAAGGCGACTGGGGACTACTCTATGATTCCAGGTTTCACACATTCAAAGGAAAACTAACAATTAGATGGCTAGTACCTTACATCATTGAGCATATATATGAAAATGGAGCAGTCAAGATTATTACAATAGATGAACAACAATTTCCCATGATAGTGAATGGACATCGGCTAAAACTTTACAAGAAACCATAGTCAAAGGAAGAGTTTACACGGGTACTCTACCAGCAACAACTGATGCTGATAGAGAATATGGAATTTAATTGAAAAAAATGATTAAAAAAGAGAAAAAGAGAAAAAAATGAAAGAAAAAAAAAGATGAAAAAAGAAGCCAAAAAAAAAATTAAAAGGAAAAGAAAGAAAGAAAAATAAATATAGTTGAATGAATAACATGCCAAATTACAAGGCCATATACATACCTATGAAGATGGAGCATTAAAAATTGCAAAGAGAAATATCAAGCAAAAGAAACATCAATATGCAAGTGAGCTAGCCAACAAATCAAGCGAGCCAGAGAATTATCAAACATCCACAGCAATCAAGCGAGCCAGAGAAGTATCAAAACATCCATAGCAATCAAGTGAGCCAGAGAATTATCAAACATCCATAGCAATCAAACGAGCCTGAGAATTATCAAACATCCATAGCAATCAAGCGAGCCAGACATGTATTCAAGAGAGCCAGCAAAGATATCTACCACTACATGAATAAATCAAAGCACAATGTTCAATCAACTTTGCCAGATGATCACGCGAACTTACCACATCCTCAAGCGAGCCAGCACAAAACGAGATCAAAAATCATTGCACAGCATTATCACAATGTCAAATCAAAAATGACATGAAGTTCAAATGAAAGTGATACAACAATTTCAAACAAGCCAAAGAAAAATGCACACAACACAAGTAACTACTGACATAGCCAAATTTACTACGGAACATGCCGAATCTACTACAGAATCCTACACACACAGAAATCGAGCAAACTCATCATCTCAAATACGCTAAGGCATAACGAG
The DNA here is from genome assembly GCA_027924585.1 of Larix kaempferi. Taxonomy (NCBI): domain Eukaryota; kingdom Viridiplantae; phylum Streptophyta; class Pinopsida; order Pinales; family Pinaceae; genus Larix; species Larix kaempferi. The sequence continues at coordinate 29,509,464 of BSBM01000232.1, forward strand.
GTAATCTCTAAACATCTTTGTTATATTCTTACGGTCAAATCATTATCCCCAAAACGGTTATTTTTTTTAAGCTGAGGACAGCTTTTCAATAAAGTCGGGGGGGAGGTTCAGATTACAAAATCATGATTGCACACCCCCGTCATATCAACAAATGATGAACCCGCATAAAACCACCATACTTCCCAATAATCGGAGCAGAAGTGCAAGGTTCAGATTACAAAATCATGATTGCACACCCCCGTCATATCATCAAATGATGAACCCGCATAAAACCACCATACTTTCCAATAATCGGAGCAGAAGTGCAAAAGTACAATCATGAAACGAAACGAAGGGCTTGGTTATGGACAGAAAGGGGATAAAGCGACAAGTACACTGAGCGATGATGAGGTTAAGTGCGGGAAGGCAGATTAAGTAAGGTTGTATAATCGTCCAAAGGGCCAGTTTTGCAAATGTGAACCTCTCAGAACTCTCCAGACACAAGGAACCGAAAGTAGTGTGGTCACTCAGCCAGCAATTCAGTCCCCGAGCCTGTAATTAACCCCGACCAGCTAAGGTAAAAGCCATAATTCAAATTTTTGGTTTTTTTTATTACAAAAGAGATTTTAAGATGACAAAGGGATTCAAGAAAAGTGAACCAAAGGAGCACAGCACCATTTACCAGAACCTGAGAATATTAACAACCATCCACAGCGTGGGTTGGATGCCTTTCATCCTAGGATTGAAAGGGTACAATACAGGGGTGGCTCTGGAGTTTGCAAGAAATCTAAAACATATCAAGGATGAATAATTCGTCACCCGAGTGAAGGGGTTATGTATAAAGTTGGATGATGATGTGATTGCCAAATTCACTGGTCTTCAGAGGGGTTTGCATTGGAGCAGGGATGACAGGGAGGCAAACCATGAAGAAAAGACAGTATTTTTCGAGCGAGGAGAGGTCTATGATGAAGACAAAAATGGAGTCAAAAGACTCTCCATGCCGGCACCATGGGAGGAAGTGGCTGCAATTGTTCAGAAGTACATTACATGCTCTGGTAGGTTAAGCTGTGTTCCCATTTTCCATTTCCGAATTCTAGAGCTATTAAGGCACGGGACCCATCATCCACCAAACAACAACATTAGTATTCCATACTACCTGCTCCAATCTCTAGCAGAAATGAGCAAGAAAGTGATTAAAGGTAAGGAGGATGCCTTAGCCCATCATGGGCTGATCAAGTTAATCATTTGTGAGGAATTAAAAGCGCAGATACCAGAGCTTTCTTGGGAAGAATTTGTGTTGGTATCCGCTAAAGATGTTCAAAGAATGAAGGGTACACCAACAGCTGGCGTATTCCTACCACCATGAGCAATGAACAAAACCACCTCTACATCAGGGGCGAAGAGGAAAATTGACCTGGACAGTGTGGCTGATACCCTAGTGAAAATCGAGCATTCAAAAGATGACTCCCCCAAAACGAACCCAGGGATTCCTGCCAGTAATCAAGAGCCGAAGAGAAGAAGTAAGATATTCACACAAGCATCCAGAATCCGAATTACCAAGGAAAAGAGTAGGGAACCCAGTCCCATAGTTCAAAATGTGTCGGATGAGGATGATGATCAGTGGGTAGATCATAAGGATCCCACTACAGAAGAGGAGCAGGATGAGCAAGAAATGCAGGATGAACCAAAAGAACAGGAGGTAGAAGAAGAGCAGAATTAACAGGAAATGCAGGATGAACAAGAAGAACAGGAGGCAGAAGAAGAACGGAATGAACAAGAAGAGCAAGACAACCCCCAGGGGAACCCTCCTGAGCACAATGAAAAACTTGGGGTCATCAATCAACTGGCTGAGGCATGGGCAGAATTAGAAAAGCTCAGAAAGGAGCTAGAAACATTGATAATTGAATCAAGAAGCTAGCCCGCATCACCCTCGTTCTCATCTGAGAAGACACAAATTCTGAGAATGCATCATGCAGAGGAGCTAAAACTGGATGAATAGAGAAATTCAGCACTTAAAGAGAAATTGGTTGAGGCACAAGGGGAGCTAGCCAAAAAGGACCAGGAGATTATTCAACTAAAGGACATTTTGGCTACTACCATTAAAATATATGACCAACTACGAGACCTCAGGCCACCATCAACAGTCTATGTAGTTTATCTACAAGAAAAATGGAGCAAATTCCAACTTCGAAGATTAAAACAGGGACTCCCGATAGAGATAAATTCCCCCAAAGAATTTATGGATGCATCTCTGAATGCCACAGAATTGGAGAAGGACCAGTTAAGCGAATTTTTCTTGCACAATTTTGTAGTTCCTAGCTCGCCCAACTGGTCGCCAAACCCTTATATGGGTAATTTCCAGTTAAGGGCACTGTGTTCATGGATGAATCACGAAATCGAACAAGCTTAGGACTACCACCTCTATGTTGCATCAAAATGGAAGAATCCCTTAATGATCAGGGAAGAGGCGACTCACCCTGAGAGAATAATTTACAATCATAGGATCCTCACCCAGGATGAGGAGTTGATCCTTATTCTCCTTGCAAAGCAACAGGAGGTTGTGGCACACTTTGATGTCACTCTCCAAAGCACACATAAAGAAGTTGATGAGTCCATTAATGAGAGATGGTGCAGGGTGGAAAATGACCTTAAAAGGAGAGAGCTCCACTCCCCTATCAGACTTGCAGTTTCTCTGTTCAAAGCCAAAATTTACAGAGAATCCTTGATAAGGAATCAAATCAGATGGATTGGAATGAGGCTGAATCCTCCATTTTTCCTTCCCCCAGTTATTAAGGAACATACTAATGAGGAAGAAGAAATGAGGGCATGGGTCAAAGAAGATCAGAGCATGGGCTACTACAGGCAAGCAGGAACCCCCAGGGTGGTAGCATGGGACATCAGAGAAGTTGTTGAAGAGCTGAATATGTCACCCACGGATGGGTGAATCCTTCAAGTATGGGGGAGAATGATGGGTCCAAAATATAGGTATCTGATAGGCCTTTCCCCATAGCAAAAACACAAGAAAGGGAGAATAAATACACTTGTTTTGTGGGAAAATGATTTACCTTAATTATTTAATGAAGTTGTTTAAGAGATTATTTCTGTTATGTTTTGAAAGCATTGTATGAGCTAATTGCATGACAAACGAGTTTGAATGAGCAGGTGTTGGTGCACTAAAGGACAACGTGCAAATCAAGTGAAGAACTGAAATAACATCACCAAACTCGGCGCCTTTTTACTGATTTGTAGAGAACAAACTCATGTTCAAAGAGAATCGGCATTTAGACATTTAGTTAGGTTAAGCATTAGAATTATATAAATATAGACCTCTCGGGTAAAGGGAGGCCCCTGCTGCTATGTTGGAGAATTATTGTTTTACGTTTTATACTATCCAGACAGTTGTGTTACAGACTTGGTTTTAAACTATGAAGTTCATGTTTTAATTAAAGACTTGATGTTACTTGCAATTCAGCGTATATAAGTTCCTTTCACTCCTGAGTACGGGTTGGCGAGGGCCCCTCCAACACGTAAGTCAGGAGATTTCACTGTTCAGGTATTTCTCATGGTGTATTTTACATTGGCTGAAGTTATATTGCAGATGAGAGTATTTTAAATAGTCTTTAAATCGCACGATCTGATTTCTGTAGCAGTTGAATGTTTCTGATTCCGTAGTTCATTATAAGGCACTTTATAGTTTGGTAATGCTGTGTCTGTAGTCCTGTAGCAACATTCCGCCAAGGCATAATTTAACACATTTCTCTATGTACTTGCATTTACTTCTGAAGAAGTGATCTAGATCTTAACCCTATGTATTCATTTCATTATTAGAACTGCTCATATAGATTGATTTCTTTCAGTATTTATTGGTTACATGATGACATTCACTCCTTAATGTTTTGATTAAAATTGCAGCATTAGATAATGGCATTCCGAATTTAGCTTTAGCATTAGATTATGTTAGATCAAAATTTGAGTTTTATGCATTCGATTTACAGTAATTACTCCTTAAGTTAGAGATCAAGCTTTCATTACGTTAGAATAGATTTGTTATGTTTTCAGTATTCAATTCCATAGTATAATTTTTACTGCTTTCAGCAAGTTAATTCTTAAAGATATGCTTACTGTTTCCTGCATTTGATTTCTTAGACATAGATTTCCTGCTTTCAGTACTTGAATTTCTTAGCATAGGAATTTCACCTCCATAGATTAAACAATCATTTTTACAGTTTATTGAATCATTTTTAGGCAACTCTTTAAAAAACATTGATACAAACACCCAACTTTGACAAAGACTATCCTAGAGAGCACATATAGTGCCTGCACCTCTGAAGTTTGTACGTCCCCCGGGTTGATAATTAAAGTAGGCTCTTAGTCCAGCTGCCCTTATTAGGTATCCATTCTGAGAGCTCACCAGTCGCCCCTTCATTTATGAGGGAATTATAAAAATAGAACAACTTGAAGAAAGAGCGGTCACTCTCTCTCTAAGAATATTTCCACTTTCCAGCAAACTGTGCAAAGCAATGTTCTATGAAATTCGTGTTTAGAGTGTCGATATCTACTTTCCCCACTCCTAAAAAACATCCCTAGAGGAAGGAGCAGATGCTCTTTCTCCTCAGTATCTACTTCCAACACCCCAAAATAAAACAACCTGAGGAAAGAGCAACCTCTCTCTCTCTCACAAAATTTTGACTTGCCAGCAAACCCTTTGAAGCAAAATTTCTATAAACTTTGTTGTTAAAATGTCGATATCTAGTATCCAGGGTGACAAGTGGAACGCTCAGATTGTGACATGTGGCATATTTGATTTTGAAAATTAGTTTAAATATTGTATAAAAGAATATTAAGGATATTAATGGTACCTTTTCAATATAAACAGATGGATTTAAGTTATAGTAAATCCAATGGAAGAGCACAAACATCGAGGGAAAAACCAAGAAATCATGCAATAAAAGGGTTAAATATCACCAAGTGGCGATGAAGATTTTGAACTAGATTAGAGTTCCACCATAAACGATGATGCATATGATGATGATAGTGAATAAGAGGAAACCACCATGGTGTGTGTTAACACCCAAAAAATGCTCACTAGCTCATCTCCCTGGCTACATGACCCATTTGTCCACTTTTCCCACCATTTAGCCTTCAAATGGTCACCAAAAAGGCCAAAATTAATCTTTTTCTCCTCAAAATAATTAAATTTCCTCCAAAAATACCAAAAACCCTCCAAAAGGGCCCAAAATTCCCAAAAAATCAAATAAAAGGGAACAAAATTCAAAAATTAATTCAAAAAAGGAAAAAAGAGGGAAAAAGAAGGAAAGAAACCCTAAACCAATAACAAAAACCATGTGTAACCAAATACCATGGGTCAATACTCCACCACTCAAAAACCTATAAATAGGTGATGGAGGCCCCCTATTATTCATCCACAATCCAATCTACCCTTATGCTACCCAAATCACTCCCAAAACCCTAGCCATCCATTTGAGCTAGCTTTCACAATTTGAGTGCCCCTTTGGCCAACCATCTCAGCATTTGGAGAAGAGAATGAGACCTTGGAGCATTGGAGCAATTCGTCCCTACGACTGCACAAGCTCCACCAACCTCACCATTGAGGTAACATTTTATGTAAAACTCCATTTTCAAGTTAATGAAAAGATATGGTTCTCTCCTATATTTGTTTTGCATAAGAAATCAATGAATGTTTATTATTTACCATTTTTTACTGCAGATTTACTTGTTAAGCACCCATGCACATGTTAGATTAGTTTCTTACCATTTACACTAGGTTTTTACTGTTTTCTCGAACTGCTACTAAGTAGTCCCTTCTCCTTAGTAGGTGCTCATTTGCACAAGTTAGGGTGAAAACCCTAGCTACAGTTTTGGCAACTCCGCTAGCTTGAATCTTTGGATAAATTTATTGAAGTTTTTGTTTTAGTTGTTAGTTTGGTTTAATATTGCAGATTTGGTTTACCCTTAATCCTATCACTTGCATCCCAGGCCCTTTCTTGTACCTGCAAAACCTGCAGTCCCCATTTTTTCTGTTCGGCCACTATTTTTCGGCAGTCATTTTTCGTGCCATAAACCGTTGGGTTTTACCCAACAGTCGTGTTCCAGAACGCAATTGTTCAGCCCTAAGTCGCAGCCCACAGTCCAAATCCTCAGCCCGAATCTGCGGCCTACAATGCATGTAGTTAGACCCTTCCCACGGGCCCAACTGCGTCTCTTTACCCCTGTCTCATGGCCCACTCCGTAGACCCCTGTCCTTTTCTCACGACCCACGCCACCGAAACCCTACTTGTTTCCACAACCCTGCATCAACAGCCCGACGCCCCAGGCGCAGAACTCAGCCCTACCACTGCAGCTTCGACTGCGTCCTTTAGATTTTTCCCCGTGGTACCCTCTACTCACCCCGCAGCCCTAGTCGAAGTCCCCTGCAGCGTAACCGCGAACCCAACTGCAACTCCCACCCCGACCCCTGCGTCCCACACCGCAGCTCCCACCCCGACCCCTGCATCCCACGCCGAAGCTCCCACCTTGACCCCTGCGTCCCACGCCGCAACTCCCAGCCCCTAACCCACGGCGCCGACCGCAGCAGTCAGCCCCATAACCGTGACCCAGACCGCTAGTTCCGGCCCAAAAACCGTGCTCAGTTTTCTGAGTTTTCCCCTTTTTAACCCAGATTTTTCTGCATTTTTCTACATTTTTTTCTGCACTTTAACAGCCCCCTATTTTTTCCTGTATCCCTATTTACTTACTGATTTTTTCTGTTACTTGCTTCACTGTACCACTTTGCAAATTTTCAGCATTTCCATTGAAAAGAAAATTTTAGCATTAGCAGTTAAATTTTAGCATTTACATATTTTAGATAGTTTCCCAAGCATGGCATTTTGTTGAGTACATCATCTCACTTACACACACTCTATCACCTTAATTCAAGTGAGCCATAAAATTTACTTAACTAAACCAACCTTCTAACCCCACTTGGGGAACACAAAAGAACATTGTAGTTAGGTAGGACAGGGGGGATAGGCATCCAAATAACACCCCTCAGTCATTTACACTTGAGACATAGAAGTTTTCCATTAGGGTACCAAAATCCCCTATTACTTGTTGGTACGGTTATACACCAATTTGTCGAAAAAGGCCTCTCCCTTAGGAGGGCAAGTCGTGAGACTGGTTCCAGAGGACTACGTGGAATACCGCACTCCACCTAGTTCTGAAGGACACCTACTCGTTGTCCTCATTGCATTCCCATATTTGGGGTGTAGCGACCAAAGGACTGACACGGCGAATGCTTTTTTTGGACGTACAATGAACAGGGTAGCCTATTTGCCATTCTCTAGGATTCTTTTACCTGGAGTCCCTCTCGGTAGGGGGATATCCTTAGCCATTTGGTTCTTCTTTTTGTATTGTCTGACTTGGATTTCATCACCTTGCAGAGGATACGTCTGGTTTGAGCCAGCATATCTTTTAGTTATGCGTTTGCACGCTCCCTTACCTCCCCCTGGTTTAGCGAGTACACCATCTTTTCTTTTTTTAGGAGTCATTTGCTTGTTGGTATTCTAACCACTTTTTCTTGTCGCTCCACTTACCGTAGCACAGCTGTTGCAGTGAACGCTTTGAGCTTGTTGTTGGCCTGAGCGCCATATTTCTTGCACTCCCCTTCTGCACACTCGGCTGCATTAGGGTTTTTGAGCTTTTAAGTCGCCACAAACCACTAAGTTTACTATCTGTCTGTCACCATTGAGTCCCCGAGACATTCTCAGCGCCAACGGGGCTAGCCCTCGCAATACGGTTCACTTGAAACCACTTGTCATAGGTGTAGATCCTTGTCACTAGACTCCGACGCCCCCCATTTCACATCTGATTCTGAATTGGAAGTAGAAAACCCTATACACAGCCCCTTCTAGCCCCATGGCTGGCAAGAATCCCAACCCATTCTTGGGAGGGACTATTGGTGGAGGGAACACCACCGCTCCAACCACCACCGCTCTGGCCACCACAAAAACACCTATCATGGGTATTCCCATGGTAGGACCCACACCTACCATCCCTATCACCACTCAAATCCCAACGACTATTGGACCCACTACTGCCCCGTCAGTGACTCATGTTACACTTGGAGGTGCAAGCCCTTCCCACACGATCCCCACACCTTTGTTTGGGGGTCCCAACATCCCTTTTACGGCTCATATTCCCGCTGCACACATTGGGGGCACAGGCCCTTCTTACACAGTACCCCCACTCATGGCTGGTGGCCCCACGACCCCCATCATGACTTATACCACGGCTCCTTCCATTGGGGGCACTAGCCTCGCCATAGGCGCTACTGCTAGCACGTACACCCCCGCAATCATGTCACATCCTTTTTCCAGTTTTCCATTCATGGCTAGCCTCAACCTTCTTGACTTGGCCATATTGACCAATGACCCCATCCGACATGACCTCACGTGGCCTCATATGCCTACCAAACTCCCATCAGACATCCCCAAGTTTGAGGAAAAGGCAGGTGAGGATCCCCAGAATCACATCATGTCTTTCTATTTATGGTGTTCCTCCAACTCTATAGTGGACAACTCCATCCACCTCCGTTTGTTACAACAGACCCTTACTGGCTCTGCAGCTAAGTGGTACATCGATCAACCTCACGTGACCCACTCCACTTTTACATCCCTTGCCTCGACCTTTCTGCAATTCTTTCACTTACCTATCTGTTACGATGCGGAAGTAGAGATCCTACTTGCAGACAGAACACGGCCACCCACATCAGTGATCACATTCATGAGTGGCGTAAACGCTAAAGCTTATGCAAGATTAAGTTAGATGACCGTATCTTCCTAGATTGGTTTCTGAAATCTCTCCTTCCCGTTATTGCCAAGGATGTGGCATCTGAACGGCCCCAATCTGAAGAAGAAGCTATTCGGAAAGCCCAGCAGTTTGACCTCATCTACACCCAATCTGGCTACTTATATACCATTTTACCCGATGCGTCGGGGCATCCCACACTGCCGATAGCATCATTGGACATGTTGCGTCACACAACCAACCTTTTACCGTTACACGCAATAATACTATCCCTGACCTTTCGCGAGCCACGTCCCACTCAGGAGCTACAAATTCGTATGCTCCCACGGCACATCTCCACCATACCCATGGACCCACATGTCCACCACAGTGTTACGGTCACGCACCTACAGCCTACGTCCCTCCAGTTGCACCTGCACCTAATACATATTACCATCAGCATGCCAAACAAGCCCCTATTCACTCTCAAGCCCCATTGGTTTATTACCCACCACAAGCAATGCCTGCAGCAACCCAACCCCCAGTCGCTCAGTCTTATCAACATCAAGTGGCACCAGCACCTGGACCACCTCAAGCCCCTCCCGCTTATTATCCATCGCAGCCTGCTCCAGCACTCGCGCAACCTTAAAATCCCCCTATCACCCAAGGGAAAGTGTACGAACAAACCACCCTTGTTCCATATGCAGGGTATACGGCCATTATACACACACTTGCCCCCATTTGGAATGCACACACCAACTTTGGACTGATGACGCCCAACGTCAGGGGCACGCGGCACAGCCGGCACCACCTAACCCCCCACAACCTCAAGCACAACCTATGGTGCTGCAGAATCTTTTACCCACGCAAAAATTGGTGAACACTCAACCGTTGGCTCCCCCTCAAGGAACCACGACACCACAGCAACAAATTACTTATGCTACACCTGCTCATCAACCCATGGACTCAGGTACTCACCACCTATTAATGATGTCGTCGACAGACATCAACCTCCAAATATGCCGAAACCATAATGGCTCCACCTCTGAAGCCATCTCGGCCGACAAAACCACCAACTCTCTTCCCATTGATCAGTCGTTACGCATACCTACTGCACCGTTAGACGAGGGCCCCAAAGCCCCTCGTTTCCCACTTCGTCGAATCAACAATAATTCTAACACTCGTGCCGCTTCTAATTGTAACATTTTGGATGACTTAGCCCAATCTCCTGCTGATATGTCATCCCTAGAGGTTCTAAAGAACTGTCCTTCCCAACACAAGACTCTGTTATCCGCCATTGGCGCCATTGACCCTTCTGACTCACTAATGATGTAATTCAACCTAGACCAATCCGAACCACGCATGCCGTCCACATTAGCATTTCAAGTCTCTATATCCATTCAGAATCTTGTGATCCATCGATGCATCATCAATGAAGGTGCATTCGCATGCGTTATGTCGACTTTCTTCTAGCAGAAACTCAAATCACCTACACTATAGCCATCCACCACCACATTACGAGTTTACAATGGCTGCTCAGCTCGACCACAAGGCCTTTTGGCCAATGTTCCAGTCCAGTTAGCAGGAAAAACAATCCTTATCGACATAGAGGTCATCAATGCCCAGCTCGATTATAACCTTTTACTTGGACGCAGTTACATGTATGCCATGAAGGTTGTCACTTCATCAGTATTCTGCATCATGATGTTCCCCCATGAGGGACGTGTGGTCAAGATCGATCAAATTACATACTACGATCCCAATGCCCCCGCTGCACCCAAAAACGTTCTCCCCATGATTGAAAAACCCATTCACAACGCACATACATCGTTGGTCTCCATAGTCGGACTCGGGTTATACTCCGATACACCCATGACTTCCACGTTTCAATCCATTCCCCCACCTTTGTGGTCAGCCGAGATATCTGATTTGTACACCCTCTCACACAATACACAGACACCCACCCAGCAGCCCCCTTTACTACCGCAACCACCATCAGTGCCCAGTCATGTCGGAGCCACACCTATCCACACTATCTCATTCTTATTCCCTCCTTCAGGAGCAGCCAGCACCCCAGTAATTTCTACTTTAAATCTTCCTGGGTTAACATTAGGACGACCTATGTGGTACCTACCCACCCCAACTCCTCCCCCGACACCAAACGTCATTTTACAACCAGTTCAACCTATTACCATGACGAACCACCCACCTCCAGGGGTGGCAACCGCATCCACATCGGGTAGTGCACAACCTCCACCCCGTCACACTGGGGGAAAGGGTCCACAAACTTACATTGAAGCCCCTACACAAAAGCTAGCAAAGAATCCTTCGCCATTCCGTGCTCCCCTCAAATGCTCTTTGTGTGACGATTTAGGCCATGCTACCCATCAATGTCCGCAACTACCAACACTTCAGAAACACATGCAAACATTAGATGACGATCCCAACATCTCGGTCGTCAAACTTGACCCTGCCCCTAAGCCCCATGATAAATCGCTACGTACCAATCACCCTAGCGCGATATGCGGTATTTACAGCCATTACTCGCATCACTACCCCGATTTCCTGGAACACAGATTGGCTCTCTACGAACTAACTCATTCCGATCTAGAAACATCAGCTCCTACTATTGAGGAAATTCATCCCCCAACATCTTCCTCCTCGGAAGAGATTAATACCATCTACATGATTTCCACCACCAGTGCACCCCAGTCAACCAATTTGACGACTCAATGCTTCCACAGTGATGAGAAAATCCTCGAAGCACTTACCGCGCCTGACTACCCCTGGGATGATATTCACCATCAATCATATTTCATCCCAGACGAATCTACCACCTCCACGGCAACCCAATTCTCTGTCGAGTCCAAAGATTTCCTTTCGCCCAAGGTTGACTGGTTTAAGGATCCCGTTCCAGCTCCCGATGCCTTCGAGGAGGGTAACATGGCCAACATTTCACCCACCATACAAGTCGACATTTGCACCAAACCTGGAGTACCCAAACTCATTTCATTAGGTGCATCATGCACTGAGGAGGAGGTTCAAGCATATAAGAAGCTATTCCAAGAGTTATGTGACATCTTTGCCTGGTCCTACACAGAGATGCCTGGTCTTGACCCTACTATCGTGGAGTACCACATTGACACTTGGTCGGACGTGCCACCCGTTCATCAAAAACAACGTCCCATCCACCTATCTACGCTTCCCGCCGTTAAAGTCGAAATTGAGAAGCTTCGTTTCGCTGGATTCATTTACCCCATAGCCTATACCACCTGGGTTTCCAACCCGTTACCAGTCAACAAGAAGCAAGGCACCATTCGCGTATGTACCGATTTTCGCAACTTAAGCCAAGCTTGTCCCAAAGACAACTTCCCCACGCCATTTATTGACCAACTCATTGATGCATGTGCGGAGCACGAGATGCTATCTTTCATGGATGGTTTCTCTGGGTACAATCAAATTTAGATTCATAAAGAAGATCAATACAAGACTACCTTCACCACCCCATGGGGCACCTTCACCTATCGCGTTATGCCTTTCAGTCTTAAAAATGCTGGTGCCACCTTCCAACAGGCCATGACCTATTGTTTTCATGACTTGGTTAATATCATCTTGGTCTATCTCGATGACCTCACGGCTCGATCCAAGAAATGGTCTAACCATCTGAACGACCTCCGGCAAGTCTTTATGCGTTGTCGCAAGTATAAAATCCGCTTGAACCCACTCAAGTGTGTATTCTGCATTCTGGAAAACCGGTTGTTGGGCTTCATCATTTCCCATAAAGGAATTGTTGTAGATCCATTAAACGTCCAAGCCATCCTAGACCACCCATCACCACGTACACTACGACAGTTATAGAGCCTTCAAGGGAAAGCCAATTTTCTCCGTCGTTTCATCCCCAATTACGCCACGACAGTTCATGGTTTCCTTCGTTTGCTCCGTACTCGCATCCCTTTTGTTTGGGATGACCAAGCGCAAGGTGCTTTCGAGGACCTTAAGAAATATCTCACACATGCCCCATTGATCTCCCCTACGGATTTCTCAAAGGACTTCATCATTTACATTTCAACATACGATTATGTCGTTTTGGGGGTTCTTGTTCAAGAAGATTCTGCTTGTCAAGAGCATGTCATTTATTATGTGAGCCATACCTTATCATGCCCATCACTACGTTACCCATATGAGGAGAAACTAGCCCTCGCCATCGTCTTTTCCATGCAAAATTTGCGACACTAAATCCTTATGAATCACACTACAATTGTCGCAGACTCCAACCCCGTGGTCTACCTCTTGAACCGTCACCTTCTTCAAGTCCTTGTTGCTAAATGGGTCATTATCCTACAAGAATACAACCTGACATTCACAACCCCTAAGAGTACTAAATCCCTTGCACTTTCCCAACTCATGATGGATTTACCATCCCTATCACCATCACCCTCGATCACTACTAGTTTACCTGACGACCATTTGTTCATCATCTCGTCAGACAACCCCTAGTATGGTGACATCTTGGTCTACCTCTGCACGCAAAAGTTTCGACCCAACATTGATCCCGATGGACGTCGTCAAATCCATCACCATGCCTCCTATTATATTCTCTTAGGCGATGTCCTATATCGACATGGTGTCGACACCATCTTATGACATTGCCTCACACGAGATGAAGCAAAACAAGTTCTCAAAGACTGTCATAATGGAGCCTGTGGTGGCCATTTCCCTGGAATGGCCACTTCCCAAAAGGTGATCCGCACAGGGTACTTTTGGCCCACACTACTTACTGACTATATCATAGAGGTCAAACATTGCCACAACTGCCAGCTCTTTTCCCCCAAGGCGAGGACACCCCCCGCCCCCCTTTAGCCGGTCGTCACCATTGGTCCATTTTGCAAATGGGCCAGTGAATTCATGGAATGCAATCCTCCCTACGCAAGTGGCCATAAATACATCATTGTGGCCGTCTACTACTTTACCAAATGGGCCGAAGCCATGCCTACCTTCAACTGCAAAGCCGACACTGTGGCCCACTTCTTTTTTAACCATGTCATCACTCGTTTTGGAGTCCCTAAGCAACTTGTCTCTGACCATGGCTCACAATTAGAAGACTCTATCTAGCAAGAGTTTTCAACTCTCCTCATATTCAAACATCAATATGCCTCCGCCTACTACCCCCAAGGGAACGGCCAAGTCGAGGCCATCAACAAAATCTTGAAGACAATCCTTCAACACACCGTTGACCGACATAAGTCCAATTGGCATCATATTCTTTTTCCCGCACTATGGGCTTACCGTACATCTACAAAGATCGCCACTGGTTTTACCCCTTTTCATTTGGTTCACGGAGTAGAATCTGTGCTCCCCATCGAGTGTCAGATCCCAGCATTGCACATCGCTATCGAACTCCTCTCGGATACCTAACCACTCGAACAACGCTTAATTATGTTGGAGCAAGATGACAAAGACCACCACGCCGCCCATCAAACCATTGAGGCCGCCAAGAGCCGCTCCAAAGCCGGTTATGATAAGCATGTTCACCCACGTGCCTTCCGTGAAGGAGACCTTGTACTCGTTTATGACCAATCCCATGATAAAACGGGTAAAGGAAAGTTTGAATCCATGTGGAAAGGACCATACATTGTGCACACCTGCCTTGTACATGGGGCATACATTTCTGACCGATTCAAAAGGAAACCCCATGCGCAACCCCCGTAATGGGTTGTATCTCAAACTCTTTTACCCTTAGCACTTTTTGGACCCATTAGTCCATGTTGTACAATATCATTTCTCTTTGTTTTTTCCTTACCTTTTGCATCTAGGACCTTATGCTTTGCTTACTTGCATGACCACAGATGGATCCTATTCCACTTTACTATGTTGGCTTCGTCGACGGTGCAAGTCGTTGGTCTCCAAATCTCGCCTCCGCAGCTTGGGTACTCTATTCCCCCTCACATGAGGCGATTCATCTCGACGGAGTGTGCATAGGTGCTGCTACAAATAACCAGGCTGAGTATGATGCTGTGACCAGTCTCCTGACTGCTGCCCTCCATATAGGTATAAGTCACCTTCGTGTGTTCCTAGACTCCCAGCTTCTTGTCTCCCAACTCAACAACTGTTACCAGGTACGCGATCCTTGCCTCTTTAGAAAGTTCATGTGCACTAAACAAATGATCAGACAATTTGAATCCATTACATTCACTCATGTCCCAAGAAATCAAAATAGTGTGGCATATCAAATGGCTAACAACATTCTCGACTGGCACATCAACCAAACCATGTAGGACATTAACCATACATCATCATCACATCATATAGGCATCTAAAAACCATAAAAACAACAAAAAGAATCCATCATACTACATCCATGTGCATATCATTACCATAACAATTGCATCCACATGCATATAAACAACATGACAATTGCATCCACGTGCAACAAAATACAAGCAACACCAAAATGTGCATCCACGTGCATACGAGACTCTATCATCAAAAAATGCATCCATGTGCATGTATATATACCATATCATCATAAAACGTCATGAGTTCCCTCAGCACCCAACTATACAAAAAATACATCGAGGAGCCCCAACAGCATCCTCTCCATATGATATCAGCCATATATACAAAAACATCCCCACATGCTCATCAGCATTGGGGGCAGTCCATGAACGATCTAATCTGAGGCCTCCCCTCGATCCACGTCCTAATCGTCACCTGCAGCCTCTGTCTCAGCTGTTGACTCATCCTCCCCCCGCTCCTCCTTCGGCTCCTCTGGATCCCCGTCATCAAACTCAAGAGCATCCAACCGATCCTGAGCCCTCCTCTCTGCCGCCAGTACAGCAACCCGCCTCAGGATAGATCTCCACTTCTGTGGAGCATCGTACCAAACATCCAGCAGCTCCGGGTCTAAATCCCTCCAACCCTCATCCTCCACCTCGACCAGTAACCGATCAAAGTTGGCCCATAAGGCCTCCAGTGTAACATTGTCATCACATCGTCAGACCTCCCCTCGAGCAGGTGGGGCTGCCATCACTATGCGACCCCTACGGTCCCGATGCCCATATGGTGGCTATGGTCCCACATCTGCAAAAAACCAACACCAGAACGGTCAGCATCATCAAACATCTCTAGTTGTCATCATAGATTGTCAAGCAAAAATACAACATGATATGATCAAAAGAAACCAAAATGAATATATACCATCTCACCCCCAACCTAGACAGGAGGCCACGGCAGCTCAGGATCCCCCCGATAGTCCATAGCTCGGTACGGGTAATCATCAACAGAACAAGCATCTGCAGCCACTGCCTAAAAAACTCTACCGTAAAATATCGACCAATGACCCCACCACCACTGCGGCACATCATCTCCCCCCACCGCACCATCCGCGGCTCCGTCTGTGCTCCATCTCGGATTAGCACACGAGGCCGCAGTGTAGGAATCCGCTCAAAAAAGAAACAACACAAAAAAGAACCATAGCAGAACTCCCCTTCGATCTGCCTCACCTTGCTCAACTCCCACTGAACACAAGAAAGGAACATCTGACCCCATGCATAGTAGGTCCCAGATAACACCCGCTTAATCAACTTCATCTGCCCTCCCAACACTTGGTTGGGCGCCTGCGATCCCAACACACGCACCACGCATGTCGCGATCGCTTGAGTCTCTGGAGCCTGCAAATCACACACCAACGGTGCATTTTTATGCACATATGACCCTAGAAAACAATGCTTCTCTAGCATATCCTCCATATCCACATCCCCCGACCTCTGACGCTAAGTATCCGCCATCCTACCCAAATAGGGAAATCCAGTCAAGAAGTACACATCCGCTAGAGTGAGATCCAATATCTCACCCTGGACCATGAACGCCTCAACGTTCAAGTCCCAAAACCCAACCAGCATGTTCAGCAACAAAGATGTTGAACACATAAAGGGCACCTGTGAAAACTTCAGCAGCCCGTAGAGTGCCAAAGTCCCCTCCACACGATGATCCTGCCGGATGACAGTCATCAAGTCCTCCGGCATCTCACACTCTCTCCATGTCACCTTCGGCATCCTACCAAACACACAATGAAATCTCGTCAAACCCACATCAAAAACTCCATTGATCCCCTCCAGATCATTGCACCGACCAAATGGCACCTCAGCACGCATTCTGAGGCATTTAGAGACCCCACATGTGCACTTTGGAGCGTGCTTTTCTCCTCGAAAAGCATGCTTCTAGAGCGCACCTATGGGGCCCGCAGTCACGCTCCAGAGTGCGACTGTGGGAGTCACAATCGTGTTCCGAGAACGCTGCTGTGGGCGCCACAGTCGCGTTCCTATAATGCGACTGTGAGAGCCACAGTCGCATTTCGAGAACGCGGCTGTGAGGACCAGAGTCGCGTTCCGAGAACAGGACTGTGAGAGCCACAGTCACGTTCCGAGAACACAACTGTGAAAGCCACAGTCGCGCTCCGAGAACGCGGCTGTGAGATCCACTACCACAATCCGGAGCGCACAACTCGCCTCGGAACCCACAATATACCATCGTGGTCACCCAGCGTGACCGACACACCTCCCCCGAGGACCTTTCCCCTCCCGAAAACAGAATAATATCAAAGGTAAGGGCTTAGAGGGTTACCTGCAACTTGCACAATGGAAATCCACCGGTCGGTTCTCCCGCAAATGCCAAATCACCTTTGGCTCACTTAATTCTCATGTCAAACTCAACTGTACAAATGACACATGTCATTATGGGTCCACTTACTATTTATAGATATTTGACCAATTCTTCCTTTAGCTATTCCGGAGCCATACGAAGTTCATTTTCCAAACCGTTGATACCATTGGATTCAGCACGATGAGACCTTCGTGGTGATTAAGACCATTTTTCGATTTCACCAGACACTTTTTCAGGCATTTTTTAGCGCCCCTCATCACCCCGAGTTGAGTGCCACATCGACCATTATCAGTTTTTTATGTTCTTTATATCACCTAATTCAGTTTTCCACGCTCGTGATGATGCTTGAGATCATTTCTCACTCTCACCCCTAGAATTTTTGGGGCTTCTTCACACACCCCTCGTCACCTCGATTTGCGTCCCACATTGGTCGTTATCAATTTTTGGCAATTTTTATACCATCGGATTCAGTTTTCCAAACCCGTGATAATGCTTGAGAACATTTCTCACTCTCACCAAAAACTTTTTTTGACATTTCGTCCACACACCTTGCCACCTCGATTTGCGTGCCACATCGACCACCGTCATTTTTTCCCAATTTTTGCATCGCGGCCTATCCATGAGCCCTCCACTCCATCCATACTGCAGTTATTGCATTATTTTTCCACCATCCATCGACCCGCAAGGAGGCCCCATCAGTGTCCCCCCCCCACCGTTGTTCCTGGTTCAAATACTTGTCCCTCAATTGAACACTTCCTCCTTACTTGGCCATTACTTTTGTTCGATATAATTTTATCCCTTTTTCGGGCCAAACAATTCCTTTACGAACAAGGCACTTAGGGAGTTTCTGTTAAGCTCTTTTTTGACTCCTAAAAGAATGAAAAGATCTCCGAGCAAACTTGATTCCTTTCATGCTCACTAAAAGTATTTGAAAGGGCGTCTACCTGGTATAAGTTTAACCATTTTCCGGACCTTGTAGACTAATTACGAAAAAGGAATACTCTAGTCACATCGGCTAGAAGAGTTCTTCATTGCATCCTTTTATGCTTTTTAGGGCCTTGGAGACTAACACACGAAAAAGAACCCCCTTGGAGTCTTCTTACTGCTTTCAGACTCTCTAAAAATGAAAGCACCCACAAGCACTCACCGTCCTAGGCTCGTATAAATCCACACGACGGTACCTCTCCACCATTTCAGAGTCTTCTTATCGCTTTCAGACTCCTTACAATTGAAAGCACTTACGAGCATGAACTGTCCTGGGCTCGTACAAATCCACACGACAGTACCATTTCGAGCATCCTTCTATCCCTCTCTGTACTCCTTAGAACACGAAGAAGGAACCGACGGTGCCTCTTGGCGCCACAACAGATCATATCTAGTCACACTATTATGGAAGCTTCCCCAGCATGGTCGCCTTTGTTCAGAGTATTCTGCAATGTGTCACCCTTAGAGTCTCCCAATATCATTCCTCAGTTTGTCCCCCTGAGTCTCTCCCATTGCAGTCACAGTCCCTAGTTCCTTAAGCTATGATCCCCGTACCCCAAGTCAGTTTCATATGCCTCCAAGTCAGCCATGCCATCATACTCTGAACAAAGGAAGTTTGAGTTCCCCCCACCCTACGACCTCAATTGTTCCCCACCTCCAAAGTATGTTAGTCCCACCTTCAGTACTATCACCTTTTGGTTGTACACCTCGCGCTCCAATCAAGGAAACATCATTGCCTTGGTAGTTGCAAGGTCTCCCTCTGTTGACAACAACCCACCTATTCCAGAGGATAGACCTAGAGATCCCTGTGCCTTGGACTCATCACCATCAACGGTGAGTGCCTACGGACCATTTTGAGAGGAGTCATTAGTGCCTCTCCGAATGGTTGTTTCTCATGTGCTCGACTTCAACACCTTGATCGCACCATTGAGATTCGTGCAGGGTCTTGGTCCCTTCAGTTATTAGTCGAAGAGCCTGGATTTCCCCTGACTCTAGCACATTGGTGAGTCTACTCCGGAACCCCCCAGTTGTATGTTCCTACGGATGTACAGGTTGCGTTGGCCTCAGTATTCGGAATCCATCTAGTTATATGCTTCCTTGAGTACTCCATTCAGATATAGTCCAGTGTACCATTGAGATTCTGACTCTCAGTCATCGAGTCCACCCAGTTATTGGACACCTTCAGATCTAGCAGTTCATCAATCCTTCTGGTGCCACATTCAGAGCGATTGTTGTCATTCTAGTGTATCAGTGCTTCAACTCAGTCATGGCAGGACCATGAGTATATCCCAGTTTTGTGTCCCCTCTAGACCATTATGATGTGCATAGAAATTCTCCATGTATTATTCAGGTTCCATTGGATCTCATTATTATTATTTTGTATATCTTGATACGAGCATGGGTATGCCCACATCCATTTATCAGAGATTATTCCTCATTCATTTTGAGGCCATGTATGTTCAATTTTTGCAGTTTGTATGGGGCTGTTGTTCTGGTCTCCAATTAGTCTCTTCTCTCCTCCACAACCCAGGAAAAAGACAAAAAAACTATGATGTCTATCGGCCATACGATGAGCTCATGCCCTCACACATCAGGGGGCAATCTGTTAACACCCAAAAAATGCTCACTAGATCATTTACCTAGCTACATGACCCATTTGTCCACTTTTCCCACCATTTAGCCTCCAAAACCTCAAAACCTTTCAAATGGTCACCAAAAAGGCCAAAATTAATCTTTTTCTCCTCAAAATAATTAAATTTCCTCCAAAAATACCAAAAGGGCCCAAAATTCCCAAAAAATCAAATAAAAGGGAATAATATTCAAAAATTAATTCAAAAAAGGAAAAAAGAGGGAAAAAGAAGGAAAGAAACCCTAAACCAATAACCAAAACCATGTGTAACCAAATACCATGGGTCAATACTCCACCACTCAAAAACCTATAAATAGGTGATGGAGGCCCCCTATTATTCATCCACAATCCAATCTACCCTAGTGCTACCCAAATCACTCCCGAAACCCTAGCCATCCATTTGAGCTAGCTTTCACCATTTGAGTGCCCCTTTGGCCAACCATCTCAGCATTTGGAGAAGAGAAGGAGACCTTGAAGCATTGGAGCAACTCGTCCCTACAGTTGCACAAGATCCACCAACCTCACCATTGAGGTAACATTTTATGTAAAACTCCATTTTCAGGTTAATGAAAAGATATGGTTCTCTCCTATATTTGTTTTGCATAAGAAATCAATGAATGTTTATTATTTACCATTTTTTACTGCAGATTTACTTGTTAAGCACCCATGCACGTGTTAGATTAGTTTCTTACCATTTACACTAGGTTTTTACTGTTTTCTCAAACTGCTACTAAGGAGTCCCTTCTCCTTAGTAGGTGCTCATTTTCACAAGCTAGGGTGAAAACCCTAGCTACAGTGCAGAAATACCGACAAAAGACAAAGTGAGTCACAAAATCCAAGAGATTGAGCACTTGGAAGCCGAAGATAAGAAGAAATGGACATCTGTAAGTAAAAGATTCGTCCAAAAGAAGAAAAGAAACCCTGCATTTCAAAATTTGGCCCACAAACGAAGGAAAACAACATCAGTGTCACACATATCTATTAGGGACACGGACCGTGTTGACTCTGTTTCTGAAGCATATTTTGTAAAACTAACCAAGCATACAAGGTCTCAAAGAAAAGCTTCCATAAATGAAGAGACGGAGTGGAGTTGTGGATATGTTTCAGAAGTTAGGTTTAAGATGCATATCATGGGTCGATACAAATCTGCCTCCAAATTCATATTTTCTAGAAATAGTGTGCTCTGTCATAATTATAGATGGTAACTCCTAAAAAAGAGGTAAAGCTAATGAATTTTGAACCATCTAAAGTGGTACCATTTCAATCTAAACATATGGATTTCTTAATCACTGAGGAATTGATAGGACACGGGATTTTCGGTCTTTTTGAATCCATGACGACTCTTTTAGCTTGGGAATAATTTTGGGCACACCAGGAAACAAAGTCCGGGAAACCTAGGGTTTGTTCTGGACAAAAGTGAATAAAATTAAACCTATGAATGTTATGTACGTCTATAGTATGGATGTATGAGGCCTCCCAGATTAAGCATAATGATACAATTCACTCATATTAATGGATCACACTATCACTTTTGAGATATTTTATCTTCTTCGTGGCATAAATCATCATATCTTGTAGAGTGGTCTAGATCTTTCGACATGTGTCATGCTTGAGGATTTTTTGCTAATGGTATTTCATGGAGTGCTTGGTTGATGTGGAAGGTTTACTGACTTAAGGAGGTATTTCATGGGAGCATTCTACCTCTTGGAGTGTCTTCTACACCTAGAGATGACTTGTGGTTAATCTTCCTTGGATAACTCTAGTGCTTTTATCTACATTTGGTATCTAGATCACATGGACTAGCCCTATTCATGGATTAGTTGGATCATTTATATGGTTTGATGGTGTTCAGAGGCTATTCCATGAGATTTCTCTGGCTCTTCTGGAACATTTGATGCTTAGGTATGGATTGTGGTTAAATTTCTTTAGAGTGATCTATCCCAAGAGGGTGGTTTCATGCTTGGGGAGGCTTTGTTGTTGATTTTCCATGGAACGCTCTTCCTTATAGCATGTATTGGTTGGTATATCACTCATTTCCTTGGATTGATCTATTGTATTTGGCATGATTTGATGGCATGGATGACCTATGATGGATATCCCTTAGAGCACTCTTGCTTCTAAGAATTTGGTTCGTATTTTGGCATGGCTATCTATCATTTTAGAGGAAAGATCCACTTGATTTGCACAAGTATTGGAGCATACAATCATATTCCATGGAGTTTTATATTCTATAGATCTCGTTGGATGATGTGGCACATGTTTTTATTGTGCTCTTATTACTAGACTTAGGGATGACATCTTGGTGCTATCATCTATCATTCAATGTGGAATGTTCTCCTTGATTGCTATGTGTTGGCACATGCGAAGGTGTGTTTATTGCTTGGAGAAGGGGTTGAGGATTTTTTTGTTATGTGGACATATTTGGTTGGAGGGAATTCATTTCACATTGATGGGGACAAAGAATATGTTAGGGTCTTACCCTAACACCCCTACTTTATCAATGTACAAGGCCATAAGGCCCATAATATAGTTAGTGGATAGTGACTTAATGTGAAAGGGGCCTCTTAATTAAATCAAGGCCCCTAGGTGGTGGGCCCTCATTAATAGTAGGACCACAAGTAGTTAAGAATTTGGCTATTGAAGAACTATATAGAGAGTAGTAAGATATGTAATGTTTAGTCAAGAATTCTCATTACATTTGGAGCATTGCTCTTGGAGGTTTCCCCCTTGAAGAGGAAAGTGGACATAGCTATCTATTTCATCTATTCTCTCTTGTATTTTTCTATCTTTTCTACAAAATTCTAGGTTTAAGCATATTAAAAGTGGTATCATAGCTCTTTCTTGGGGAAAAAAGGAATAAATTTCTAGGGTTTCGCTCTTTCAAACTAGTCATCTTGGAATTTTCACTCCAAAAAACATTTCTACACCGTTCCAGGATCTGAAATTCGCAAGGTAGAGATAATACATGCGGAGGTAGCTTGTTTCTAAATTTCATCTTTTGGGTCTCTTTACTTTTGGAGATATATGCTATGAAAGTTAAGGGAACTTTTCCTAGGGTTTGTCTCTTTCAAACGAGTCATCATGGAATTTTCGCTCCATTTTTTCAGTGAAGTTTCAAGGTATGAACGTTGCAAGGTACAAAAAGGACATGGGGGGTAACTTGTATCCTAATTTCATCTTCTATGTCTCTATAATTTTGGATATACACTTTTTGTAAGTTCAACATTTTGAATGGCCCAAAAACTAGCCTTAAACAATTGTTCTGGGTAAAATTGTTATATCTTAAGTTTTAAAAATCCAAATTGAGTACCATCAGTTATATTGGAAAGAAGACGAACTATAGTATTTTGGGTAACAATTACATATTTGTAACCAAATAATTGGACATGTGCAAGACATAAGTTCTCCCTTTTGAGGAGGCCAAAATCGACAAGTCTTCGAAAAATTACCCTAATTTTTGCTTGGCACATCAGAATTTGGTAAACCCTACAGGATTGCAAAGTATACATATTAAAACTACGGAGGAAAAGTTTAGACTAAAAGGTGTAGACATTTTAGATTACATAATATTCAAGCTCGTCTCCAAATTAGGGTTTACAAGGAGTTGTGCTTATTTCTAGATTTTGGCCTACCTTATAAAGAAGTTATTTTCCAATAATTGTAGAGCTCTTCTTGGGGTTAGTGAGCCCAATTTTTATTTTTTTATTTTAGAGACATGTTCTGGTGTCTTTAAATAACACATGGATCTATCATTCAATGGGAAAACTAGTGGTTGAGGAAGCATGCATGCAGAAAATACAAGGGTAATTAAGCCACGTTATTGTGCACTCTTGTAACCTCCATTGGTACCTCTTCAAGTAGTGTCTCATTAGACAACACTTATATACGGAATTTCGCTTCCACGTACCCTTGGGTATATCTAAATTCCCATAGGTGCACCTAGAAACACCCTTAGATAAACTAATCGATCATCTTATTGCTATAGTACACCAAGAACAACACTCAGGGGGATCACTCTCTAGTGCCTGGGTAGTCAAGTAGTACATCTAAGGGCACAGTCTATCCTCCTTAGTTAGTACTCTTAGTTATTGGGTCGAGTACTACTATTGGACCTTGCATGTATATCAAAGAGCTATAGCACTTGACACTCCCTTGGCTTTAGAACCCTATAAACCTTATTATCCACAAAGCATCCCATGTTGGATGGTCCTCCTCCTTATAGACCACCTTGCAAGACCCCAAAAAACATGAATACTTTCTCAAATGTCACAAAGCTCAATGCGATAGATAAACAATACAAGAATATTCAATCCAAAATCAAGGAAAATGATGACGGATATATGGGAAACATTCAGAAACTTCAAGAGGAAGTAAGAAACCTGGGGACTCAAAAACTTTGGGAGGAAATAAGAAACGTAGACCAAAATTTGGATCAGAAGTTGGATTGTATACTAGCTCGGATATCACCTCATGAAGAAATAATTTGGAATACATAATAGAGTGAGCCACACCATGAAGAAACATCTCACTCTGGAGTATTTATCCATCAACAAAACCCTTCGGATCCTCACATCCATAAACCACTCTCCATGGATAATAACACCTAGAATCGTTTTCCTAAAGTGGACTTGAAGAAATTTGATGGTTATAACTCATTGGGATGGGTCACCCAAATGGAACATTACTTTTCCCTTCATAGCATTATTGATGGCATGATCAAACTTAAGTTAGGGGTCTTGTATCTAGATCTAGAATGATGGCAATGGTGGAAGTGGCATAAAAACTCCTATGGGAATTTCATCCCTTTGAGTATATTTGTTAAATATCTCCATGTACATTATGAGCGAGATACTCACTATTTGGGGCAGCTTACCAAGTTACATCAAACAAGCTCAATCGCAAAATTTATCTCGGCCTTTGATAAATTAGCCATCCGTTCAAAGAACTTAACCGATTATTTCTATAAAGAACGTTTCATTAGTGGCCTCAAGGAGGAAATTAAATCACAAGTCAAAATGAAACATCATGTTACTTGTTTGGAGGCATCGCAATCATATCTAAAAGAGAATACAATGATCAATGCGCAAACCAACAAACCCTCTTTCATTCCTCTCTCATGCCCTACATAGTTCAGTTCCTCATGCACAATTCCTTCTCCTCCCTTCAAAGTACAGAGGTTGTCTCCATTAGAAGTGGTAGACCGACAAAGACAAGGACTCTAATATAATTGTGATGAAAAGTATGATGTAGGTCATAAATGTAAAGAAAAAAAATTATTTCAAATTGATGTGACAACTCCTACCCATTATGAAGACATCATTATGGAATATACCCCTACTTTTGAGGATATTATCCAAACTCCTCCCATGCATCAAGAAGTGGAACCCAAAGTCCATCAAGAAGAACCAATCATCTATTTTCATGATTTATTTGGTATTTCATCCCCACAAACCTTGAAACTTTTGGGTTACATCAAGCATTGCAAAGTGGTCATCTTGGTTGACATTGGCAACACCCATAACTTTATTCACCAGTGATTAGGTAAAGAAATCCATTGTTATGTCCACTCAGTTCTCAATTTTCAAATTATGATAGCCAATGGTGGGATGATGAAAAGTAGGGGATGTTGTGAAAATTTGAAACTCCAATTGGGTGATTACCATCTCAAAAATCATATGTTGGCCATAGATATGGCTACTTGTGATATAGTTTTAGGGTCATAATGGCTATGCACAATGGGGCCAGTTATTATGGACTTCAAGGAATTATACTTAATATTTACTCAGAACTCTCATACTCACACCCTCATAGGGCTCTAGGAAAGCTCCCTAAATCAAAAGTTCTCATAGGATGGAAAAATTATTGAAGAAAGCCCACTCTGGAATTATTGGTCACTTCAATGCCATCCAAGTTCTAGAGAGAACCACACCTTAAATCCATCTAGACTTGTAAAGGGTTTTGGACAAACATCAACAGGTCCTTGATACACCAAATGGTTTACCCTCATCTAAAGGAGAGCATGATCATGGTATTCCCTTGATTTTGGGAATCCAACCACCAAATGTACAGCCATATAGGCACCCATTTTCAAATAAAAATGAAATTTAAAATATCATTCAAGAGCTACTAGAGGCAGGATTCATTTGTCCCAGCACTAGCCCATATTCATCCCTAGTGGTCATGGTTTTAAAAAAAGAAGGAAATTGATGCATGTGCCCTGACTTCCATGCCCTCAATAAGTTGACCATCAAAGATAAATCTCCCATACCAGTCATTGATGATCTTTTGGATGAGCTCCATGGGGCCAAATTTTTCACCAAACTCGACTTTTGTTTAGGATACCACCAAATCAGGATGAAAGAGGTTTATATTCCAAACACAGCTTTACAAACACATGAAGGACATTATCAATTTTTGGTAATGCTCTTTAGACTCTGTAATCCCCCCTCTACTTTTCAAAGCATCATGAATAATATTTTGAGGCCATAACTTCAGGATTTGTGATGGTTTTCTTTGATGACATTTTTATCTACATTAAAACTTGGGATGCCCATGTACAACATCTTGATAAAGCCTTGAAACTCCTTCAGGGCCATTAGTTGTTCATAAAACGCTCCAAATTTTGTTTTGGGGTCTCATAGGTCGAATACTTGGGTCACATTGTTGGACAAGATGGGGTGAGAGTGGACCCCAATAAGATTGCAGCAATGCAAGAATGGCCTCACTCTAAAACCTTGAATAGATTACACACTTTTTTAGGGCTTACATGATACTATAGGAATTTTGTGAATAACTATGGTAAAATTGCATCCCCACTGATAACCCTTCTCAATAAAAATTCCTTTGCATGGAACGAAGCAGCAGAACAAGTATTCTCGGTTTTAAAGAAATCCATGTGTACCACACCAGTCTTATTTGTACCTAATTTTACTAAGACTTTTGTATTGGAATGTGATGCCTATGATGCCTCTAGAAAAATATTGGATACAGTCCTAATGCAAGAAGGAATACCCTTAGCATTCACAAGTAAGCAATTGTGTGATAGGAATTTGGAAGTCTACCTATGAGAAAGAAAGGATGGCCATCCTACATCTAGTTGACACATGGAGGACATATCTCATAGGGAGGCACTTCCAGATCAAGATGCACCACCACAGCCTAAAGTATTTTTTGGAGCAAATATTTTCATCCCCAAAGTAGCAGAAATGGGTCACCAAAATGCTAGGATATGATTATGAGATCATCTACAAAAAAGGTAAAATACAATGTTGTGGAAAAATCTTCCTTGTTAGGGAAACATGAGCAAGAGTGATCACTCTTTTCCCTATCCTCTCTAGTACCTGAATGGTTAGAGGAATCATGACAATAATGGTTAACCAATGCTACTACATCTCATATTATCAAGTGCCTCTAGGAGGATCCCAACCCTCCCCGCAGTTACACTTGGAAACAAGATACATTGCAATATAAAGGTCACTCAAGCTTTCAGAAAACTTATGCACATGCTAGGCGCTCCATCTTTTGGGAAGGAATGAAGAGGATATACCTACTTTTGTAGCATAATGTGACACTTTCCAAAGGAACAAGGGTGAGTCAGTAAAGGCACTTGGGGCATTGTAAGCATTTACAATCCCAACCACTATTTGGACTGACATTTCCATGGATTTTATTGTTAGTCTTCCAAAATAAAGTAACAAATCAATCATCATGGTGGTAGTTGATCGAATTTCTAAATATGCTCATTTGTGTGCTCTGGAGCACCCATTTATCTTAGCAATGGATGCCCAATTTTATTTAGACCATATTTTCAAACTCCATGGCATTCCTACCTCCATTGTGTCAGTGATCCCACATTCACCTGCAAATTTTGGCAAGAATTGTTAGACTCCAGGGCACCCAGTTTCAAATGAGCACCTCTTATCATCCTCAAATAGACAATCAAACCAAAGCAGTCAACAAGTGTCTTGAAACGAATTTGAGATGTTTTATGTAATGTCCCCTCCTATCATACCAGCATGATAGAGAGGATCATTGTGCTTAAACCAGGCAATTTGCCCCAGTGCTTACTAAATAAAACATCCACATATATAAAAAGACAGGCATGCAGATGTACAAATCTAAGCAAACACAGCAGAAGTAAATCATGTGCAGAATTAACACACGTCCATCATACATTCCAGATTTTCATGTCATTCATCAATTGAGCAATATCAAACTATCAAACAAGAATACTTATCTTAAACCAAGTAGTTCCTGAGCAACCAGCTACGCTTCTGCAACGTTCCACCCAACCGTAGGCTAGTGTGCTCCTCAATCTCTCAGCACCACTGCCACCCCCGAGCTGGGCATGATCTCCACAAGGAAAAGGGGAAAACAGGCTCTCACATAGCCAAAGGTATATCAAAATCAGCCAAGCCAATCAGCAATTGGGTTTCTTAGGCTGTTAAGAGATGGGTGCATGTATCATCAAAAGCATAAGTGTTGGGCATGATAAAAACGCCTATACAGTGAAGTTCCCAACAGTGGGTTTCTACCAATTCCAGAAAAACGTGGGTAGACTCAAAACGAATTGGCAACTAGGAAAAATTGACTGGGAGAGCAACCCATTCCAGAAAAAAAACGCCCCAAGGGCAAAAACGACCTCTCCCTCAGTCCAAAATCACATCCCTCTTCCCCCAACTGCTGCAAGATACCAAAAACGAGTTTATGGGCATGGAAAAACGCAGGAAATGGTGAAAACGTGAAGGATAAAACCCCAACAAGCTCAGACTGCGTGAGAGGATCAATGCCATGGGTGAAGAATGGCTTTGGGCCAATTTCATGGGGGTTTTCCTGCCCAGCAAGCCAAAACTCGATTTCCCAGGTTGTTGTCTTTCCCATACACGAAAATTGACAGCCATACCTCTCCCATCCCAAGGCATTAATTGTCACAACCAATTCTTGGAAAAGTTAAATGATTGGGTGCATGAGACCAAATGGGTAGTTGGTGGTTTATGGGTTTCCCAAATGAAATGGCTTAACACCATGGCTCAAGGGTTTGGTTATTTTCCCTCCCTATTCCTTGTAAAGATCATGCCCCCATCTCTTTGTTGCATTGCTTAGCTGGTTGTGGGTTTTTCATTTAAAATTGCATATTTACATGATGTTCGATTTTACATTGTGCATCGCTAGCACAAGAACTCTATGCATCTATTCTAATTGCCGATACGTAGAACGATAAATCAATGGCGGGGCCTTGGCCTTGAGCTCCTCACCATGACTAAATAACAATATTTACATCATTTACAATATTAATGCAATAGGGTCAAGCTGGGGACATTACATTTTATATCTGAAAAGAAGCACCAGTGGGCGCAGTGGCTACCTTTGAAAAAGTGGTGGTATAATACGACTTATCATGAGGCTACAAAAATGACACCATATGAAGTAGTCTATGGACAACACCAACCCTCCATGGTTTCTTATCTACCGGGTACTTTCAAAGTACATGCAATCGATAATATGCTTCATAGCTTAGATGTCACTCTTTGGGCACTTTAGGAAAATTTGGCTATGGCTCAAAATCTCATGAAGTAATAAGAAAAATAGCACCACTCAGAGCATTCATTCGTAGAAGGCAACTAGGTGCTCCTTTGTCTCCAACCTTATAAGCAGACTTCCCTTAAAGTTAAATGCCATCAAAATTTTACACCAAAGTTTTATGTCCCATATCATATTCTTCAATTCATTGGTCAAGTCATGGGTCAAGTGGCCTACAAATTAGTGCTCCCAACACACTCCAAGATCCACCTAATATTTCATGTGTCATGTTTGAAGAAGGTAGTCGCGATCAGAATTGTTGAGTTCAAACTACATTCTCATAACTGGATGAAGAAGGATCCATTTGGATCCAACTAGAAGCATTTTTGGACACTCAAGAGAGACATCTATGTCAATGCATTATCCATGAAGTTTTGATTCAATGGAAGGATACCTCACTAGAAGATGCGACTTGGGAACATCAACCATTTTGTAGTAGTTTCCCCATCTCCAGCCTTGAGGACAATGTTGCTTTTGAAGGGGGGGCATGTTAGCGTCCTACCCTAACCCCCCTACTTTATAAATGTACAAGTCCATAAGTCCCATTAGAGCTTATCTCTTGGAGCGCTACATTTGGAGATCCTTTGGAGGCTACATGTTTGGTTTTTGAGTTGTCATTTGCCCCTCATTTGATGGAGTTGCACTACTCTTTCTCTCTTGGAGACTTGTATGTGTGTCTTTGACCACCTCTTTTATTGCATTTGTTTGAGTAGTTGGAGTATATTGGTTTCTTTACTCCTCCCTAGGCTAGATTTGGGAGTTTATTACTATTTAATTGTAGAAGGAAGGTGAGATCAAAGTTGTATAAGGATTTGCTCTCTCCTACATTTTCGATGGTTGGATTTGGGGAGAAATCCCATTGAGCCTAATTGAATATATACTGGTTTCTTTGGATGGTAAATTAAAGTGTTTCTTGAATGGCAATGTGCTCATCATGTTTTACTTATGGATGAGATTTTCAATTGTTAATGGTTTTGGGATAATGAAGTAAGTTTTTTCTTCTTCTATGTGATGGTTATCAATTGAAATTTTAGGCAATAGTATGGATATCATCTCTTGGTTATATGCTCTCTTATCCTTGCATGGCAATCATCCTCCTAAAATCATTTGAAAGTATATGCTCTAGTGTTTTCCCTTTGTCAAGATTTCTAAAATTTGTAAAGCTATTAGAAGTGATTAGGTTATGTACTTTGTTTCCCTAATCCTTCTAATCACTCCTTATAAAATCCTTCATAATGAATTTTAAACCCCATTCGCTAAATGGATAAGAGTCACTAATCTATGATCCATTAATACTCATTTCTCAATTGTTATCATAAACCGTTTTCCTAAAGTTATCTCTTCATTTTACCTTAAACCTAGATGCAAGCTTTAGTAATCCTATCCTAGGGAAGTCTCCCTTGAGTTGAAGAAGAGCCAACATAAAGAGCAAAAAAGGGTTTAGTGTGGTGACAATGGATTCCATTTTAGTTTCACTAAGCCTATATCTAGAGCTTTAGGACTTTATCTTGAAGGGTGTAAGTTTGTGTGATAACATAGCCATCAAAGGATATTGATAACTACAAGAATATTGGGTGTTGCATAGGTATATGAGGCTAGTATAACATGCAGCGTATCATATAAATGATTGTGGTTTCAAAAATCACATTTACATATAGAAGTACCAAATGTTTATCATTTAGTGGAAACCATTGAGAAAATTATGACTCCATCCAGCATTCAATGATGTCTTCAAAGTAGTTATTTGATCTTTAAGGCATGAATAGAATCTAAAGACAATTGTCTTACCTAATCATAGTCTTGGTTTCTAAAATGTTGCTCTCCAAAATTGCCTCTTTGTCAAAGTCATATTTTCATTCACAACGATGGACAAGTGGGTTAAGACTTGGGATTGCCTCTTTAGGTTTTGATTTTTCATTGATTGTATCACAATCCTAATTAAAGAACACAAGTTGTGTGTCCTTCAAAATCAGACCATGAGCTAGATATTCAAAAATCTCAATTTGGACATCATCAATGAATGGTGCACTATTTAACTTCTCTGTTAAATAACTTCTGCCACTACTTTTATATTGCTTTCTTGAAATTTTCTCAAGATCACTTTGATATATCAATTATTTTTTGAGATTGTCCTCAAGATCACTTTGACAAATACGAATCATTGTTTAAAAATCTCAATATTTTCCCACATCCCTCAAAATATCCATAGAATGTTCAGACAACTCTACGGCTATATAATATGGTTGGCATGACTTTGAAGGTTGCACATCTCAAGAAAAGAAAATAATTTTCTTCACAAGTTGCAAGCAACATAAACAACACGAACAGATTTGTTAGAAACATGAATAGATTTCCAAGAAGTAAAACTAGTTATTCAATATATTTTCCAATTGTAATTTATAGATAAAGATAGTGAGGTAAAGGGTGCACATCTCAAGGAAAGAAATTAATTTTCTTCACAAGTTGCAAGCAACATAAAGAACATGAACAGATATCTTAGAAACATAAATAGATTTTCTCGAAATAAAACAAATTATTCAACATATTTTCAAATTATAATTTATAGATAGAAATCTTTAAATAAAGGGTGCACATCTCAAAGAAAGAAAATAATTTTCTTCACAAATTGCAAGCCATATAAAGAACACGAACAAATATCTTAGAAACATGAATAGATTTCCTACAAGTAAAACTAATTATTCAACATATTTTCAAATTGTAATTTATAGAGAAAGATTTCTTCTTTGCGAATCCCCTAATGAATATATGTGAATCTTGATGATAATTCTTTATTTCCTCGAAGTTCTAAATTTTAAATTGATTAATTTGTATTCAAAGCTTTTGGAAATCATCCTTTTACAATTTAATTGTCGATCATATGATAGTGTTTATCTCCTTTTTGAGGTGCTTATGAAGTTTACAATGCTTAAAGGTGTTAGAAAATTCATTAAACACCTTTTTTTCTTCTTTATTCACCGGAGTGGATATTTCTTTGCACAAGGACAAAATCAAATGTCTTACGATGGATGTGTTTAATAGTTTCTACCCGGTTGATATGAAGACATTTAGGATTCAAACTTGTCGAATTTCGATTCATACCAACATGCATATTTTGAGCATTGGACATTCTCCATACTTCTACTTCTGTTCCCATCAAGTGCCAAAATTATAACCAGCTTCAAAAAATGCACTGTTTAAGTTGACTATCAAGGTCTTGAGTGATAGAAAATGTAGTTGGATCTCGATTATAAAGATGATGTTGGATGTTATGTTTTGTACTAATTAGTTGTTAATGCATATTTTGAGCATTGGACATTCTCCATACTTCTACTTCTATTCCCATCAAGTGCCAAAATTATAACCAGCTTCAAAAAATGCAATGTTTAAGTTGACTATCAAGGTCTTGAGTGATAGAAAATGTAGTTGGATCTCGATTATAAAGATGATGTTGGATGTTATGTTTTGTACTAATTAGTTGTTATATTGGTTTTCTAAGTACAATGTTTATGTATATGTAAACACTTCTTTTGGTATTGTTATTTCAAAAACTAGTAGTCTTTCATAATCGAAGATAAGTGGACATGATTGGAATATGTGGAGCTAGCGGAGATGTGTGGACCCAGTGCTATGATTATGTAATGTCCCTATCCCTCAATCTGGCCAGCAGGAGGTGACATTAACTAAATCGGGGCCTCAAAATTCTACCCCATAACAACAATTACGAATTCTTAACAATAAAAATATGCGTGCAGATGCATAATGAAATACACCACGGAAATAACTCAATCCACACACACATAACATGCAATTTCAAGCATAATTGTCACAGGCACATAAATAAAAATCACTGCACATCAAATACAAAAGAATACTTATCTTTAAGCAAAGAAGATCCAAGCAACCGGCTATGTAAGAGCGATTTTCCACCCAACCATAGGCACTCTATCCATCATATACTCTTTATGCTGAGAGGCCACCCCCAAGTTGGGCTATGAGGCCACCAAGGCGAACGAAACACCTACAGGCTTCTATCTCTCAGCCCACAACCCATTCTGCTCTTTGTGCTTAGCTAAAAAGCTCAACCAGAGCTCTACAAAGGTCTCACTCATCCATCACAGCCATGGCACTCCTTCCCAAATGCCCCACACAACACAGAGAAGGCATGTCCCTTCACTAATCCACAGTTCCCTCAGGAAATCCAACCCTTCCAGTGCTTACCAGTGTGTGTAGTAAGAGTCCAACTTATTGTATGCTAATGGAGAACCTCCTGCAGCATTAAACCATGGATTATCAAGCATTCAAAAGTAGCATAACTCAATGGGTAAAGGTTCCTAGCTTGCCCAACCTCCATGCTCACTTACAGCCATCTATTTTCCCTTCCAAAAATGCAGCTCTGCCTTCAAATTCAAATTTCTGGTTTAAAACACAGTCTGGTAATGGTCATGAACAACAATGGAAAACTCTACGTAGTGTAGGAAACATGCATGAGAAAATGAGAATGATCAAAAGAGTGTTGACTCCAAGGATATGAGGTAAGGGTGAAAAGACAACTGACATAGCTTCTGACCATAGAAGAGATAGGACTGCTGACAGCTGACATAACTGTCACAACCCTCATGCTTCAATAACTAAACTTGAAATGGCTTTCCCCGCCAACCTCATGCATTCAATGATTGGATTTAATAGTCAAGAGAGGGTAATTGGTTCATTTAAGACACATGGCATATTTTGGATGAGTTCTAAGGTTGACACATGGCAACATAGGATTTGGTTTCCCCATATGCCCCCCTCCTCTTCCCCTCTGGTGGAATAATAGCCCCTCTAGTGCTCTTTACATAGTCATCTTGGACCATTTTATTAATTTTCAACATAATATTTACATACATTTCGAATTGGAATGATAAGCCAATCATATGGTCCAAATAAAAATATATACATCATACATGCCTAGCCATTCACTAGTTGGGCCTTGGCCTTGAGCTCCACACTAGGAATCCATACTAGCATATTTACATCATTTACATAATTTTGATTAAATACATTCCAAGTCAAAATTGGGGGTATTACAGATCGGCAACTCTTCAAGTAGGTACAACCAATGTCACATCAATGCAACCCCCTTACCTTTTAGGCATTGCTCCTTGGGCCACTGGAGGCTCCTTGATTAACGTAAGAACAAACCTGTAAGATACAAAAAAAACACTTATATTCCTACAAGACCCTCCCACCATCAATGGACTAGTGTCTAATGGATTCAATGATACATGTCTACAATAAACCCTTTAACTTGGAAGGTTATGGAAAATAATGAGTATGTAATATGATAATATTATTTTCTACAGTAAAAACCAGCAAGAATAAACGTGAAATATCTACCAAATTAACCACCATAATTGCATAAAAGTTACCTTTCGGGAAACCTTGCCCCAAGGAGCTTCAATCCCCCCTAGGGCATACTTGATTGGGAAACTCTAAGGTTTCTTTTGGGGCTAATTTATCCTATAGTTCTATGTTTTTCTGAGTCAAGGTGAACCAGAAATATTATTGGCTTCAAATCCCCCCAAGGTCACCCCCAATGACCTAGGAATTGAACCAATCCTCCTCAAACTCCTAGGGTTTGACTTTTCCTTTGAGATGGACCTACAATAATACTTCACCTGGATCTGAAATCAATCCTAAGAGTTGAAGTCACCTAACCCTAGGATGATGTCGCCTCCTTTAAGGCCCTTTTAGGGCTAAAATTTGACTTTTTGCAAGTGTTTTCATTTTTTTTAGGATTTTTATAATATTTTTCCAACTATAGAAATTTATTGTAGCAATTAGCAACTTTAAAAAATAACAATTAAAGATAACTAGGGCACAAAAACAAATATTTTTGGATTTTTGCAAATATATATATATATATATATGGTTTAATAAGACCTAGGTCTTATCCCCCCGAGCACTAAGGAATCGTGATCAACGTACCTCTAAGAATTTGGCAAATCAATTTTCTATGAGTTAGGGAAAAAACAAGAAACCCTAGGTACTGTTGATTTTGACCTAACTAGGGAAAAATAAATAAGCCAATGCCCAATACAAAAGAGGCTCTCCAAGGAGAGACGTCTCACTTACAAGACTATGTTATTATGCATAAAAAACCTAGGTTAGGTTACCTTGGATTCCTCCAGCAGTGCAAGACAAGAAACAAAGAGAGCTTACCACAATTGAAGAGAAAAGAGAAGAGAGTAACCCTCCCAAGAATCCTTTCACCTTTAACAAGCCTTGAAAAGATAGTAAACAAGTCTCCACATCACATTCAACCCTTAGAAACCAAATATTTTTTCAAAGAAAGAGGTGCACACCACTTAGCCAGGAATACACAAGGAGAAACAAGAATAAGACTTTATTTGATCCCATGATGATCTTGTTTTACAAATGAGGAGGCTAGCCTTATTTATATGCTTGCTATGATAACTTAAACCTCCTTTTTAGATCGACCTACCTAAGAGTATCTAAAATAACTTTAAATGATTTTTCAATGAATTTTTAGGGTTTGTCACCCACAAGTTGGGGACAACCTAATACAACATAAAATAATCATAAAAATGATAAATTATTACAACTTGATGAAATGTTGAGCTTGGGGGGAGGGTGTCATGCCGCAACTAACCCCGACAATGTGTTTTTTCTCTCAACACCCTCATCCTTTAGGTGGAATGACCTCTTCAAAAGGATGACATCATCATCAATTTGGCTTGCTTGAGCCAAAAGGAGGAGGGTCAATACATAATAAAAATAGGTCCAAGTGCATATAATGAGGTGTGCTAAGATGGGTACTTACATGCACAATCACCTCTACAAAACATAAATAAAAGTGTGGCTGAGAGCCCCTAATCCATGTGTCCTAATGGCATCATCCCACTCCGGACACCAACCTTGGACAAAAATTGTTAATTTTTATCTTTAATTCAAAGTTGCAATAATACTTGAAATCAAATAACAATCATACACATAAACAATCACATTTGACATATGAATTTACCTTGGGGAAACCCTCTATGACTTGAGGAAGAAAACCCCAGCAAAACCTTCCTCGGTATATTGATAGATGGTAGAGAATGTCTTTTACATCAAGCACCCCTGGTGCAATTACAAAGCAAGATAAATATAAAGAAGAGAGACTCGTAATAATATCATGCACAAAGAGAAGCGCATTGCCTTCAAGGGAGAAGAGAATTCGCTTCACATTGAATTCATCAATCATGTATAACATATTTATATATTCTTCACATGCATCAGCTTCTATTTTTATCTTTTGACTTCAAGATAAACTCTCCCTATGATCTAGATGCATCAATCTTGCACGAAGAAGTGTGCCCCACTTCTTAAGCAGTGCATTAACTCACTGAACTGACTCTTAGGATGAACTCGCCCCTTAACTGAAAGCTTGCCCACTTAGTTAGGTGGCTAACTAAGTGGGCAAGTGTCGTCATGTAAGTGTCGCAACTCAAGTGTCGTCATGCAAGTGTCACAACTCAAGTGTCGTCTTTTAGTTTAACATAAGTGTCGTCTTTTAGTTTAACATAAATGTCATCATGCAATAACACTTAGTTAACTAGATCTTCTTTGTTATCACTTAGTTAACCCTCTTAACTGATTCTTTCTTGTTAACATCACTATAGTGATCAATTTGATTTCTCCTTTGATTTACTGAAGTCTTCATTGAAGTTTAACAATTTGAATTTCTCTCTTAATTAATTTTTCTATATGCAATTTGAATTCTCTCATATCTTATCTTTATCTCTTGTCTTATATGCATGGTCCACATGTGCCAGTTTAATTATCATATCAAATATACTAAGGAGATTTTCCCAATGATGTGATCATATTATTCTACTATCGTTCCATGTGGTTATATGCTAAAGTAATTCACTTTAGAGGTGGCCAATCTCTAAAGGAGACTTAATAGCCCAACCATGGTTAATAGTACATCACACACCATACATGCTTCGACATGCAAAGCATCACCTCAACACATGAGGCACCACCTCAACACACGAAGATCTGTATTAACACACAATACCTTAGCCTTGACTACCAAGACTGTACAACAGCATCACTTTGACATACAAAACACTTGCCTCAACACATGAAGCCTAACCATTATTGAGTCCAACTCAAGATTCTTCTCCAAGTTTCCTTAGTCCAACTCAGGCTCCTATAAGGCACTACCTCAACACGTGAGTCTCAATCTTGACACACAAGATTGACCTGGAGAATGACTCATGATGTTGTAACTTTAACAAAAATGTCCTGCATGATGGAGGACTTCCACCACATCAAAGAACAGTCAACAAAGGCACTAAGCCAATACTCCTTGAAATGAAGACCAAGAGGATCTTCCATGACCAGACCATGGATCTTGAGCCCCACCAGACCAACACCTTTACATAATCAATCCCCAACATGGCCTTTACAATGAAGAAAAGACCCCTCCTCCCTTGCATATATCATGTGGCACGTTGCAGAGTATCTAGAGGGTAACAAGGATCAAATAAAAAATGCAACATATCAATTGGCTCATTAATCTTACGACTCACAATATCTTATACAAATTTTTAAGCTGGATTTGAAATTACATAGCATGTTTTAAGTTTAGAAAACAATAAATCACTCCCTTCTAGCACTATACCAATTTCTTAGCTATCACATATTCAAAGATTATCTCCTTTCAAACAATTTAGTTTTTTTTATTTATTGTTTAGAATATATATCAACAAATTCTTCTTAATGTGTTTTTTCTTACAGTAACCTCATTCATTCAACATACCTTTACACCATCAACTACAAACATCCAAATCCTAGGCTCTATCAAGCGTTGAGAGGGATCAAATCTCCCGAGGTGCAAACCTCTTCTCAGGTATTGCACTCAAGGAGCTTTTCGAGGAGAGGTTTGCACCTCGGGAGATTTGATCCCTCTTGGCGCTTGATAGAGCCTAAGATTTGGATCTAGGTTGGTTATTACATTTTATTACTTTCGCCAAACGTTACATGTTACATGCATTACAATATCTCACTCATAATACCAACTTAGATCCAAATCCTAGGCTCTATCAAGCGCCGAGAGGGATCAAATCTCCCGAGGTGCAAACCTCTCCTTGAATAGCTCCTTGAGTGCAATACCTAAGCCACCTAATCCTAAGCTCTAAAGTCTCTAGTTTAAGTCTCATATTTACTTTTTACTTTGTATTATTCTTTTTTGTTTATGGCCGACATAATATTTATTACTTTTTACTTTGTATTATTCTTTTTTGTTTACTTTGTATTATATTGTTACTCGACAAACACTCTAAGTTTCATATTTACTTTTTACTTTGCATTAAAAGTAAAAAGTAAAGTCTCTAGTTTAAGTCTCATATTTACTTTTTACTTTGTATTATTTTTTTTGTTTATGGCGAACATAATATTTACCACCTAATCCTAAGCTCTAAAGTCTCTAGTTTAAGTCTCATATTTACTTTTTACTTTGTATTATTCTTTTTTGTTTATGGCCGACATAATATTTATTACTTTTTACTTTGTATTATATTGTTACTTGACAAACTCGACAAACACTCGACACATGTTACAAGATCTCCCTCATACTGGGTTGTAGAGCGCCTCTCGACGCAATTACTCTTTACATTTTATTACTTTCAAAAACGTTACATGTTACATCCGTTACAAGATCTCCCTCATACTATTACTTTTTACATTTTATTACTTTCACAAACATTACATGTTACATCCGTTACAAGATCTCCCTCCTATTACTTTTTACATTTTATTACTTTCGAAAACGTTACATGTTACATGTTACATCTGTTACTAGATCTCCCTCATAGTATTACTTTTTACATTTTATTACTTTCGACAAACATTACATGTTACATGCGTTACAAGATCTCCCCCATACTAGGCTGTAGAGCGCCTCTTGCCGCAATTACTAGTTATTTCATATATATATATATATATATATATATTGTTTAGAATATATATCAACAAATTCTTCTTAATGTGTTTTTCTTACATTAACCTCATT
The DNA here is from genome assembly GCA_027924585.1 of Larix kaempferi. Lineage (NCBI taxonomy): Eukaryota > Viridiplantae > Streptophyta > Pinopsida > Pinales > Pinaceae > Larix > Larix kaempferi. The sequence continues at coordinate 29,549,144 of BSBM01000232.1, forward strand.
CCTTAACATGCTTTTACACATCAACAAATTCTTCTTAATGTGTTTTTCTTACATTAACCTTATTCCTTCAACATACTTTTACACCATCAACTACTAATTATTTCATATATATATCCTTCAACATGCTTTTACACATCAACAAATTCTTCTTAATGTGTTTTTCTTACATTAACCTTATTCCTTCAACATGCTTTTACACCATCAACTACTAATTATTTCATATATATATATATACCACTCATTCCTTTGGCGTGCCTTTAGACCATCAACAATAATTTTTAGTTATTTCATATGTGTGTGTGTGTGTGTGTTGTGGCTCAAACACTAAAGCACATCATTTTTCAATTGCTTTGACTTTGTCTAATTATCTTATTTGTCAATCTACAAATGTGAATTGAATAGCAAACTAATTTATCAACCTCTTTTTATGAATTCTGCCAACTCTTTCTAATTTCCATTTTATTTACACCAATATAGATTTATCTCAACTCCAAATCTATCAAGTGCATAAAACAGATCAAATCCATTGAAGTGCAAACCTTTTTTAAAGTACAAAATTTATAGTTTAGAATTCAAGGGATTTGATCCCTATAGATGTTTGGTAGATCCACAATTAAGATGGATCTATTCTAGTTTCTTTTTTTTGTAAGCGTCATACCCACATAATTTTGAACCGGTGACCTTACATAAGGAGTGCCTTAACAGTACAGCCATTTACCATCTATTCTATGCTCCATGGGCAGATCTATTCTAGTTTCATCATGGTAATCATCTTTTGTTTTTTTTTTCATTTTATTCTCAATGAGATTTAAAAATTATTATTATTATTAATTTACTTGTACTTTTCTAAAATATTATATTGAACCAAGATATGAAAACATGTTACAATCTATTTGATATTTGGTTGTAAAATTTAATATGGATTGCAATTGTATTTAAGATTGTAAAATATAATACATATTTTTTTAATTTTAATTGTAAATCTGCATTGTATGCTTTTTTACTTTTAATTATAAATCCGCAACAACTTCATAATCATTTTAATTATCATTTTTAATTTTAATTATAAATCTGCAACTTCATAATAATTGTTGAAAATATATTTATCTCTTATGGGGTCACATCACAACTCTGATATATTTTTCTTGCAAGTAGAAAAAGAAACATGAATTTGTCACAGCCACCAAATGCACCACTGTATCACTTCAAAAAGTGAAGAAATTTACAATAAACACACATACAGAATCGAATCCTTTGTATCACTTCAAAAAGTGGAGAAATTTACAATTAACACATACAGAATCGAATCCTCAACCTTCTACAAGGGTTCTATATGGCCTTAACAAGCAAATGAGATTTAAATCCTTCCATAAACACCAAAATGCTAATATACTATTGAGTCTTGTGGAAATTGAAACACTACAAAAATTGCCTTGCACAATGTATGCCTTGCCTTCACAAGCACCTCAATGCCTTTAACTAGAGATGCCTTACAATAGATAATTTGAGCAAAATGAACAATCACGTAAACTGATTCAGCAAAAACTTGCCTTCAAGTCGCTGAGATGATGCTTATCCCATGGATGAACAGAGGTAAAGGTGAATACCAGCATAATCTCCACCCAGTGTGGAGAGGATACCAGATTTAACCGTCAGAGGGAGAGTATCGGGGATCGGGAACCTGATCACCATTCAGGCTCAACATACCTCCACCTGAATCCTGCCTGTGTGCACCTAAGCTGTTACTTGGATGCCAAGATTTGTTTGAAGATGCCAGTTTGACACTTGAAAACTGGAATTGTGACTCTGAATCACTTTAATTTCTCCACCTAATCCATCTGTTGGTGCAAGGATAGTAACCGCTGCTGTAAAATAAGAAATAAAACATCTGCCTGGAGCAATCCTGCCATATCTTGGTAAAGTGTGCTAGTACCTGCTTCCATGGTCATTGGCATATGCAACATCAACTGGAATAGTGGACTAGGGCTTTTGACATACACTGGAATAAAGGTAGTCTGAGCATGCAGGCTGTCGAGGCTTGACAGTTGCAATTTCAAAGGGTAGAGATCAGTGTGCATATGACTAAGTTGTTGAGTGATAGAAAGATGCCAGAGTCCCAATTTTTCAAAACCCAAAGGTGCAAAGCTGCTTACAGACAGAATATCAACATGTGAAAGATCATCTATAAAGGAAGGTGAAGTTGTGTATCTTCTAACAGTGATGCTTCAGTTGCTGCTTGAGCGTCCTTTGACATTGATACCTCAATTATTGGACACGTGGAATATATGCTCTGGATACATTCATGATGGTGGTGGTCATTAGTATCAATGTTATCAAGATTTTGATGTCGACCTCCACAAAGATTGCAGAACAAAAAGAACCTACAGGAAAGAAGCCACTGTCTACGCTAAAGGACACTGACACTGAAAACAAAGCTGTCAGGCTGGTAGTAGTAACAATCGAGGATTGTGAGATGAAGGCCCTGGCCCCTGACGGAGAAGAGTCAGTGGACAACAGAGTCTTATCCAAAGGATACTGAAAGGGAGGAGGAAGCCAAACTGAGGTGTTAAGGTAGCCAATTTCCCCATGAATAAGTTGGGATAATACTAAATAAAGCACTACTACCCAACAAAGAGCTCTAAACTTGTCTTTTGATACACAATAGAGGAAGAGAGCATAATAACCAAGGAACTGTGATGTCCCGTGCATGTGACATCCCCTCACACAGGACAACAGGAAACAATGATTGCTGAGCTCTAGACCTTGAAACAAGGACACCCAAGTCCCTACCTTCCAGTGCATAACAGTGGTAATAGCAGTCCAGAGATTCTGAAAATATTTTACCAAAAACAAAGTCTACAGAATCCGAGGACCAAGAAACCCGAAGAGAAAAGCCTCTTAACCAATGCTTAAATGTGCCCAAATACCATTCCCACGCTATAGTGACAAACAAAACCACCCTACAAAGTAAACACAATGGATAGAGAGAATAGCAAGATCTCTAAAACTGAACTAAAATAAAACAAAAATACTATGGTGAATGCTGTAGAGAAGAGACAGTGAATGCAGAACAAGAGAAGAGTACACCTACAGAGCTTTGGATACAAACAGCTGTGCAGCTGGACAGATATTCACCAAAACTACGAACAGAAATGTCCAATGCAAGTAGTAGTGATAAACCCTGCATGTATGCCTTATATAAACCCCAGTTCAATAGTCTTCATGGATAATGAGGGGCATAGCTTCTATCATGGTTGCAATGGCACTTTTTGTTATCCTTTGCCTCTAATAACATCATTCAGACGCATGATTTATTTGGCTGCATTGCCCAAACTGGACCTCAAGCACCCATCAATTGCCCAAGTCTGCTGATTGGTAGGCAATTCTAATCATTCTCCACTTCACTACAAGCTAAAATGCAGTACCATTTGTATGATCAACTGACAACAATACATGGCATTTTTCTAAATCTCAAAGACTAACACTTTTGCACCAACAGAAGAAAATGCATTCTATAACCTCGTTAGGGGATCTCCATGTAAGTCACATCTCATGTGCAATGTTAATAAAATAAAATGAAAAAAAAAAGTCTAGTATCAAATAAAACCAAAAAATTAGTCATCCTTGTATTTCTGTTGAAGTACAAATAGAAAGTCATCCATCTTAGCCCCGGATCCTTTCAAGAGTTAGGTCTGCACCTAGGTTCTGTATCTCTTTCAGTGCTTAATATGTCCAGCGTTAAGGTGGATCTATGCTAGTTATGTCTATCATACTTGCACTGATCTTCCTAATCTCTAATTGTAGTCTGTGAGCACAACGATGTTGACCAGCATCTCAAATGAGTGCCCCACAATAGACAAAACAGTATAGCTTAAAACAAGAGCAAAACGAAAAGTACACTCAACCAAAAATCTGTATTTCAGTGCAAATGCTACAAAGAATGCACATCTTTTGATTAACACAATATTAGTCCAGCATAAGATTAATGTCTGCACCAGATCCACACTCTAGTTTTAATTTTTAATATCCCCAAGCTCTTTTATAGGCCATTGCACCTTAAGTTCCCTACAAGCTTTGAGGAAGTGTGATCACCGTGCAGAGATTAGTCACTTGGCTTACTTCTGCCTGCTCTGCACAAATTGCATGAAGAACAGGAGGAAATGCCCCTGAATTATCCATGGCATTTAAAATATGCCCATCTTAATTTTACACAAAGAAGCTTCTAAGTTCCCACTCCCAGAGAGGTTTTATTGTGTCATCGACAAATTTCCTCAATAAATGTCCAGTCTTAATAGTTTACAAAATTAGTGAGTTCAATTTGTATTACAGTGACCAGGTTATCTTTCTTAAGCCTGCAATATATTGGCATCAACTACTTCCTTCAATTTCTTTCCTAATGCTGTTGCTAATGGTGGAGGCACGGCATTGCCGATTTGCCGGTGCTTGCTCTGAATAGTACCACAGAACTTGTAGTTGTCTGGGAAGCCCTACAAAGAGACACATCAACATTAGAATTACAATTACAATAAAAATGGGAAACCGTAAAACAATGGTAATCTTAAATTGCATCAGCTTAAATTAAAACAATAAATAACTTACTTGGGAACGAGCGCATTCCCGAACAGTAAGAATGCGGTCTTGTTCAGGATGGAAGCACATGCCTACTTTGCCCATGGGCTGTGGGTCTGTAATAGAAGTAGGGAAGTTCCCTTCCCAGTCCAATCTCCCAAACAGACCTTTCCACTGATTATGCCTGTCTGCAGTGTTTGGAAGGCACCATGGTATCAAATCCACCACTTGCCCTGTTGACAGTTTCACCTGTCCATCCACCGGCAAACAAAACAACGCCCTTTCATCAGAATTCAATACCTCATGAACAATATACAACCTTGTCAAGTCCATCTAGACAATGTATTTTTCTCTAAACAAAAATGAATTGCACTGTGCCAATAAATGATTTCACGAACCTTCTCTTCTGGAAGATCCCGCCAATCAGAACCTGGACGTTTGGGGATACGCTGGCACCGGATATAATTCAACTCGTTCATTTCCTTGGATATATGATCATAAAGGATAGACTGCTCACTACGTATCTGCTTCTGAAACCAGGATGCTGGATCGTTCCCATACTGCCAATCAGAAAAATTACGATGGTAAACAAGTCGATACCCTTTTTCCAATATTTGTTCAATCAAATGAACAAAAATTTGAAAATACGCAATCAGTAGTACAATCAAGAGGCCTTTGTAGAGGCTGTATAGTAGAGAAACAGCTTAAACAGCTTAAACTAAGAAGCTGATCATAGGCTTCACAACCCTTAAAAAGAACGTAATAGAAAAAGGAAGAGTGAAAAAAATGGTTATAAATATATAATTTTCATACAAAAGGCAGCTTTGCTATTTTACCCTTAAATACCTCTTTAATATGCTATTACAGTTCAACAACTGCCTTAAATTTCTGCACTTCAGGATTACCATTGTATTTTCCAAGGAACAAGTTTTAAGGATTGTCAGACTCCCAAATTTTAGAACACAATACAAGGATAGCAGAGTGCAGAATATAGGACCCCTAAAGTATAAGTACTAGTTCTATAAATCAAGAAAAGCCTCTAAGATGAGATGTGTGTGATGTTGCAATGTCTTGTATAGAGTAAGCCGGAATTATACAATCAAGCAAGAAGATTTGAATAGTTTACCTAAAATGTTTAATTTGCCTTCTAAATAAGTAGGTAGTTATATTAAAGATGTTTTAAAAATTCAAAACATCAGTATTAAGAGTATACTCAGAGCAGGTGAAGACACCCTTGAGGTAAATGGCAAATAACTCTTTTGAACAAATTATAGTTACTTTTACTTGGGCCCATAAATCCCATAGAGTTTTGGGAGAACATGAATAAAAAAATTATTTTATTTTAATTTATTCTATTCTACTCTATTTTATTAAATCATGATTAATCATACTTGAAATGGGGAATCTAACAATATGTTAATAGAAGAAGCCACAACCACTATAGACCCATCTCCATTGACATAGGTTTGATATGATTTTTACACCCACATGGGAAGGAGGAAAATCTAACAATATATTTAGTAGAAAAGGCCACAACCACTACAGACACATCTCCATCACATAAGCTTCATCACGGATGAGGGTTTTTACACATACAGACCTACCTGAACCAATGTGGGATATACACAGAGGAGAGAAATAAACTTCTACATTATATACTATCACTATAAGCCTTTAAGAAGAAAAAAGAACTGTTTAACTTTAAATATTTCACAGCAATCATGCAAATCTCCACAATAGTAAAATACTATAAAGGCTTTTAAAATTGTGATAACTTACTTTAATTTCTAGCTTGTCTGCACCATTGCTGACTGGAGGCAAGTCACCAATAGTATCCCTAACTGTAATGGAACGGAAAGGGGCACCTCCTGCAGCATCTCTAACAGCAGCATACTGAAAGCCTCCAGGCAATGATATCTTTAGTTGTGAACTTCCAAAGACATGCATGGGCTCCGGCCATTCAGGGAGTGATTCCTTAGGAGAAGCTGCCCAAATAAATGCCCTTTTACGTGATTGTGAAACACCATAATTTCCCGCTTGAAGAACTCCAAAACGAACCTGCGAATCATCATCCATCAACCAATAAAAATACATCTGAGTCTTCCCTTTTTACCAGAAGAGAATTGCTCTTACAGCCCAGTTGGGGGAGATCTCTATGGGTGCCAAATCATTATTAGTAATATAATAAAATAAAACAATAAAAAATGCATAAATCCATCCTAATCCCAAATCTCTAAGTTTGCAATGGGGTTTTTGGATCCCTCTCAGTACCAAGTAGATCTGGCATTTAAATGAATCTATGCTAGTTATAATATAAAGAAAATATATTATTTTGTTATGTTAACTTTCAATCGGCAATTACCTGGTAACCCATCTCCAAGAGTGATGCCAAAGTGAGTCGGAATGTTTGACCCTTATTGAAAGACACAAAATTCCTAACATTCTCCAGTAGAAAGAATCTTGGCCGAAAATAATCAGCATATGATAGAAATCCTAAGATCATCTCACATTGCACTTTGCTCCAAGCTCTCTGATTGAATCGATTCATTCCAGAAAACCCCTGAAATAAAATTTAATGATTGTCTCAGACCCAGATTTTATTGGAATCACTGAGGAATGCAGTAACTATTTCTATAGCATTACAGTTTTGTTTAAGCTTGACTCTTACAAAAGGCTATATGCATTGACAAATACATAGAAAGACAACAGTTATTAGAAACAAAGTCATCTAACTAAGAACAAATATCCTACATTAGGAAGAAGCATGATTGAACTAGACATATTGCAGATGACAAGACTGTAAGAAGAGATTTGAGGCACCATTCTAGCATGGAAGACGCTTATGGCAAAGTTAAACATCAACATTACTGTACTCTTATTTCAAACAACAGTGAAGTGGCAAACTGATTACCTGACAAGGTGGCCCACCATTGATAAAATCCACTTGCCCAGGCATAGGTAGGTTTTTCCTTTGCTCATCTGTCAGCTTTGCAGATAGCTCAGCAGCCTCTGTTGTAGAAATGCAGTCCTCCCCATCCCCTCCCTTCTCCATAATGGACCTACCAGTGCATCATTCATAGACTATCAAACACTTCAAGAGCATGAGCCATGAGAACAAACAGGTTAAAGAAATTTAATTTGAAAGACAGAAAATAGTCATGTTTAAATTCTAGTTAATCAATCAAGGCAAAAATGAATCATGAGCATACTTCTTAGTTTGAAAAATCAAGTTAGACACCATATGTATACACCACACTAGTTTGCATGTCTAAAGTTACCACTATGCATGACTAGCACTTCCAATAATAATTACCTCAGTATAACATTGCAATTATCACAGAAAATCTCAGCTTCTGGATGGTTTAACTTGAAAGCCTCAGCAGCAGGCTCTTCATACTCAATGGCCCACTTAGTTAAGCTCACTCCTACAAAATCCAATAAAAGAATCTCAGCTGTGTAGTAGAAAAGCAAAAACATGTCAATAAAAAGTCTAGAACTGTTTATGAATGGCTTTTTTAATCAAACAAAAGTTATTGAACTTTTAATAAGTCTACAATATAAATTTTATAAAATTCAGAGCAGTGTATGAGAATTGTAATCTAGTCATGGAAAGAGAGACTGTTGGATACAGTAAAATTATTCTCATATCTAAACTCCGGTGCATCACTATGGTTTTTGACATGCAAGGAAAATGAAAAATCTATATCAGGATATCCTTTTCACTTGTATGCTTTACAGCCTATACAAGTGAAAAGGATATGCTGGTATAGATTTTCCTTAGATGTCAAAATAAACATAGTGATCACATGCTTTGGTTCACTTGTGTTTAGGGGGGACTTTGGTCCTCCTGTTCAGGGTTCCAATCCTGTCCAGGTCTATGATTAGCTGAGGGGCCTGGCTAGGGACAATGCCCATTGCAGCTGGCATTACTAGACCATGTTTACCCAGAGCGGCCCCCATAGTTTTCTTTGGAAAAAAATATCCTTTCCAGTCAAATATACATGAGCATTTAAACCATTTGCAACAACACTTATCTGCAGCCTTTATTGTGTTTACCTGGGCTGATTTGAATCTATTTTGGATTCTTTTGTAGTTTTGCATATTATGTGTGCTTAAAGCGTGCATGAATAACAGGGGCACCATAGGTACCTGATTGCTGTAATCCATGTGACAAACCTCCACATCCAGCAAAGATGTCTAGAGTCACAAGGCGATTCTGACAAGAACTTTCCATTTTGTCTTCTGAAGGAAGTTCCCCTACAACAGCCTTACCCTTTATCTTTGCATCTTCTCTATCCACATGAGCCTTGCCCTTTGCATCTGCCATGTTTTTTGATGAACTCAGCTTAACATTAGCAGGCAACTGCAAGCAACACCCAGTGAGTTTCACGCAATGCAATGGAACAATGGAAACCTGCTCCTCTGTTGAAGAATTAGAGTGAAGGGAAAAGAAGGAAAAGAAAACCACTTACTTGCTTGACAGTACCCTTTGAGGGATCAAAGATGCAACTGCACCAGAAGGTATGGTCCAAAATAGCATTGCCTGATACAGCTGAAAAATGGTGCTGCCTCCTCACATCACATTTTCCATGTATTGTGCCCACACTTAGAGTGGCAGTTTCCTCACTGTAGTATACCTGTACAAATTATTTGAGCTATTATTTAGCTTCATTAAGTCACAATTTAAAGCATCTAAGGCCTTCCAGGTATCAGAATTGTATTCAGCAATCTAACAAACAGGCTGCCATTCCAAAAGCAACTATTAGACTACTCTTGAAATATTTGTTGGCTGTGTGACAGTCCGTAATCATCAGTACAAATGGATTTTTTCTTGTTTGCTAATTGTGTACCATGATGTTTTCTAGAGCTTGAGTGTATAAAAAGTGCAGGATAGAGCTATCAAATTTTCATGGACAAAATGATAAAAGAGTATAAATAAAAGCCAGGGATATAATTTAGCAAATACCTCCCTTATGTCAGCAGTGTAAGCCTTCTCAAACCCAACATCTTCAGGCCTGAAAAATCTTTTAACTGTAACCTTTGCTGACTTCAAGTCAGCTTTCTTTAAGCCATATGCAATTTTGATTTCCAAAATTTGGCAAACGGCATAGGCTTTAAGTCCTTTATTTCTGCCTGCTTTGAATATTTCAATTTCCTTTTCTTTTCCGGACGGTAACTGCAATGGGTCTATATAAACAAAATCATGAACAAAGTAGTCCACTCCTTTATAAGTAAATCCTTCCTTACTCGGAAACAGTTCAAATTCCTTCTTTGTCTCATTTTCCCTTACTTTACAAGCATGACATTGCCCAGTCCCCAGGCCTAAAGTGTCAAAGGGGAGGCTGAAAAATGCACCCTTCTCAGGTGAATACAAAGACTTGCAAAAGTATCCACTGGGCAATTGCTTCTTCTCCAATTCCTTGGCTCGAGTCCTATCAATTTCATCCGCAGCAGCATTTTCTTTCCTGTATTGATAGCCCCAGGGCCGTCGTCTGATTTCCACGGTCACAGACCTTTCCACACAATTCAACTCAACATCAACACACTGTATTGTCAAAAATACCTCCCTTGTATCTGCTGCATTTCCAAGAACAGTCTGAACTCCTCTTTCAAAAAGCCTCCCATGGATAGTTTTTGTGCCGTCAGATTTCTCAAACATATACTCCACGAAAATTATAGCAGGCAAGTCATCAGACCCCTCTGAATCAACTAAAACGGCATCACCCACTGCCACAGTATCTCCATGTAGCAAAGCACTTTTGTATAAAGGCTCCCCAGAAGGCAGTTTACCAGAAGACATCCCAACCCATTTTACTTCCTTCCTCGATGATCTACCTTTCCCTATTTTAACTGGAGAGGATGGTTTTGATTTATTCTCGGAAACCAAAATAGTCTCTTCTTCATCCTCGCTCTGTTCTTGATCTTCCTGTTCTGCGATCTCTTTCACATCATTTTCCTCACAATCATTCGGTCCGATGTCAGAACTTGAATAATACTCTTTCCATATGCGATATATCAGCTTTGTAGTAGTTGCACGCATTTGTTTTGATCGGGAAGCTTCAAATTTAAGAGATGCCCTTGGATTCAAGTTTCTCTCCTTGATTATTACCTTCTTCTTTGTTAGCATTAATTTGGTATGTTGCCTTTGTTCCATCTTGTCAGAGAGACCAATTACAAATGCACTCCTTCTAATTAAATCATCGGGATATTCTGCAAATTGCTGCAAAATAATCTGCCCATGGACTACAACATACCTCTCTACTTCTGCCAAGTTTGATGAAATATATGTTGGTTCATTTCTATCTTGTACGTACAGCTTCCTGATGACATCTGAAAATGAAAGCTTTGAAACACGACTCTGATTCTTCAACATAGTAATGATATTGATGGCAAGCTTTGCAGTTTTTAGTATGGGCTTGTACCATGGAGCATATTGCTTTGAAGGTTTCCCAAGTCTGTACCAAGCTCCATCAGTACGAATTGATATGAAGAGCATTGAAGCTCCAAATTCAATCATCCACTCCTTAATAGCACTCAGATATATGTGAATCCCTTGCGGAGTTTCCAAATTAGACTCTGCTGAGCTTCCACCAGATTGATTTGCTTGTGATTTAGAAGTATGGTTGTCAGAATCACCGTCCAGATAATACCCACTACCATCATCCTCTGTCATTATTCCTGAACCAAAAACCTCCACATCGGCTTCTGTATTTGGCAACATGGGAAGAAGCTCAAGTGGAACAAACCTTGAATCAGAATTGTACAGGGACCAATCATGCAGCATTCTGCGAGGAAGGTCTTCAGCAGCTAAAACTGGAGTGTCATCATCAAAGAAAACATATTCATCCATCTCATCCTCCGTAGACTTGTAGAATGCAGGCAAAGGATAATCATTGGCTATCTCAGTTTCATTTATTTTAATGTAAAATTTCTTCTTTCCCGCTGGGGCTCTTCGCTGATTCTTCAGAGCATTCCAATTCTCCTCTTCCTGGAGCAACCGGGCAAATTTCTCATCCTCGTCGACAACATCTTCTCCGGGTAATAAACAAGCAGGCGCCGAAATACCACCTTCCTGGATCTTAATACTGCCATTTTTCACAACTTCTCTAGAAATGCTTGTATCCAATTTCCTGCACTCGTTTTCCAAGGTCACGAGTACGGGCAATCCAGAGAAAAGCTGATCAGTTCCAGATGAGGTTTTGTCCAAACCCATAAGCTGATTCACAACAAACTCTCCATTGGAAACAATATAATCCCTGCCATAAAACCGGCCAGTATTATTACCCTTCTTGGTATTCATCGACCTGATCACTCGAGCCACCATCTCATCAAACCCCAGTTCCGGATCTCCTCCATCGGGTTTTGACAAAGCTCTGTAAACCTCGATACACAAAGCGGCCTTCTCGTAAAACATATCAAAAAACTTCTTGTAGCATCCAGCAGGCTTCACACACATATAATCTGCATACCCCGTGGAAAACCACACAGCGGCCACACCATCCTCATACCCTGTGATGGACCATGACTCAAGACGCCCAAACCCCTCGCATCGAAGCCCTGTCTCTTTATCCAAATCTCCAGATTTGGGCAAAATCAGAGCGGAGACGTAGATATCAATAACGTCCAGCATTTCGACTGGCTGGGATTTGCCATCCTCGTCATGAAGAATGAAATCCAAGATCCGCCTCTGCGGAGGATTTTCATTTTCGTCTTGGGCGCTTGCAGTCATCAGAATTCCCACATTCTCTTCATCTACAGTCTTTTCTCTCTTGGCTTCGATGATGCAATCTTCCTTTCTCAGTTTCAAGGAACTCTTCTCTCTGAAATCACTGCACGAAGCCGCGCGCTTCGGCAGCTTCCTAGTGCTTTTTGGGACATTGCCATTGCCGTCGTCGTCTTCATTTCTGGGGCGCTTTTCCTCCTGTGAAAAATTGGGGGCGCTTTTCTTCAGTTTTTTGGAGCCCTTCTCGGACGTCTCTGATGATGCCAAGTATCTCATGCACTCTTTCCAACTCCGAAACTTCTCTCCTGTGGAAATGAAAAAAATTGAAAAAGGGATTTGGTTAGATGGTAAAGTAGGATTATTTCAAATCCTCTAAAAATTCAAATTTTTGGAACACAGTTTTCTTTTATTTCTTAAGATTCAAACACAGTTTTCTTAATCTTAAGATTCAAACACAGTTTTCTCTTAGGATTTGATAAATAATAAAGTAATACTAATAGTGTTTTAAATCCCACCTACGTTCAATTTGGGATTTGGTTGGATGGTAAAATAGGGTTGTTTAAAATCTTTTCAGAGTTCAGATCACACTTTTCTTTTATTCTTAAGATTGAAACACAGTTCTTCTTCTTATTCTTAAGATTGAAACACAGTTTTCTTAATCTTAAGATTGAAACATAGTTTTTTCTTAAAATTTGGTAAATAATAAAGTAATATTGTTTCAAATCCCACCTACCTTGTTTCAAATCCCACCTATGTTCAATTTGGGATTTGGTTGGATGGTAAAGTAGGGTTGTTTCAAATGTTCTCAAAGTTCAAATTTTTGAACTCAGTTTCTTAAAAAAAGCACAGTTTTCACGAAATTCTTATATTAAATACGATGATATTGTTAAATTATACAGTTTGCGAACTCAGTTTCTTATTTTTAAAATTGAAACACAGTTTTCACAAAAAAATTATATAGAATAAGAGGATATTGTTAAATAATAAAGATAGATTGTTTCAAATCCCACCAACTTTCAATTGGAAACACAATTTTTCCTTCATTTTTTATATTGATTAAGAGGATTTGGTTAATATATTGATTAAGAAGATTGGGTTAAATAATAAAATAAGATTGTTTCAATCAAAGTTTCAATCTTTGGAAACAGGTTCTTTTACAGCTCAGTTCAAGATAACAATGTTGACTCAAATCCACCCAGGTTCAAATCTTTAATGTGACATTTTTCCCTCGGTTCAAATCTTTAATGTGACATTTTTCCCTATTTCTATATTGAAAAAAAAAAGATTTTAATTGAATGATAAACTGAAACTGTTTCAAACCCCAGTTTCACACCCCAGCCAGATATGCATTTCTTGCTTCATCCTCATATAGAAAGAGGACATGCTCACAACAGAAAGGACATTAACATCTTCACCTCAAGACCAAATAAAACAACAACAGACAGAACAAAAGAGCCCAAGTTTGGTGTGTTTATACCAGAAGGAGCAATGTAGGTTCGGCGAATGCGGCCATTGGGAGTAGTGGTCTGCAGCACAGTTCCTCCCTGTTGTTCCCACTGGCCAAGGTTCGACTCCATTGACGTCCACGCTTGATTTCAGCTTTTTTCAAGCTGAGGACACTTGTAAATACTGCAAACCACTCAGGTAAACCAGGAAACTGAAATTTAAAATTTTATGTTTCGAGGAATCTCGAATGGCTTCCCGCCAATGCCATGGCTAACCCCCATTTCGCCTGTTCAATGAAACCTTCACTTGTATCCCTTTGACACGTAGTTTAATTTGTGAAACAGTAAATCATTTCAAATTCAGAAAAATAACAATACTTTATATAAATATAGTAAATCATTGTATTGAGTGAAACGAGGTGCTCTATCTCTACAGTTTTGTATGGGGGAGATCTTCTAACGTTTACATCTAATAAAATGTAAAAATGTAGCATTACATCTAATAAAATGTAAAAAGTGATTGCGTGTAAAAAGAAATAAAAAGAAGTAAAGTAAAGTAAAAAGAAGTAAAGGAAAGGAAATAAAAGTAAGTAAAGTAAACTAAAATAAAAAGAAGCAAAGTATCATGTTCATTCAAAAAAATTATGGAAAGTATTTAAAAAAATCTATGTTGGTTCATAAAATAAAATATTATAAAAAGTATTTAAAAAATAGATGTTCGTTTATAAAATAAAAACTTAAAACTTAAACGCGAATCTATCAATCAAAAGAGATCAAATTTCTTGAGTTTAAATTTAAAAAAAGAAATACACCTCAAAAAATTGGATCCCTCTCGGTGCTTAATAGATACGGGTTTAAGATGGATCTATGCTGGTTTCATTTAATCCCAACAACTCTCAAGAAACCAAACCCATTCTTATTTGGATTGTGGTCTATGGTCCGGGTGTAAGATTCAAACCACTTTGATAAATTAATTGATTATATTATTATATTATGAAATTGAAATTATAAACATTCCATTTATTATCTTTTCGTTATATGTTTTGAATGTCATAATTCAATATTCAAAAAAATAAAAATACATTAATGGTCACAAATCAAAAGTTCGAAAAATCTATTCAAATCAACGACTATGGCCTTGTATTGTTGTATTGTATGGACTTTTAACTTGACATCGATATATTTGTCTCCTTGTGTATGTTTTTTCAGCTTTGACATGGACATGTGTCCTTCTGTCTTGTCCACATATGCAATTGTTGTGTATTTATGATTGTGGTTATTAATGGGTTGTATTTAGATAATAGTTGGTTGTGAATATTTACTATAAGTGGATTTCTCTTCCATGCAGTGAAATAGTTACAAGTGGACTTCTCTTACATGTAATGAAATAGTTAGTGCTTTTGGAAAGTGAAATAAGGATCATGCGCCATAAATTTAAAGTTATAGAAAAACTTTCTTAAAATAGTT
Organism: Larix kaempferi; assembly: GCA_027924585.1. Lineage (NCBI taxonomy): Eukaryota > Viridiplantae > Streptophyta > Pinopsida > Pinales > Pinaceae > Larix > Larix kaempferi. The sequence goes on from BSBM01000232.1 coordinate 29,564,348, forward strand.
AGTGCTTTTGGAAAGTGAAGTAAAGATCATGCATCATAAATGTGAAGTTGTGTATTTTATGATTGTAGTTATTAGTGGGTTGTATTTATAATAATAGTTGGTTGTGGATATTTACTATAAGTGGACTTCTTTGGTATGTAATGAAATAGTTACAAGTGGACTTCTTTTTGCAGGTAATGAAATAGTTACAAGTGGACTTCTTTTGCATGTAATGAAATAATTAGTGTTTTTTAAAAGTGAAATAAGGATCATGGGCCATAAATGTGAAGTTGGTGAAAAACTTTCTTAAAATAGTTAGTGCTTTTGGAAAGTGAAATAAGGATCATGGACCATAAATGTGAAGTTGGTGAAAACGTTTTTGGGAGAGTAATGGAAAGTTGGTAGGAGGTATCTTTCATTGGTGTAGTCTAAATATTCTAAGTTTCAATCTTTTTCAAGCATATTTTTCGTCTTATTTTGTTTGTGTTGTAAATCTTTTAAAAATTCTTAGAATCACATATATTAGCTATGGAAATTGCGTAATTTGAGTGCCATGGGGGTATTCGCGGGTGCTGAATCCTATTTCTGAATCTAAAAACACAATTTAAAGACTTCCAAATTTGGATTTTATGAAGAAAAAAAATTACCGGATTTCGACCAAAACGCACCGTAAAGTCCAAAACGTAGAATAAATAGGTTGCTCCTCTCTCATATATAAAGGTAGTGGAAAGTTAGTAGGAGGTGTCTCTTATATGTAAAGGACTTGAAGAGGTTATGAAAATGTGTTTAGTATTTAATGTGAAGTTAGTGAAAAAAAAAACATTTATGGAAAGTTGGTGGCAGGTTTCTGACCTTAAGAGGTTATGAAAAGGTGCTTGGTACAATGGTGACCTTAAGAGGTTATCAAAAGGTGCTTGGTATAATGGTAAAAGGTTATTACTTCGTTGGTGGTGTTGATATTGCTGATGTTGTTTGTTGTTAATTATTATGGCATTGCTATGTTGTTGCAGTGATGGCTAAGATGGGAGAGTATGGACAAAACCATAAGTTTGTCCTTGTAATAGAGTTGAGATAGCAAAGAGATGGACCTCATGTTGCAGAGTCGGTTGTATCTAGATACTTGAGTTCCCATGATAAATAGTTGTGTTTATGCGATGCTTGTGCCTGTTATTTGTTGTGTTTTAGTTGAAGATTATGTTGAGTTTAAGCCAAAGTTAGACAATGCACATTGAAAGTAACCTTCAATGTAACATAGAAAATAAATAAATAAATAAAGGATGAGTAATGTTTATCTAGATCTAGGAGTGTGCATACATGAGTTTGGGTTTTGATTCCATTTCCCACAATCCCCTCTTTACTTGTCCCTCGATGTTGTGAATTGTCTCCATGCCCACCTTCCTCATAAAGGTTTTAGCCTTCAAAATGACACGCCACCCTAAACATGGTTGAGGATGGCATTGTTGATGCCCTGGTCCATGGACAATGGTTGGAGCATGTTGTCAACATTCATCAAACATGTGTGCAAATCTCCTTCAAATCATTAACCATATCCTCTAATTCATTGGCATCATTTTTAAGACCTTGCCCAATATTTCTAATTTGGATTATGTTTTGGAGCACCATTAAACTTGGTCCCACTTTCCTCGATTAATTTCCATCCCCCTCTCTAGTTTGTTGTTGCTAGATTCCATTGCCTTCAATATTGTCCCATAGAAACCTTTTTTCACCCTAGAGTTATTCCAAAGTAAGAACATGGCTTTCTACTTTTTGTGTTTGCATTTTTGGGAGGCACTAGTATTGATAGATCTTCTCAATCCCATGCCTCTACCCTTGATCGATAGGGAATGAAGAATGATAAATCCACCAAGATGAATTCAGCTTAATGTAAGGAGGTGGGATGATGACATTGCCTCGAGGAGGAAGCTGTCACCTCAAAATATGAGGGATTTCTCTCCTATTGTGGTGGATTAAATGGGGGACTCTTATAGATTGTAAAATCATTTGCATCATCATTGCCATGTTTATCATAATTGCTCCAAGGCTAGACAGTTGATATTTGAGCTTGACTTTCCTTGTTACCTTCAATTTATTTGACTTGGATCCCTAGCTTGTAGGAAATTGTTTCCTTCTTCATGTCCATTGTTTGGTTAGCCAACTAATCATTAATTTTTTTGTCAAGCTTCCAAAATGACTCAAGTTAATTTCTCTACCTTAAATGACCTACTTGACCTAGGTAATTTTTCCCAAACAAATAAATCTGAGCTTGCATTCCTAGTAAGGATATCATTTTGAATCTCCTTCATTTAGGATGAAGTGAAGACAATGGGAGAAACAAACACAACTACATTTTAGAGCAATTGCCAATAAAGTTAAAAATAAATAAAAGTATTTGCAAGCCATGGTGGCAATTTGGGTGGGTATAATTTTATTTTTTTTCTTTACCACTAATGTCACATGTCACCAGCAAAGCAATATCAAAATTAGTGACTCTATTAACATCTCCAATATGTCATTATTGTGTCTTTTTTGCATTATTTGGCATTTTCTGTGTGTCTTATTTCCATCATTTTTGCATCCCTTTTGTTTATTTTTTGTGTCCCTTTATGAACAAAGTTACTGATTTGATAAGGACTGTGACTCAAACAAGCAATCTACCCTAAGACCTATATTTTTTCGTCAAAACACTAAAATCAACCCTCAAATAAAAAATTAGTGTCAATAGTAGCACTTTCTTTTGGTTTGTGGGGGGTGGCGTGGAAGGGATGTTGAAATTACAACTTGTTTGAAACTATGGGCTCAAGTGTCGATGTCATTGCAAACAAAAACTTTAAAATCGATCCTTGAATAAAAAAGTGGTGCTCCCAATGGCACCCATTTTTTCAATGTTAAAATTACAACTTGATTGAAACTATGAGCAATAAAATTGGTACCAATGAAATCCAAAACCTTAAAAACAACACCTGAATCGAAAAATAGTGTTACTGGTTCTTTTTTGAAGTAAAACTACAACTTGTTTCAAATCATAGCATGATAATCAATATCATTGTGGATAAATACCTTAAAAACATACACAATTACCAACAAATCATAATAAATAATAAATAATTACAAATAAATAAATTAAAAATTAGAAGAAAATAATTAAAAATAAAACAAAACCTGACTATCTCAAGGGAACGAGGAAAAATAAACATATGTATATTAAAAAATATATTAAATTAAAACAGTCATAATAGAAAAGAAAAGTTAATTAAAAAAAAAACTAATTGATGAGGGGAGGGCTCTTCGGCGAAGAGCCCTCCCCGCCCCTAAACACATGCGTACTAAAGAAGTGTCTTTTTTTTAAATTAATCTTTCGTTTTTAACTTTTCTTTTCATAAATATATTTTTTAAATTTGATTATATTTAATACTATTTTTTAAAGTAATAACTATTCAATTTATTATCTCAAAGTTTGTTATACGTTTTGAATGTCATATTTCAATATTTATAAAAAATATATCAATTGTCACAAATCAAAATTTACAAAAGTTGGAAAATATATTCCAACTTACGACTATGGCCTCGTCTTATTGTATGGACTTTTAACAGTGACATTGATACATGTATTTCCTTGAGTATGTTGTATGGCCTTTTAGCTTTGACATGGACATGTGCACTTCTGTCCACATATGTAACTGTTGTGTATTTATGATAGTTGATTGTTAGTGAGTTGTATTTATAACAAGTGAATATGACATAAAGTGGTTAGTAATTGTTATTATTATTAAATATAGAAAATAAGTTTTAGGTTCAACATAGAGATTGAGAGAGTAAATAGTGAAGTAAAGGAATATAATTTTTTTTTATAAATTTGTCACATCAAATAAGTAAGTGTTCTTATAAAAACATTAAAATAAAAATATATAAAATCGGATCACATCAAAATCAAAACATGGCATGAGAAGTGACAACAAAATTTTTAAGTGAACAAAAGTCAACAATAAGGCTGAAAGTTGTTGCATGGCACTTTTGGAAAAATTCATATTAAATATTTTTATTTTTATTTTGCTTTAAAAATAAAATGACACTCTCATGGATTTATATCCCATTAATAACCTCTTTGACTAATCAAAAAATGGAATTAGTGAAATTTAAAAATTATGATTTTTTTAATTAAAAATTTTAATTTTTTTTTTTAAAGCATTGGAAAAATTTATAGCATGAAATTGAACTAATGTGAAGTCAAAGCAAGTACTGATAATGGTTGGCTATGAATATTTATTGCAAGTCTATTCGTGATCAAAGTTGACTTGTCTTGCATAGTTAGTGCCTCTGGAAAGTGAAATAAGAATCATCAATAATCAATGTGAAGTTAGTGAAAATCTTCTCTTTTTTTTAAGTATTGGAAAGTTGGTAGGAGGCATCCCTGTTATATATAAAGGCATGAAGACGTTGTGAAAAGGTGTATGGTACTTAATGTGAAGTTAGTGAAAAAACATTTATGGAAAGTTGATTGGAGGTATCCCTCGTATATAAAGGACCTCGGGAATTTATGAAAAGGTAGTTGGTATGATGGTGAAGGGTTATCACTTTGTTGTTGGAATTGATAGTGATGATGTTGTTTGATGTTAGTTATTATGAGGTTGTTAAGTTATCATAGTGATGGCTAATATGGGAGATTATGGACAGTTATTATGAGGTTGTTAAGTTATCATAGTGATGGCTAATATGGGAGATTATGGACAAAACCGTAAGTTTGTCCTTGTTATAGAGTTGAGATAGTAAAGAGATGGACCTCGTGTTGAAGAGTGGGTTGTATTCTGATACTTGAGTTCCCAAGATAAATAGTTATGTTTATGTGATGCTTGTGCTTATTATTTGTTTTGGTTCAATTGAAGATTTTGTTGAGTTTAAGCTAAAGTTAGACAATGCACATTGAAAGTAACTTCTAATGTAGCATAGGAAATAAATAAAATGGATGAGGAGTAATATTTATCTATATTTAGGAGTGTTTGATATGTGTGTTTGGGTTTTTACTCCATTTCCCACCATCCCTTCTCTTCTCATCCCCCAATGTTGTGAATTATCTCCCTGCCCACCTTCCTCATAAAGGTTTCGGCCTTCCAACACATCACCCTAAACCTAGTTAAGAATGGCATTATTGATGCCCTGGTCTCTGTGGACAATGAGTGAAGCATGCTATCAATATTCATCAAATATTATACAGATCTCCTTCAAATCCTCAACCATTTTCTCTACTTCATTGGCATAATTTTCAGGACCTTGCCCAAGATTTCCATTTTGAGTTCAATGTTTTGGAGCATCATGAAACTTGGTCCCACTTTCCTCAATTAATTTCCATCTCTGTCTCTAGTTTGTTGTTGCTAGATTTCATTGCCTTTAATATTGTCTCATAGAAACCTTTTCGCCCTAGAGTTGTTCCAGAGTATAACACAACTCTCTACTTTTTTCTGCTTGCATTTGGGGGAGGCATTAGGCATTAGCAACAATAGCTCTTCCCAATCCCATGCCTCTACCCTTGATCGACAAGGAATGAAGAATGATAAATCCATCAAGATGAATGGGATTAATGTAAGGAGGTGGGATGATGACATTATTTTGGAGGAGGAGATCACCTACTTGAAGTATGAGGAATTCCTCTCCCATTGCAGTGGATTAAATGGGGGGCTCTAGGAGATTGTAAAATCATAAATGCATCATCATTGCCATGTTTAATCATAATTACTCCAAGGTTAGGGAGCGACTTGGATTCCTAACTAGGAGGAAATCATCTCCTTCTCCATGTCCATTGTTTGGCTGGCCAAATAATCAATAGTATTATTTGTAATCTTCTAAATGATTAAAGTTAACCTCTCAACCTTCCATGGCCTACATGACACAAGTAATTTTTCCCTAGACAAATAAACTGAGAGTATTGCATTCCCAGTGGGGATATCAACTAGAATTTTTAAGTCTCCTTTATTTAGGATGGAGTAGAGACCTTGGGAGATACAAACACAACTACATTTTAGAGCAATTGCAAACAAAGTTTCAAATTCTTATTTTTTGTGCAAGTTGTGGTGGCAATTTGGGTGGTATAAAATTACATTTATTTATTTATTTTTATTTTCCACCAATGTCAAAATAAAGAACTGCCATCATTTGTGACCCTATTAACATGCATGATGTCACTATTGTATCTTTTATGTCCTTTTGAGTCATTTTTGCATTCTGGCATCTTGTTTGTGTCTTATTTCCATCCTTCTCATGTCCCTTTTTTGTTCTTTTTGTGTCCTCTTTACGAACATAGTTATTGACTTGACGAGACTATGACTTTAAATGAGAAATCTACCCCAAAAATGCATTTTTTGGCAAAAACAGCAAAATCAATCCCTTAATAAAAAAGTGGTGCTACTAGTAGCACCTTTTTTGTGTGGGGGGGTTGGGCCGGGGGGATGGGGGAAGGGGTGTTAAAATTGCAACGTGTTTGAAACTATGGCCTTGACGATCAATACAGTTTCGGACAATAACTTTAAAACCGATCCTTGAATCAAAAAGTGGTGCTCCCAATAGAACCCATTTTTTCGGTGTTAAAATTAGAAATCGAATGGAACCATCACCTTGACAATCAATACCGTTGCAAAAAACAAAACTTAAAATCAATCCTCGAATCGAAAAGTGGCATTATTGGTTCTTTTTTGGGTTGAAATTACTACTTGTTCCAAATCATGGCTTAATAATCAATATTGTTGCAAACAAAAATTAACTCTAAAAATAGAGAAAAAAAATATCAGAGTATATATATATATATATATATATATATATACATGATAATTTAAAGAGACTAGTGGGATAACTTGAGTGGTTGAGTGCTGTGAGTTGGAAGTAGGAGGTCATGGGGTCAAGTCCCCATGCTAGCTATCTGTGAAATGTTGAGGGCCTCACTTGATGTCCTTGACATGTTAGGTTTCCAAAACCGCAACCAAATGGTTTACCTTGAGTACTATCGTCAAAATGAGGGGAAGTGCTCGGAGGGTTTCCTGTGATGTGTATTCCATCCAAAAAAAAATATAATTAAAAAAACATAGTTAATAAATAGATAATTTAGAAAGTAAAAAAATGACCCTACACCTCCCTTAACCTAAAAAGAGGGATTTAAAAAAATAGTCTAAAGCAACTTTAAATTTAAAAAAAATGAATATATAGATAACAAATTTTAAAAAAAATAAGAAAGCATATTATAAATTAAAATTAAAAAATAAAAATATAAAAAAGGGTTAATTTAATTAATAGAAAATAAAACAAATTGAGGGTAAGAGGGAAGGGGAAAAGAGACATAAAAGTAGTTTCCTACTTGATGAGAACTCTCTGGAGTTCTCGTTTTTTTAGAAATTGTATTTAGTGATTGTTTTTACCCAATTTTCAAAATATGGTGCTTAGACCAGTAACACCCTTTTTTGGTGGGGGGAAGAGCGGTAAATTACAACTTGTTTGAAACTGTGGTCTTGAAAACCGATACTGTTGCAGACAATAACCCTAAAATTGAATCCCTAATTTAAAAAAATGGTGCTCCTTATAACATCCTTTTTTTCAGGGTTAAAATTATGACTTGATCGAAACTATGGCCATGACAACCAATATGGTTGTGAATAAAAACATTAAATTGGTCCACAAATTGAAAAGTGGTGTTATTGGTTCTTTTTCGGGTTTAAAATTAGAACTTGTTTGAAATCAGGACCTGATAACCAATATTGTTGTAGACAAAAACATTAGAAACATGTTGTCGATTGCAAACAAGAACATTAGAAAAGAGGTTTAAAAAAATGTGGAAAAATAATTTTAAAAATAAAAGGAAAAACAAAAATCTAAAAACAAAACATGACTATAAGGCAAGTTTAATAAATAAAAATGAAGCGCGCGCACGCGTGAGAGAGAGAGAGAGAGAGATCCAAGAAACAAGTGCACATAAAGGTGAGGCACCCTCTAGATTTTTTCAACCTGTACCTCCACCTATCCCATATATGTCCACCCCCCCCGGAAATTTCATGATCTTTTGGTATGCTCCTCACCACACTCTCCCTCATCCGTTCATGATGGCACACATCTGGCCTTGTTCTCCCCTTCCATGGCCCCGAAATGATGGCCTCCTAGAGGTTTCTTTGGGCCTCTCTACCCATGCCCTTTGTTTCTCACCTAGTCGTTTTGATCCTCCTACACGCGCTACCCCTCCCACAACTATGGGTTTGTATGTAGGCCTCCCTCAAGCCCACCCCACTAAACATCCAATTTGCACCTAGGCTAGGATCGACCCTTCCAAGGGCGGACAAAATCTTTCAATGTAGTGTTGTCAACACTACAGATGTGCCAAGTGCATCAAGAAGCAACAACTGGAGATGAAGGCGGTAGTGGACCCAAATCTACTTAAGGACAAGGTAATCCTCTACGCATAAAATTATTTGATTGGTAGATTCCATGCTCGAAGACTCACAGAGGAAGACTTAAAGAACTGGGTTAGGAGAACCCGGGAATAGACTCTAGGGTGCATTCCAATGAACCACATAGGTTCTTGTGGTTATGTTATCTTTGTCTTCAACCCAGCAGTGGATGGCCCATGGATGACCCTTGATTTTGGGGCAATTTATCCCTCACCCTCTTCTAATGGAATTTGGGGTTCGATCCAATTTGGGAATGAATCCACTCTCTCGCCATATGGGTTAAGCTCCCTTGTTTACCAATAGAATTATGGGATAATCAAATATTCAAGATCATTTGAGACTCCCTCATAACTTTGCTAAAGGTAGCACTCGAGACTAAATCAAAATCAAATACAATTGTTGTGTCTATTGCATTGAAATGGACATTGCTCAGGGTTTTCCGGATGTTATCATGATTGAAGCCAGTTGATCCACATCGCAGTTGGCATTATTGTCGGATGCTAACTTTGACACATCTTCGACCAGTCATCGATGTCGACAAGTTTCAACTTCGACAACTTCGCGACTTCGACAAGTTCCGCGACCTCATGGTTTCGTGACATCGACATGCAGCGTCGATCTGTGACTTGTGACTGTCGAACTTTGACAGAATATCTCTCTGTCTTCTAGTCAACTGTAACGGTTGAACTGTCGAACCGTTCTAACTTCTTTTGTAACTAAACATAATAGGCAAGCACCCAAGCGTCTTAGCACTCTCTATATAAGCATGTAAACTATTGTAATATAGAAGCATAGAATCAATTGATGACCTCATATCCAGTAATAGAAGATCAGTTCTCATTCCTCCATATTGTATGTGTATATTTGTGTTTTGTCTATTTAGTGTATTCCTGCTTTACGCATTCTGTTTCTTAAGCTTCCACCATAACAGAGCCAACTCATTCAGTCGAACTGTTGTCCCCCTCGTGGTTCCTAGCCACGTGCAGATCATTGGTATCAGAGCACTCAAATTTGTCCATGATTAAGTTTGCGTAGACACTTCCAACAAAGTTACTGACTTATGCCTGTTCAAACACGCTCGCAATCTCAGCAATCCAAGCAGACACTACCTCCAGAAATGACAGAAGAAACATATGATAGACGTGTAGCCGATGAGACAGCACAACTTATTGAGCAAGCGCTGACTCGACAACGAACTGAAATGTTCGCCCAGTTCAATGAAATTCTCACACGATTTGCTTCGACATCCGTAGGCTTTTCGACGAGAACTCACTCCGATAAAATTAGCCCCTTCAAATTGCAAATGAATTTGGACATACCGAATCTTGAAGGAAATATTGACGCGAAATCCATCGACAATTAGGTGCAACAATTGGAATTCTATTACTCTGTGAATCAACTCTCAGAAGCTGACAAGATCACCATTGCAGCCTTAAAGATGTCAACATCTGTGCACTGCTGATGGGAGAACCTCTCGACAAAGATGGAGAAAAGTAGAGACCCCATTGACACATGGGATAAATTCGTCAAACACATCCGAAAGGAATTTTACCCGCCCAAATACCTCGAGCAGCAGTATAAGAAGTGGCAGCAACTAAGGCAATGGAAAGACCAATCAGTACATAGTTACACCGACGAGTTCTATCGACTCATGGCTAGACTTGGCATCCAAGAAGAAGAGAAATTGCTTGTTATGAAGTACATCAGCGGATTGTCCCAGTACATTCCGCAAGAGATGGAATTGATGACTGTCATTACTCTTGTGGATGCATTCCACTATGTTATCAAACTTGAAACCAAGCAGAAAGGGAAAGCACACTTCGCAACAAAGCCGACATCAGGATGACCACCTGACAAGAAGACATTAGCCGACTTCGACAAGTCAAAATCTTCTTAGCCGACTCCGCCAAAGCTAGATCATGGCAAAAATAATTTTCAGAAAAGGGAACGTTGCAAACAACCGCCGACCGGAAAATGGTGCGATTACCACCACTCATCCTGGCATGACACGTCTAAATGCAAATATCGGAAGACATTTTTGGCAAAAGTGTTGATATCCGACACATTCGATAAGACGATGGAAGAATCTGATCCAGACAAAACGACCCTTCTGACATCGACATCGACCACTCCAGCAGCCTCGACTATCGTGGACGAGGAGGAATGAGAGCACCTGTTCCATACACAGATATGGGTCCAGCACAACCCATTACATCTGATTGTGGACAATGGTAGCCAGAAGAACTTCATTTCAAAAGATCTCGTAAAGAAACTAGGTCTTGTCACCACTCCACATCCTCAGCCTTACAACATCAGTTGGATGAAGGATGGACAGGAATTGCGGATCACTCAACAATGCAAACTCGCCTACTTCATAAATCCTTTTGAAGATGAAATACTCTGCGACATAGAACCACTCTTTGTAGTCGACGCCCTATTTGGGAAACCTTCCCTATGGGATCGCCATGGAAGTTATCAGTCACGACCGCAGAAGGTGATTGTCAGAATTCAGAATCGATGGTACAGCATTCTAGAGCGACAACCTACACCAACGGTTTCAATGATATCTGCTAAACAGACAAATAAGATCATCAATCATGCTCAGAAGTTCGCGTTAATCATGATCAAACCGCAACATTCTAGGGAGACTACAGCGACGAGTCGACTTATCGACCAAAGTGGCTCTCGACAGAAGCAGTTGATCGACAACGTTCTCAACGAGTATCATAGTTTATTCCAAGAGTTGAACGGAGTACCTCAACATTTCCAGGTAAAACACTCCATTGAACTTGCTCCTGGTTCTTCTTTTTGTAACACATTTGTTTACAGAATATCCATCCTCGAAAATGAAGAGATTCGCAGACAAATCCAATATTTGATCGACAGAGGTCATATCCGACCTAGCTCCTCCCCTTGTGGAAGTCTAGTCGTCCTCATTCCAAAGAAAGAAGGGACTTGGCGCATGTGAATTGACTACAGGGCACTAAACAAAATTTCGGTAAAGAATCACTACCCTCTGCCGTGGATAGATGAGCTCATCGACTGTCTGAAAGGTGCTAAATTCTTTACTAAGCTCAACCTCAAGTCAGGATATCATCAGATTCCAATCGAGCCCTCATATGTGTGGAAAACTACTTTCAAGACCAAGTAAGGATTGTTTGAATGGTTAGTCATGCCTTTTAGCTTAACCAATGCACCTGCGACCTTCATACGATACATGGATAACATTCTTCGACCTTTCATCGACAAATGGGTCATTGTCTACCTTAACGACATACTGATTTTCAGTTGATCATGGGAAGAACATGTCGGACAGCTTCGACAAGTCCTCGACACTCTCCAACAACATTGACTTTACTTGAACATGGACAAGTGCACCTTTGCGATGAACAACATCAAATATTTGGGGTATGTAATTGACTCTGCAGGCATTCACGCCGATCCAGACAAAGTACAGATCCTCAAAGATTGGTCCATTTCTCAAAGCATTCAAGAACTAAGAATTTTTCTTGGTTTGGAGAATTTCTATCGACGGTTCATACTCGGCTTCAGTCACATAGCATGTCCCTTGAATTAGTTAATGAAGGGAAATGGAAAAGCTGTCTTCAAATGGACACCGACACAACAAGAAGCTTTTGAACAGCTCAAGCACAAGCTCTACACTACACCAGTACTTGTGTTACCTTATTTGCATCAGCCCTTTGAGATTGAGACAAACGCATCGGACTATGCCTTGGGCGCAGTGATCACTCAGTCTGGTCCCCCAGTCGCTTTTCATTATGAAACTTTTAACGACACAGTTAGAAGATATTCGACGTACGAAAAAGAACTGTACGCCATTGTGAAAGCTATCAAGCAATGGAGGCATTACATCCTTGGCAAGGAAACGGTCATCCTCACTGACCATAAGCCTCTACAATTCGCTCCGACCTAGTCAAAACTACAGACAACTAGATAGCTTAAGTGGATTAATTACCTACAACAATTCCAGTTCGTGATTAAGTATCGAAAAAGTAAAGCTAACGTCGCTACCGATTGTCTGAGTCGACCACCCATTACGCTCCTTTTCACAGTGATGAGTATGCAGGGTTACGACATGACCACTTGGTCTCAATTATATCGGGACGAAATCGACTTTTCACCAGTCTACCGACAGCTTTAGACTGATGAGTCGTCAAACGCCGACTACTTCCTGAAAGACACCTTGCTATGCAAGCTTGGACAGCTTTGAGTACTGACCGGAGAGCATCGACAACAACTCATTTGGGACGTGCACTACAGCAAGACCGCATAATACTTTGGAGTAGAAAAGACACTTGCTATTCTCCATAAGTATTTCTTTTGTCTACACTTAAAACTGACGTCAACAAGTACATTCGATCATGCGTGGTTTGTGCCATTGCTAAACCGCCTAATCGACGACAGGGATTGTACACACCTCTTCTAGTTCCTAGTCGACCATGGGAATCTATTTCTATGGACTACTTGACGAGATATCTGTAAGGACCTCACCTGGTCCTTAGTTTTATTTAATGTAAATCTAGCAGTTTGAAATTTGATATAGTCATTTTGTTCAAGTCTATGTGTTTCCTTCTGTGCTTCAGTAAAGTTTGAAATTTGATATAGTTATTTTGTTCAAGTCTATGTGTTTCCTTTTGTGCTTCAGTAAAATTAATCTTTCTATTTTTTATATAAATTTCATTTATAAACATAGAAATCAAACATGAGCAGGTATAAACAACATCAATTTATTATGAGTTCCACATATATTTATTCTCAACAATTTATACAACATCAATTTAATATCAGTTCCACATATATTTATTCTCAATAATTTATACAATTTATAGCTTTTAAAAATGTAAAACTTGAATTTCATGCAAGTAAAATACCTGTAGTATAGCAGTTTGTCCTAGGATAGTAGTCTGTCCAACTAGCTCCATGTAGATATTTTTAGGAAATCAACCGCCAAACATATTTACCACCCATCCAGCTAGGAACAGTCTCGCCGACTCCCTAGCTCCAAGGAATCCATATTCCTTGGCCCTCCGTGCCCGAAGTCCCCAAGAACAACAATAGCCACATAAGTAACATCCTAGCAGGTCTTGAGATCCAAATACCCCTCTAGTTCAGATCTCCTTCTGGTTTCCCCCATGGGTTCCCAGCTTCAACTTTCTTTTCACCACCTCTTTGCCTTTTTCATTTTCATGGTTATGTTCCCCACCCAAAATAAACCCCAAAATAATAATCATCCCTCCTTCATCTTTCCTTCCCCATTTTAAGCACTTCCCACTGCCTCTTTCTTCGGGAGGAGTGCTACACTACCCCTAAAGAAATAATCTTTAAATAATCATGCTCATATCCATTCAAGTACATTGTGGATAATACGTCTAGTCAACTTAAATAGTTTCAAGTGCGCCATTTTCTAAAAACAATTAAATAATCACTTTAATGAACAATCTTATCCATTCAATTAATTCCATTGACTTTTACTCAATAATGGAATCCATTAGAATAACTTCAAATGCACTCTTTTAAACAAAAGATTAAAATATTCATATTGAAATTAAAACCATATCCATTCATTTAATTTCGATTGACATTTACCGAACAATCTAATCAATTTAATTTGCACAATTTCAACCTTGTTCAAACATTGTAAATAATATCTTACGATCTCAATTCCAATAAGTATTAAAATTAAATGCATCTAACTAAGCAAAAATGAATATTAAATAAAATACACTTTTGGTCATAAATTAATGCATAATTAACCCAATAACCTCAATACAAATAATTATAATACAATCAATCATGTTATTAAATAACAAATCTATATTTAAATAATACTAGCATATGCACACAAGGTATGTAAGTGTAGCTAGTACTTACATAGCCTGTGCGTGTACTAATAATAACATATTGAAGCTCTAATGCATAGATCTTATTTATCACAAGCAACCATGCAAGAAACAATTCAGTAATAAATTCATTTAACAATAATTACTAACTAATCATAATAACACAACATCAACTGCATGGTATTCTAAGTTTACCATACGTGAGAAAAAGGAAGAATTTTAAAACTCATACAAACATCCGAGCTGTTTTATTAACTCAAATCCTAATAATATATGAACAACACAACATATTGAATTACGACAAATGAATCAAGCAAAGGTTTTTAGTACACATAGAGTAAATTATGTTTCCCTTTAAACTTCCACAATATTCCCATCTACCTACCTCTTCTACCTAATTCACACTAACTTCCACATCCTATCCTTCCTCTGCTGGACTACCCTAAAGTGTCACGCCATGACCGGCTCCAGTTAGAACTTGTAAGCGGAAGTGTCGACTACATCGACCAAGCTTCCCCAGTAGGAACCCACTAGTCATCGTCACACACCTTGGGGAGTGCGCCGTAGCGCGACCCTCCCATGACTCCGGGTTTCAGAGGATAAACGGTGGGTAATGCCTCCACCCCTCCTATGGAACAAGGATCAACATCCTTCACAGTCATATTGCGTTGCTATTGTTGTTCTTAGGGATTTCGTCATCGAATAACCAGTTTGGACAGTTGAGTTTCCCGAAACTCAGTGCCTGCCCACACATCAAGATAATAAACCAATACTCATATAGATCAATAATGCATCACTTGCATACCATTTATCTTTTGGAATTCATGTCCCTGGCATATTTCCAGCTCTTAGGACATATCTATCACTTAGCTCTTTCAACTTGTAGGTTAGTCTCCAAATGCGAGATCGTACAATATCGTGCAATCATTAACATGTATACATGTTGCATTACCAATGATCAATAATAAAAAATCATTTTTCTAGGTACCATGCATCTGGTTTCATATTCATAAATTCGACTAGCATAACTCTAACTTGGTATCCACATACCCATCATCTTTTAAATTGGCATGCTAGGGACAAAATAAAATACGACAATCATTCATACTATTAACATCACGCACGCATATATATATCTCGGCATGATACTAAAACCATATGTCTACAATGTCATCAAACTGACGAAGTTTCACAATAGTAAGCAAATACAACATGTAATGATAGTTCAGGTAATGAGGTCAAAATGGGGCATTACATACACCCACCCTTCAAGAAACTTCGTCCCGAAGTTATGAGATCATTCACAATCATCATGAAAGGCATGATGCAATACATTGTGTCCCCTAAACTTTACTCATTTTATCCCATAGAATATGTCTCTATACATATCTAAAGTGTGGTATAGGGCGTTGGTCTTATCACCTCCAGGCTCCTCAATGCATTTATCTACACAACGTTATATACCCTTGTTGAAATTTTTCATACTATTCCACATTGTGAATCTAGGAACACATAAGTCTTTAAATATAAGTTTTATTTTGCTTCCCGATTATTATTACGACTCTTGCATTATTTCACATATTTCGTTAACCACCTCTCAACATGTTCTTGTTAATGATTTACACACTAATTCGCAACACTTCTATGAACTCTAACCCATGAGTTTTGCAATGCACCATTTCATTTTTTTTCAGTTTTAACTTATACATGGTGACCTTCTCTAGAATACTATCACCCCATGCTCATTATGAGTTTTAATCTATCAACCTATCATGATTCTAAACATTCTTTGTACAATTGTATATTTATTTATCCTCGCAACGTAATTATCATGCTTTTGTTGGACTGTACAAAATCATTCGTATATACTCCATATAACACATATGGCTAGGCATTAGGCACACATACTCATCCTATCCTTTACACAATACTTAGCATGGATTTACATGCTCCAAAGACTTATGTGCGTACACTTGTAGTTTGATCAAAGTTCTAATTTGGAAAGTGCGTTATTGCACCAAGACACCCAATCTGATTATAACTTCCTTAGGCGATTCTTTAACATGCGTGCTAGATATTTGGCTAAGTTTTTACATCACCCTCATCCTTTACCTAGGGTCATTATTATATTCAATACAAATTACCCCCAATTTTCCTACATCTTACCATGGCTTGGATCTCGTCACCACTACTCCTAATTAGTCATAGTTAACACACTTTCCATTAATGTTTAGATTGATACTATGTGTAACGACCTCTCTAGGTCCTTGGTTTTGTTAAAATTTTGTAAAGAATTATCATTAATTTACTACCCACTCATCTAACTATTAATTAGATTCCTATTTCATTCTTTATGAACCCTTATTGATTAAAGCCATATTTGATTCTTATAAGAACTCTTATTTGTTTGGCATTAGGTATAGACTACCATGCAAGAAAACATCACACGATCATCTCCTTTGAATTATCAACACTCAGAACAATATAGTGGATGATGTCTATACAATGAAGTGACATCAGAATTTCTAGGTCACTACTATCATTCCCAGTAATTCCTGGTATAATACAGGTTGGATCAAAATAGGGTGAATCCCACATATAGGATCCTCTTCATTTTGTACTATTTCTATTATTAACACTCTTATGGTAATTAGGTGTCACTTAAAACACATTTTCCTTGGACTACTTTACCTTAGCTCTGCCTCACCTTGTCACAATCGTTTACCTATTGATATCATTAATACTTTAAGACCTTTTAGTCCCTACCAATTTACATGTGTAATCCTTATATTGGATTCCTCCCCCAAACGCTCTTCAAAATGTATCATCATACTTTTAATGTTTTCATTAATTCATACAAATCACTTGCAATACTTCTAATTTTGTCAACAATGCAATCACTCATGTGTCCCATGAATCCCAATTTACTATCTCTACATAGGTACTTCGTACAACCATATGATTGACAGTCATAACTTAAGGTACCCTTACAAGGTGAAGGGAGACTTTACATAACGTAATATTTGTTTACCCACTTGTCACACATGGCTAGTCGTGAGACAATCAAACTAAACTAATCCATAATTACTCTCATCATATTCTAAGCTAGGAATGTCTTAAGGTGATTACTACATAATCTTATTGATTCTCTCATTACCGATCGATTTAACATGTCCACTTGTTAATTAGTTAGTCCACATATGCCCTTCCTTATTACTCGGGGTCATCGCTACACTGGACATAACTAATTCTCATTGAATAACAACCCAATTACCTATCCATTGGGTAGATACTAGTCTTTTGTTTACAACTTTTATCGCTTAAGCCAACTTTGAAAGGGGGTTCTCCCCTTAGTTGGTGGTTGATACTACACATAGAGAACCCTTGAAGGGTTTGGAATACAACCATCTTCCTTGACTTATGAACATTTACCAAGATATTACTCTAATTGTTATCTACAAATATAGTGACCTTAGAGTTTCATGATTGTCCCTATCAACCAAGCTCTCTTTACTAGTAATATAGCTCATATTCTAACAGGGAAAATGCAAGGTATAGTATTTTCTTCATCGTAGCTATGACACATACCGTAAGATATGACTCAGTTACCCCTAGGTCGATTAATATAATTTCTATCCACGCTTGTGCACCTCTTTTTTTATATCTTATTTTCTTAAATTAAGTTTTGTATGGTTTCCTTTATACCTTGTACTTACATCTTATTGCTCACGATGGTCTATGGCCCTTATCCCATATCCCAAGTTCCCTCAAGATCTAGGCATACAATGATTTCCTCAGCTTTGGAATATAGGAATAACTATCTACGGGTCCTCTTCATCATATCTAAGGTACAATATGTTCTTATGAATAATAATTTTTACAAAACACCAACATAATTTAAGAATCAACTTCCTACATGGATCCATGATTGCAATCTAGGATTACTATCATGCAATTATTACTCACAAGTTACTTGTCCTTAGTAATTTCTTCTCAAGCTACAACCCTAGACACATGCGACATTGACCATTTATGGCCTCCAACCCCTTACTTGCGCCTATAAGATATTTTAGCTCATTCTAATTATTACAAATTACCTTTATCGATAGAATGAACATCCTCCTTGTTCACAGTTAGTTTCATCAATCTATTGATGATTATCACTCATCATGACACACTAAGTCTTAATGTCATGAGTCACGGGTAAGACACTATGGCATAGGCGAAAGGTAGGGTATCGCATTGTCCTCATGGATTAGATAGTCGTCTATGACCACAGGTTGCATTTACCGTGATTCATCTCCTAACCTTGTAACCTAACTCAAATTTACTTATAATTAACCTATAAATTTGATTTATAGGATTCAAATTATAGGTTTGATTAATTTATTAATTAATTCTTATATGAATCCTAACACATAGGAATTTATTTATTTATATTGTTATTATATATATATATATATATATATATATATATATATTAATTAACAAATTTTAATTTATATTCAAAATTTAATATTTAACATTTGCAATATATATATATATATATATATATATATTAATTAACAAATTTTAATTAATATTCAAAATTTAAATATTTAACATTTGCAAAATTACAAATTCAAATATTTAAATATTTAACATTTACCAAAATTACAAATTCAAATATTTAAATATTTATCAATTACAAAATAAATATTTTAATTAATTCGTAATTTAAATAATTACAAAATTTAAGCAAATTAATTATCCCATTAAATCTAACCCTAATATCTCCACCGTGGCAACCTTGCATGAGGGCCACACGCTCCCTCTTCCATCCTCCACGATACACAAGGAAATACTTAATTAATCATGTGAAGGGGTGAACAAAACCCTCTGTTCCTCGACGCTCTAGACATTTTTCCCTTTAAAAAATTTGTGTTGCTATAAATCATAGCTGCCTTAGGGTTTAGATCACTTATGGGTTTTGTGAGAAGGAGATTCTAAACAACCAAGGCAGGTGGACTGTGCTGCTCTGTTTATATTCAACTCATCAAGCTGCAGGCTTCTCAGGTGAAATATCCTAACTATGTTTATTTTTCGGCAGAGGTTATTTGTTTGTTTTATTGTTTGGTGTGATTTCTTGTGGAGGTTGGAAGCAGTCACATAAAAAAATGACCGGAGCAACCTTTGGCTTGCCCTTTTCTTTAGTCTCTCCCTGCAGCCTGTCGTGCATTGGTTAGTGTATTTTTTTTTTTTTTTGTATTATATATATATATATAAATATTTGTATTTTACCTGGTGTGCAGAGGGCAGCCCCTTCCCTTTATCTGGAAGCTTTACCCTCCTATCTCCCTCTCCGCGCGAACTCACTAGGCGTAGAGTGGGCTTAGAGTCCATCCTTTTGATGGGCGAGCTACGAAGTATGGAAACATTGGTATCTTTGAAGCTCGCGCACGCTAGCTACAACCTTGTAAATGGCGTCACCCTCTGTAGGGAGTTATGGCTCTAGGGCCTCCCAATGGTGCAACCCTCTCCCTATCTGCATGCCCCTCCTCGAAGGGTCTTCTCCCTCGTGTGCCCACCATAAATTATAATATATATAAGTAGCATTCTGTACTATCATATCATACATTATTTGTTGAGTTGCTAATACATTTGACACATTATCTATTGCTACATTTTCCAAGGGGGTTTTTCACCTTCAAGAAGGGGTTATTATAATCTATCATATTTTTTTTTCAAGCTGCTTACAAGATATCTGAACCATTGTATAAGGGATATTGCATAGGTTTATCAATATTCACCTTCAGACTTTGTAGAGCTTGCTACAGAATTCCAAGGGAACATTTGTTGAGTTGAAAATCACACTCAACTAATAGATCTGCTATCTATTGATTCCGCTGAGCGTGGTACATATTTCTAGTTTCCTATACACAGTAAAATCATCCTTGACCAAGTGATCACCAGACCTTATAGCCTAGATCTGTAACATATTATTCCAACTGCTAAAATATAATTGAAGAATCAGTTTTGGGTATTCTCTTGTCATTCTGGTAGATACATTCACCGTGCTCTTCCATTTTTTTTTTTTATTGTTGGGTGAAGGTTACTAACTTGTGGAGGAGTTTGATGCTTGGGCTAAATGTTTTCTTTCCTGTCATGGTCGGTCGGTCTCTCTCCAACATAGACCGGTCGATGCTTGAGTTTGGACGCTAGGATGAGAGTGGGAAAATGGTATAAGCACCCTTCTGCAACACATCACTCATGGGTTCTCCCCGTGTGCGCACTTCCTGCTAAGCCAGTAGGGCGCGAGGCTCTTAACCTTGTGGCCGCACCTCTTTGTGCTCGCATGAGGCGATTTGAGAGGTGGCGGCTAAATCAATTTTGTGGTTGAATGTATACTCCTGGGTGAGACTCGATGATCAAATCCTATTCTGTTTGCGTGTTGCTGTGCATAATTGCAAAGAAAATGACTCCCACACTCTACACAAACCTGCGCCCACGACATCCTCCTCCCGCGGCCTCCTCTTCCGCATAGAACGTCCTGCGGACTCCTGCCTCTATGCGTGAACGACCAGCTAGGGCCATGCGATCCCTTCGGTGGCTTGGTCGCATAACGCACCAGTGGTGATGGCATGGCTTGTGGGCTATGGGCCTGGATATGGGCGAGTTGGTCTAAGGCACCAGGCTGTGGGCGAAGTGCGATACCCTCCCTGAGAGCTCATCGGTGGTTGGTACTTGTGCTAGGTGGCTGCTGAGAATATGAACTGGGCATTCTCTCGGTCTCCTATAAACTGGAAATGCCACTCATTTCCTAATCTGCTCATTTTCTAATTTGCAGATAGCACACACTCCTTTATTTATATCTTAAAACTTATTATTATACATATGCATTCTTGTGTTTTTAGTATTTAAAATGCTACTTTGGACTGTCTGAGGAAATCCTCATCGACACAATGAATACCAACAGGTTCATAGGGGCTTGACAGCTTAAGACAGTCTTCACATATCAAAGTGCATGTAAAAAGAGAGGTCTCTTATTGATATGGGAAATTAAGAATGATGTTGAAAGTACACAGTTTTTATTTTATATTTTTGGACAACTCTTTTAAGTTCATCCAAAACCCTAAAAGGTGTGTGCAAATTATGAAAGCCTTTAATATTTTTTGAAAATTTGAAAGGCATTCTTTGCTCCATTGCTCACGTATGTAGATTATCATTTTCCTAGTATACCATTTTTATTTAGGAAAGTAATATACACAAAATACTTGGATATAAATGTCATAATGACTATTTGGCTTATGCGCCACTCAATAATATGCTCCTCTTTTTTTCTTTTCTTTTTTAATTTGTTTTTTTTAATTTTTAATTTTTTAAATTTGTTCCTTGTACAAGATTGAAAATGACACTAAGAACTTTCAGCAGAACCTCCACTCCATAGGTCAATCCTCACCACAACTTTTGAGATTTCCTTATGTGAAATACTCATCCATTTGTAATTCACATGTAGACCCCTGGGCTCACCTATTGGATTCTTAGTGCAATGGAGATATGGTGCTCATAGTCGGCCATGACCAGTGACTGCTAATTTTGTTGTTTTAAAAAAAAAAAAATTGTTATTATAAATTATATATATATATATGAAGGCTGAGCAATTGTAATGCCTTTCTTTGAGCAGTTTAGTTCTTTCAAGTTCATTAGTTTAATAGGTTAACAGGTTAACATGTTACAATTTTCACATTAGTTTAACAGTTTACAGTTTTCACATTTATAGTCTATTGCAGGCCCTTTGGCTCCAGGGTTTGAACCACGCTCTGATACCATTCTATAAGGACCTCGCATGGTCCTTAGTTTTATTTAATGTAAATCTAGCAATTTGAAATTTGATATAGTCATTTTGTTCAAGTCTACGTGTTTCCTTCCGTAAAGTTTGAAATTTGATATAGTTATTTTGTTCAAGTCTATGTGTTTCCTTCTGTGCTTCAGTAAAATTAATCTTTCTATTTCTGATATAAATTTCATTTATAAACATAGAAATCAAACATGAGCAGGTATAAACAGCATCAATTTATTATCAGTTCCACATATATTTATTCTCAACAATTTATACAACATCAATTTATTATCAGTTCCGCATATATTTATTCTCAACAATTTATAACTTTTCAAAATGTAAAAATTGAATTTCATGCAAGTAAAATACCTGCAGTATAGCAGTTTGTCCTAGGATAGTAGTTTGTCCAGCTATCTCCATGTAGATATTTTCAGGAAATCAACCGCCAAACAGATTTACCACCCAGCCAACTAGGAACAGTCTCGCCGATTCCCTAGCTCCAAGGAATCCATATTCCTTGGCCCTCCGTGCCCGAAGTCCCCAAGAACAACAATAGCCACATAAGTAACATTCTAGCAGGTCTTGAGATCCAAATACCCCTCTAGTTCAGATCTCCTTCTAGTTTCCCCCATGGGTTCCTAGCTTCAACTTTCTTTTCACCACCTATTTGCCTTTTTTCTTTTCATGGTTATGTTCCCCACCCAAAATAAACCCCAAAATAATAATCATCCCTTCTTCATCTTTCCTTCCCCATTTTAAGCTCTTCCCACCGCCTCTTTCTTCGGGAGGAGTGCTACACTACCCCTAAAGAAATAATCTTTAAATAATCATGCTCATATCCATTCAAGTACATTGTGGATAATAGGTCTAGTCAACTTAAATAGTTTCAAGTGCACCATTTTCTAAAAACAATTAAATAATCACTTTAATGAACAATCTTATCCATTCAATTAATTCTATTGACTTTTACTCAATAATGGAATCCATTCAAATAACTTCAAATACACTCTTTTAAACAAAATATTAAAATATTCATATTGAAATTACAACCATATCCATTCATTTAATTTCGATTGACATTTACCTAACAATCTAATCAATTTAATTTGCACAATTTCAACCTTGTTCAAACATTGTAAATAATATCTTACGATCTCAATTCCAATAAGTATTAAAATTAAATGCATCTAACTAAGCAAAAATGAATATTAAATAAAATACACTTTTAGTCATAAATTAATGCATAATTAACCCAATAACCTCAATACAAATAATTATAATACAATCAATCATGTTATTAAATAACAAATCTATATTTAAATAATACTAGCGTATGCACACAAGGTATGTAAGTGTAGCTAGTACTTACATAGCCTGTGCGTGTACTAATAATAACATGTTGAAGCTCTAATGCATAGATCTTATTTATCACAAGCAGCCATGCAAGAAACAATTCAGTAATAAATTCATTTAACAATAATTACTAACTAATCATAATAACACAACATCAACTGCATGGTATTCTAAGTTTATCATACGTGAGAAAAATGAAGAATTTTAAAACTCATACAAACATCCAAGATGTTTTATTAACTCAAATCCTAATAATATATGAACAACACAACATATTGAATTACGACACATGAATCAAGCAAAGGTTTTCAGTACACATAGAGTAAATTATGTTTCCTGTTAAACTTCCACAATATTCCCATCTACCTACCTCTTCTACCTAATTCACACTAACTTTCACATCCTATCCTTCCTTTGCTAGACTACCTTGCAGTGGCACGCCATGACCGACTCCATTTAGAACCCGTAAGCGGAAGTGTTGACTACATCGACCAAGCTTCCCTAGCAAGAACCCACTAGTCATCATCACACACCTTGGGGAGTGCACCGTAGCACGACCCTCCCATGACTCTGAGTTTCAGAGGATAAACGGTGGGTAATGCCTCCACCCCTCCTATGGAACAAGGATCAACATTCTTCATAGTCATATTGCGTTGCTATTGTTGTTCTTAGGGATTTCGTCATCGAATAACCAATTTGGACAGTTGAGTTTCCCGATCTTGGAAGTATAGGATTGGGTTAATCCTGGAAGAGAATGAGTTGGACTCATATATAAAAGAAGACATCCCTATCCCAGAGGATGAAGAGGCTAAAGTATTTAATATGAAGAACTTGGTCAAGGCAAAGAGAATCATTTCTGATTCTATTAAAGACCATCTCATACCCCATGTGTCTTCTCTAAAGACACCCAAAGAGATGTTTGACTCTTTGACCAAGCTATTTGAAGGGAAGAACATAAATCGGAAGATGACCCTGCGGAACCAATTGAAAGGGGTAAAGTTTCAGAATGGAGAAACCATTCAATCTTATTTTTCAAGAGTCTCCCAAATCAAAGAACAACTAGAAGCAGTGGATGAAATGGTAGAGAATGGTGAAGTTGTCATGACCACTCTGAATGGTTTACCTAGGTCATGGGACTCCTTCATTCAAGGAATCTGTGCAAGGAAGAAGTTGATTTCCTCCAGTAGACTACGGGAAGAATGCTCACAAGAAGAAGCAAGGCTTGTGGCACGAGAAGAAAAGATGGGGAATGAAGATCAAGCTCTCACAGCTCACACCAAGAAAGGGAAGTCCAAGAGAGAGTCATCTCACTCCAAGAAATCTTCACATCACTTCAAAGAAAGAAGAATATGCTTCACCTGTAATGAGAAAGGACATATTGCCATAAATTGTCCCAAGAACAAGAAGGACAACAACAACTCCAACAAGAAGAAGAAGGGCAGCAAAAGAAGGTTTCATGCTCATGCTGCCGAGGATGATGAACCACCCAAGAAAAAGGCTATTGCAGAAAGTGATGATAACTCATCAAGTGAAGAAGAGTATGTTTTGATCTCTGCTCTCACAGGTATCATCTCCCATGGTTGTAATGATTGGTTGATTGATAGTGGGGCTTCCAAACACATGACTGGGTTTAAGGAATCTTTTGTGAATCTATCTGAACATGAATCACCCCATAAGGTGAAACTTGGGGATGATTATCAATACCCAATCAAAGGAAGTGGTGAAGCCTCCTACAACCTAGATTCTGGAAAATATTTGAAGATGAAAGAAGTTCTTTATGTACCTGGGCTCAAGAAGAACTTACTCTCCATCTCTGCATTGGATGCAAAAGGTATGAGGGTTGCATTTGTGGATGGCCAAGTCCTAATGTGGCCAAAGGGAAAGAACATAGATGATGCAGTAGTGATTGGAGAGCAAGAGGGAGTTTGTATAAATTGAAGGGACAACTTGAACATGCCATGGTACATGAATCCATGGAGCCAAGTGAACTTTGGCATAGAAGACTTGCTCATATGCACTATAGGGCACTTCAAATTGCAAGCAAGGCTGTAGAGGGTCTTCCTGAAATCAAGACCAAACATGAAGGTGTTTGCAAAGGATGTGCAAAAGGTAAGAACATTAAGAAGGCTTTCCCAAGCAGTGAAAGCAAGACAAAAGACATCCTGGAAACCATCCACTCAGATGTATGTGGTCCTATGTCATCCAGTTCTCTAAGTGGGTATGTTTACTATGTCTCATTTATTGATGACTTCTCCAAGAAGACTTGGGTATACTTCTTGAAGAACAAAGATGAGGTGTTTGATAAGTTTAAGGAATTCAAAACCTTGATGGAGAATCAAACTGACAAGAAGATCAAAACATTCAGATCCGACAATGGTGGAGAATTCACCTCAGGTGACTTCAAGAAGCTTTGCAGTGATTCAGGGATTAAGAGGGAGTTGACTGCTCCTTATAATCCACAACAGAATGGAGTTGTAGAAAGGAAGAATAGAACAATCATGGAAGCAGCAAGAGCAATGCTCCATGACCAGGATCTACCTATGCATCTATGGGCAGAAGTAGCTATAACAACTGTATATGTGTAGAACATAACACCCCACAAGATATTGGACAACAAGACACCAGAAGAGGTCTTTTCTGGTAAGAAACCTGAAGTCAGCCATCTCAGAATATTCGGTTGTCCAGTATTCACTCATGTCCCAAAGGAAAAGAGGACCAAACTAGATACTTCAGGAAAGAAGAGTATCTTTGTGGGTTACAATGAAAGCTCGAAGGCTTACAAAATATACTTTCCAGGGTTCAAGAAGATTGATGTCAGCAGGGATGTGACATTTGATGAAAACTCAACATTCATCAAATCAAGGAAGGCACCGATCGAAGTTTATGAAGAACCTAAGGAAACTAGATTTCAAGATACTACCATGACTGAAGCAGTTCCAGAAGTTGTTCGTGAGTTTGAAGATCCGCAAGAACCTGTAGATCCACCCCGTGAGGATAACTCTCACAAGAGGAAACCTGCATGGGCTAGAGAGCTCATTCAAGATTTGGCATTCCAGAAGAGGAACACAGAGCAAAGAAGACTACCAGATTACATACCAGCTATGTTGCTTTACTCTGTGACATTATGAACAAAGAGCCTTCCAGTTATGAAGAAGCAGCGGAAAAGAAAGAATGGAAGGATGCCATGGTTGAGGAATACCAATCAATAATGAAGAATGATGTTTGGGATGTTGTCCCAAGACCTAAAGAGAAGTCTATTGTAACTTCCAAATGGATTTACAAAATCAAGCATGCTGCAGATGGCAGTGTAGAGAAATACAAGGCAAGATTCGTAGCTTGTGGCTTCTCCCAGAAAGAGGGAATAGATTATGAAGAAACTTTTGCACCTGTAGCTAGGTATATTTCCATCAGAACAGTACTTGCCCTGGCTGCAGCGATGAAATGGAAAATACACCAGATGGATGTCAAGACTGCTTTCTTGAATGGTGTAGTTGAAGAGGAAGTATATGTGGAGCAGCCAATCAGTTTCGAAATACATGAAAGGGAGTCATATGTGTGCAGATTAAAGAAAGCCTTGTATGGCTTGAAACAAGCTCCTAGAACCTGGTATGGTAGGATGGACAGTTTCCTATCTAGTTTGGGCTTTACCAAGAGTAAAGCGGATTCCAACCTTTACTACAAGGTTGAAGAAGGGAATCCTGTGGTTCTACTCCTGTATGTGGATGACTTATTTGTAACAGGAGATGAAAGGTTGATTGTAGATACTAAGAGGAAGCTTGCTGCTGAGTTTGATATGAAAGATTTGGGAATGATGCATTATTTCCTAGGTATGGAGGTGTGGCAGAGTGCAGGTGGGATCCTCCTTGGTCAAGGGAAGTACACAGTAGATATCCTGAAGAGATTCGGGATGATGGATTGCAAGGCCATGGCCACACCTATGGCATCGAATCTAAAGCTTCTATGCGATGCTTCATATGAGCCGGTTGATGTCTCTATGTATCATCAGATGATTGGGTCCTTGATGTACCTGACGAACACGAGACCGGATATTTGCTTTGCTGTGAACACATTGAGCCGGTTCTTGACGGATCCGAGGAGTGTTCACCTGGTTGCAGTAAAGCATGTTCTGAGGTACCTGAAGGGTATAGTGGATTATGGGCTCAAGTATGAAGCGAATCAAAAGTTTAACCTGCAGGGTTATGTTGATTCAGATTGGGCTGGCAATGCTACAGATAGGAAGAGCACATCTGGGTGTTGCTTCAGTATGGGATCAGGTGCGATCTCTTGGTTTAGTAGGAAGTATTCCTGCGTAGCACTGAGTATAGCTGAGGCAGAGTATGTTGCAGCCTGTTCAGTTAGTTGCGAGGTAGTATGGCTACGGAAGCTACTGTCTGAGTTATTTGATCTCCCTTTGGATGCTACTGGTATCTTCTGTGATAACCAGAGTTGTGTGAAGCTGTCCGAGAATCCAGTGTTTCATGACAGGTCGAAACACATAGAGATCAAATATCACTATATCATGGATATGGTGCAGAGAGGAGCTGTGAAGCTCCTGTATGTTGCGACGGTCGAGTAGATTGCAGATGTGCCGACAAAGCCACTAGCCAGGGTGAAGTTCGAGTACTTTAGGGAGAGGCTTGGTGTTCTTCAGATCGAGGACACTTCGAGGAATAAGTGATGGACACATTTTCTGAAACCATTCCAAGCATGTTGGAAGGAGGATCCTTCACATGGTTGTGTATGTAAGCGCTGGATGATGAGCATCAGGATGATGTTCTAGTTTCTGCTTTGTATGATCAATTGGATCATTTATATGTATATGTATGTACGCATCATGTTGGATGTTGGATATGATCAGTTGGATCATTTATATGTACCTACGCATCATATTGGATGCTGGATATGATCAGTTGGATCATTTATATGTATGTACGCATCATGTTGGATGCTGGATATGATCAGTTGGATCATTTGTATGTATTTTGTATATGCATCATGTTGGATGCTTGGACCATGTATCTGTATATGTATCAGGTGGATACATTGTATGATCAGGTAGATCATGTATATTGATATGTATCAGGTAGATCATGTATGTTGATGGATACATTGTGTGGATCATGTATCTATGTATCAGATGGATACACTGTGTATGATGATATGTATTAGGTAGATACTTGGTGTGCATCAGATGGATGCATAGGGTGATCATGGATGACGAGCTTCTCCATATGACATGCAGCAGGATGTTGCAGTGATGATGATCAGGATGATCATGTGTACATCAGGATGATGTATGATGAGTATCAGATGATACTTTGTGGCCGTGGATCAGGTTGTGCAGATGAGCATGTCTGGGAGATCCTATAGGTCGGAGTTGCGTATTCATAACAGCCTGGGATGCTCTTTCGAGACATTGCTCTCGGAGGACATGTAATTTGTGCCCTGGGAGATCTTCAGGTCAGAGTTGTGTACCCATAACATCCTGAGATGCTCTTGCGAGGTTTTGTCCTATGGCATGTAATTTTCTCCCGGGAGATCTGGACAGGATGAAAAAGGCCTCAGATGCTTCAGCCATGTTTTTCCATGACCACATGTAATTTTCTCCTGGGAGATCTGGACAGGATGAAAAAGGCCTCAGATGCTTTAGCCAGGTTTTGTGGTGGACCACATGTAATGTGATCCTGGGAGATCCGACAGGTAGAGCTGTGTGCTTGTAACAGCCTGGGATGCTTCAGCCAAGTTTTGTGGTGAGATCACATGTAATGTGCTCCTAGGAGATCCGACAGGTAGAGCCGTGTGCTCTTAACGGCCTCGGATGCTTCAGCCAGGTTTTGTGATGGGTCACATGTAATGTGATCCTGGGAGATCCTACAGGTAGAGCTGTGTGCTCGTAATAGCCTGGGATGCTGCAACCAGGTTTTGTGACGCACGTAATAAGTCCTGAGAATTCCACAGTATGGCTAGTGATGATGAAGACCTGCAGGTGGTGGGCCTACATCCAGTATGAAAAAAGATTGTCTCTGTAAAAATTCCTATGACGAGTAGAGTTAGAGATTGGTTGAGATAGCAGCAGCAGTGACGATGATGATGACGTTGCATCGATGACGATGATCCCGAGAAGAAAACTTGTCTAGCAGATCTATGTCGAGAAATACCTTCCTAGTTAAGAGGGAGTGTTGATGTATATGTAACTTCAGAATGTATTTCATCTGTGTATTTTATATATATTTATTGTACCCTTATAAGAGATGTGTTATTCCTCTATAAGGAAGTGTCGTCATGTGGATTGACAAGTGTCGCAAGTGTGTGTACTTGCCGATGGGTTATTAGACCACCATGTGTGGGGTCAGCCCTGAAATATATATTATAATGTGGATGTACCTAGCTAGACAAGTCGGCCCCATAAGGTCACTGGGCAAACAGATTAGTATAAATAGAGATCAGGTGATCTCTATTTAGATCATTCATAAAAGTACATCTCTCTCACTCAGAAAGTGGCGCACTAGTGAGGAGGAGGATCATATGCTACTAGGAGACTATCTCAGTGTATTTTGGTTGTACTTTGGTTGAGCCATTGCTCTCTCTATCTCTGAGGAAGTTTTAGGGTTTTTCACCTTAGGGTTTTCCCCACGGAAACTCTGTGTCTCTTGTCTCTTATGCTTTTGATTCTTGTGATGCTTGTCATACTTATTGTGATTGTCATGCATTGATATACTGTATATGTTATTCTCTCAGTAAATATCCTAGAGTATTATGAATTAATGCTCAAAATTTAACACATGTTTCATTACCAATGATCAATAATAAAAAATCATTTTTCTAAGTACCATGCATTTGGTTTCATATTCATAAATTCGACTATCATAACTCTAACTTGGTATCCACATACCCATCATCTTTTAAATTGGCATGCTAGGGAAAAAATAAAATACGACAATCATTCATACTATTAACATCACACACGCATATATATATCTCGGCATGATACTAAAACCATATGTCCACAGTGTCATCAAACTGACGAAGTCTCAGAATAGTTACCAAATACAACATGTAATGATAGTTCAGGTAATGAGGTCAAAACGGGGCATTACAATATCCTACTACCAAACATCAATACGATGTGATATTAGTAGTAGTCAACTGATTTTCCAAGATGGCCACTCTCATACCATGCAAGAAGACCACGACAACGCAGCAGTCTGCTAAGCTCTTCTTCACACATGTTTGGAAACACTTTGGTTTACCCACAACCATTACTTCCGACCGAGATGCCATATTTGTCAGCATCTTTTGGAAGACTCTTTGGCAATAGTTGGACACACGAATCCCATTGTCGACAACTTTCCATCCTCAGACCGACGGACAAATGGAAGTTGTGAATTGCTTGGTAGTACAACTGCTTCGCATGTTTAACCACAAGCATTGACGCACATGGGATGAAAGTATTCCATATATACATCACAGTTACAATCATGCTCACCAAAACTCTACAGGAAAGAGTCCATTTGAGATCTGTTACGGATTTCAACCCTCAACACCTATCGACTTGATCAGTTCCTCAACATAGCCAAATTACGACACCGACTACAACTAGCGAGAAGTTGATAAAGCCTTGAAGTTTCAATATCAAATTTGCGACGTCCAAAAGCAAGCACAGGAAATGATGAAACGAGCAAACGAGAAATCTAAGGCCCGACATGACAAGCATCATATTCCTCATTCATTCCAAATTGGGGATAAGGTCTGGTTACATCTCAAGAAGGAGCGCTTCACTGGTCCATTCAATAAGCTCAAACCTTTGCGATATGGTCCGTACAATATTCTTCAACAGATTGGCGAAAATGCTTTCTAGCTTGACATTCATGCATGCTTGGGTATGCATCCAATACTCAATGTGGATCTACTCCGACCATACCATGCACCATTGTTGGAACAAAATGACTTGCAAACAACAGAACCTGACGACATCCATCCAGACGTTCAGGAGCCTCTTCCTTGAGACACCATTGTGGGATGACGAGTATGCCATACAAGGATGAGCACAATTCCCTTGTTTCAGGTTTCTAAAGTTGGACAGATCCCACGACAAGGAAAGTGGTACTCTGCTACTAAACTGACCGACAAGTTTCCTCACCTTCATGAGCAAACAATGGTGAGCATTGTTTCTTAAGTAAGGAGGTCTGATCCACATCGCAGTTGGCATTATTGTCGGATGCCAACTTCGACACATCTTTGACCAGTCATCGACGTCGACATAACTTTGACATGACTTCGCCAACTTTGCGACTTCGATAAGTTCCACGACCTCACAGTTTCGCGACTTCGATAAGTTCCACGACCTCATAGTTTCGCGACATCAACATGTAGTGTCGATCTGCGACTTGCGACTATCGAGCTTCGACAGACTGTCTCTCTGTCTTCCAGTCGACTATAACGGTTGAACTGTTGAAACACTCTAACTTCTTTTGTAACTTAACGTAACAGGAAAGCACCCAAGCATTTCAGCACTCTCTATATAATCATGTAAACTATTGTAATATAAAAGCATAGAATCAATTGATGACCTAATATCCAGTAATAGAAGATCAGTTCGCATTCCTGCATATTGTCTGTGTATATTTGTGTTATGTCTGTGTAGTGTATTCTTGCTTTGCACATTCTATTTCCTAAGCTTCCACCATAACAAAGCCGACTCATTATGTCGAACTGTTGTCCCCCTCGTACTTCCTGGCCATGTTCGGATCACTAGTGACCAAGACTATATGAAAAATTTGGATTATAAAAACATGTTATTCAAATGCACCTAATGTAGATCCCACGGTCATTTGAAAATAAGTTGTCCATATAAAAAATACGAAGAAATAGGGGGCACCCACCTAGTGATGAGCCCTTCTGAATTTGGGACTAACTCGCTCTCCAATGTAGAAAAGAGGAAAAGAGCAGAAGATGTTTTGGAAACAGAGCATTCACAACTACAAGCATGCCATGTAAGGATAAATGAAGTAATCAAGGAAGTTATATCCCTTCTGACATAGAAAATAAAGATATTGGAAGGAAACATCCTATCTTCGAGGGGTTTCGCTTCACCCTCCTCCAAACTACTATATCATGATAATTCAAAAGGGAAACAACCTATATACATTCATGATGAGGAGGGGCTCTCCAACTCTCCCCTGGTTCCATTGACTTAACCTACTACAAGTGCCTCTCCACTCCCCCCCTTTCAAGAAAAGGACTTTGAGGATATAGAGGAAGATTGCCTCATCAATAGCTCAAGCGGGTATACAACAAACATTTTGTATTATGGGACCTCATTCTCAAATAGATACTTAATGTGCTCATAGAAAAAAGTGCCTTATGGACAATCAAAAGGTCTTTCCATAGCACAAGGCACTGCTCACATGTCTACCAAAGGAAGAATATCCCACATGTATCGGGAAAAGAATGAGGCAAAGAGAGAGGTTCTAATAAGCCGACAACAAACAATGCATGGGGTCCTTAGCAAAGCATCCCCCAAGAGGTTAAGAAATGATCATTTACTCATTCAATTTAAGAGGCATAAGAATGGCCTTGAAGCAATGATCTCTGAAACGCTTACTTTATAAGAATCTCCCTAATGTAATTTATATACAAGAAACTATGTGCATTGTTGAGTCAACAAACAATATCTTGCATAAGTGTTTCCCATACTGTTCTTTCAACGCCATGGATGAGTATGGACATTCTGGGGGCTTAGAAATTGGTTGGGATCCCTCCCTCAATATCCTTTCCTCAGTAAGATCTACAAATTACATTTATCTTTGTTTTTTTTAAAGTCTTTAAATCGACTTATCAACCTCTTGTACGTCTACGCCCCATCTCATGGATGGAAGGAGTTCTTGGAAGAACTGTTCTCCCCCCAATCTCTTTCCCTCTCACACATCATAATAGGAGGTGACCTAAAATTCACCCTACATTCCTCGATATCATGTGGTACATCTACAAGGAAAGAACCACCAATGGACTTCCTCTCACATCACCTAGTCGAATCCCTCCTTGTTGATATTGAACCAAATTTCCCCGGCCATACTTGGTCCAACAAGTGTGCCTGATCATAGCACACTACCAAAAGGATTGACCGATTTCTCATAAAATACTCCCTCCTCCTCTCCCTTAGTGTGTTACACTCCTCAACACTAAAGGAAACTCTCTTGGATCACCTTCTGATCATCTTAAAACTCTCCCTCCCCATAGAAAAGCTTCCCCACCTTTAAATTTAACCCACACTAGATTACCTATGATGCTTTCTGAGACCCAATGACTCAAAATTGGATTATGTTTGATACCAATGGGGAAGTGAAGGCCATGCAAAGTCTACAAGAAAAAATATCCAAGATAAAATGGCTCACTAAAGCATGGAAAAAATTAACCTTCACAAATGAGGAGAGGGATTTCGATGAGATTGAGAGCCAATTTGAACAACATATTAGCTCCCTCTATTGGAATGATTCCAGGGAGGCAGGGTTTCTAGAAATTGATAAGCTGGAAAAAAAAAACCTAGGATCTCGGCTTGGTAAGAAGCCAAGTGGAGGATGAAGAGCAGGGTACTATGGTTAGAAGAAGGGGACAACAACATTGTGTTCTTTCATAAGCAAGAAAAAGGTGGAAGAGCTGCAAACACCACATACAACATTCAAAATCAATCTGGGGAGGAATGCACAGATTTTAAATCAATCTCCAAAGCGGTGGTTCACCATACTCAAAGATCTACACTAATCCAAAGAAGGAAAGCATCACAAATATTTTTGCAATTGCATCCTTATTTAATAGATGGGTTGATCCGGATAAGTCCGATTCTATAATGGAGGAGGTTACAAAGGAAGAGGTACACAATTTCCTACTTTCCTTTCAACAAGGGAAATCCCTAGGATTAGATGGTCGGACCTCAAAATTCTACTTAGGATTTTGGGACATAGTTGGTGATAACATCACAGTTGCAGTGGAGGAATCCCACTCCTTAGGTATGATCCATCCCCCCGTCAATTCCATTTTTATTGCTAACATTATGAAATTTTATCACCCATCAAGCTTTGACCACTATTACCCTATTTCCCTTTGCAACAACATCTACAAAATCATTTCCAAATTTATTGCTTCTAGGCTAAATCCAATCCTCTCTGAAAACATTTCTCCCAACCAGTTTAGCTTCCTAGGCTAGAGGAACATTCATAATGCCATTGGTATTTCCCAAGAAACTCTACACTTGATCCAGACACCCTCCCTTCCTGTTAATATTTTATCTTTAATTTGGAAATGCAATAGTACTTGAAATCAAATAATAATCATACACATAAGCAATCACATTCGACACATGAATTTACCCTAGGGTAACCCTCTATGACTCGAGGGAGAAAACCCCAACAAAACCTTCCTTTGTATATTGATAGATAGCAAAGAATGTCTTTCACATCAAGCACCCCTGGTGCAATTATAGAGCAAGAGAAAGATAAAGGAAAAGAGACTCAGAATGATATCCCGCACAAAGAGAAGTGCATTGCCTTCAAGATAGAAGAGAATTCGCCTCACATTGAATTCATCAATCCTGTATAACATATTTATATAATTTTCACATGCATCAGCTTCTATTTTTATCTTCTGACTTCAGGATGAACTCACCCTCCATCTTGATGAATCAATATTGCACGAAGAAATGCATCCCACGTCTCTTGTAGTGCATTAAATCACTAAACTGATTCTTAGGATGAGCTCGCCCCTTAACTGAAAGCTTACCCACTTAGTTAGGTGGCTAAATTACGTGTCACCATGTAAGCGTCGCAACTCAAGTGTCGTTTTTTAGTTTAACATAAGTGTTGTCTTTTATTTTAACATAAGTTTCGTCATGCAATAACACTTAGTTAACTAGATCTTCTTTGTTATCACTTAGTTAACTCTGTTAACTGATTCTTTCTTGTTAACATCACTGTAGTGATCAATTCGAGTTCTGCTTTGATTTATTGAAGTTTAACAATTTGAATTTCTCTCTTAATTAATTATTTTATGTGCAATTCGAATTCTCTTGTCTTATCTGCATGATCCACATGTGCCAGCTTAGTTATCATATCAAATATACTAAGGATATTTTCCCAATGATGTGATCATATTGGTCTACTATAGTTCCAAGTGGTTATATGCTAAAGTAATCCACTCTAGAGGTGGCCAGTCTCTAGAAGAGACTTAATAGCTCAACCTTGATTAGTAGTACATCACACACCATACATGCTTCAACATGCAAAGTATCACCTCATCACATGAGGCACCACCTCAACAGATGAGGATCTATCTTGACACACAAGACCTTAGCCTTGACTAGCAAGACTATACAACATCATCACTTTGACATACAAAGCACTTGCCTCAACACATGAAGCTTGACCATTCTTGAGTCTAACTCAAGATTCTTCTCCAAGTTTCTTGAGTCCAACTCAGGATCCTATAAGGCACTACCTCGACACACGAGGCTCAATACTGACACACAATATTGACCTGGAGAATGACTCATGATGCTATAACTTTAACACTCCCCCTCAACGAAGGAGGCATTCTCTGCCATGCCAAGCTTGCCTCAGAAGTACCTATACTTCATCACAGATAGAGGCTTAGTCAACATATCTGTAATGTGCTCACCAATAGAAATTTACCGAAGTCTTATGGCACCTCCATGTACCATGTCTATGATGTAGTGATACTTCATCTCAATGGGTTTCGATCTGTCATGAAACACATGGTTTTTTGAGAGCTATAAAAAGCCGATTGTTAGAGCGAATGGAAATAGTCTCAAGCATCTCACCAAACAACCTATCAAGTATCTTCCTAAGCCACATAGCTTCTCGACATGTGGTACTAGCTACAATATACTCTACTTCTGTAGTACTCTGGGATACAGAGACCTGCTTCCCGTTGGACCAAGAGATCATAGTTGATACCAAGCTAAAACAAAATACGTATGTACTCTTTCGGTCCACAATACTACCACCCCGGTCGGAGTTGGCATATCCAAGTAACATCACTCCACCATTGGAAGCATATTTGAGTTCATAGGCAATTGTACCTTGAAGGTATCTAATCACATGCTTGACAACAACCCAATGTCTGTGTATTGGCTCAGACATGAATTGACTCAAGATACTCACTACATAACATATGTCTGGTCTACTATGTATCAAATACATCAAGGTACCAATGAGCTGTTTATACATGGTAGGATCCACTAGATCTAATCCGGATCTGAATCATGTATCTTATTTAGATTATAAATTATAGGAGTAGACATGGAATTACATTCCATCATACCAAATCTCTCCAACACATCAACTATGTACTTTCCTTGTGAAAGAAATATTTCATATTTCCTTTTCCAAACTTCTAGACCAAGAAAATAGTGCATAAGACTCAAGTCTTTCATTTCAAACTCAGAAATGAGATCCCTCTTGCACCGAGCTATATGTTTCCCCTCTCCAGTAAGGAACAAGTAATCAACATAGAGAACCAATATTAATGGATGGTTCTTCACAACCTTGAAGTATAGGTTGGGGTCAACTTCACTTTTGGAGAAGCCCAAGCGTAGAAGATAGTTGTCAATATTCGAATACCAAGCCCTCGGGGCCTGGTATATCCCGTCCAAGGATTTCTTAATTTTGCATACATGGGACTCCTTCCCATGAATTACAAACCCCTCATGTTGTTGTATGTAAACCTCTTCCTCAACCTCACCATTGAGGAAGGAAGTCTTCACATCCATATGGTGAAGTTTCCAACCCAAAACTGAAGCAAGGGAATTTATGGTTCAGATAGTAGAGTACCCGGCCACAGGAGTGAATGTCTCATCATAGTCTATCCCTTCTTTCTGTGAGAATCCATGGGGCACAAATCTTGCTTTATACTTTTCGATACTTCCATTAGATGCATGCTTGATTTTATAAAGCCACTTGGAAGTTACTATTGACTTCCCATCAGGTTTAGGAACCACTTCCCACACATCATTATGCATGATGGATTTGTATTCTTCCACCATGACATCTTTCCATACTTGCTTCTTAGCAACTTCTTCATAGGTAGAGGGTTCTGAATCATTGAGGTGACTCATATGTGCTACATATCCTGAAAATATTTCAGGTCTCTTTCACTCTCTAGATGATCCTGGAGGTCCTCCATGCTTTTACAGAATGTCTCGACACCATGTAGATCTCCTCTTAGCAGGAGGTTCATCAAGTGATATTTATATCATATCTTCCGGCTCTTCAGGATCAAGTGGGTATACGGACTCTTTTGGCTTCTCCCTCTCAACATCTAAAAGGGGAGAATCAGAAACTAGATCTTCCATCATAGGAGTATCATGCTCCTCCATGTCTGAATCACACATAAGTTCTTTGGAGCGCTTGATGGCAGCCTCTTCATGAAATGTTACATCTCTGTTGACTTCAATGTTTCTTTGTCCTAGAACATAGATTATGTAGGATTTGGAATATTCACTATATCCAACAAATGTTCCTTTCTTTTCGGATGGCTCCATCTTTGTCTTCTTCTCGTTTGGTATGTGAATGTAAATAGGACAACCAAAAATCTTCAAGTGTACAATATCTAGTTTTTCACCAGTGAAAACCTTTTAAGGAGTCTTTTCTCCCAAGATAGCATGAGGGATTCTATACTGAATATAAACAATAGTGCTAGACGCTTCTTCCCATAGGGATGTGGGCAGATCCTAATCACACATCATGGATTTTGTAGCCTCACATATTATTATTTTCTTTCTTTTAGTAACCCCATTTTGTTGGGGGTTGTAGAGTACAATATTTTTATTCCTACATCTCAACAGAATTCATTGAATTCACGGGACTCAAACTCTCCTCCATTATCATATCTCAAAGCACGAATGTGCTTTCCAGTCTGATTCTCAACTAGTGCTTTAAACTCTTGAAACTTGTTGAAATTTTCACTCTCTGCTTTCAGAAAATAAACCCATGACTTGCGAGAGAAGTCTCTATGAAAAACACATAATACAAGTAACCACTCAAGGAGGGTGCAGACATAAGACCACATAGATCGGAATGAATCAAGTCAAGAATCCCTTTGGATCTATTGGTACTACTTGGAAAACTCTTCTTAATTTTTTTTCCAAGAGCGCAACTTCTATAAACACTATCAAACTCATATTTAAATATGGGATTACCTTTCACCATATTCTTTAACCTAGGTAGCACTTTGAAATCGAGATGACTAAGCCTTCTATGCCATAGCTCACACGACCTGACTGTGTCATGGATCATGGATTGAATGAATTTTCCAGGAACTTTTTAGAGGCCTCCCTCTCTAACTCCAACCACTGATGCAGAGTTCAAGTCTTCATGCTTAGGCCACAAGAGCACTTTGTTGTCCATAAAGATAAATCTGAATCCTTTATCTTCTAGATCCGAAACATATAGGAGGTTCTTCTTCAATCCGGGGACAAACGAAATTTCATCCACATGCAGTACATCTCCTGATTCCAACTGAAAGGAAATGGATCCAATACCTTGGATCGAATAGGTGGTATTATCTCCAAGCTCCACCTTACAGGAAAAATTATTTTCCTTTAGATCTGTGATAGCGCTCTTATATCCAGTCATGTGCTTGGATGTGCCACTGTCTACCAACCATGTCTCAGCACTAGTGGTAATGGATCCAAAAAGGGATGAGACAAGATAGTACTCCTTCCTCGTCTCTTGATCATCAAATGAATTATTTCTTGTAGGATCATCTTCTATAGCAATAGAAGCATGAAACCTACCCTTGAAATTTCCTCTTTGCTTTGCACAACATTCTCTTGCATAATGGCCCTTCTTATTGCAATTGAAACATTTAACTTTAGAATTATCGAAGTTCTTGAAATCATTCTCCTTTTGATGAGAGAATTTCTTGGGAGATTTATTACCTCTCTTCATCCGTGCCGTAAGAGCGAGGTTCTCTTCTTTGGAGGCAGTATATTTTATCTGAATTCACCCTGTTTCTTGTAGGAAATCATGCCACAATCTCTCAAAGTTAGGTTGCACTTCTTGAACATTTACTGCAGCCAAGACTGTCTTCCATAAGGATGGAAGACCATCGATAGGAGTCTGAATGAGATCATCATCATCGACCATCAGACCAATGCTCATAATTTGATCTCTTACTTGAGAGATCTTTTTGAAGAAGGAAGCCATAGTTTCGTCCTTCTCCATCTTCATATTTTGAAGCTTGTTCTTCAATGCTCTCTTTTGACTGGGCACCTTCTTCTCATAAAGATTTGGAAAAGTGTCGAAGCATTCATTCGTGGTCTTCAATGGAGTAATCACGGGCATCAAGTTGTCTTTCATAGAATCATAAATGATTCTCTTTGATTTGGCTCGATTCTTCTCGAAGTTGGTGCACCCTACATTAGTAGTAGGATCTTCAATAACATTGGATATATAGCCATCCAAATCATGCTCTTCCAGGGTATTCAAGATCCTGGCCTTCGAAGTATTGAAGTTCAAAGTTCCTTCAAGACGGTATTTTGGTCTTACTGAGATTGAAGCCATAATTCTTCAAGTACTGTGCACACTCAAGATCTGCGTAGGCTCAATCTTGATTGCTGAACTTAGCTCTTTCACGTCCTGAGCTCTGATACCATATTAATTTTTTTATTATCTTTAATTCATAAATGCAATAGTACTTGAAATCAAATAACAATCATACACATAAGAAATCAAATTTGACACATAAATTTACCTTGGGTAAACCCTCTATGACTAGAGGGAGAAAACCCCATCAAAACCTTCTTTAGTATATTGATAGATAACAGAGAATGTATTTTACATCAAGCACCCCCGGTGCAATTACAAAGAAAGAGAGAGATAAATAAGAGAGACTCAGAATAATATCTTGCACAAAGAGAAGCACATCGCCTTCAAGAGAGAAGAGAATTCACTTCACAATGAATTCATCAATCATGTATAACATATTTATATAATCTTCACATGCATCGGCTTCTATTTTTATCTTTTGACTTCAGGATGAACTCACCCTCCATCTAGATACATCAATATTGCATGCATAAGTGCACCTCACTTCTCATGCAGTGCATTTACTCACTAAACTGATTCTTAGGATGAACTTGCCCCTTAACTGAAAGCTTGCCCACTTAGTTAGGTGGCTAACTTAAGTGTCGTCATGCAAGTGTCGCAACTCAAGTGTCGTCTTTTAGTTTAACATAAGTGTCATCATGCAATAACACTTATTTAACTAGATCTTCTTTGTTATCACTTAGTTAACTCTCTTAACTGATTATTTTTTGTTAACATAACTGTAGTGATCAATTCGAGTTCTCCTTTGATTTACTGAAGTTTAACATTTTGAATTTATCTCTTAATTAATTCTTTTACGTGCATTTTGAATTCTCTCATATCTTATCACATATTATCTTTATCTCTTGTCTTATTTGCATGGTCCACATGTGTCAACTTAATTATCATATCAAATGTACTAAGGATATTTTATCAATGATGTAATCATATTGTTCTACTATCGTTCCAAGTGGTTATATGCTAAAGTAATTCACTCTAGAGGTGACCAGTCTCTAGAAGAGACTTAATAGCTCAACCATGGTTAGTAATACATCACACACCATACATGATTTGACATGCAAAGCATCACCTCAACACATGAGGCACCACCTCAACACACGAGGATCTATCTTGACAGACAAGACCTTATCATTGACTAGCAAGACTATACAACATCATAACTTTGACATGCAAAGCGCTTGACTCAACGCATGAAGCTTAACCATTCTTGAGTCCAAATCAAGATTTTTCTACAAGTTTCCCGAGTTCATCTCGGGCTCCTATAAGGCACTACTTCGACACATGAGGCTCAATCTTGACACAAAATATTGACATGGAGAATGACTCATGATGCTATAACTTTAACACTTCCTACCTTCATGGTAAAGATCGACCTCACTAAATCATTTGACAAGGTAAATTGGCTTTACATTCATATGATGCTCACCTAAGTGGGGTTTCTGTGCCATTTTATAAACTAGATTGAAGCATGTACTCATGGTGTTTCCTATGAAGTCCTCATCAATGGATCAAACATCCCCTTTATTCCCTCCCTCTAGAGGCCTCATACATGGTTGTCCCCTATCTCCCATACTATTCCTTATTGTAGCTGAGGCTATGAGCAGGCATATCATCCATGATAAAAACTTAGGGAATATTAAAGGAGTAAGGGTGGCCAAGGGCCTCTCCATCTCCATATCCTATTTGTTGATTCCATACTCATCTTTGGAAGAGCTTCCATCTATGAAGCAAAGACCCTAGACAAGATTCCAAAATTTTTCTCCTCATCCACAAGAATGGATATCAACCTATGAAAATATACTATTCTCTTCTTCCATGCTCCAGTCTCCCTCAAGCTTATGATATTGCAACTCCTTTCGTTTATGGAAGAACCCTAGACTAACTCCTATTTTAAATATTTAGGATTCTTGCTGAAAACAAACGATTACCACATTCAAGATTGGATGTGGCTCATTGATAAAATAAAAAAGAGAAATGGTTCACGGTTCCATTGGTGGATCTCTATGGCAGGGAAAATCTCCTTGGTTGAGAGAGTAATTGAGGCTATAACAATCTATTGGATGGCCTTAACTTATGTCCCAAAGTCAATCATTGCATCCATAAGGAAGATATGCTCACAGTACATCTAGGCTAGGAACAAGGCTGATCAACACTATTCCCTCTATAAGTGGGAGATCCTACGCAAACCAAAGTGATGTGATGGTTGGGGGATAAAAAACCTGTCACTTTTCTCCAAGGAAATATCAACAAAGAGCATATGGAGGCTCATTTCCATCAAGGGTTTATGGAAGTGTTGTGTAGAGAAGAAATATATTGAGCCACTCATAACCATCAGCTAGATCCGTAGAGGAACCCCACTCCCTGCTCGAGGATCCTTTTTCTGGAGGGCTATAGCAAATCCTTCAACCTTATATGTAGCAACTTGGCATGGAATCTAGCCATCGGTACAAACATCAAGATAGGGGAGGATCTGATCGTGGGACTGTATTAGGATGACCTACGATACATAGATATGGAATTACACCCTAAAACTTTGAATATAAATACCTTGGTAGATGCTTATATGGTTGATAGTAGAGGATGGATCATTGCAACAAACATCGACCTAGTAGGGGGATTTAGCTCGACACAGGAAAACTACATATCAAAGCTATACTACACCTCCATAACCTTGAAGAATCGACCAAACTCCCTTATGTGGATTAAAAACTAGGATGGCAGTGTTTATAAGGTAAAATTGAGTTATGATGTCTTTTCCCAAAATCAATAGGACCATGCACATGTTGCGGTGGTGGAAGTATATATGGAAAATAATGGCACCACCAAAAGATATATACTTCAATTGGATTTCCTTGAAAACAATAATACAGACCTAGGATAACCTCAAGAGGAAATGGAAAATTGGGCCAAATACATGCCCTCTATGTAGAGATCATGAAAAGTTGGTCAATCATATAGTTTTCCACCGCACGATTACAAAATAGGTATAGATACAGACTGAATCCCTCTGTGTTGGCGTATATAACTGAGCTAGAGGTTTCCAGTGTAGACCCATGTACTTCGTGGTTTAAGGAACCAACAAAACCCTTATTCACCGGCCCTTTCGGCAACAGAATGCGCCCAATCTGAGGTCTCACCCGAGGCGAAGTTGATGGGGTGGTTGTGGAATCAAGTTTCCACAACCTAGTGATGCGAGTGTAGAAGGAATTGATGGGTAGCGCAATAAAAGGAACTCTTCTCCATGGGAAACAAATTGTGCAAAGTCTCTACTTCACGTCAGATACGTCGGCAAGCGGAGGCGATTGCGCAAACAGCGCATCCAGTGCAGCAAGGACTGTGCGGTATTGGACACTTCCCGTGGCACGACGATAGGCTATCGACAGCTTATCTCGCAACACTTATGATGTGTCAGCGTGTTGACTGGACCACATGTCTGCCTCCAGACTTGATTAACTCTAACCAATATTACTTAACATTCTTTATTCCTTCAACACACTTAGGTTATCATCTTTATGGTGCATGCAAATGAACGAAACATACAATACTTCATGCTCCACGCTGCACTCAAATTCAGTGTTCAACCATGTGACTAATTGACAAATTCATACATTCACAGACTTATAAGTGCTGAATACTTAACATTCATCCACACATGTATTACTTAACATATTA
This sequence comes from Larix kaempferi, assembly GCA_027924585.1. Classification (NCBI taxonomy): domain Eukaryota; kingdom Viridiplantae; phylum Streptophyta; class Pinopsida; order Pinales; family Pinaceae; genus Larix; species Larix kaempferi. The sequence continues at coordinate 29,608,071 of BSBM01000232.1, forward strand.
TTCCCATCATTCTTGCGGTGAATACATATAAAAGCAATCACATAATAGATAACTGCAGTATTAAACATCCATACTAAGCAAATGAACAGTTGCAAGCACAAATAATCACACAACACAAAATTTAATGTGGTTCACCCCCAGGATGGAGGCTATGTCCACAAGAACTGTTGTTAAATTGATCTTTAGGGAAGGGTACAACAGTTCTTAGTCTGGGCACTCAGCTGCAGACTCTCTTCTCTCTCTCTGATAGGTCTCTGCGCACGTAGCTGCAGATCCTTTACAATAGCTTCAAGTTCAGATATTCTAGCAATGTTCAACAATGAATAACTCTCCTAGAGATTAACCCTTTCCCATACAAAATGCCCTTATTTATAGATCACGCCCATGGGTCGTGTCTTTACAATCAGTAGGCCGAAACCCTATGGTTTCCAAAACTGGCATGGCTAACTGCCACCCTAGATGTCACCATCGACAGCTTTCTCCACCTGTTCCAGGCCTTCCAGCTGGGCCACTCGTGGCTCACATGCTCATTTGATAGCCGTAGTCACCAAACGGTTGTAACTGCATCATGGCATGTCCCTTTTCGCGTCTTCCGCTTGCCTGTTTCCATCGGCGTAGTGGCCTAGCTTCTCAACTACTTGTCGCCACTCTTCCATACAGGTCACTTTCCTCTACCTTCCACCTGTCCCTTACCCAAAATAGGTTAGTTTCTCGTCTGACCTTTACCTGTATTTCTTACCAAAAATAGCTCATGCGCATTTGCGTTTTGCACAACCCTGCCTTAACTATTGCCGCTGCGCGACATGTGCAATTATCAAAACTATCCCCATGCCCCGTCGCAACGTGCATTGCGCATTTTTCAGCACTTGTGCAAAATATTCCAACTTGGGCCCCGTCCAACAGGCCCCTAACACTCACCTGTGGCTCATCCCAAGCCACTTCCAGATGCGGATGATGGCGCCACATCCTCCGGCGTGCTTATCTTTGAAGTAAAATTTTGCAGAGTAATTTCCAACTCTGTGATGATGTCCTTGGCCTTTTGCTTGCATCCTCGAAGCGTTTCTAGGGTGGCCTACGAGACCGTTTCTTTGGCCACCTGCTCTTTCATGGTCCCTTCTGTCGTTTGAAGTTCTACGAACTTCTCATTGAATTGTTGTATCAATTCGAGGCCTTCCTGTTCAATGGGTTGCAACCTGTTAGATGCAGCAGCCTCTTTCTCCCTTAGTGAGGCCAATTCTTTTTGTAGGTCCTTGATTTCATTATATCTTTGTATTTTCTCCCTGGTCGGCGCACTTTTCAACTCTGCATTTGCAGCTTCTACCCGTTGCTCTGTTCGCTGCAGATCCTCCTTTATCTTTTGCAGCGCAGGATCCTCATTCAACCCTATCAATATTGTGTTTACCCCTTCCAGTAAATCTTGGCACTTCGTCACTTCCGATGAAATGTTATCCATGGTAGCCTTTACCTCCTTCGTTGGAGCTACGACCTGATCTGGCGTTATCACTGGTTTCCTAGCCTCCAGCTTTGTGATCCTCCCTTTGTAGGAAGTCTCCATTTGTACCATATATGATGTGAGGGTTTACCCCAAGCTTCTTTATAGTATCCTCAACATCATCCTCTTCTGCGCACTCGTGGATCTTTGTGCATGCTGAGACAGTCGCTTTGATCTTGTGATCCCTCTCGCGGACTCCAGCTAGTTCTTGTTCTTTTCGCTCGGCTTCCTGCTTAAGCTCTTCAATATCTTCTTTCAATCGGACTCTCTAGTCATATGAGGCCATGCCTCTTTCTTGTATATCCTTTGAGATTTGCAAGTGTATCTCATTGAGGTCCTCCAAGGGTAATTACCCAATGTTGAGGTCAAAATGTGTTGAGTTCTTTACTGCCTCGTGCACCGTTTCATTTGGGAACATGAAATACCTCGGTTCGATGTGTGCAACCCTGGGGTAGGGGCTTGCTATGTGTGGTGGCCGCTTCTGCGCACTTGTTCCTCCTACCCTCCCTTCGTAGTTTGATGACTGATGGCCCAAACTTAACTGGGTGACCATAGTTTGGATCAGGCTTAGCTGCATTTGTTCCTGCTTGGCTTCCTTCTCTGCACGGGTCTCTTCCCATACTTCATGTACCTTCATTGTGATTATCTCATAATCATCCGGGTGTAGCTGCGGATCGAACTCAGGTCTTTCAACCTTCCTCTTTGTACATTGGCTTTGCGATTGTGCAGGCCCTTCAGTGGCCTTCCTTTTTCTTGCTGCCGTCTCTGTAGTCTCACTCTACTCACCCTCCTTTTCCTCCTCAATGAGAGTACCAGCTGGTAGCCCTCCCTTCTTCCCGTTTGCTTCTTCTGTGTCTTCCTTATCTTCCTCTTGGCTCTCCTCATCTGAGTCTTTTACATCAATTTTTTGTTTGAGGGGTTCGACATGTTGCTCGTAATCAAATTCATCATCTCGTGATGCAGGAAATTTCCAGTCCTCATCCCATCGCTCTATCATCTGTTCGATCGTCTCTTCATCCAGTCGATAAAACCATGGATACCATAGTTCTTGGTCTGTGTCAGCCCTAAGCTGAATATGAGACCGATGCCTCTTTTCCATAAACCACATGATGCAAGTGTATTTGTCGGTCAATGGTTTTGCGATTCGCGGTGTCAAAAGAATGGAATCGCGCAATTGGTGATAATACACATAGAAGACTTCAACTATTTGACGTTGCCTGGACGACTTCTAACTCGCCCATAGATTGCTGAAGTGCATCCCACGGCCCTGGCCGGATAAGGTTGGGATGCCCTGATATCCATCCGGCTCTTTCTAGCCTACAAAGGCTATCAATATGAGTAGCTATCCAAAATGGAATGCTGCTCCATTGTCTTGTGTGTCCTCAATGTTTGCTAGAAACTCGTTGAGTAGATACTGGCACCAGTTGTAAGGTGTTCTGCGCACTATTCTTGAGACTAACTTGATCGCGATCGCCAGTACCTCAGGTGGTTGACACTTGCGTAGTACCTTTCCGGCGAGCAATTGAACGGTAAATTTCACCGTGAAATCATTGATATCGGTGGTTGGGAACTCTTGTCCCTTCCTCACTACACTAAATTCTTTTGCCACTTCGGCGTCAGACCTCTATCCTGCGCCCTTTTTACCATGAGCTCTGCGGGGTCCTCGCCGTGCTTGTTAAAGTTTGTGATTTGATGGATCAGGTCGATGCTGATGTCGACACGTGTATCCAACCATAAGTATCCTTCGTGCATGCAAGACAGTAATGCATGCACTACCACCCAATACTCAACACTTATAGGAAAGTGCAACATTTGCAACATATTCGATAATCTTGATGGCTGGAGTGGCTTTAACCATTCTTGAACCTGAAGGCTTTCGGAACTGGTCTTCTCATCCACTACCCAGTCAATGTATCTGTTAGGTCAAAACTGCAGATAGTTCTTTGGTTTTTCCAACGTGTTCTCCAGCAGGTCGTAGTCTTCCAACTTACAGTTCAACACTTCGCCCAGTAAGTTCTCCACAACCCTCACCCGAGTAGAAATGACTGGAATCGGGATTTTTTATTTTGCATTCTTAGCCAGGTGCACTGGAAATGCATCATCTTTTCGCGGAGGGATATAGTCGGGCACCAGATAGATGGGATGGTTCGGAGCTGCAGCTGACTTCTGTTTCACTGGTGTGCCTGACCCGGCCTGATCTATAGTTGGTTGATTTCCCTTGTCAGCTTGCCTTGCTGAACTTATGGATGAAGCTCCCTTCGTCGCCGTCATGGTTGTTGGACTTGCTGATGGCTCAAATAACCAGGAGAGATCCTGCAACTCGTTCGGCTCGCTCATACGCTGCTCTGCTCACTCGACTCTCTGATAGTTCTAGCAACAATGCACAATAGTTCGTAAAGTGGATAAGTGGCCGAGTGAGGCCATATTTATAGACTCAACTGGTTTGCAACGTGGCCTTTAGCGATTTTCGAGGCATTAAATGCCATACTTATTACTAGCTTGTGCCTATGATCTCAGCCCCGTCATCCGATCCTCATCATTATGCCACTGCTGTTTCTTTAAATGTGAAAGGGGTTTCCAGGCATGCCAGTGCGTCAACTCCATCTAGTCAGCGCTAAATGCTCGACTTGCCATCCGGATCCGGTACTATTGGAGTTATTTCGACTTTTATGGCGTTCCAAAATGTCACATCCGCCCTAAAGTTTGAAGTGTTCCCTTTCCGCCAATTTGGTTAACGACCCACTAACTGGACGACGACTACAACGGTAACAACTTACGTCACAGTGCACTAGTAGTTCTTGTATGAGTGTCACTTCTGTGCAGCTAGTTTCTTCGTTTTTTTTTAAAAAATTTTATGCGCGTGCAACTTTAGTAGTGGTGCGCGGTACAACTCCTTGATCATACAGGATTCTGCGTAGCCGGACTATCGTGGTAAAGCTTTAGTCTGCTACCATTTATCAAACTTGGCAAGGTATCTTCGGCTAATGTAGCTAACTGGACTGTGCCACCATTAGTAACATGCATTACAGTATATGGGCCAAGCCAATACATCTTAACCTTTCCAGGAAATTTCATGAATTTGCTATCATACAGGAGGACTAGATCACCTACGTGGAAAGACTTGTTCTTGATGTGGCGATCATGCCATGCTTTTTCACGCTCTTTCTGTACTTGTTGGTGGAAGCCTGCGATGAAGCGATCTTCCTCCAACCCAACCAAGTGTAGGAGCCTTTCTTCTAGCACTGCGCCATCTGCCATGTTTGTAAACGTGGCTATTCTTAAACTAGGAATAATATACTCCATTGGCATTATTGCTTCTTTCCCATAAGCCAACTTGAAGGGTGTATGGCCAGTCAATTTCTTGCATGTGGTCCTGTATGCCCATAATACCGATGGAATGCGTAGGTCCCAATCATCCTAATTGACGTTGCATATCTTGGTTAGCACATTCTCCAACACTTTGTTAAATGCTTCAACAGTTCCATTCTCCCATGGATGATAAGGCTTGCTGCGCTGATGATGAACATGGAACTCTTCGGTCAAAGCTTCGATGGTTTTATTCAGAAAGTGAGTGCCTTGATCACTCATCAAAATCTTCGGGCATCCGAACCTTGTCAGAATGTTCTCTAAAATAAACTCTACGGCTATAGTTGGGCTACAGTCTTTCACTGGCTTCGCTTCTGCCCATCTGGTGAGGTAATCAGTTGCAGTGATAATGTACCTTGCACTAGTTCTTTTCCTTGGTGGGTTAATAGGACCCACAAAATCAATGGCCCACTTCTCAAAGGCCTGCAATGTCAACTGTGGATTTAATGGCATTTCATCTCTGCGTGATGGCTTTCCTGTCCTTTGACAAACATCGCAACTCTGGCAATGTTCCTTCGAATCCTTATGGATGGTAGGCCACCATAGCCCTGTGCACAATATCTTCTCGCAGTAGCTCTTCCTGCGTAATGGCCTCCTGCGACTCCTGAGTGTGCATCAACTAATATGAATGGTTTCTCGTGCTCTAATACACATCTGCACAGTACTTCAACCAACCCCAACTTATATAGCTGACCTACAATTATGTTATACCTCCATATTTCACAGTGTCCCATCTTCACCATAAAAATAGTTGACGACACTTCCCCTACTTCTTAAAACACCCAGAAGAGAAATATGATGAATGATCCTTGAAGACAAACCTATCCTGTCAAGAATCAATCCACCTGAGACTTCATATACCTACACTACCACGCCTTGCTCAGCATTGATGGAGCAGTAGTCCCCACTACTGCGCTATGCTTCTTCTCTGCCACGCGGTACTACCGCGCTATGCTCAGTTCAAGGGGTGCGATACTCCTTTTTTATCCTTTTTGCCATGGCTTGTGGGATCTTGATTTTTGAGAGATTTTTGAGGATTGGTATCCCTGATTAAATCCTAACTCACTTTCTCAGATTAGTGGACCTGATCCACTAAACACTCCCAAGATCCATCCTTATCTCTTGTTGGTTAACCCTACTACACACTATAAGAGAGAGGCCTTACATGAGCAAAAGGAGAGGACTCTTGGAAACATCAAACTTATGATCTTGAATCTTTGTGGAGATAGCTAGAGGAGAAAGCACTTGGAGCTGGGAGTTGGCTTGGATATCAAGCAACCATTGTAAGTGACTTCAAGTTGGTAATAAAACATAACTTGTCTTGTTTCCCAAATCATGTATGTTTATTTTATTTCAATCATATGATTTGTATCTGTTATAGATTTAGATCCTAACTCATATTTCAAGTTGCTAGAGAATCGTATATGCTTGTATCTTGGTTTTATTTTGACAGGTTCATTCGCGAGGACTTGGAGATTGAAGCAACCATTAGGACGAGCAATTGAATCGAAGGTCAGTTAGATCTCTTCCATTTCTTATAGCAATATAATCTTGAGATATTTGTTTATATCTAGGAATTCAAGGTAGCATTTGTTATCTTTTTGTCTTAGTTTAGAGTCAGTTAAAGTCTACTTTAATGTAAGAGAGTTTCTACCTATCCGTAGAAAGAAATTTCTACAACAAAAAATGGCGACTTCGCTGGTTTGAACCCCATTTGATTGATTTATCTCACTTTTAGTCATTTTTTATAGTGATTCTTATTTCTCTTCAAACCAGTACTAAATTTTGGTCTCTTTGACCTTTATTCACCCCTCCTCTCTACATATTTCCTCCCTCAGTGATCAATGAGTCCTCTGGGTTTGCAGCAACCTTGAAAAATTCAATCTCCTTTTCAAAAGTTGCGTTTTTCCATCCTTTGCAACAATACCGTGCCCCCACTACTGTCTACAGTGCGGTAGTACCGCGTACCCATCACTCTTACCAGAGCGGTAGTGTACCAGTACCGCGCTCTAGCCTGTTTTTGCCATGCGGTAGTGTCTGCATTCTTTCAATTTTTCTTGCCTGTTTGGTTTCCTGAGTCATTTTTTATTTTCTCTGCTTTAGTTTGGTGTTTTCTGTTGCTTATTACTATCCTGTTCATTGCACAGTCTTTGTGGTTTGTTTATTTCTCTTGTGAGCTTGATTATTTTATGAGTTAGTGGCATTATTTGCACATTGGGTCACCCCTTTAGTCTGATTGCATTGGCTTGATCTTCTCATCACAACCAAACTGTTACTACTGTCCTCTTTTTACTGAATTGTGTATCTTTCATAATCACATTGTTTCCATTATTGTTATTCAAACTTATATCGAAAATTATCATTGGAGAACATTTGTGTTGTTTGGATTGAAATGGTCTAGCAGTATTATTATGCATTAGGAAGTGAACCATTCAATTTGCCACATAAATTCTCATTTTTTGAAGCATTCTAGTTGCAAGATCAGTGAATTGGAAAGAAGTGTTTATTTCAGTTTGGCTTTACTTAGAAAAAGAAAACAATTTTTTTTTGTTTTGAAGTGGTTTTTCATTGATTGTGAAAATTTTCATGCATTTATGATTGAAGAACTCTCTCTCTTCCATAGCTAGTTTTCATCGAATACAAGGCTTATTTCGATTCATTCTCACTTGCATGGTTTGGGTCGTCACAACACCACCAAGTTTCACGTCCATTTACCCGATTGAGTAATACAACCACTAAAATTAATCTCCCTAACTAAACCAATGTTAAGCTCACTTGAGGAAATCAAAAGAATTTGGTAGTTAGGTAGGACACCGGGGATAGGTATCAAAATAATTCCCCCTTGTCATTTTCATTTGAGACATAGTTATTGTCCTCTAGGGAACTAAAATCCTCTAGTATTTATTGACACGGTCATAGACTAGTTTGTGGAGGGGCCTCTTGACTCTTTCTAACTTTCAGGGGTTAAACCGCTGCGAGATCGAGAAATGGACGGACTCTGTGGAATGCCGCACTCCACTTAGCCATAAGGCAACATCTATCATTGTCTTCCTTGTATTCATAGTAATGAAAGTGTGATAAGGCAGAAGCGCAGAAAACCTTTTCCAATGTGTCATGAACGAGGTAGCTTAGTGACTTTTCTACTAGGGCTCTTTTACCTAGGATCCTTTTCGGTAGAGGGATATCCTTCTCATATTGGTCTCTCACGTTGTATTGTTCGACTTGGATTTCATCACCTTGCGAAGGATACAACTTGTTGAGGTCTCCAGCTCTTAGTTAGGAGTTTGCTTGTTATCTCATCTTAGTAGAGGGTCATTTTTCTTTTAGTGATTGCTTGTTGGCATTCTGGCCATTGTTTTTCTCAGCTCGCTTACTAGGACGCCGGTCTCAGTATAGATTTTAGAGCTTTCTTTTTTTGGCCTGCGAGCCTTGCTTTTTCTAGCTCCTCTGTTGCACACTCAGCTGCATTAGAGTTTTTGAGTTCTTTGTTACGAGATTGCCCTCGGATTCCATATTCCTATCATTATGTCAGAACCACAACGGAGATCACGAAGAGTACAGGGTAAAATCCCTCCACCACCACCATCGCCATGGACCTCCGGTCCACCTGCATCATGTATTCCTGCTCCTCCTGGCCGCGGTATCTATCGAGGGAACATTCCACCGCTGATACGCACTACATCTTCAGTTCCGCCTGTAACTGTTACTCACAGCACAGTCTCAGAACCTCTTGCATTTTCTGCAATCACTAGTACATCTGAGACTCCTATTGTCACTTCACCCACTGTTATTCCAGATATATCTGCCACAGTGGACAACACTACAGCAGCTGAATCTAGCACAGCCCAACATACTAGACCAGAGGCCATCCTCCTCCCCGATGTCAACACTTCCCTTCCACCAGAAACTTTCTACGATGACATGGAAGGATCTATTGGCACCATCGAAGGATCCGACCAGGATATATCTGGCTTGATTCTAGTCCTGGGAAGGTACGTCGAAGTTATCGAAGAAACCCAACTTCCTAATACACCTTTTGAACCTGACTATGGCTTTATCACTTCCCAGGTGGAGCCTCCGCCTGTTACCACCGTGCCATCCAGTGTTCATCCACAGGAAACCGGTTCTTCCAGCAACATACCTCGTACCATATCTCTCCCCAACCTCCCTTCGGGACATGAGATCATGGCCTCCATTCAGTCTAGTATGGTTAGTCTAGCTAATTCTCCATTAGCGTCGGCACAGTTTAAATGTGATACAGAGCAAATGCTCTCGACGGCTTCTAGATATCCCCCTGTTACCCATCCTCCCGACTATTGGGATCCCAACGTTTCATCTAGCACAAAGTTTCATCACTCCTATGCAGAAGGCTCCAGACCTTCAGATGTTACTATACCTCTGTTCCCACCGAACCCCGAAAACCCTTTGTAGGATACGAACCCGGACCCAGTCTTCGATGGTCCTCCTATTGGTGAACATGCTATGGATGAAACCCCCGATACCCCTTGGTTAAATTCCCCACATTTGTTGCCATCACCCATGTTTGGCGCACATTCTATGAGGGATAACCCAGTTTTTTCTCTGTCCCCGCCCGTCACATTTGGAAGACCCCCTCCACAAATCGGCACCTTTGGCGCCGTTGGCCAATCGACACTATCTTACCTTACTAGTGTCAGAAGAACACCAAGTTATACCGCTGGATCATCCATATTGACCGGAGGTTCACCTTCGGCCACTATCTACACCATTTCAGGAGGTGGACAATCAATTGATGCGAGCCCTAATCCCAACAACCAACCCCCTCTTGGCGGGCCATCAACCCAGCCTACTGGAGGACAATCCTTTGTTGGAAACCTCGCTCCTAGTCACCAACCCCCTCCCATCGGGCCATCAACCCAACCTATTGGAGGACAACCCTTTGTTGGGAACCCCGTTCCTAGTCAATAACCTCCTCCTATAGGGCCATCCAACCCATCTGCTAGAGGGAAACCCATTGGCACCATCCAAAAACCCTCCCAACCAACAACATCTGCTCAGTATAGTATGTACAACACACTTGGCAACGGACAAACTTATACCGGTTTCCCAACCGGGCCTCATCTTCAACATCCCTCGTCAGGCACGCTTCCTTCTTGGGGATCTCAAATCCCATAGAGTGGGGGGTACTCATTATTTGGAAATTGGAACGAAGTTGGGGGGCAATCTCAAATTCCCCCCAACTTGAATTCTGGCCTCCCTTATCCTTCGGTTGCAACAACTCCATGGAACCCATCCCTTCAATTCCCACATCTTCATCAAGGTGGAACCAACATTCCATGGACACCATTGTCGCAGCCACCCCCCAAAACTTCTACGGGAAACCCTCCACTTACTCAAAGTAGTGGTAACATTCCTGGAACACAACAACTCCAGGGAACCTTCCCCCAACCAAGAGCAACAACCATTCCTGGGATACAATAACCCCAGGGTACCATACCTACCATCCCCACTCAGCAAAATAACACACAACAGGTTAACCAGATGGCCTACTACCCCCAGAACTTCCAGCAGTACCCTGCGGGAAACACATATGGGTATAACATGCAACAATATTCTATGCAGCCCCCCAGGTTTCTCTACACCATACGGTTATTACTCATACTTGCAGACCAATCGTCAACTTCCCTTTTTGACCACGCTTGATTTACCCGATTTGTAGAGGCTTATTAACGATCCTATATGGCATGAACCTCACTAGCCACCCATTCCAGCCAAACTTCCATCGGACATTCCTAAGTTCGATGCTAAGCCCAGGGAAGACCCCAAGAACCACGTGATGACCTTCCATCTTTGGTGTTCATCCAACTCATTGATGGACGATTCCATTCGAATATGAATCTTCCAGCGTATGCTTACCGGCACGACAACAAAATGGTACATCGAGCTACCACAACACTCTTTCCACGATTTCAACACCTTGGCTATGCAGTTTCTGACCCATTTCCAGCTCCCCATCCGGTATGAGACTGGCACAGGACTGTTAACCTCGTTGTGTCAAACCACTTCTATGCACATTTCGGATCACATCCATGAGTGGCGTCGACGCCGTAGGCTAATCAAGGCACCCATTCCGGATTAGCTACTCGTTGATTGGTTCACAGTCATTCTTGCCTCCCATAGCCAGGGATATCGCTATGCGGGGGCCGGTCACAGAGGAACAAGCCATCTCGACAGCCTAGTACATGGATTTGGTATATACCCAATCCAACACTTTACACGAACTTCTTCCCCATGCCGCCCGCGTTACCACTGATCCAATGAAAACTGCCACTGAACCCCCCATTGATGGTATTTTTGGTTTAGTCAAGGCCCAGCTTGCCACCAACTCGACGGGGCAACCAGCTTCTGCTTCCCCTGTTCTACCTCAGGCTGCTTCAAAATATTCTCCCTCTCCTGTTGTCTCCTCTGAAGTGAACGCAGTTCAATCTACGTCACAACCATCCAGAGGAAAGAAGAAGAACAATCGTGGTAAATCCAAGAAGAACCAGCAGGAGAATCCCAAGCCACAACCTACCCACAATGACCCCAAACCACGTCGGAAGGCTAAGTTTCCCTGCCTCATTTGTCAAGACGATCGCTACATGCGCGACTGTCCCTACAAGGATTAAGTCAACAAATTCGTTAAAGGATCCTCTCGCCCGGTAGTGTTAACTGACCCTTTCCCTCAGCGACAACAGTATATGGTTCCCCAAGAAACCCCACAAGGGGGAAACCCGATCAACCCAACTCCCTGAGAGATGTCCGCAAATCGCGAAATCCTGATGACGAGTAATGAGGAGATTCATATAACCACTCGTTCAAAGACATATGAGAACCCTCCAAGTTCAAACAAACAGTCAGAGATAGCCAAAGGCAAGTCTCCTGTCGAAGATCCGACCCCTACCCCTCCCCCTAACGGCCATCTCCATATCGAGAGACCGCTTACAGACACAGTGCTACGCCCACCCAAGGGCACCATATGAAAGGCGACTTTTAATCCCAATGCGCGAGCTGCCCAAAATTACAACATTGTTGAGGATTTAGCTCAAGCACCTTGAGCCATGTCGACTCTCGAGGTTCTTCAACACTACCCTACGTAGCGTAGAACCTTACTTTCAGCACTGGGGGCAGTGGACCCAGATTCATCAAACACTATTATGTTTAACTTGGAGTATGCCAATCCTCGGCTTTCCCACCAGTTAGCCTTCCAGGTTCATACAAAAATCCATGGAAATAGCATCCATCGCACTATTTTAGATGAAGGTGCCTCCTCGTCGATCATGTCTTTGAATTGTTGGAGAGCCTTAGGCTCACCCGAAGTCACGACGTCTCCCACCACTCTCAGGGCATTTGACGGACACAATTTTCAACCTTATGGACTCATTCCTGCAATTGGTGTTGAACTGGGGGGAAAAACAGTATCCGTACACATCGAAGTCGTGGATGCACCATTGGATTACAATCTTCTACTTGGTCGGAACTGGTTTTATGCCATGACCGCCATAATATCTACTATCTTCCGGATCGTGCAATTTCCTCATGAAGGGAAAATTGTCACCATATATAAGCTCGATTATTGTATCCCAGACTCTCATCCGAACTCCGCCAACACTGTCCCGTTATTGGATCAGTCTCGATACTGGTTCCAAGATGTTGGCGTTGGTCTTATGAAGGATTCTTCCCTTATTGGAGTTTTCCCAGAGCTGGGGTCCCATGTTCAACCAGTCAACATGATTTCATTGAATGTCACCCCTTCCAATGATTCATGGGTGATCCTGAGTCCCAATGAGGTTGAAAACTACGGAAACTCCATGCCATTGAATAGAAACCTCGCAGCGTACGAAGCCATCCAGTCAGCCACCGATTGGGTCGATTGTTCTACCCATCACATCGTGGCACAGCTCTCATCTGAGACTCATTTATCCCCACCACTTATTGATCCTCTCACTTTGATTTTTCCCACTGACGAATCAATTATGGAGGTTATGTGCGGTGATGAGCTACCATGGGGAGATTTTCATCATCGATCTTCATTCCCCACCATTCAGACGATTGATCCCGATACAAAATCCATCCCTTCACTTGGAATGGTTCAAACCAAGTTTCCCACTTCCCTCGACGAAGTATTTCCCAAAGGAAACTTGGCCAACCTTATGGAAACCACTCCCATTGACATTTCAGTGAAGCCTGGTATCGTGGAAAACATTCATATTGGCAAAACATGCACTCCCCTCAAAATGGAGTTCTACACTGCCTACTTTAAAACCTTCCGTGATGTTTTTGCTTGGAGTTATGAAGAAATGCCAGGAATAGACCCCTCGATTGTGGTCCATGAGATTCCAACCTTTCGTGGCGCCCGACCTGTTCGGTATAAACTCCGACCCGTCCATCCTCATAAGGCATCCGCTATTAAAGCAGAAGTTGAAAAAATTTTGCGTGCTGGTTTTATTTATCCTGTCCCATTGACAGAATGGGTATCTAACATCATTCCCGTAGCCAAGAAACATGGAACGATTAGAGTTTGTGTCGATTGCTGCGACTTGAACAAAGCTTGTCCAAAGGACAACTACCCAACTTCGTTCATCGACCAGATCATCGATAACTGCACCGGGAGTGTCATATTTTCATTTATGGATGGCTTTTATGGCTATAATCAGATTGATATTCTCCCAGCCGACCAGCATAAAACAACCTTTATCTGCCCTTGGGGAATTTTTGCATATCGAAAGTTACCTTTTGGCCTTAAAAAATTCTGGGGCAACTTTCCAACGGGCGATGTCGTACGCATTTCACGATATCAAACATATTGTAGAACATATCTTGATGACCTTCCCGCTCATTCTCAGACCTAGGAAGACCATCTTGATCACTTAGGTGCCATTTTTGAAAGGTGCTGTCACTACAATATCCGTTTGAATCCACATAAGTGTGTCTTTTGCGTTGAAGCCGGAAAATTTTTGGGATTCATAATCTCCAAAAGCGGGATACGCTTAGATCCTACGAAGGTAGAAGCTATCTTAGCCCTGCCTTCCCCCACGAACATCCTAGAAATTCAAAGTTTGCAAGGGCACGCAAACTTTCTACACTGTTTCATTTGTAATTTTTCCGAGATAACAAAAGGCTATATGAGGCTTCTTAAGAAAAACATTCCCTTCATCCGGGACAACGAAGCCCAACACTCCTTTGATAATCTAAAAGTAGCCTTAACTAAAGATCCTGTGATTCAACCCCCCAATTACACACGGGATTACATTCTTTATCTCCCAGCTTCGATTTCCACCATCGGTATGGTGCTAGTCCAAGAAGGCAATAACGTCATAGAACATGTGGTATACTATCTTAGTAAGAGTCTTCTCGACTCTGAAACTCGTTATTCACATGTTGAAAAACTGGCTCTGGCAACAGTTTTCGCTATCCAGAGGTTCCGTCATTACATTCTACTCCGTCGGACCACTATTATAGCAGATTTCAATCCAATGTATTATATCCTCACGCGTCAAGTGCTTGCGGGAAAATATTCTCGTTGGATCGTCATCCTATAAGAGTTTGACTTGGAATTTGCCAAAGCCAAGTCCAAGAAGTCTTTGGTCTTTGCTGAGTTGATTTGTAACTTGCCCCGTGCTACCGAGCAATCTGAGCCCATCGATTCTCTTCCTGATGAATCGTTGTTCCTCATTAGCACATCTGATCCATGGTACGGGGATATTTTATTATATCTCCAAACCCAACGTTTCCGCCCCGACCTCACTCGCGATGAACGTTGACGTATCCGACATCACGCCAAGTACTACCTCATAGTCAACGATACCCTTTATCGGCGTGGTGTCAACACTGTTCTTCGATGCTGTTTGAATTTAGATGAAGCGGAACACGTTCTTAATGACTGCCACGCTGGAGCATGTGGTGGTCATCTCTTAGGGATGTCTACAACCTAGAAGATAGTACGAGCGGGATATTTCTGGCCCTCGATCTTCAAAGACTACATTGAAATGGTTAAGAAATGTCCACACTGTCAATTCTTCCATAGTAAGACACGCTCACATCCTGCTCCACTCCATCCTGTTATTGCCGTCGCCCCCTTTTCCAAATGGGGCATAGATTTCATGCACTGTAAGCCCACTTCAGCCGGGGGGCATAGCTATGTCATAGTAGCTGCGTTAATTTTTGAGCATTAATTCACAATACTCATGGATCTTTACTGAGAGAATAACATATACAGTATATCAATGCATAACAATCACAATAAGCATGACAAGCATCAAAAGATTCAAAAGCATGAGAGACAAGAGACACAGAGTTTCTGTGGGGAAAACCCTAAGGTGAAAAACCCCACAACTTCCTCAGAGATAGAGAGAGCAATGGCTCAACCAAAGTACAACCAAAATACACTTGAGATAGTCTCCTAGAGCAGATGATCCTCCTCCTCACTAGTGCGCCACTTTCTGAGTGAGAGAAGTGTGACTTTCCGAATGATCCAAATAGAGATCTCCCGACCTCTATTTATACTTAACCTGTTTTCCCAGTTACACTATGGGGTCGACTTGTCTATCTAGATACATCCATAATATAATATATATTTCAGGGCCGACCCCACACATGGTGTTCTAATAACCCATCGGTAAGTACACACACTTGCGACACTTGTCAATCCACATGATGACACTTCCTTATAGAGGAATAACACATTTCTAATAAGGGTACAATAAATATATATGAAATACATTCCGAAGTTACATATACATCAACACTCCCTCTTAACTAGGAAGGTATTTCTCGACACAGATCTGCTAGACAAGTCTTCTTCACGGGATCATCGTCATCGATGCATCGTCATCATCATCGTCACTGCTGCTGCTATCTCAACCAATCTCTGACTCTACTCGTCATAGGAAATTCTACAGAGCCAGTCCTTTTTCATACTGGATGTAGGCCCACCACCTATAGGTCTTCGTCATTACTGGCCATACTGTGGAATCCTCAGGACTTATTACGTGAGTCACAAAACCTCGAAAGAGCATCCCAGGCTGTTATGAGAACACGGCTCTACCTATAGGATATCCCAGGGCCATATTATATGTGACCTCACCACAAAACCTCACAAGAGCATCCCAGGCTGTTACAAGCACACAGATCTACCTATAGGATCTCCCAAAGACAGATTATATGTGGTCACCACAAAACGTCGCAAGAGCATCCTAAGACTTATTATGAGCACACAACTCAACCTATTGGATCTCCCAGGGACATATTATATGCCATAGGACAAAACCTCGAAAGAGCATCTGCCAGATATCCCAGGGCCAGATTATATGCCATAGGAAAAACCTTGAAAGACTATTTGCAGATCTCCCAGGGCCAAATTATATGTCCTCCCAGAGCAAAACCTTGAAAGAGCATTTGCCAGATATCCCAGGGCCAAATTATATGCCATAGGAAAAACCTCGAAAGACTATCTGCAAATCTCCCAGGGCCAAATTATATGCTCATCTGCACAACCTGATCCATGGCCATAGAGTATCAACCTGATACTCACCATACATCATCCTGATGTACACATGATCATCCTGATCATCATTACTGCGACATCCTGCTGCATGTCATTTGGAGCAACATCCTGAAGCTCGTCATCCATGATCATCCTGATCATACAATGCATCTACCTGATGCATACCAAGTATCTACCTAATACATATCATCATACATGATCCACCTGATCATACAGTGTATCCACCTGATACAAATACAAATACATGATACATATCACCATACATGATCCATCAGATCATACAATGTATCCACCGGATACATATACAGATACATGGTCCAAGCATCCAACGTGATGCATATACAAAATACATACAAATGATCCTACTGATCATATCCAACATCCAACATGATGCGTACATACATATAAATGATCCAATTGATCATATCCAGCATCCAACATGATGCATACATACATATAAATGATCCAACTGATCATATCCAACATCCAACATGATGCATACATACATATAAAAATGATCCAACTGATCATACAAAGCAGAAACCAGAACATCATCCAGCACTTACATCCATAGCCATGTGAAGGATCCTCCTTCCAACATGCTTGGAATGGCTTCAGAAAATGTGTCCATCACTTCTTCCTCGTAGTGTCATTAATATGAAGAACGCCAAGCCTCTCCCTGAAGTACTTGAACTTCACCCCGGCTAGTGGCTTCGTCAGCACATCTGCAATATGCTCGTCCGTCACAATGTACAGGAGATTCACAACTCCTCTCTGCACCATATCCATGATATAGTGATATTTGATCTCTATGTGTTTCGACCTGTCATGAAACACTGGGTTCTTGGACAGCTTCACACAACTTTGGTTATCACAAAACATACCAGTAGCATCCAACGGGAGATCAAATAACTCAGATAGTAGCTTCCATAGCCATACTACCTCACAACTAGATGAACAAGCTGCAACATACTCTACCTCAGTTGTACTCAGTGCTATGCAGGACTGCTTCCTACTAAACCAAGAGAGCACACCTGATCCCATACTGAAGCAGCATCCAGATGTGCTTTTTCTATCTACAACACTTCCAGCTCAATCTGAATCAACATAACCCTGCAGGTTAAACTTTTGATTTGCTTCATACTTGAGCCCATAATCCACTATACCCTTCAGGTACCTCAGAACATGCTTTACAGCAACCAGGTGAACACTCCTTGGATCCATCAGGAATTGGCTCAATGTGTTCACAGCAAAGAAAATATCTGGTCTCGTGTTCGTCAGGTACATCAAGGACCCAATCATAGAGACATCAACCGGATCAGATGAAGCATCACATAGAAGCTTTAGATTTGATGCCATAGGTGTGGCATGGCCTTGCAATCCATCATCCCAAATCTCTTCAGGATATCTACTGTGTACTTTCCTTGATCAAGGAAGATCCCACCTGCACTCTGCCACACCTCCATACCTAGGAAACAATGCATCATTCCCAAATATTTCATATCGAACTTGGCAACAAGCTTCCTCTTAGTATTTGCAATCAATATGTCATCTCCTATTACAAATAAGTCATCCACATACAGGAGTAGAATCACAGGATTCCCTTCCTCAACCTTGTAGTAAAGGTTGGAATCCGCTTTACTCTTGGTAAAGCCCAAACTAGATAGGAAACTGTCCATCCTACCATACTAGGTTCTGGGAGCTTGTTTCAAGCCATACAAGGCTTTCTTCAATCTGCACACATATGACTCCCTATCATGTATTTCAAAACCGAGTGGCTGCTCCACATATACTTCCTCTTCAACTACACCATTCAAGAAAGCAGTCTTGACATCCATCTTGTGTATTTTCCATTTCATTGTTTCATCCAGGGCAAGTATTGTTCTGATGGAAGTATACCTGGCTATAGGTGCAAAAGTTTCTTCATAATGTATTCCCTCTTTTTGAGAGAAGCCACGAGCTATGAATCTTGCCTTGTATTTCTCTACACTGCCATTTGTAGCATGCTTGATTTTGTAGATCCATTTGGAAGTCATAATAGACTTCTCTTTAGGTCTTGGGACAACATCCCAAACATAATTCTTAATTATTGATTGGTATTCCTCAACCATGGCATCCTTCCATTCTTTCTTTTTCGCTGCTTCTTCATAACTGGAAGGCTCTTTGTTCATAATGTCACAGAGTAAAGCAACATAGATGGTATGTGATCTGGTTATCTTCTTTGCTTTGTGTTCTTCTTCTAGAATGCCAAATCTTTCTACATCTTGAATGAGCTCTCTAGGCCATGCAGGTTTCCTCTTGTGAGAGTTATCCTCACGGGGTGGATCTACAGGTTCTTGCGGATCTTCAAACTCACGAACAACTTCTGGAACTGCTTCAGTCATGGTAGTGTCTTGAATTCTAGTTTCCTTAGCTTCTTCATAAACTTCGATAGGTTCCTTCCTTGATTTGATGAATGCTGAGTTTTCATCAAATGTTACATCCCTACTGACATCAATCTTCTTGAACCCTGGAAAGTATATTCTGTAAGCCTTCGAGCTTTCACTGTAAGCCACAAAGATACCCTTCTTTCCTAAAGGATCTAGTTTAGTCCTCTTTTCCTTTGGGACATGAGTGTATACTGGACAACCAAATATTATGAGATGGCTGACTTCAGGTTTCTTACCAGAAAAGACCTCTTCTAGTGTTTTTTTGTCCAATATCTTGTGGGGTGTTCTGTTCTGCACATATACAACTGTTCTAGCTGCTTCTGCCCATATATGCATAGGTAGATCCTGGTCATGCAGCATTTCCCTTGCTGCTTCCATGATTCCAGAAATTCCAGCTATGTCTTCAGATTCCAGAAATTCCTATTTTTGTGGAAACCCTAATTTTTAGGGCAAAATCTGAAAATGCTCAGAATTGAATTCTGATTGGACAGATAGATTCTCCTTGTTGAGTAGAGTCAATCTACTATGCTTCTTTTCCAAAATCTGTGGAGAGAAACCCAATAAACAAGAAACTTAAGTTTTCGTCACTGCAAAATGTCTTCTTCTCAGGTTAGCTTTGATACCATGTTAAATTTTGAGCATTAATTCACAATACTCATGGATCTTTATTGAGAGAATAACATATACAGTATATCAATGCATAACAATCACAATAAGCATGACAAGCATCACAAGAATCAAAAGCATGAGAGACAAGAGACACAGAGTTTCCATGGGGAAAACCCTAAGGTGAAAAACCCCACAACTTCCTCAGAGATAGAGAGAGCAATGGCTCAACCAAAGTACAACCAAAATACACTTGAGATAGTCTCCTAGAGCAGATGATCCTCCTCCTCACTAGTGCGCCACTTTCTGAGTGAGAGAAGTGCGACTTTCCGAATGATCCAAATAGAGATCTCCGGATCTCTATTTATACTTAACCTGTTTTCCCAGTTACACTATGGGGACGACTTGTCTATCTAGATACATCATAATATAATATATATTTCAGGGCCGACCCCACACATGGTGGTCTAATAACCCATCGGCAAGTACACACACTTGCAACACTTGTCATTCCACATGATGACACTTCCTTATAGAGGAATAACACATCTCTAATAAGGGTACAATAAATATATATGAAATACATTCCGAAGTTACATATACATCAACAAGATGTGGATTATTTCACAAAATGGGCTAAAGCGATGCCTACTTATGCTGAGGACGACAAAACATCAGCACAATTCATATTCAATCACATTATAGCTAGATTTGGTGTCCCACAATCCATTGTGACTGATCATGGCTCCCACTTTAGGAACCATATGATTGAGGAATGGAGTGCCAAGTTGGGTTTTCTCCATGAAAACTCAACCCCTTACTACTCACAAGCTAATGGCCAGGTTGAAGCCATTAACAAAGTTCTGAGATGAATGATTCAGCGCATTGTGGGTACTCATAAGTCCAACTGGCACTCAGCTCTGTTTTCGACACTATGGGCATACTGAACCTTAGTAAAAACTGCTACCAGGTTCACACCATTCCAACTGGTGTACGGCTTGGAAGCCATTTTACCAATTGAATGTGAAATTCCATCGCTGAAGATAGCCATAGAGCTACTTCCCCACACCACTTCCGAAGAGGAACGTTTTCTATACCTAGCCAAGCTAGATGAAACCCGCCAAGACGCTGCTTTAGCTAATGAAGCTCATAAAAAACATGTCAAAGTATAGTATGATAAATCCGTTCAACCTCAGGTTTTCAATGAAGGTGACCTCGTACTCACATATGATCAAATGCACGATAAACTGTTGAAATATTGTAACTTCAAAGAATATTATATTTGTACTTTATTATTCCGGAGATGTTTCATTCCTCCGTAAAAATCTTATTGTATATCCGGAGATGTTTATTCCTCCGTCGGAATGTGGTAACTTGGGTTATTAGACTTCCCTAGTGGGGGTCAGCCCTGTATGTGTTATGTGGGTCAAAGGGTTGTTAGACCACCCTAGTGGGGTCGGCCCAGTCAGTTATAATAGGGTATTTAACCTAATGGTTAAATACGATCCTACATGTACTTGTGTAAAAGATATGTCAGAGTAGTGTATAAATAGAGGAGGTGTGTTCCTCATTTGACACACTCACTCACTTGAGGATAGCACATTTGTGGAGGAGGAGATAATGTCTCAGGGTTTCATCTTTGTATATTGCTGGTCATCTATATTGAGGAAGCTTTACAGGGTTTTCTACGCCATGAGGGTTTCCCAGGATAAATATGTGTCTCTTGTGTTTATGCTATGCTTGTTGTTTCTTCAGTGATCCTATATATGCTACTATTGTTAAATGGAATGTAATGTTGCTATTTTCTGTCTTAGCATATTAAATCTTAACATAAACTTGGAAAAGGAAATCTAGAATCTATGTGGTACGGTCCCTTTGTTGTAAAATGTGTCTTGGCGAAAGGAGCCTATGAACCTGTCGATTGTGATGGCACACCATTGGCACAACCCTGCAATTGGTTGTACCTCAAACGCTTCTACGTGTAGGGTTATCCTGCGCGAGATACTTTTTGTACATAATGTACCTAGTTTGTTTTCACTTATCTTTTTTGTGTGCACACACGGACCTCATCCATTCTTACCTTGACTCGTGCTTTTATGCGCAGATGTCTGCCTACTTCGGATTCGCCGACGGTGCGAGCCGACATACCCGGAACCTCGCTTATGCAGCATGGGTAATCTATTCTCCCACTGGCGAGTTGCTATCTTTAGGATCCAATTGTTTGGTTCCCGCAACCAACAATATCGCAGAGTACCATGCAGTCATCGGACTCTTGACAGAGGTTGCTTCCCTTGGAATTGACTCCCTATCAGTCTTTCTAGACTCCCAACTCGTGGTTTCTCATCTGAATCATGTTTACACAGTTCACGATCCTATCCTACTTCGCTTATTTCGAAGGGTACGCCTCCTGGAACGCTCTTTTAATTTTATTTCATATCAACACATACCAAGAGAATTCAATTGTATAGCTGATTCATTAGCTAATTACATTTTGGATTGGCATCTTGCCCATACATTAAAACACATCATAAAATGAACACACAAGTCATTGTAAATAAATAGGTCATAAAAGTAGGTCCATGTATATATCATTGTATATAAAAGTGTTTTTTCTAAATAAAGTTTGTGTTTTAAAGACACAATTTGGGATACAAAAATTTGGCTCTCAAAGCCTACATATCATATACATGCCGCAAAAAGATAAAAGCTACCATCTAAGGAGATCTGGGAGATCTATCATGTTCCTCCTCAGATTCCTCACGCTGCTGGTGATAACACCCTATAGCCCGAACCACCCTACGGAGGAGTCGGCCAATATTCCTAGGCACACCTATGGTGCCGCTGGAGATGCCAAGGGATGTCGTCCATCCTCATAGCGGGGACACCATGGGTTAAACCCTGTAGATTCCTCTCTATCTCCTGGATCCCTCCCACCTCATCCTCATCTTCTTCCTCATCCGGAGCGGCTCGACGATGAACACCACCTCGACGTAACGGCGAGTACCCTGCTGGTCTCTGTGGTCCACGATCTGCGACATGCACATGTATATATATTAAAATCTTTTTTACACATTCTAAAAAACAATAAAAATTATATATTCAAAAAATTAAAAAACACATTTATGAAGGTCATACCTGAATTGTCCCAATCCTCATCTTCCGGCAGTGCTAAGTCTATGTCCTTGCGGAAGTCCACCCCCGCATAGGGGTAGTCATTAATCATCACAATATGTTCCTCGAGCCATGAGAAGAAATCCTCATCGAAAGCCAAACGCTGCGGCCCTCCAAGTCATCCTGCATACTCACTCCATCGAGCCATCCATGTCTCGGTGGGTGGACAGGGGGGCATGGTCAACCGTGGATGCAACAACGGCACCCTCGCCAAGAAGAAGGTGACCAAAATGCTCCTGTACCCAAATTGAGAGTTCTCTCCAAGCCTACACTTGTTCACTTGCTCTTTGAGGTTGGTCAATATTGCCTCACACTAGTTGAATACTATTCCTGCCATGCAATCCACTACAAGATTCATCTATCTACGGGACGCCTGATGGGGATCCGTACTCCCTGCTGCACATGTGATGGTGAACAACACGGTTTTTAAAGGAAGTTCTACAATGTTCTTAATGACTACCTTACTGCTTTTCTTCCCTGAACCTTGACGACAATAACGAGCAATTAAAGCATCAGTGCTCGCCTCCGAGGCCGTGAACCCAGTAAAACTCACCCGGGCTCCTCTCTTTGAGATACCCGCGAGGAAATAAATGTCCTCGAGTTCAATCTTGAGGGTGTGTTCTCCAACTCGGAAAGCTTGAATGTCGGGGTCCCACATTTGAATAATGTGGGTGAGAAGTTTTG
Source organism: Larix kaempferi (assembly GCA_027924585.1). Taxonomy (NCBI): domain Eukaryota; kingdom Viridiplantae; phylum Streptophyta; class Pinopsida; order Pinales; family Pinaceae; genus Larix; species Larix kaempferi. Next base: position 29,631,343 of record BSBM01000232.1, read on the forward strand.
CCTGCTTACAGATACCTTTGGTCTTGAAGAATTTCAACAAACCACATTCCCGCAATGTAGTTAAGGTTTCTTGGTCATATTTGGCCAACAAATCATCCGCCTCATGCTCTCTTTCTTTCCAACTAACCATTTTGCTCCAAACAAGTTGCAAACACCTGCAAAAGGTCATGGGAAACATTCATTAATCATTTAACAACTTGATCTCAGCAAAAAATTAGAGAAAAACCAATTTTTTTTTCATCTTAAAAATCGCCACTACCACGCCTGGGGGAAACCCGACTGTGTGGTACTGCACAGTACCACGCCCCTGTTTAATACTACAACGCGGTACTGTTACACAGTATCGTGTTTCCTGATATAGCTGCCGCGCGGTACTGTGGAAGGCGAAAATTGCCTATTAGGGCTTGCCCAAAAAATTGTTTTTCCCTACTGAAATCAAGTTATTCATAAATGAAATGAAAGAGGGGCTTGAAAGCTCTTACCCTGCACAGACGGCTCTTGAAACAGTGCTCCGGATCTCCAGATATGAACTCTTGAAGTTTTTGCTCCTCAATGGGTAAAATCTCCTCTTTTGGCAAATGCACAAGTGAAATGGTAACTTTCCATATTTACCTATTCCTTATATAACTTTTTTCACTTATTTTTTATTCATTATTTTATCTGGTTAAATTAAAACCCATTTCACATTACTAATATCTGGTTCCATGAGCATTTGTTGACAGGGTCTCCTTTAAAAAATGTTCACACCGACGTTCATTTATTATTTGACCTTCATTTCGAGCCTACTTTATCTTTTTCGTGCTCTGGATTAAAACTTGAAAAAGATTCCAAGCGCTTTTACACCCGTGTCGTGCTTGTCAAACTCAAGTAAACGGTGTCGAGCTTAGTCAGCTTTACTCATGCTCGTTAAACGATGAGGAAAGTATTATCCTGGTTGTATTTTATTCTTTTTTCCAGACGAGAATAATTAAAAATTACGAAAAAGACCATTGGAGTCCATAGTTATACTCTTTTCAGACTCCCTAAAATTGAAAAGATTGCCAAGTGATCTTGTCTCTTTCACACTTGTAAAAGTATTTGAAAGGTTGTCTATTCGGTGATAGGTTACCCCTTTTTTGGCCCGTCTAGACTATTTACGAGAAAGGTATACCCCGGTCAATTTTTGGCTGGGAGATTTCTCTCGGGAATTGTTTTACACTTTTTCGGGATCGAGGGACTAAATTTACGAAAAAGTACACTTTGGAGCCTTCTTTAAGTTTTTCAGGCTCTCTAAATGTGAAAAACTACCGAGTTTTCCTTCCTTGGACTCGTTAAAATTTGACATCGAAGGACCCACTTTGGGACGAACCCATCCTTTCACTGGTTAGTAAAACATGTGATATTGGACTCATCTATGAGATGAGCTATACCGAGCATCTGTTATCCTCTTCAAGCTCAAAAAAATTCAAAGAGGTACTCGTCTATCATGTCGGGGGAAAATGGGAAACGAGTCGAGTTTATTTTTTTGGCAGCTTGTCAGTCGTCACCTTTGAACATGGCATGCGTCTGTCCCTTGTCTATTTTGGGTATCTATTTTCACTGAGTTATGGTCATCATCTTGAGTCGTCTCTCTGGCCACGAGCCTACTCGTTCGGTGTCTATCCTCTGCTATCAATAGTCCCTGCTGTCAAGTCCCGTTACATGCCATTATATCTTCAAAGGATTACATTGTTCAGAGTCATTCATTTTGTCAGACCTCCGCTATGTCAGTAGATGTTCCATTGTTTCATCATCCTATACTATCTTTCGTTCCGATTTCGTGTCGATGATGTGGGAATCATTATGGCCCACCTTCGACGAGTCTATTCCTATCGACGCCAAATCACTATTCGGGAATTGGACTTAGGAATCAACCACTAGTACCTTGGTACCTGCATGCCTCAATGGCAGGTTTCCTCGTGTTCGACAGTAGGTTTACATCATTGACCTCTGATCAAACGATCTCTCGAATGCTCGACATCAACCCATTCATTCACATTTCATTGAGATGTACTACCGATACCTTGGGGATCATCGTCATCATTGGTGATTTCCCTTGCATTTGTTAACGGTTCACATCATTGACCGATAATCAACGGTTTCTACCATGTTCGACTTCAACTCCTTGTAATCACATAGCTAGATTCGTATCATTTGCGATTGAGTAGAAGACCCTGGGCGCACCTTTGTATCTTGATTGCGTCCAGGTTGCGATGGAGATGTCCTTTGTATTGTCACACAGATCCACTTTTGTATTGGTCGTGGCTGTGTCATTACTGTCTCATGGATCTACGCTTGTTCATAGTAGCCATGATTTGTCTACAGTCTATATCATCTCAGTACTCATGGATCTGCAATGTATTGGTCGACAGCCATGCTTTGATTCAATTGTTTTCGAGCATGGGAATGCCCGCCTCGATGGTATATCTGACATTTTGTTTATGTTTTAGCTCCTTGTTGCTCTCCTCGATGCTATATTCGCACAATATTTGTAAATTATTTCGGCCATCAGTCCCTTCTGAACTCACACTTTAAGGGGCATCTCTTATACCTCCATATTTCATAGTATCACATCTTCACCATAAAAATAATTGACAACACTTCCCCTACTGCTTAAAACACCCAGAAGAGAAATATGATGAATGATCCTTGAAGAAAAACCTATCCTGTCAAGAATCAACCCACCCGAGACTTCATATACCTACACTACCATGCCTTGCTCAGCATTGATGGAGCAGTAGTCCCCACTACCGCGCTATGCTCAATTCAAGGGGCGTGATACTCCTTTTTTAGCCTTTTTTCCATGGCTTGTGGGATCTTGATTTTCGAGGATTGGTATCCCCGATTCGATCCTAACTCACTTTCTCAGATTAGTGGACCTGATCCACTAAACACTCCCAAGATCCATCATTATCTCTTGTTGGTTAACCCTACTACACACTATAAGAGAGAGGCCTTCCATGAGCAAAAGGAGAGGACTCTTGGAGACATCAAACTTATGATCTTGAATCTTTGTGGAGATAGCTAGAGGAGAAATCACTTGGAGCTGGGAGTTGGCTTGGATATCAAGCAACCATTGTAAGTGACTTCAAGTTGGTAATAAAACATAACTTGTCTTGTTTCCCAAATCATGTATGTTGATTTTGTTTCAATCATATGATTTGTATCTGTTATAGATTTAGATCCTAACTCATATTTCAAGTTGCTAGAGAATCGTATATGCTTGTATCTTGGTTTTATTATGACAGGTTCATTCACGAGGACTTGGAGATTGAAGCGACCATTAGGACGAGCAATTGAATCGAAGGTCAGTTAGATCTCTTCCATTTCTTACAGCAATATAATCTTGAGATATTTGTTTAGATCTAGGAATTCAAGGTAGCATTTGTTATCTTTTTGTCTTAGTTTAAAGTCAGTTAAAGTCTACTTTAACCTAAGAGAGTTTCTACCTATCCGTAGGAAGAAATTTCTACAATAGATTATAGTGAAGTCTGCGACGCACACTACCAGCGGCTTCTTTTGCTGCGTAGTGACATCTGTGGGTGCGAACCCAGTAGTCAAAAAGTCAATGATGTCCTTATAATAATCATCAGCAACCTGTATAGCAAACAACTGTGCATCAGGAAGATTGTCTTCCAGATTCGTCAGCTCTTCTCCTGACTCAATCCTTGATAGATGATCAGGTCCTAAATTCAACCTGCTTGGCTTAACCACAATTTCAAAATCATACTCCTGAAAGAGTAGTAACCATCTGCATATGCGACCCCTAACACTGGCTTATTGACCAGGTATTTCAAAGCAGAATGGTCAGTGAACATAGAGAAATGCGCACCAAGCAAGTAATGTTTGAAATTCTACAGTGCATAGACCATAGGGAGTCCTTCTCACTCAGTAGTGGTATAATTCTTCTTAGCAGATGACAACTTTCTATTGGAAAATGCAATGGGATGATCAATACCTCCCTCTCCCGGTTGAGCAAGAACAACGCCCAATGCTATACATGAAGCGTCAACATGGACGTGAAATGGTTTCTCCCAGTCTGGAAAAACTAGGATCGGCGCAAAGACCATCTTTTCTTTTAGTGTATCAAAGCCTTGTTCGCATTCTTCGTTCCATATGAACGACACATATTTATTTAACAGTTTCTCCATAGCTGTGGTTATCTATGCATACCCCTTGATGAATTTCCTGTAATTGCCGGTATGCCCTAGTGTAGTGCGCAACTGCTTGACTGAATTTGGTGTAGGAAAGTTTACAATGACTGCGATCTTCGCAGGATCAACCATCAAGCCCTATTTGCACACAATGTGTCCCAACAAAATTCCATAGGGAACACAGAAAACACACTTCTTCAAATTCAATGAAATTTGATGCTGTCTGCACTTTTCCAGCATCATCCTGAGGTTCGCGGCATGGTTCTTCAGTAAATCGAAAATAGTCCAATCATCAAAATACACTTCTAAAAACTTATGTATGAAGTCTTTAAATGCTGTGACGACTACTCTAGAAAATATGGCAGGTGCGTTCTTCAGACCAAAAGGCATCACTGTGTATTGGAATGACCCCCATTTTGTAGCAAAAGTTGTCTTGTTCCTATCTGCGCGATCAATCCTGATCTGATGGCATGCAGAGAATCCATTAGTAAAAGAATACGCCTCATTCCCTCCAATGTTATCAAGTACTTCATCTGTGAAAGGAGTAGGAAATGGGTCATGCATTGAAGCATCATTCAACTTTTTGAGATCCACACAGATCCTGATCTCCCCTTCGTTTTCTTATCCTGGATAACCATCGGGCTTATCCACTCAGATTCTTCAACTGGCTCAATGATCCCTGCATCGAACATCTTATTGAGTTCTTCCTTAACTCGTTCTTTGTAGCATGGGTTTAGTCTATACGATCTTTGTTTCACAGGATTCACGCTAGGCTTAAGAGGAATTTTCATCACTCCTAAGTGTCCCAAAATACCTTTCATCTCTGTGAACTTGGTCGGGAATAATTCTCGATATTCCTGTAATATACCCACGACCTCTGCAACTGTGTCTTTATCCCAATAATCTCTGATAGCTGCGAACTTTGGCTCTTCACTGGTGCCAATGTTCACTTTTCTTGTTTTCACAGGTCCACTCATATTTGGAATTTCCAGTGGAGGTCCTTCTACCTCGCACGATCCCTCTGACTTAGGTATTTGTATATTGCGCGGGTCCTCCTCATCACTATCTGCTTTATCGTCGTGTTCTAGCTACTCCTCCCATTCTGGCTGTAGGCGCGCAGGTATACTGTTTTCTCCAAAGAATTCTTCTAGGGTCATATTTCCCTGAGTGCAATCTGGTCCGAATATTTTTTCCTTAAGAACCTGCAACGTGTCATTGATACCGGGATGTTCATCTTCGAAACTGAAATCCTACTGGAAGCTTGCAGTTAGGATAGACCAGTCCACTGTGCCCCTGCACAACTCCATATCTAGGTACCACTTCTTCGGAATCGGTTCCTCTAGCGTATGTACAAACAAATGCACCCATTCTGTTTGTGGCCTTTCTACCCAAGCTTCAATATGATCCCTTGGATCCATCTGACCATTATACTTTTCGAAAGATAGTGTGACCTTCTCAGCAAACCTGATTTGCATCTTAATTCTGCACTGATCCCATGTGGTCAGTGTCTTCTTATGCGCAGCCCACCATCTGGCAGGTATCCCGCGCAGTGCCATGTCTAATGATGAGACACAGTATTCATCCGCAATTGCTGCAGTATATTCCTTGATAAAACAATAAACATTAGATACACCATCAAAGGTAGGGATTGGAGTTACCTCTTTTCCAATCCAGCGGATTGACTTCATGATCCGCGCGCATTTCCTGGCAGATACTTCATGCAATTTGCTTTGCTAGTTTTCCAGTCCTGCATCAGAGTCTGAAATGCAAGAGCTATCACAGTGCCAACTGAGTGTTCCATCTGCAGTTGGATTAATATAGTTAACAGTATTGGTCGTCATCTTGTAAATACGGTCCAAGTCTTGGGCTCTGGATTCTTCATGAATCGGTTCAACATATCGTTCACCCTATGAGGGGTCTAATGGTGCGATGACCCTGATATCGTTGCCTTCAAATATCATCTTCATAGTCTTCAAATCAATAATGGTAGAGTTAGTCATTGCCTAATCGATACCCAAAAATGCTGGATAAGGATGGCTGTCATCCACGATTTCAATCACCTTGAAATTTGCATAGCTGCGCACTCCATCAATGTCAACAATGGTGTTTGGTAACCTCCCCAAAGGTATAACTATCCATTGATTATCCATTCTTAGCTGTAGAGGTGACCACTATAACTTTGGTTTTCCCATCTGATGCCATGTCTGCTTGGTCAAGACATTTACTTCGGATCCAAGATCAAGGATGATCTCATCCATCTCATAGTCCCCAATCTGTGCAGTGAGCCTCATTTCCATGCCTATTCTTTTAGGACTCCTAATATTATGGACCGCGCCATGGGCAACCCCCTTCTCACTGTTTGGCTCATACTACCTCAGTAGCTTTTCAAATTCCATGAAAGCATCTGCGCTCTTTAATAACTTCATGCAGCACCGTAGGAACTGCGCAATAGAGGTACCAATGTCTTTCGTAGCGCTCATATGATCATATGCCGCTGGCACATCCTACCTTTGCGGTATTTCGCTACGCAATTGGGTTCTCGGGGAGCCGGGTGGCGGTGCTCTGAACATGTCCCGCGCTTCCTCGAAGGATCCCTTATTTTTCTGTAAGTCCAGACCCGGTGCTTTCCTAGGAGATTTTCTAATCCATACTGGCTCTCCAAGATTCTATTGAGGATCACACGTTCTAGAAGTTGAAGCTTCTGCGCCTCCATCTCTTCCTGTATCAGCGCCACTGCGCGTTACCACATTTACACTTGGATCCGCATATCTTCTCTCTGCTGCGATCAACTGAATATTGGGATTCAATGGTTTTGTCCTCCTTCGTTTCTGCATTTCTACCTCTAGTACAGGGCAGTCTTCAATAACATGCTCAAATGATTTACAATAATTACAGGTAGTGCATGGATTCGTACAATCTATAGATACGTGACCTGACAAGACACAGTTATAGTAGATTACTTGGTCGCGACCTCTTCCTTGCGCCAGGCCGGCATTTCTTCCTCTCTCGCGGTATCCACCACCACGGCCTCTATATCCACCCTGATCATAGTGAGTGTTCTCTTATTTTGGTTGATTTTCTTCATGAACGCGGTACATTCCAACACCTCGCATCGCTTCCATATTGCGCTTTCTTTCATTCATCAGCTCATATGTGCGACAGTTGGATTCATCATGTCCAACTGATTTACAGAAATTACAATATAACAGTCCTTGGGTCTGTGTCCTCTGCTTCTACAGATTTCACACCACGACGCTTGATTGTGATTCATATTCAGTGGGTTCGGTATGCAATTGTCAAGATAATCTGAAAATAGAGGGCAATGTTATCTGGTGTGGCCCTCTCCTTTACACCCTGTGCACCAAACTTCATGGCTCAGTTCATATCTCGTTTCTTTTCCATTCTTCATACCTTGCAATTCTAATGTCAAGGTGGTCAAATGGTTCTGGATCTGTGACATCCCAGAACTACTCTCACTAATCGGTGAAGCCTCCAGCTTCATTGTGATTTCTAAGGCCTCTGCCTGCGATGCAACCTTCTGCTGCATCAATGGTTGTCTGATGTGGGGCAACAATGCAGCGATGAACCATTCCTTATGCTATTGCGGAGCTATTTCAAAGCTCACTTGGTCCAACAATGTCTTAAATTTTTGGTCAAATTCCCAGACCGTTTCGGTAGGTTTCTGCTTGATTTCCTTTAATTCTGTTATGAACTGCGATTCTAATTTTCGCTTCTTAAACTCTGCTGCGAGCACAGCCTTAATTTCTGTTAGGATTCTCGGCTGTGCTTGAGAATATTTCATAAACCAATGCAATGCTCGGTCTTTGAAAGTAGTGATGAGTTGCGCTCTCTTCACAACGTCATCCTGAACTTGCTTTACACTCCATACGGCTTCACATAGAAACTAGTGTTGATCAGGGTCTTCTAGACCCGTTCCTTTGAATATCAGCAGTTTTATATCGTTATCTGTCATTCTCCTTCCTGGTTGTGCAGCACGCTGAGTAGTGCTAATAATCTGCACGGGGTTCTAAGCAGAAAAGATAAATGTGGTATTCGGAATAGCGTTAGGAATACTACTCTGCGGAATATTCTAAGATTGGGTATTCTGAATTGGAATAGTCTGAGTCGGAATGGTCTGAGCACTTACTCCTACGATGCTACCAATATTGACATTCTACGGACTAGGCTGCGCTACACTCGCAACGGGTTGATTCTGAGATAGGGGTTGCGCGGTTTTGGAAACCGGCGGATTCTGTGGTGTGATAGGATGGATGGTGGTTGATAACAGCGCGGCCTGATTGTTAAGGTCACACGGGAGTTCGATATTCACGTAGAGTCCAGGTCCTCTAGGATTCTTTTCTTTATTAAACTTATATCTCTTTCCACTTCTCAGATTATGTGTCTCTTCGTCAGAATCACTAAAAATGCTATTGACCATGATAGATTCAAAAATATTACTGCATTCTTAAAATGCCTTTCTCAGCTAAAAGAATTTTAATGTATAGACTGAGATTGTTCAGGAACTTACCTCTGAATCCTTCGAATAAGTATGCTTCGGCCTGGCTGTAGGACTTCAGCGTGTCTACAACAAATTCTGTTACAAATCCTTCAAGTATGCTATCAACCCAAAAGTCGATTGCTCGCGACAGTGGGATGTCTATTGCTTTGAGCTGCGCTGTGAGCTCTGGAGTCCACTCTGTAGGTACTCCCCCTTGAAAACAGGTTTTCCTATCTGCGAGTCACGTAATCCACTCGTGCAACTCGTTTCCAAACGAAGCCCAGAATATCTCATGAATCTCTTTCCATAAGTATCTGTTCAACCACTATAAGTCGGTAAGACGCGGATGTCTGTTCTCTTTCTTTGCGAAATCTCTTTTGATCCTGTCACACCAATCCCATATCTCTTTCTTTTCAGGATGCCAATTGTCTGAACCCAACAAGAACTGATATTCTTCTTCACACATTACTTTCCCAAACACACTACCACATCACTGGTCTTAGCCGAGCAACGGAACCATTTGTTGGTGTATATAACTGAGCTATAGGTTTCCAGTGTAGACCCAAGTACTTTGCGGTTCAAGGAACCAAAAAAACCCCTATTCACCAGCCCTTTCGGCAACAGACTGCGCACAACCTAAGGTCTCACCCGAGGCGAAGCTGAGGGGGTGGTTGCGGAATCAAGTTTCCACAACCTAGTGATGCGAGTGTAGAAGGAAATGATGGGAAGTGCAATAAAAGGAACTCTTCGCCGTGGGAAACAGATTGCGTGAAGTCTCTACTTCACGTCGGATACTTCGGCAAGCGGAGGTGCTTGTGCAAACAGCGCATCTAGCACAACCAAGGACTGTGCGGTATTGGACACTTCCCACGACATGACGATAGGCCATCTATAACTTATCTCGCGGAACTTACGATGGGTCAGCGCGTTGAATGGACCGTGCGTCTAGCTCCAGAATTGATTAAGTCTAACCAATATTACTTAACATTTTTTATTCCTTCAACACACTTAGGTTATCATCTTTATGGTGCATGCAAATCAACGAAACATACAATACTACGCGCTCCAACGCTGCGCTCAAATTCAATGTTCAACCATGTGACTAATCGATAGATTCATAAATTCACAGACTTATAAGTGTTGAATACTTAACATTCATCCACGCATGTATTACTTAACATATTATTCCCATCATTCTTGCGGCGAATACATATAAAATCAATCACATAACAGATAACTACAGTATTAAACATCCATACTAAGCAAATGAACAGTGGCAAGCACAAATAATCACACAACACAGAATTTAACATGGTTCACCCCCAGGATGGAGGCTATGTCCACAAGAACTGTTGTTAAATTGATCTTTAGGGAAGGGTACAACAGTTCTTAGTTTGTGTACTTAGTTGCAGACTCTCTTCTCTCTCTGATAGGTCTCTGCGCACGCAGCTACAAAGCCTTTACAATAGCTTCAAGTTTAGAGATTCTAGCAATGTTCAACAATGAATAGCTCTCCCAGAGATTAACCCTTTCCCATACAAAATGCCCTTATTTATAGATCACGCCCATGGGTCATGTCTTTACAATCAGTAGGACGAAAGCCTAAGGTTTCCAAAAATGTCGTGGCTAACTGCCACCCTAGCTGTCGCCATCGACAGCTTGCTCCACTTTCTCCAGGCCTTCCAGTTGGGCCACTCATGGCTCACACTCTTGTCTGACAGCCGTAGTCACCAAACAGTTGTAACTGCATCATGGCTTGTCCCTTTCCGTGTCTTCCGCCTGCCTGTCGCCATCGGCGTAGTGTCCTATCTTCTCAACTGCTTGCCACCATTCTTCCATACAGGTCACTTTCCTCTTCCTTCCACCTGTCCCTTACCCAAAATAGGTCAGTTTCTTGTCTGACCTTTACCTGTATTTCTTACCAAAAATAGCTCCTACGCGATACCTGCGCATCTACGTTCTGCGCAACCCTTCCTTAATTGTTGCCATTGTGCAACATGCACAATTATCAAAACTGCCCCCATGCCCTGTCGCAGGGCGCATTATGCACTTTTTAGCACTTGTGCAAAATATTCCAACTTGGGCCTCGCCCAACACTCGGTGAGAGACCTAAATGGCAGGGAAAAAATATCTAGGAAGCATGGAAAAAATGGTATGATGACTCCACGGTTCCAACGCACCCAACCCTCCCCCTCAATGTGATGTGGTGTTTGTGGATTATAAGGAATGAATCAATCTTCAAAGACAAAGTCCCAAGGACTGCCACAACTTTGTATAGGGTCAAATATTCATTGATTGAATCGCCCAAGGGAAAAATAAAATAAATGTTGAAACACATCCCCACCTATTCTTGATCCCAATCATACATACTACTTCTATGACGAGGCTTCAAGTGGAAATCCCAGACTGAGTGGCTCGAGGGGCATCATAACCATTGGGAGCACGATGCACACCTTCCAACAAGCACAAGTATATAATATTTTTTAATTGGTATTCTATACATATTCAAAACTGATCATAGCATGGACAAACAACGAGGTGGTATGCAACAATATATATATATATATATATATATATATATATATATATAGTATCGCACATACCTAAACAAAATACAATTAGAAGGCCGACCTTTTAGTGAAAGAAACATGTCAACTGGACATGAGGTCCCTACAACCAAGGAATTTATATCATCTGATCACATACAATGTTTAAATGTTTTTTGAAAAGAAAACACAATGTAATAAAATGTTTCTTTGTGCAAATAAATTAATATTAGATTTTAAGACCATATAGTATGGGTTAAGCAAATCCCTAAAATAGGCCTTATGCAATTGATGTTTTTTGAAAAGAAAATAGAATGTATAAAATGTCCTTTTTGAGCAAAAAAATATAATTAGAATTTGAGACCATATAGGCTGGGTAGAGCAAGTCTCCCCAAATTAGGCTTTATACTGCTGATAATTTATAAAGGGTCGAGATATCCATAGTTTCTCCCTTTTGAAGAATAAGGGAACAATTTTATTTTGGCTTACTATTGACAAGTCCTGATGGGCCATACTGGTTGTAACTTTTAACTCATAAAGAATAAATCTACAAACATTTTTCGCTAGAATACACACACACACACACATATAACAAAAAACTATTAGAATATTAGAATATTATATGTATAGTGAAGTATCAATTCAAGAACTGTCAAATATCCCCCACTCTTTTCAAAAAGGCAAAATCCCTAGTCCAAATGGTAGGCTAGTTCAATTTTTTCTAGATTGTTTTGATTTGTTGGGGGGTATATTTTAAGAGTTATTGAGGAAGTGAAAAGGAGGGTAAGGTTCCAAGAAATTTCAACTCAACTTTTATAGCCTTGGTACCTAAACTGGACCACCCTTCATATTTTGAAGGATTCATGCCCATTTCTTTATGCAACTATGACTACACGGTGTTATCTAGAGTTTTGGTGGGTAGGTTAAAACATATTTTCTCAAGGCATATCTATCTCGAACAATTTGGCTTTCTTGAAGCTCACTTAATTCATGAATCAATCAAAGCGGGATAAAAGGTCTTCAAACAATGAAAAAGAGAAATAAATCGACCTTTATTATAAAGTTAGATCTTACAAAAGCCTGTGATCATGTGTCATGGCTCTATCTCATACTTTTGATTATTATATTGGATTCTCTATTCAAATGGTAATATGGATCATGGAATGTGTGGTTTCAATTTCATTCTCAGTTTTGATTATTGGTGCAACATCCTCGCTCTTTCAACTTGTTACCGATCAAACTAGCACCTCTTTGTAAATCAAGGCTATGTAGGCCTAGTGCTATGATGGTAAGCTCAAGAGAGAGTTAGACCCAATGTCACAAAAGTCTAACCTCTCAACACTTTAGGTAACTCTGAAACCTAGGGGGAGACCTCTAATTCACTAATTACGAGGGTTTCATATATCCCAATGCAATTCCTTAAAAGAGGATTCCCTCTAGGGTTTGTGAATAAAACCCTTGGGAAATTTTTTAGGGTGGACTAGAAATACTAAATCACGACTATTTTTGGATTTTTTGAATTTATTTATATTTTTAGGGTTTTTTCTATTAGTAAAATGTTTCTATGCATAAATAATTAAACTTGTGAAATTTAATAAAAAGAGGATTGATAGACAAGGTATTAGATTCTTGTGTCAAACCCTGGGGCTATGAGAGACCAAGGCTAACATCCCTACTCTTGATATGGTATTAAATACTTGCAACTAGGGCTAAGCTCTCAACCTCAGGGGTTAGGTAGCGAAACCCTAATTAGGGAAAATGGAGAAGTCCAAGGCCCAACAAAACAATGGAGAGCTCCTTGATAGGAAGGTATCCTCAAGCAGGTTGACAAAATGCTAGCAAAAAAACCCTAACTCAGACCAAGGAACTTTAAGAGAAACATTAAACTAGGTTTAGGAGATAAAATTACCAACATTAATCAAGAATGAGCAAGATAGATCCCTTAGGTCACCCTTAAGCATGAGTTATTACAACTATTCTTAGCATCGACTTGTCATGTGCAAAATCAAACTCTAGAACATCATCCATTCATCCATCAAGGAAAAGAGATATCCAAGAGAGAGGTGTGCCTAGCTTCTAATGCTCCAATAAACCAGTAGAAAAATTAAATAATACGTAATTTGAACCCTTTTCCATGATTTACAAATAAGGTGGGGTTTTCTTATTTATATGAGACAACCCTCAACATTTAACAAATTTGAGCCTGCAAATTTAATGAAAAATTATAAAATTTAAGGTTAGTGCATCCACAAATTGGGGACTAAAACATACAATGACAAAAAATAAGAATTAAAATGTGCAATTAGGCTCCGCCAACTACAAGGTGAGCCAAAAGGATGGTGTCATGCCCCAACTAACCCCAATAGATGCTTTTCCCTCGATGCTCTCCTTTTTAACAATGTAGGCTTATTATTTAAGGAATGATGTCATGGGTCTAGATACGAGGACAAAGGGTTTTACATTAAACAATAGGTCCAAGTGGAAAAAATGAGGTGTGCTAATATGGAAACCCTTACACACGTAATCACCTTTACAAACCAAAATATGAGTATGGTCATTTGTCCTAATGATGTGCCTCAAGGGCACTAGAAACCCACTGAAAGGGTAGTCAATAGAGCCACAAGGTCAGAACCTCCTTGAGGTGGAAAAAAGGGGACATGTAATGACCTGATTAGGGGTATTTAGCCCCAAAATCAATGCTCTACATAATATAGCCCCACAAATATGGCCTTTACAAAAGAAAAATAAACCCCTCTCTCTGGTATATCTAGAATAAATGCTTCAGACACTCTAGGGCGTAACAATTGGCTCCAACAACAAGACATGCGCTCTTATCGGGAGTGTATTAGAACCCCCTATAATCTCCCGAGTACCTATATACCTACATACACATCTAACAATAAAGATATTAAATGCATCGAAGGCAGACTCTTCCATCCTGAATTGTTCAAAATGAAATGCAATGAAAATCAAATGACACAACAAATGAATGCAGGGGTGTAAGTAAATGCTGAAAACAAATGAAACTATACCTAACTACTCTAATGATGGTGAAAAATATAGGTTAAGTGAAATCATACCACTTATGAAGCCACCTTAACATGTCATTCATGCTAGGGATTCTTCCTTTGTCTTTGGAGATGGTCCAAGACTGAACCACGTCAATGAAAAAATGAATAGATGGTACTAACTCCATCAAAACAGGGCTGTAATGATGGACAATATCAGGAACTAGCAAGACTCCAAGCTCTGGCCACGGGGAAAGATCACCTTCGCAATATTTTTCTATCCATGCTTTAACCGAGCTCACGTAGAAACTACCTCGATCATATAATTGTATTCCAGAATCTGTTTGCCCCAAAGAACCTTCAAGGAACCATACATAAAAAGGTTGAAACAATTCTACCATGTTGTTCATAAATGAAAATATGTTGATCCTTAAGGTTACCAAGAAATGAAGATATGAAAACTATTTCCACTATTCCCGATTCTAGAATTCCCTTGCAAGGGTGAATAATGAAAGTAGATGCTAGTAGGGAGTTAGCCCGCTGATTCTGGACTTTGGGAATCACTGGAAAATACAAGGCACTAGAATTATTTGTGGCCAATCACACTACATCCATGCATCTTTTTAACCTTTGATTAAAACTTTCCACTGGAATTATTTGTGGACAATCACACTACATACAAGCAAACTTTACTTTGCCTTGCATCACAATAAGGTTAGAGTTGCCAAAAATATCTAAAAACTCAATCCCATAATATTTAGCTAACTCAAGGCCATGCAAGAGAGATTCACATTCAGCCACATTGTTAGTACCTTCAAGTTCTAGGTGAAAATAAAAAAATGACTATCAACACAAGGACAAGTTAATACAATACTTGCGCCCATACCTGACCAAGACTTGGCCCCATTGAAGTTCATCCTCCAAAAATGATCAGCAACACCTGTGGTGAAGGTTGTATATGACCCGATATCACTTCAAGAGCAAACAATTTCATTCCCTGAATCTTCTGGCTATCCAAAACTTGCATCAATTTCTATGAAGCATAGTTGAGGGTGCTGGTTGAGATCCACCCTAGGAAAGGGTAAACCTGGATAATCAATATCTTCATAGTATATTCCATATGCAACATTATATCATCATCAATAGTGAATGAGGATGACTGAACTAGATCATGAGGGATCTCAAAGGTAGGTTTCTCGAGGTTTACAAAATTTAGTATATCATCACTAGAGGAATCATGTATGGATTCTTCAACCATTTTTCAACAATCCATACCCACATCATCATCATCATAAGAGAAATGTGCATCATTATATCCATGTAAAATATCTTCTTTAACTGAAATATCCTCAAACCTCTCATCTTCAAAAGATTCATCTTTATGGGTGAAAGAGAAAGGAAGCTTGATCGAAATGTCATAATCAAAAGGACAAGGAGAAGCATCCACCACACCTTCATCAACCATATATTCATTATATTTCTTAGTTGGAATCATTTCTTCAACATAAACCTCTTCATATCGCTTAAAAAATGTATGAAAATTCAGCTTGTCCTAATCTAGACTGTTCCCTTATTCTCTTTTGAATGGTAAGAAAGTTTCATAGATTTCTTCTAAATTTCATGATATGTCACTGCCAGACCTTGAGGAATCGTAGACTGGAGAACTGAGGAACTTCCAATAATCATTGACTTCAAGAATCTTTCCATCTTCCAGGAATCCCAAGATATCGTAAGAATTTTTGGAAAGAGGGTAAGGGCAACTCACCATTTTCTAGCGTTCTTCAATTTCTTCAATCATGCCTTCTTCATCTTTATTTTTCTAAGCCTCATCATCTTCGTATTTAGGAGTACCTTATTCTTCTTCAGACATGGTGCCTAGATTTTTATCGAAAATATCTTGATTGATGGTTTCTTCATGTGAAAATTTGATCACAGTTGGATCTTGTAACACAAAATTCCTCACAATTTGTTAATGCAAAGATTGCTTAGAACAATGAAAAAAGAGACAGAAATTGATACATGAATGCAACTTCTATTGAAAAATTGTTTAGCAACCAAACTTTTCCAATATGATGGCTATCCAAATATATTACAATGGCAGAAAATCAAAATCCTATGGAAGCATTTGAATTACTCACAAGTGGCAGGCTTACAATTAGCAAAAATCCCCCATATATGGAAACATCAAGTTCCAACTCATACAAGGTAGTCACGAATTGGCTAAGTCAGCCTTGGTAGGCCATGAGTGACCAAAAAGCAGCAACATGGTGGATTTTCAGGAGAAAATCATGGAAGAGGTGGTGTCCAAAAAGATGCAAACTTGCCCAAAACATCCTAGCACCCCTACCTTATCCTTATCCAAGACAAAATTAGAATAAAGCTGCTTTACGTGTAGAAAAAGCAGGATAAAGTAGAGTAAAAGCAACGAGTGCGCTCTAACTCGGAAAATCAGAGTAAAGGCACACATAAAAGCAGAAAGGGCACTTGGGTGGATAAACATCACATAGAGGTGGGCAGAGTATGCACTAGGGGACAAATAACCTAGTAAAAACACTTAGGAAGCATACTAATTCATAAAAATTATATACTAAGGTCTAGATGGGTCAAATATTCTAACACTTCAAGCAATCCTTCCAAGTCTTGATCTTTATCTTGGATTTCTTTGACAAGGTTTGCTTCATGTTCTTCTACGTTTAGGGTAATCTGATCATCTTTGCTATGTTTTTATTCAATATTTTCCTCAAGGGATCGGTCTTCTTGGATTTATTTCTTGAATAATATATTTACATCTATGATGTAGGGCATCCATCTCTTGCATTTTCCTAGGCATCAATAGCTGCAAAATACCTCTATCAATTTTGCAAGATAGGATATTGTACCTTTTTCCATGCCTTTAAACCAAGCAAGGACCTTTTCTTTCAAATGTGACATTAATGACTTCATGTAGGTGTCTTCTTTTTGAATACCGAAATCTTGAGCATTTTCTAGAAACCTTTTGACATGGTCCAAGGGATCAACATAATGATCACATAATTCTATCATGAACATCTCTGGTAACTCCTCTGAAGTGCTCGACAAATCAATAGGCGCAAAATCGACTTCATGGATTTCTTTGATATGCTCCTTCTTGGAAAGGGAAATTATGGGCTCCATAGTTTCATTGCCAAGATTAGGATCCCACTCTTTATCGAATGCTTTGACCAATAGCTAAGATTTGTTGTTTGAATTTCACTTCTTCGATTTGTTTTCTTTAATGGAGTCCCAAAGAGGACCTACAAGGTTATCTCTTAATAATAATCCTATCAAAGTACAAAGCAAAAATTACCACTTGGACTCATTATTATAGAGTACCTCTTTATTTTTCTTCAGTGGAGTCACTATGAGAGACCTACCAAATCAAATCAAAACAAATATCACCAAAGTACAAAACAAGAACATACCTGATTGACACAAAAGATGTTGGATGTTAATGAAAGATAAAGGAATTCAACTCGGGCATCCCTCTTCAATGGAATGTCATCACTTTTCCTTTGAGGTCCTCGACAATGGCAAAAACAATGTTATCAATGTTTCCAGCTTTACAAATTTCCGAGCTTTTATGGTGCCAAGATGTTAACCTTGCCGGAAATGAATGAACTAGACCTCGATAAAACCTTGAATGGAATGTCATCATGTTTCCTTTCGTTCCCTGCCAATGATGCCAAAAATGTTACGACTCAAACTAACACCTGTTCGCAAATCAAGGCTTCGAAGGAATAATGCTATGACGGTAAGCTTGGGAGAGAGTTAGACCCAATGTCACCATAGTCTAACCTCTCAACACTTCGGGTAACTTTGAAACTTAGGGGGAGACCCTAATCAATGAAAGATACCTACAACCACCAACAAACCACAAATTCCTTCCATGAAACCTTAATAGCTAAGATCAATGCCTTATCAGAGTCAAACAATATCCAATCAAGACATAATAATCATGCAATAATAGAGTTATTTAATATATCACAAATTCCAAACAATGTCACACCTTTCGAGGTAATTTCACATCTCCCAATGCAATTCCACACTTTCAAAGGAAATCACTCCAAAAAGTGCACCCTCAAGGGAAAGAGGACAATTGGACTAGGGTGAGATTGGAGGCCAATAAGCCAAAAACACCACACACTCTCTAATTCACCAATTACGAGGGCTTCATGTAACCCAATGCACTTCCTCATAAGAGGACACTCTCTAGTGTTTGTGGATAAAACCCTAGGGCTCTCATGCCCCAACTAACCACAACAAATTCTTGTCCCTCAATGCCCTCGTATTTAACAATGTATGCTTCTTTAAGGAATGGCATCATGGGTCTGGAGACCGGGATTAGGGGTTTTGCATCAAAACAATAGGTCCAAGTGGGAAAAATGAGGTGTGCTAAAATAGGTATGACAACACTTACACATGCAATCACCTCTATAAAACAAATATGAGTGTGGCCATGTGTCACAATGATTTTCCTCAAGGGCACGAGACACCCACCCAAAGGGTACTCAGTAGAACCACAAGTTGAGGACCTTCTTGAGGTGGAAACTGAGGGGAACTATCATGACCCGATCAGGGTTATTTAGCCCCAAAATCAACACTCTACATAATATATCCCTAAAAACTTGGCCTTTACAAAAGAAAAATAAAACCCTCTCTTTGGTATATTTGTAAGGAACGCTTCATACACTCTTGGGCACAATAGTTGGCTCCAACTACGGGACATGCGCTCTTCTCGGGAGTGTATGAGAACCCCTTAGAATATCTTGGGTACTTATTGACCTACACACACATATAAAAATAAAGAAATTAAATACATCATAGGCAGACACTTCTGTTTTACCTTGTTCAAAATGAAATCCATTGAAAATCAAATCACACAAATGTAATGCAGGGGTATAAGTAAATGATAAAAACAAATGAAATTGTACTTACCTACTTTAAGCATGGTGAAAAATATAGGTTAAGTGAAATCATACCACTAGTGAAGACACCTTAACATGCCATTCATGCTAGGGCTTCTTCCTTTCTCTCTGGAAATGGTCCAATATAGAACCACACCAGTTACATGTTGAATAGATGGTACTAACTCCATCAAAATGGAGTTAGAATGATGGAAAATATCGGGGACTTGCAAGCCTCCAAGCTATGGACAGGAGGAAAGATCACCTTCATAATATTTTTCTATCCATACTTGAACCAAGATCATGTAGAACCTGCCTCGATCATATACCCATCTATCATTATTTGTTTGCACCAAAGGACTTTCAAGGAATCATGCATAATGAGGTTGAAACAATTTTGGCACGTTGTTCATAAAATTGTACATTTTCTCGTCGTCATTGAAAATCTGTCGATCCTTAAGGTTACCAGGAACTGAAGGTACAAAAACTACTTGCACTATTTCTGGTTCTAGAATGGCCTTACAAGGGTGAAGAACAAAAGTAGATGTCGCTAGGGAATTAGCCCATTGATTATGAGCTTCAAGAATCACTTTTAAAGACAAGGCACTGAAATTATTTGGGGCCAATAACACTACATCCTTGTAATTTTTTAGCATTTTATTTTCACATGTAAAGACAAGGCACTGAAATTCTTTGGGGACAATAACATTACATCCTTGTAACTTTTTAACATTTGATTTTCACATGCAAACTTTCCTTTGAATTGCATCACAATTAGGTTAGAGTTTTCAGCAATATCTAAAAACTCAATCCCATAATCTTTAGCTAACTCAAGGCCATGCAAGAGAGATTCATATTTAGACACATGATTAGTACCTTCAAGTTCTAGGTGAAAAGAAAAACAATGACTATCGGCACAAGGAGAAGTTAATACAATACCTACACCCATACTTGACTGATACTTTGGTCCCATTGAATTTCATCCTCCAAGACTGATCAACAACACTAGTGGTGAAGGCTGTATATGATTTGATATCGCTTTGAGAGAAAACATAATTTCATTCCCTAGATATTCTAGCTATCCAAAACTTGCATCAATTTCTGAGAAGCATGGCTGAAAGTGTTGGTTGAGATCCACCCTAAGAAAGGGTAAACCTGGCTGATCAAGATATGCAATAGAATCATCCATATGCAACCTTATATCACCATCAATGGTGAATGAGGATGGTTGAACCATATCACGAGGGATCTCAAAGGTAGATTTATCTATGTTTATGAAATTTAGACTTCCCTCATTGGAGGAATCATGTATGGGCTCTTCAACCAATTTCCAACAATCCATACCCACATCATGAGAAGAAGAAGAAAAATGTGCATCATTATATTTGTGGAAACCATCTTCTTTAACTGAATATCCTCAAACCTATCATCTTTAAAATATATATTTGTATGGAAGAAAGAGAAAGGAAGCTTGATCAAATATTGATCATCAAAAGGATAAGTAAAAGCATCCACCACACCTTCATCAACAATATCTTTATTATCGTTCTTAGCTGGAAGCGATTCTTTGAAAAAAACCTCTTCATATTGATTGAAACCTATATGAAAATTTGGCTCAGCCTGATCTAGATTGATCCCTTCTTTTCTTCTGAATGGAAGGAAAGGTTCGTAGATTTATTCTAAATTTTTTTATATGTCACTGCCAGAACTTGAAGAATCGTATATTGGAGAACTAAGGAACTTCCAATAATCATCGTCTTCAATAATCCTACCATCCTCTTACAAGAAGCCCAATATATCGTAAGAATTTTTGAAAAGAGAGTAAGGACAACTCACCATTTTCTAGCACTCTTCAGTTTCTTCAATCAAACCTTCTTCATCTTCATTTTTTTCAACCTCATCATATTCATCTTCAGGAGTACCTTCTTCTTCGAACATGGGTCATAGAATTTTATTGACATATCTTGATCAATAGTTTCTTCAAGCAACCCTTCCAAGGCTTGATCTTTATCATGGATTTCTTCGACAAGGTCTACTTCATGCTCTTCTATGTTTGGGGTAATCTAATAATCTTTTCTATGCTCACCTTCAATATTTTCCTTAAGGGATCGATCTTCTTGGATTTCTTTCTTCAACAAGCTCTTCACCTCTTCAACATAGGGCATCCATCTCTTATGTTTTTCTGGGAACCAATAACTGCAAAATACCTCTATCAATTTCACAAGAGAGGATATTGTACCTTTTTCCAATCCTTTAAACCAATTAAGGGCCTTTCCTTGCAGATGCAACACAAATTACTTCTTATAGGTGTATTCATCTTTCTAAATATTGAAATTTGGAGCATTTTCTAGAAACTATTTGACATGGTCCAAGGGATCATCATCATGATCACATAATTCTATCATGAACGTATTTGGTAACTCATTTTAAGTGCTTGACAAATCAAGAGGATCAAAACGGACTTCAAGGATTTCTTTGATATGCTCCTTCTTGGAAAGGGAAATCATGGCCTCCATAATTTCTTTGTCAAGATTAGAATCCCACTCTTTCCCAAATGCTTTGACCAATAAATGAGATTTTCTATTTTGAATTGCACTTGTTCAATTTGTTTTCTTCAATGGAGTCTCCAAACAAGACCTACAAGGTTATCCCTTAACAATAATCCTATCAAAGTACAATGCAAAACTTACTTCTTGGGCACATTCTTGTAGAGTTCCTCTTTATTTTTCTTTAGTGGAGTCTCCAGGAGAGACTTGGCAAATTAGATTGAAACAAATATCACATGAAGAGCGAAAAACAAGAATGTACCTGATTCACAAAAAAGAAGTTGGATGTTTATGAATGATAAAAGAGTTTAACTGGAGAATCCCTTTTCATTGGAATGCCGACACTTTTATTTTGAGGTCCCAAAAAATGGTGCCATAAATGCTACTAGCATTTACAAACTTCACAAAATTCTGAGCTTTTCTAGTTCCAAGATGTTGAGCTTGTTGGAAATGAATGAGTTTAACCTCAAGAACACCTCAAATGGAATGCCATCACTTTTACTTTGGGTCCTCGATAACGACACCAAAAATGTTACCACTCAAACTAGCACCTCTTTGCAAACCAAGGGTATGCAGGCCTAGTGCTATGACAGTAAGTTTGGGACAGAGTTAGGCCCAATGTCACCACATTCTAACCTCTCAACACTTCTGGTAACTCTAAAACCTAGGGGTATACCTTAATCATTGAAAGATATCTGCAACCACTAACAAACCAAAAATACCTTCCACAAAACCTTAATAGCTATGATAAGTGTTTTATCGAATTCAAACAATATCAAATCAAGATACAATAATCATGCAATAATGGATTTATTCACTTTATCAGAAATTCCAAACAATGTCATGCCTTTTGAGGCAATTTGACATCTCCCAATGCAATGTCACACTTCCCAAGGCAACCACTCCAAAAAGTGCACCCTCAAGGGAAAGAGAACAATTGGACTAGGGTGAGGATGGAGGATAATATAGAAACATCACATACCCTCTAATTCACTAATTATGAGGGTTTCATGTATCCCAATGCACTTCCTCAGTAGAGGATTCCCTTTAGGGTTTGTGGCACCCTCAAGGGAAAGAGAACAGTTGGACTAGGAAAGGATGGAGGATAATCTAGAAACATCACACACCCTCTAATTCACTAATTACGAGGGTTTCATGTATCCCAATGCACTTCCTCATAAGAGGATGCCCTCTAGGGTTTGTATATAAAACCCTAGGGCAAAATTTTAGGGTGGACTAGAAATACTAAATCATAACTGTTTTTGGAATTTTTGAATTTATTTAGATTTTTAGGGTTTTTTCCGATAGTAAAATGTTTATATGCATAGAATAAAATAAAACATGTGAAATTTGATAAAAAGAGGATTGATAGATAGGGTTTTATATTCTTGTCTCAAACCCTAGGGCTATGAGAGATCAAGGCTAACATCCCTCCTCTGGAGATGGTATTCAATACTTGCAACTAGGTCTAAGATAACAACCTCAAGGTTTAGGTAGCAAAACCTTAATTAGGGAAAATAGACAAGTCCAAGGCCTAACAATATTTTGGAGAGCTCCTTGATAGGAAGGTCTCCTCAAGCAAGTCGATAAAATGCTAGCAAACAAAACCTAACTCAGTCCAAGGCACTTCAAGAGCGATGATAAACTAGATTTAGAAGATAAAATTACCAAGATTAATCAAGAATGAACAAGATAGAGTGTCTTAAATCACCCTCGAGCATGAGTTATTACACTATTCTTAACATCAACTTGTCATGTGCAAAATAAAACCCTGAAACATCATCCATTCATCCATCAAGCAAAAAAGACGTTCGAGAGAGAGGTGCACCTAACTTGTAATGCTCCAATAAAATAGCAGGAAAATAAAAGAATACATAATTTGAACCCTTTTCCAGGATTTACAAATGAGGTGAGGTTGTCTTATTTATATGAGACAACCCTCAACCTTTTACAAATTTAAGCCTACAAAGTTAATGAAAAATTATAAAATTTAAGGTTAGTGCACCCACAAACTGGGGACTAAAAACCACTTATACTATGAAACGAGAACTCGACATGGTTCTCATTTTTCTCTCTCCTAATTTTAGTAGCTATTTTTTCCTCCGTTTCAAAAAGGGTTGATACCGGTATCACACATTTTCATTTTGAGGCATTTTTTTGGGCCTTTGAATTATCTTTATCGTAACATATTTTTAATTTTTATTTTCAAGTGTGTTTTTAGAAATTTAACAAAATAACATACATTTATAAGCAATTTATAATGAAAACATATACATTTTGCAATTTTTTTATTATAAAGTAAGACATTTTTATTGACAAAATTGTAAAAAATTCCAGAAAATAAAGACATTTAAAACCATTTTCAATGAATTTTCAAAGATGTTTTGTATAAAAATGATACTATTTCATATTATTTTCTGAAAAGTGATGATTCACATAAGTTCAAGAAAAACTATACCATATATTATTAAAAAACATATTAAAAACATTATATATAGAAATTTTATTTCTAAAATAAAGTCTGAAAGTCAAAAAATTACTAAAATATCTTATCAAAAAATTGTCAAATTCAACATTTTCTTCAAGACATGAAACTAATCAACAATATCATGCAGGCCAAATTCTTCATCAAAATTGGAATTTTATGGAGCTTGGCTTTCTTTAAGGACATCAATGTCCTCTTCCATTGGGTCTTCTATGTTTGCAAGATGCCCAAAGTGATCCTTTCCAAACACCCCTCGTAAACCCCCCTAAACTATATAATAAAAAAATTAAAAAACAAATTAAAACCTACCCCCCTAAACCCCCCTAAACTATATAATAAAAAAATTAAATAAAAATAAAACCTACCCCCTAACCCCCCCTAAACTATATTATAAAAATTTTTAGAAAAAAATTAAAACCTACCCCATAACCCCCTAAACTATATAATAAAAAATTCTTAAAAAATAGATTAAACATAACCCCTAAACCCCCCTAAACCATATAATAATTTTTTTTTACAAACAATTAAAACCTACCCCCCTCCTACCCCCCTATGTTATTCTTAATTGAGAGAATAAAATGTACATCATATCTACAACATATCAATCATGGACACAATAATGCAAACACACAAGAGACACATAGTTTCCCTGCGGAAAACCAAGAAGGTGAAAAACCCCAAAACTTCCTTAGAGATAGATAGAGTAACGATACAACCAAAGTACAAGAGATAGTCTTCTCCTAGCAGATGATGCTCCTCCTCACAAATTCGTCACTTTCTCAGAGAGATAGAAGTGAGTAATGAGTGATCAAATAGAGATCTCTCGATCTCTATTTATACTTGTCCTGTACTGCCCAATAAACTAATGGGGCCGACTTGTCTAGCTTGGCCTAATAACCCATGGTTAACTTAATCCAGGCCGACCCCACACTTGGTGGTCTAATAACCCATTTACCCACATGACTCATACCGGGCTGACCCCATCAAGGTGGTCTAATAACCCATCAAGTATAAGCTATGACACTTACAATATAAATGATGACACTTTCGTATAGAGGAATAATAACATCTCTATAGGAATAAAAACACTTCCGTATAGAGGAATAATAACATCTCTATAGGAATACAAACACTTCCGTATAGAGGAATAATAACATCTCTATAGGAATACAATACACATGGGTAAAATGCATTCCGAAGTTACATATACATCAACACTCCCTCTTAACTAGGAAGGTATTTCTCAACACAGGTCTTCTAGCACAAGTCTTCTTCTTTGGATCATCGTCATCGAATCATCATCATCATCACTGCTACTGCTATCTCAATCAATATCTGATCTACTCGTTATAGGAAGTTCTACAGAGCTAGTCCTTTTTCATACTGGAAGTAGGCCCACCATCTGCAGGTCTTCATCATCACTGGCCATACTGTGGAATACTTAGGACTTATTACATGCATCACAAACCCTCGCAAGAGCATCCCAGGACTTATTACGGGAACACATCCCAACCTATCGGATCTCCCAGGTCTTACATGTGACCTCGACTACAAACCCTCGAAAGAGCATCCCAATACTTATTACAGGCACACAACCCAACCTATCGGATCTCCTAGGTCTTATATGTAGCCTCCACTACAAACCCTCAAAAGAGCATCCCAGGACTTATTACGGGCACACAGCCCAACCTATCGGATCTCTCAGGTCTTACATGTAGCCCACCACAAACCCTCGAAAGAGCATCCCAAGACTTATTACGGGCACTTTGCCCCAACCTATCGGATCTCCCAGGTCTTACATGTGGCCAACCATCACAAACCCTCGAAAGAGCATCCCAGGACTTATTACGGGCACATAGCCCAACCTATTGGATCTCCAAGGTCTTACATGTGATCCACCACAGTGCCAGTCCTTTTTCATACTAGATGTGACCTAGAACAAATCTAGGATTTCCTTTGAACAACCTGTCCACAACCACAGAGTATCAAGCTGATACTCACCATACATCATCCTGATGTACATCATCACATGATCAACCTGATCATCATAGCATCATCCTGATACATGTCATTTGGAGCGACATCCTGAAGCTCATCATCCATGATCGTCCAGATCATACCATGCATCCACCTGATGCATACCTGATACATATCATCATACATGATCTACCTGATCATATAATGTATCCACCTGATACATATACAAATACATGATCCAACTGATCATATCCAACATCCAACATGATGCATATACATATACATGATCCAACTGATCATACAAATCATACAATTGGAGCATCGTCATCTTCAGATCATCTCAATGTCCACGAAGCATAGCCCAGAAGCACATCATCCAACACTTACACCACCGACACGGGAGAACACATCTACCACCATCCGGGGAAGGCTCTAGCCCTTCACTTTTTCACCATGGGAGAACATATCTACCACCATGTGAAAAATGGATTCAACCCTTACATCTACACCATGGGAGAACACATCTACCACCATGTGAGAATGGCTCAGCAATTACATCACGACTATGGGAGAACACATCAACCATGTCAGAAAAGGTCATGTGCATCTGCATATTCCAGACTCATCACTTCCCTTTGGAAGGAATCTCGATCTGAAGTGCACCAAGCCTCTCTCTGAAGTACTCAAACTGCACTCTGGCCAACGGCTTGGTCAATACATCTGCAATCTGCATGTCTGTCGCAGCATACAGGAGCTTCACTGCTCCTCTCTGCACCATATCCCTGATATAGTGATATTTGATCTCAATGTGTTTTTACCTGTCGTGGAACACCAAGTTCTCAGACAGCTTCACACAACTTTGGTTGTCACAAAAGATACTAGTAGCCTCCAGTAGGAGATCGAATAACTCAGACAGTAGCTTCCAAAGCCATACTGCCTCACAGCTAGTCGAACAAGTTGCAACATACTCTGCTTCGGCTGTACTCAGTGCTACGCAAGACTGCTTCTCAGAGATCACACCTGATGCCATACTGAAGCAGCACCCAGAAGTGCTCTTCCTATCTGCAGCAGTTCCTGCCCAATCTGAATCAACATAACCCTCTAGGTTAAACTTTTGATTCGCATCATACTTGAGCCCATAGTCAACCATACCCTTCAGGTACCTCAGAATATGCTTTACAGCAACCAGGTGAACACCTCTAGGATCCGTTAGGAACTTGCTCAATGTGTTCACCGCAAAGAAAATATATGGTCTCGTGTTCGTCGGGTACATCAAGGACCCAATCATCTGACGATACACAGTGACATCAACTGGATCAGATGAAGCATCACACAGAAGCTTCAGGTTCGATTCCATAGGTGTGGCCATGGCCTTGCAGTCCATCATCCTGAACCTCTTCAGGATCTCTACTGCATACTTCCCTTGTCCAAGGAAGATCCCATCTTCACTCTGCCACACCTCCATGCCTAGTGAATAGTGTATCATCCCCAAGTCCTTCATCTCGAACTCGGCAGCAAGCTTCCTCTTCGTATCGGCAATCAATCTATCCTCACTTGTAACAAATAGGTCATCCACATACAAAAGTAGTATCATTGGATTGCCTTCCTCAACCTTGTAGTAAAGGTTGGAATCTGCTTTACACTTGGTAAAGCCCAAATTGGATAGAAAGCTGTCTATCCTCCCATACCAAGTCCTAGGAGCTTGCTTCAATCCATACAAGGATTTCTTCAATCTACACACATATGACTCTCTGTCATGTGTCTCAAAACCAAGTGGCTTCTCACATACACTTCCTTTTCGACTACACCATTCAAGAAGGCCGTCTTGAAATCCATCTGGTGAATCTTCCACTTCATTACTATATCCAGAGCAAGTACTGATATGATGGAAGTGTATCTGGCTACATGTGAAAAGGTTTCTTCATAATCTATCCCTTCTTTCTGGGAGAAGCCACAAGCAACAAACCTCGCTTTGTATTTTTCTAGGCTGCCATCTACAACATGCTTGATCTTCTAGATCCACTTGGAAGTCATTACAGACTTCCCTTCAGGTCTTGGGACTGCATCCCAAACATCTTCATGATTGACTGGTACTCCTCGATCATGGAATTCTTCCTAGATCCTAGGAATTTCAATATCTTCAATAGATAAATTTGTTGCTGAACAAATGTTGTAGTCCTTCTTTTGTAGGTGATGGTATACGATCCTACAAAACAAGTTAAGTTGCATGATTAGAAAAACATCTCATAGTTTTCAGAACAAGTTCTTACACATAAAGAAATATGTCACACAGTCATGCAATTATTTTAGCCAATGCTTCAATACAACATTTATCCATATCCCGTAGTTTTCTAGATGCCTTCCAATCTCTACTAGAACATTGTTAAGAGTTTGCACTACTCCCAACATATCAGCAAAGAGGTTTCATTCTAGATAAGTAGCAATGGAATGTTCTACAGTGCCATAGGCCACTTACCCAACACATGCATATTAGAGTATACTGTTCATTAATGCAATTATTCTAATATGCATAATACACACCCTAAGTCTAGGAACATAAGCATATACATTATTGAGCAATATTATTTAAACAAACAAGTATGCAAAAATGTCAATTCAAATACTTATCTTTGTTTGGTTGTAGGGTGGACTCCCTCTCAATATTTGCTTCCTTGCGGGAAATACTGGAATGTGCTCCCTCTTGATATTTGCTTCTTGGATTAACTGTCTTTGAACTTATATCCATCCTCGATCATTATGCATACTTACTAGTATCATCATTGTGTTATCCTCGAGATCTCATACATAATCATACATTCATTAGTATAATATCAAAACAAAATAATCTTAAACATGTATAGTCATGATCATTTCAAACACAGATAATAAGCATTATCATTCAAGGTTTCAAGGAAGACTTCTCTTACTCATGCATATTCTTATTTGATCATAGGACTCTTCTGGTTAGTCATATCATCAATCAAAGTAAGAAGCATAATATGCCTAAACCCATGATTACTAACTTCAATGAATAATCATTATCAATCATGTCATGTATACTTATATAAGAGATTCTAACACAAGGTAGGATTCTAACTTGATATAGGAAAAACATACATGGATTAATATGTTAGCTGGTTATTGTCTAACATACCCACATGATGTCTTCTTGTTCTCTTAAGTGACTTGTGCTAGTAACCTGCATATCTCATAGGTTAACCATTATAGAACCAAGTTATACATACCTCATAAGTAGATCTTCTATGTGATCCATGGCAATGGATGAACCTTTGTCTTCATGTCACCATGGTCATATGTTCTTGAGCTAGAACATGATTTGTCTTTCTTGATGTACCTTTCATATTAGCGGACAACATCAACCTCATACAACACCACAATGCATTAGTACAATCACAAGTGTCAAAACCCTAATCAATGAATATCTTCCATTGTGCATTCATAATTTTATTAATGTGATACGACAAGTCTAAAGTTAATCAAGATTGTACTAACCTTAATGAAGACAAACATACCATAAACTTAATCATGAACAAATCTCGAAACATACCCGGATAAGTCATACCTGTCGAGATTGCTTGTAATCTTCTTATGTAAGGCCTTAGCCTTATCTCCCTCTGAAACTGGAACTTCTTCACTTATGCAGGTGACCAATCCATTTTCTTCTAGGATTAACCCAATCCACTTAATTTGCAGAAACTGGATCTGGAGCTGGATTGGGGTTTGTCAGGGAAACCCTAAAAATTCAAACTTTGAATTTCAAACTTCTGGAAGGATAGAAAGTTGCGCCTTGATGAGCTGATAAACTTGGTATACTCAGAATTTGAAAACTGCAAAGTTTCACCCCTCAAAATTGCCTTTGAAACTTCTGGATCTTCTGGACAGGATCCTGAACTAGGGTTTGATAAAGCCCTACCTTCTGTCCAACCAAAAGGTTCGATCCAAAGCTCTAAACTTTGATTTTTCTGAGGAGCTTCCAGCCGTGGTCATAGACTTAAAAAATTCCAACTTTTGCAGAAGCCTTAATTTTCTATAGGAATACAATACACATGGGTAAAATACATTCCGAAGTTACATATACATCAACAAGTATGAACATAGCATGCTAATATTTTAATAACAACACCAGCTGGCTGCATGAGGAGCAATACGTTTAAGAGGGGATCCATATATTAACCAAGGCTTGTGAGGGGGTAAGGTTGACTTATGTACCTTGTTCCCTAAAACCTTGTTCTATAAACCTTATGATAAAACCCAAAAACCCATACTTCTAAGCCTTGAACTCAATGGGGGTATTTAATAATTAAATATTGTTTGATGTTATGATTAAGTGGTTAATCACGCTTAAGGTTGGGGAAGGAAACATGTTCCTTTGGGAAAGCCATGTGGGTGCCCAAAATGAGGACACGTGGTTGCCTCAGTGATCGAGGAGGACGTGGGGCATGCTGATGCTATGCATGGCCTGGGTGGTTGGACGTCAGTCCAGGAGAATGCATGTAGGGAGCACGAGAAAAGTGTTTGCAGAGTGCATGAGGAAGTGGGAGAATCTGAGAGGAAGTTCAGACGTAGAGAGTGAAGAGGTTCACTGTGCGTTTTGAGTTCTCTTAGAGTGAAGAAAACTGGGAAAGGTTTCATGTGACAAACTTGAACCCGAATTACTATGATAACTGAACTGGCCATGAATTCCTTGGTTGCA
Organism: Larix kaempferi; assembly: GCA_027924585.1. NCBI lineage: Eukaryota > Viridiplantae > Streptophyta > Pinopsida > Pinales > Pinaceae > Larix > Larix kaempferi. Next base: position 29,662,211 of record BSBM01000232.1, read on the forward strand.
TACACCAGTCAATTGGAAATGAAGCATTAGACCTAGAGGGAATCTCGACGTTTGCAGTGAAGTGTGTCACTGTGCGTTTTGGGAAGGAACTCAGGTGGGTCAATTGCATAATTGACATGGAATTGGTTGTTATCATGTTGTTTTTTTGAGCCTTTGTGGATATCCATTCTTTCTTTTATTTCCACCTTTGAGTCCGTGAGTGAGCTAAGGGGGTTGGTGAGAAACCTTGGGTTTAATTTTTGAATCTCGGCTCGGGGGTGAACTTGGGAGCTGAAATAGTACAAGCTGGACAAGTTCTAAGGTTGGGTGGAGCGTGGCTCACATGCAGCAAGTTGCCACATTCATGTGAATTTTAGATAAGTGTATCTGTGTATGAATTATAATGTTCATGTGTTTTATTATGCCTGTTAAGTTCAATCTGTGGAATGAGTGTGTAAGTAAATGTAATTCGTGGATATGCTATGCTTAAAACCTGCGTAGAAGGCTGTATACATGTAGGATGTTTCATTCAATTGCATGATATATCTGTGCTATGAATCTTGCATGTGAAAGATGATTTGAATATACTTAATTTATGCGCCTCCTATTTTCTTATGCTGTTAGAACCCTTTGGATGAAGGGAAAGCTCATGTCTTGCTCATAGAAAGATAGTCATAAAACTGGGTATAATGTTTGTATACATGATTGGATGTTTCCCTATGATTAAGGTTGTTTTGAGTTGCTAACTCAACAAGATTTGATATGTCTATCTAGCTCTGTGTCATTCTTATAAATTATATTTCACCCGGGCTCTCCGAGGGATGGAAGTCTTCACCGAGAATTAGGAAAAGATAGAATCGAACTCTTATATGTTTTCAGGTGCGGATGGCATGTTTCTGTTTGTCTGTGTTTGATTTATGTTTATGGGCCAACTAATGTAGATATAAATCTTCCAATTGGATGCTTAAAGGAAATTGTTTTAATTGCATGGGTTTACATTGTAATCATGTGTATGTGTAAATAAAATCTCATTTTTATAGTCTTATACATCGTAGATATGTATGTGTGTAATGTGGGGTACATTACAAATTGGTATCAGAGCGTCGGTTGCAGCTCTCAGGCCTCTGGAATTGAAATTGTTTTCTTAAAAGAGAGATATATGCATGTATTTGAATATATGTTGTAATTAATTTTTAGACTAATAATCATTGAAAATTTCAGATTGTTAGCATTATACAGAAATATTCAACCATTAAATTTGCAGATTGTCAATAAAGACAAGCAAATGGACGTAAAGAGATGGTAGAGGATCCCGTAGTTTCTATTTTTTGTGAAGAATAACAAGGTAATGAATCCAATGGTCACCAAAGCGGGTCAGGGACCCTGGAGGTTGTGCAAACTTTGAGGAATTTGAAATTTGGAAACAATGTAATTTTGCGAAGTTTGGAACAACAAAACCAAATTAATCAACAATTACCACAGAGTTTGGTTCAACAACAAAATCAGATGTAGCAGGTCACACCCAATAGGGAAAGAGGTGAAGAGTCCATGAACAGGTATCACTTCTCTCAGGAAGGAGAAAACAACATAATGAAAGTACAGTCCCATCATGAAACCAATGAAAGTTCTCACGGGAATAAAAATAACCAGCAGGTTAAATATCCTAGAAGGCAAACAAAAAGAAAGCATGGTGTAATGCTAGAAGGCGAACTCAGAAAACTAAAATCTCCAACCTTTGATGGAGAGAATTCTGGTGATGCTGTAGAGCTATGGATTATAGAAATGAACAAGTATTTGCATTTACATGACTACTCAGAAAACCAAGAAGCATTGATTGCAATATATAATTTGCAAGAAAGGGCTTATAAATTGTGGAAGCACCTCAAACAAGTGGAAGAATTGGATGAGAGGCAGATTTATTGGAGGAAATTCCAAAAAATATTCAAGAAGGAATATCTATCACAGCAGTACTATGATAAAAATACACAAGAATTCTTTGAGCATAAATTGGGAAATATGTCCATGAAGGACTATGAAAAGAAATTCTTGGAGCTGTTGGGATATGTGGAGTTTATCAAGGATGAAATGGTGAAGGTACAACGTTTCATCAGTGTATTTCCTACATATTATAAGGATAGATTGACTTATGATGAACCTCGCACCTTGAAGGATTGTTTCCAAAAGGCTAGATGCTTGTAAGAGAAAGGCCATAATAGGCAGGAAGTGAAAAAGGGTTGGAGAGGTAAGTTGGAAGGGAAGCATGATCATAGAAGAAAGGGGTTTAAGCCTCTAGTTTCAAAGAATGACACCTACTCTTATTTTAAACCACCGATACCAAAAGAAGAATCCAAGATGGGTAATTCTTCAGGACAAAAGAAACCAACCCAAGGGAAATGTTGGGGATGTGGTGGTGACCATTTCTTAGGAAAATGTCCTGAAAGAAGAAATCAGGGAACCAATGTATATAATATGCAAGAAGATTCTACTATTGGCGATGCCACAAGAAGTGTTCCTCGCATCTATGCAGCATTGGATAATCTCCAAGTTGATCATCAATATTCTATGATCGATATTGAAGGTAAACTAAGTGATGTGCCTATTTCAATTTTAATTGATTCCAGAGCTTCTTATAGCTATATTAATACTAACTTGGTTGAAATGTGTAAATTGATGACTCATAAATTGTCTAAGTCTAGAATGGTTCAATTGACAACTGGTATGAAGAGGAAGATCACAGCTATGGTCAAAAGTTGTTGTTTTGAAATGAATGGAAACCAAACCTATACCAATTTGGACATTATTCCTCTTGGATCATATGATTTGTTGATTGGTATGGATTGGCTCGAGAAACAATTTGCTGTGTTGGACTGCCACAATAAAATTATTACATGTTTGAATGATGAGGGCAACTTTAATGTACAAATAAGAGGCATTCACCGACCTATATCTTTAAGAAAGATTTCAGTCTTGCAAATGAAGAAGTGCATCAGGAAAAGGTGCTAGCTGAATGCCATCCAGGTAGAAGAGTTGTCTACTAAAAATGAATCAAGTTTGGAAGAATATCCAGTGTTGAATGAATTTGATGATGTATTTCAGGAAGTTCCTTGGTTACCACCCAAGAGGGATATCGATTTCACAATCGATTTGGTACCTGGAACTATGCCAACTTCAAAATAACCATACATAATGGGTAATCCATGTTGATGTATATGTAACTTCAGAATGTATTTCATATATGTATTCCTATAGAGATGTTATTATTCCTCTATACGAAAGTGTCGTCATTTATATTGTAAGTGTCGTAACTTATACTTGATGTGTTATTAGACCACCTTGTTGGGGTTGGACGTGTATAAGTCATGTGGGTCGAAGGGTTATTAGACCACCCTATTGGGGGTCGGCCCAGTCAGCACTATGTTATGTGGTTAAGTTAAGGCCGACCTAGTAAAGGTTATTAGGCAAGTCAAGTCAAGTATAAATAGAGTGCGGGAGGCACTCTATTTGATCATTCTATTCTCTCTCACACTCTTTGGAGAGTGGCGCACTTGTGGAGGAGGAGAAGCTGCTGCTAGGAGATGTCTATCTCTTATGCTTGGGTTGTATCATTGCTCTATCTATCTCTGAGGAAGTTATTGGGGTTTTTCACCTTTATGGTTTTCCCCAAGTAAACTCTGTGTCTCTTGTGTGCTTGCATTACTGTGTCCATGATTGATATGCTATAGATATGCTGTACATGTTGTTCTCTTAGTTAAGATCCTAGATCAGATTGAAGTAAATTCTGAAAAATTAACATGGTATCATAGCTAGCCTGAAAGAAGGCATGGTATGGCATGTATGGCACTTGTTGCAATTGCGAAGCTAGGGCTTGATATAGAAACAACCAGTCATCGTAGCACTTTCACTATAAATAAATTTCAGTGAGGTTTTAGGTTCTGAAAATCATACAGGGAAAATCTAAGATCCCCATGTACCTTGTGTCCAAAGGACAACCTCTAATTCGTTGTACTTTGTGATTTATTATCTGTACAATATAGGGTTTCTGCCTCTTCCAGATCTCAGTCATAAACAGGTGACCTTGGAAAAAAGGTCATAACTTGGGCTAGGAAGCTCCAAATGAAATTTCGTAAAAATTTATAGGTATTGAACGAACTGTACTTTCTCAGGTAACGTTTTCAGAGGCCAAAAGTGAGCCAATGACATGTGGCACACCGTACAAGTTTGCTCTCCTATTTTATCCCATAAACAGGTCACGTTGCGACACTTGGCATAACTCTCTCTCAAAGAATCCATTTGAGGTCAGAACTATGGGGTTGGAAAGATGATAGGTTGAGATATCACAGAAAAGTTTTTCAAACTCTGTGAATCGAAAAGTTCGGAGTTACACTAGAAATAATCAGGTACATATTTCTGTCAAAACATAATTATTTTTGAGCACCTTCATTCATGGCTTCCGGAATTTAGGGTTTCGGATAAAGTTGGAATTTTTGTAATCGGAGACTACGACTGAATGCCACTCATCAAAATAGAAATTTAGAGACCAAGATCATAATTTTTGGTTGAGAAGAAGGCCGGGCTTTATCAAACCCTAGTTCAGGGTCATGTCTAGTGAATCCGAAAGTTTCAAAGGCAAATTTGAGGGGTGAAACTTTGAAGTTTTCAAATTATGAGTATACCAGCTTGATCATCTCATCAAGGCACATATTTCTATCCTTTCAGAAGTTTGAAATTCAAAGTTTGAATTTTTAGGGTTTCTCTAACAAACCCTATTGCAGCTCCAGATCCAGTTCCTGCAAATCAAGTGGATTGGGTTAATCCTAGAAGAGAATGGATTGATCACCTGCATAAGTGAAGAAGTTCCTGTTTTAGAGGGAGATGAGGCTAAGGCCTTACATAAGAAGATTACAAGCAATCTCGACAGGTATGACTCATCCAGGTATGTTTCGATATTTGTTCATGATTAAGTTTATGGTATGTTTGTATTCATGTTATTACGGTTCGTATAATCTTGATTAAATTTAGACTTGTCGTATCACCTTAATAAAATTATGAATGCATGATAGAAGATATTCATTGATTAGGGTGTTGACACTTATGATTGTACTAATGCATTATGGTGTTGTATGAGGTTTATGTTGTCCGCTAAAATGAAAGGTACACCAATAAAGACAAATCATGTTCTAGCTCAATAACATATGATCATGGTGACATGAAGACAAAGATTCAACCATTGTCATGGATCACTTAGAAGATCTATTTACGAGGTATGTATAACTTGGTTATATAATGGTTAACCTATGAGATATGCAGGTTACTAGCAGAAGTCACGAAGACATCATGTGGGTATGTTAGACAATAACCAACTAACATATTAATCCAGGTATGTTTTTCCTATATCAAGTTAGAATCCTACCTTGTAATAGGATCTCTTATATAAGTATACATGGCATGATTGATAATGATTATTCATAGGTTTGAATAATCATGGGAGTATGCATATTATGTTTCTTACCTTAATTGATGATATGACTAACTAGAAGAGTCATGAAAGTATAGGTTTGAGTAATCACGGGTTTATGCATATTATGTTTCTTACCTTAATTGATGATATGACTAACCAGAAGAGTAATGAAAGTATAGGTTTGAGTAATCACCGGTTTAGGCATATTATGTTTCTTACTTTAATTTATGGTATGACTAACCATAAGAGTCCTTGAATACTAATGTTTATTATCTGTGTTTGAAATGATCATGACTATACATGTTTAACATTTTTGTGTTTTGATAGTATTAAGATTATACTAATGAATGTATGAGACCTCAAGGACAACACAATGATGATACTAATAAGCATCCATAGTGATTAAGGATGGATATAAGTTCAAGGACATGTAATCCAGGAAGAAAAGATCAAGAGGGAGCACACTCCAGTTGTTCCTGCAAGGAAGCAAAGATCAAGAGGGAGCACACTCCAGTTGTTCTTGCAAGGAAGCAAAGATCAAGAAGGAGCACACTTCAGTAGTTTCTGCAAGGATGCAGATATTCAGAGGGATTTGACCACTTCTCACAATCCACATCAGAATGGATTTGCAGAAAAGAAGAAAAGATTGAGAGGGAGTCAACCCAAAAAACAAACAAAGATAAGTATTTGAATTATCATTCCTTGCATATATTATTGTTTAAATAATACTGTTCAATAATGTATACACTCATGTTCCTAGAATTGGGTTGTGTATTATGCATATTAGAATAGTTGCATTGATGAACAATATACTACTAATATACATGGGTAAGTGGCCTATGGCACTGTACAACATTCCATTACTACTTATCTAGAATGAAACCTGTTTGCTGACATGTTGGGAGTTGTGCACACTCTTAACAATGTTTTGGTAGAGATTGGAAGGCATCTAGAAAGTTACGGGATATGGATAAATGTTGTATTGAAGCATTGGCTAAGTTAACTTCATGACTATATGAAATATTTATTTATGTGTAAGAATTTGTTTTGAAAACTATGAGATGTTTTCTAATCATGCAATTTAAATTGTTGTGTAGGAAAGATCATATACCATCACCTACAAAAGAAGGACTACAACATTTGTTCAGCAACAAAGTTATCTATTGAAAATATTGAAGATATTGAAGTTTCCAGGATCTAGGAAGAATGCCATGATCGAGGAGTACCAGTCGATCATGAATATGTTTGGGATGCAATCCCAAGACCTGAAGGGGAGTTTGTAGTGACTTCCAAGAGGATCTACAAGATCAAGCATGCTGCAGGTGGTAGCATAAAGAATTTTGCTCCTGTAGCAGGATAAACTTCCATTAGATCCGTACTTGCTCTGGCTGTAGTGATGAAATGGAAGATACAACATATGGATTTCAAGACAACTTTCTTGAATGGTGTAGTTGAATAAGAAGTGTATGTGGAGCAACCACTTGGTTCTGAGACACATGACAGGGAGTCATATATGTGCAGAACTTGGTATGGTAGGATAGACAGCTTTCTATCCAGTTTGGGATTTACCAAGAGTAAAGCGGATTCCAACCTTTACTACAAGGTTTAGGAAGGAGATCCTGTGATTCTACTCCTGTATGTAGATGACCTATTTGTAACAGGAGATGATAAATTGATTGCCGACATGCAGCGGAAGCTTGTTGCCAAGTTCTAGATGAAGAACTTGGGGATGATGCAGTATTTGTTTTTGGCATGGAGGTGTGGCAGAGTGCAGATGGAATCTTCCTTGGACAAGGGAAGTATGCAGTAAAGATACTGAAGAGGTTCGGAATGATGGACTGCAAGGCCATGGCCACACTTATGGCATCGAACCTAAAGCTTTTGTGTAATGCTTCATATGATCCGGTTGATGTCACCATGTACCTAAACTGGACCACCCTTCATATTTTGAAGGATTCATGCCCATTTCTTTATGCAACTATGACTACACGGTGTTATCTAGAGTTTTGGTGGGTAGGTTAAAACATATTTTCTCAAGGCATATCTATCTCGAACAATTTGGCTTTCTTGAAGCTCACTTAATTCATGAATCAATCAAAGCGGGATAAAAGGTCTTCAAACAATGAAAAAGAGAAATAAATGGACCTTTATTATAAAGTTAGATCTTACAAAAGCCTGTGATCATGTGTCATGGCTCTATCTCATACTTTTGATTATTATATTGGATTCTCTATTCAAATGGTAATATGGATCATGGAATGTGTGGTTTCAATTTCATTCTCAGTTTTGATTATTGGTGCAACATCCTCGCTCTTTCAACTTGTTACCGATCAAACTAGCACCTCTTTGTAAATCAAGGCTATGTAGGCCTAGTGCTATGATGGTAAGCTCAAGAGAGAGTTAGACCCAATGTCACAAAAGTCTAACCTCTCAACACTTTAGGTAACTCTGAAACCTAGGGGGAGACCTCTAATTCACTAATTACGAGGGTTTCATATATACCAATGCAATTCCTTAAAAGAGGATTCCCTCTAGGGTTTGTGAATAAAACCCTTGGGAAATTTTTTAGGGTGGACTAGAAATACTAAATCACGACTATTTTTGGATTTTTTGAATTTATTTATATTTTTAGGGTTTTTTCTATTAGTAAAATGTTTCTATGCATAAATAATTAAACTTGTGAAATTTAATAAAAAGAGGATTGATAGACAAGGTATTAGATTCTTGTGTCAAACCCTGGGGCTATGAGAGACCAAGGCTAACATCCCTACTCTTGATATGGTATTAAATACTTGCAACTAGGGCTAAGCTCTCAACCTCAGGGGTTAGGTAGCGAAACCCTAATTAGGGAAAATGGAGAAGTCCAAGGCCCAACAAAACAATGGAGAGCTCCTTGATAGCAAGGTATCCTCAAGCAGGTTGACAAAATGCTAGCAAAAAAACCCTAACTCAGACCAAGGAACTTTAAGAGAAACATTAAACTAGGTTTAGGAGATAAAATTACCAACATTAATCAAGAATGAGCAAGATAGATCCCTTAGGTCACCCTTAAGCATGAGTTATTACAACTATTCTTAGCATCGACTTGTCATGTGCAAAATCAAACTCTAGAACATCATCCATTCATCCATCAAGGAAAAGAGATATCCAAGAGAGAGGTGTGCCTAGCTTCTAATGCTCCAATAAACCAGTAGAAAAATTAAATAATACGTAATTTGAACCCTTTTCCATGATTTACAAATAAGGTGGGGTTTTCTTATTTATATGAGACAACCCTCAACATTTAACAAATTTGAGCCTGCAAATTTAATGAAAAATTATAAAATTTAAGGTTAGTGCATCCACAAATTGGGGACTAAAACATACAATGACAAAAAATAAGAATTAAAATGTGCAATTAGGCTCCGCCAACTACAAGGTGAGCCAAAAGGATGGTGTCATGCCCCAACTAACCCCAATAGATGCTTTTCCCTCGATGCTCTCCTTTTTAACAATGTAGGCTTATTATTTAAGGAATGATGTCATGGGTCTAGATACGAGGACAAAGGGTTTTACATTAAACAATAGGTCCAAGTGGAAAAAATGAGGTGTGCTAATATGGAAACCCTTACACACGTAATCACCTTTACAAACCAAAATATGAGTATGGTCATTTGTCCTAATGATGTGCCTCAAGGGCACTAGAAACCCACTGAAAGGGTAGTCAATAGAGCCACAAGGTCAGAACCTCCTTGAGGTGGAAAAAAGGGGACATGTAATGACCTGATTAGGGGTATTTAGCCCCAAAATCAATGCTCTACATAATATAGCCCCACAAATATGGCCTTTACAAAAGAAAAATAAACCCCTCTCTCTGGTATATCTAGAATAAATGCTTCAGACACTCTAGGGCGTAACAATTGGCTCCAACAACAAGACATGCGCTCTTATCGGGAGTGTATTAGAACCCCCTATAATCTCCCGAGTACCTATATACCTACATACACATCTAACAATAAAGATATTAAATGCATCGAAGGCAGACTCTTCCATCCTGAATTGTTCAAAATGAAATGCAATGAAAATCAAATGACACAACAAATGAATGCAGGGGTGTAAGTAAATGCTGAAAACAAATGAAACTATACCTAACTACTCTAATGATGGTGAAAAATATAGGTTAAGTAAAATCATACCACTTATGAAGCCACCTTAACATGTCATTCATGCTAGGGATTCTTCCTTTGTCTTTGGATATGGTCCAAGACTGAACCACGTCAATGAAAAAATGAATAGATGGTACTAACTCCATCAAAACAGGGCTGTAATGATGGACAATATCAGGAACTAGCAAGACTCCAAGCTCTGGCCACGGGGAAAGATCACCTTCGCAATATTTTTCTATCCATGCTTTAACCGAGCTCACGTAGAAACTACCTCGATCATATAATTGTATTCCAGAATCTGTTTGCCCCAAAGAACCTTCAAGGAACCATACATAAAAAGGTTGAAACAATTCTACCATGTTGTTCATAAATGAAAATATGTTGATCCTTAAGGTTACCAAGAAATGAAGATATGAAAACTATTTCCACTATTCCCGATTCTAGAATTCCCTTGCAAGGGTGAATAATGAAAGTAGATGCTAGTAGGGAGTTAGCCCGCTGATTCTGGACTTTGGGAATCACTGGAAAATACAAGGCACTAGAATTATTTGTGGCCAATCACACTACATCCATGCATCTTTTTAACCTTTGATTAAAACTTTCCACTGGAATTATTTGTGGACAATCACACTACATACAAGCAAACTTTACTTTGCCTTGCATCACAATAAGGTTAGAGTTGCCAAAAATATCTAAAAACTCAATCCCATAATATTTAGCTAACTCAAGGCCATGCAAGAGAGATTCACATTCAGCCACATTGTTAGTACCTTCAAGTTCTAGGTGAAAATAAAAAAATGACTATCAACACAAGGACAAGTTAATACAATACTTGCGCCCATACCTGACCAAGACTTGGCCCCATTGAAGTTCATCCTCCAAAAATGATCAGCAACACCTGTGGTGAAGGTTGTATATGACCCGATATCACTTCAAGAGCAAACAATTTCATTCCCTGAATCTTCTGGCTATCCAAAACTTGCATCAATTTCTATGAAGCATAGTTGAGGGTGCTGGTTGAGATCCACCCTAGGAAAGGGTAAACCTGGATAATCAATATCTTCATAGTATATTCCATATGCAACATTATATCATCATCAATAGTGAATGAGGATGACTGAACTAGATCATGAGGGATCTCAAAGGTAGGTTTCTCGAGGTTTACAAAATTTAGTATATCATCACTAGAGGAATCATGTATGGATTCTTCAACCATTTTTCAACAATCCATACCCACATCATCATCATCACAAGAGAAATGTGCATCATTATATCCATGTAAAATATCTTCTTTAACTGAAATATCCTCAAACCTCTCATCTTCAAAAGATTCATCTTTATGGGTGAAAGAGAAAGGAAGCTTGATCGAAATGTCATAATCAAAAGGACAAGGAGAAGCATCCACCACACCTTCATCAACCATATATTCATTATATTTCTTAGTTGGAATCATTTCTTCAACATAAACCTCTTCATATCGCTTAAAAAATGTATGAAAATTCAGCTTGTCCTAATCTAGACTGTTCCCTTATTCTCTTTTGAATGGTAAGAAAGTTTCATAGATTTCTTCTAAATTTCATGATATGTCACTGCCAGACCTTGAGGAATCGTAGACTGGAGAACTGAGGAACTTCCAATAATCATTGACTTCAAGAATCTTTCCATCTTCCAGGAATCCCAAGATATCGTAAGAATTTTTGGAAAGAGGGTAAGGGCAACTCACCATTTTCTAGCGTTCTTCAATTTCTTCAATCATGCCTTCTTCATCTTTATTTTTCTAAGCCTCATCATCTTCGTATTTAGGAGTACCTTATTCTTCTTCAGACATGGTGCCTAGATTTTTATCGAAAATATCTTGATTGATGGTTTCTTCATGTGAAAATTTGATCACAGTTGGATCTTGTAACACAAAATTCCTCACAATTTGTTAATGCAAAGATTGCTTAGAACAATGAAAAAAGAGACAGAAATTGATACATGAATGCAACTTCTATTGAAAAATTGTTTAGCAACCAAACTTTTCCAATATGATGGCTATCCAAATATATTACAATGGCAGAAAATCAAAATCCTATGGAAGCATTTGAATTACTCACAAGTGGCAGGCTTACAATTAGCAAAAATCCCCCATATATGGAAACATCAAGTTCCAACTCATACAAGGTAGTCACGAATTGGCTAAGTCAGCCTTGGTAGGCCATGAGTGACCAAAAAGCAGCAACATGGTGGATTTTCAGGAGAAAATCATGGAAGAGGTGGTGTCCAAAAAGATGCAAACTTGCCCAAAACATCCTAGCACCCCTACCTTATCCTTATCCAAGACAAAATTAGAATAAAGCTGCTTTACGTGTAGAAAAAGCAGGATAAAGTAGAGTAAAAGCAACGAGTGCGCTCTAACTCGGAAAATCAGAGTAAAGGCACACATAAAAGCAGAAAGGGCACTTGGGTGGATAAACATCACATAGAGGTGGGCAGAGTATGCACTAGGGGACAAATAACCTAGTAAAAACACTTAGGAAGCATACTAATTCATAAAAATTATATACTAAGGTCTAGATGGGTCAAATATTCTAACACTTCAAGCAATCCTTCCAAGTCTTGATCTTTATCTTGGATTTCTTTGACAAGGTTTGCTTCATGTTCTTCTACGTTTAGGGTAATCTGATCATCTTTGCTATGTTTTTATTCAATATTTTCCTCAAGGGATCGGTCTTCTTGGATTTATTTCTTGAATAATATATTTACATCTATGATGTAGGGCATCCATCTCTTGCATTTTCCTAGGCATCAATAGCTGCAAAATACCTCTATCAATTTTGCAAGATAGGATATTGTACCTTTTTCCATGCCTTTAAACCAAGCAAGGACCTTTTCTTTCAAATGTGACATTAATGACTTCATGTAGGTGTCTTCTTTTTGAATACCGAAATCTTGAGCATTTTCTAGAAACCTTTTGACATGGTCCAAGGGATCAACATAATGATCACATAATTCTATCATGAACATCTCTGGTAACTCCTCTGAAGTGCTCGACAAATCAATAGGCGCAAAATCGACTTCATGGATTTCTTTGATATGCTCCTTCTTGGAAAGGGAAATTATGGGCTCCCTAGTTTCATTGCCAAGATTAGGATCCCACTCTTTATCGAATGCTTTGACCAATAGCTAAGATTTGTTGTTTGAATTTCACTTCTTCGATTTGTTTTCTTTAATGGAGTCCCAAAGAGGACCTACAAGGTTATCTCTTAATAATAATCCTATCAAAGTACAAAGCAAAAATTACCACTTGGACTCATTATTATAGAGTACCTCTTTATTTTTCTTCAGTGGAGTCACTATGAGAGACCTACCAAATCAAATCAAAACAAATATCACCAAAGTACAAAACAAGAACATACCTGATTGACACAAAAGATGTTGGATGTTAATGAAAGATAAAGGAATTCAACTCGGGCATCCCTCTTCAATGGAATGTCATCACTTTTCCTTTGAGGTCCTCGACAATGGCAAAAACAATGTTATCAATGTTTCCAGCTTTACAAATTTCCGAGCTTTTATGGTGCCAAGATGTTAACCTTGCCGGAAATGAATGAACTAGACCTCGATAAAACCTTGAATGGAATGTCATCATGTTTCCTTTCGTTCCCTGCCAATGATGCCAAAAATGTTACGACTCAAACTAACACCTGTTCGCAAATCAAGGCTTCGAAGGAATAATGCTATGACGGTAAGCTTGGGAGAGAGTTAGACCCAATGTCACCATAGTCTAACCTCTCAACACTTCGGGTAACTTTGAAACTTAGGGGGAGACCCTAATCAATGAAAGATACCTACAACCACCAACAAACCACAAATTCCTTCCATGAAACCTTAATAGCTAAGATCAATGCCTTATCAGAGTCAAACAATATCCAATCAAGACATAATAATCATGCAATAATAGAGTTATTTAATATATCACAAATTCCAAACAATGTCACACCTTTCGAGGTAATTTCACATCTCCCAATGCAATTCCACACTTTCAAAGGAAATCACTCCAAAAAGTGCACCCTCAAGGGAAAGAGGACAATTGGACTAGGGTGAGATTGGAGGCCAATAAGCCAAAAACACCACACACTCTCTAATTCACCAATTACGAGGGCTTCATGTAACCCAATGCACTTCCTCATAAGAGGACACTCTCTAGTGTTTGTGGATAAAACCCTAGGGCTCTCATGCCCCAACTAACCACAACAAATTCTTGTCCCTCAATGCCCTCGTATTTAACAATGTATGCTTCTTTAAGGAATGGCATCATGGGTCTGGAGACCGGGATTAGGGGTTTTGCATCAAAACAATAGGTCCAAGTGGGAAAAATGAGGTGTGCTAAAATAGGTATGACAACACTTACACATGCAATCACCTCTATAAAACAAATATGAGTGTGGCCATGTGTCACAATGATTTTCCTCAAGGGCACGAGACACCCACCCAAAGGGTACTCAGTAGAACCACAAGTTGAGGACCTTCTTGAGGTGGAAACTGAGGGGAACTATCATGACCCGATCAGGGTTATTTAGCCCCAAAATCAACACTCTACATAATATATCCCGAAAAACTTGGCCTTTACAAAAGAAAAATAAAACCCTCTCTTTGGTATATTTGTAAGGAACGCTTCACACACTCTTGGGCACAATAGTTGGCTCCAACTACGGGACATGCGCTCTTCTCGGGAGTGTATGAGAACCCCTTAGAATATCTTGGGTACTTATTGACCTACACACACATATAAAAATAAAGAAATTAAATACATCATAGGCAGACACTTCTGTTTTACCTTGTTCAAAATGAAATCCATTGAAAATCAAATCACACAAATGTAATGCAGGGGTATAAGTAAATGATAAAAACAAATGAAATTGTACTTACCTACTTTAAGCATGGTGAAAAATATAGGTTAAGTGAAATCATACCACTAGTGAAGACACCTTAACATGCCATTCATGCTAGGGCTTCTTCCTTTCTCTCTGGAAATGGTCCAATATAGAACCACACCAGTTACATGTTGAATAGATGGTACTAACTCCATCAAAATGGAGTTGGAATGATGGAAAATATCGGGGACTTGCAAGCCTCCAAGCTATGGACACGAGGAAAGATCACCTTCATAATATTTTTCTATCCATACTTGAACCAAGATCATGTAGAACCTGCCTCGATCATATGCCCATCTATCATTATTTGTTTGCACCAAAGGACTTTCAAGGAATCATGCATAATGAGGTTGAAACAATTTTGGCACGTTGTTCATAAAATTGTACATTTTCTCGTCGTCATTGAAAATCTGTCGATCCTTAAGGTTACCAGGAACTGAAGGTACAAAAACTACTTGCACTATTTCTGGTTCTAGAATGGCCTTACAAGGGTGAAGAACAAAAGTAGATGTCGCTAGGGAATTATCCCATTGATTATGAGCTTCAAGAATCACTTTTAAAGACAAGGCACTGAAATTATTTGGGGCCAATAACACTACATCCTTGTAATTTTTTAGCATTTTATTTTCACATGTAAAGACAAGGCACTGAAATTCTTTGGGGACAATAACATTACATCCTTGTAACTTTTTAACATTTGATTTTCACATGCAAACTTTCCTTTGAATTGCATCACAATTAGGTTAGAGTTTTCAGCAATATCTAAAAAATCAATCCCATAATCTTTAGCTAACTCAAGGCCATGCAAGAGAGATTCATATTTAGACACATGATTAGTACCTTCAAGTTCTAGGTGAAAAGAAAAACAATGACTATCGGCACAAGGAGAAGTTAATACAATACCTACACCCATACTTGACTGATACTTTGGTCCCATTGAATTTCATCCTCCAAGACTGATCAACAACACTAGTGGTGAAGGCTGTATATGATTTGATATCGCTTTGAGAGAAAACATAATTTCATTCCCTAGATATTCTAGCTATCCAAAACTTGCATCAATTTCTGAGAAGCATGGCTGAAAGTGTTGGTTGAGATCCACCCTAAGAAAGGGTAAACCTGGCTGATCAAGATATGCAATAGAATCGTCCATATGCAACCTTATATCACCATCAATGGTGAATGAGGATGGTTGAACCATATCACGAGGGATCTCAAAGGTAGATTTATCTATGTTTATGAAATTTAGACTTCCCTCATTGGAGGAATCATGTATGGGCTCTTCAACCAATTTCCAACAATCCATACCCACATCATGAGAAGAAGAAGAAAAATGTGCATCATTATATTTGTGGAAACCATCTTCTTTAACTGAATATCCTCAAACCTATCATCTTTAAAATATATATTTGTATGGAAGAAAGAGAAAGGAAGCTTGATCAAATATTGATCATCAAAAGGATAAGTAAAAGCATCCACCACACCTTCATCAACAATATCTTTATTATCGTTCTTAGCTGGAAGCGATTCTTTGAAAAAAACCTCTTCATATTGATTGAAACCTATATGAAAATTTGGCTCAGCCTGATCTAGATTGATCCCTTCTTTTCTTCTGAATGGAAGGAAAGGTTCGTAGATTTATTCTAAATTTTTTTATATGTCACTGCCAGAACTTGAAGAATCGTATATTGGAGAACTAAGGAACTTCCAATAATCATCGTCTTCAATAATCCTACCATCCTCTTACAAGAAGCCCAATATATCGTAAGAATTTTTGAAAAGAGAGTAAGGACAACTCACCATTTTCTAGCACTCTTCAATTCCTTCAATCAAACCTTCTTCATCTTCATTTTTTTCAACCTCATCATATTCATCTTCAGGAGTACCTTCTTCTTCGAACATGGGTCATAGAATTTTATTGACATATCTTGATCAATAGTTTCTTCAAGCAACCCTTCCAAGGCTTGATCTTTATCATGGATTTCTTCGACAAGGTCTACTTCATGCTCTTCTATGTTTGGGGTAATCTAATAATCTTTTCTATGCTCACCTTCAATATTTTCCTTAAGGGATCGATCTTCTTGGATTTCTTTCTTCAACAAGCTCTTCACCTCTTCAACATAGGGCATCCATCTCTTATGTTTTTCTGGGAACCAATAACTGCAAAATACCTCTATCAATTTCACAAGAGAGGATATTGTACCTTTTTCCAATCCTTTAAACCAATTAAGGGCCTTTCCTTGCAGATGCAACACAAATTACTTCTTATAGGTGTATTCATCTTTCTAAATATTGAAATTTGGAGCATTTTCTAGAAACTATTTGACATGGTCCAAGGGATCATCATCATGATCACATAATTCTATCATGAACGTATTTGGTAACTCATTTTAAGTGCTTGACAAATCAAGAGGATCAAAACGGACTTCAAGGATTTCTTTGATATGCTCCTTCTTGGAAAGGGAAATCATGGCCTCCATAATTTCTTTGTCAAGATTAGAATCCCACTCTTTCCCAAATGCTTTGACCAATAAATGAGATTTTCTATTTTGAATTGCACTTGTTCAATTTGTTTTCTTCAATGGAGTCTCCAAACAAGACCTACAAGGTTATCCCTTAACAATAATCCTATCAAAGTACAATGCAAAACTTACTTCTTGGACACATTCTTGTAGAGTTCCTCTTTATTTTTCTTTAGTGGAGTCTCCAGGAGAGACTTGGCAAATTAGATTGAAACAAATATCACATGAAGAGTGAAAAACAAGAATGTACCTGATTCACAAAAAAGAAGTTGGATGTTTATGAATGATAAAAGAGTTTAACTGGAGAATCCCTTTTCATTGGAATGCCGACACTTTTATTTTGAGGTCCCAAAAAATGGTGCCATAAATGCTACTAGCATTTACAAACTTCACAAAATTCTGAGCTTTTCTAGTTCCAAGATGTTGAGCTTGTTGGAAATGAATGAGTTTAACCTCAAGAACACCTCAAATGGAATGCCATCACTTTTACTTTGGGTCCTCGATAACGACACCAAAAATGTTACCACTCAAACTAGCACCTCTTTGCAAACCAAGGGTATGCAGGCCTAGTGCTATGACAGTAAGTTTGGGACAGAGTTAGGCCCAATGTCACCACATTCTAACCTCTCAACACTTCTGGTAACTCTAAAACCTAGGGGTATACCTTAATCATTGAAAGATATCTGCAACCACTAACAAACCAAAAATACCTTCCACAAAACCTTAATAGCTATGATAAGTGTTTTATCGAATTCAAACAATATCAAATCAAGATACAATAATCATGCAATAATGGATTTATTCACTTTATCAGAAATTCCAAACAATGTCATGCCTTTTGAGGCAATTTGACATCTCCCAATGCAATGCCACACTTCCCAAGGCAACCACTCCAAAAAGTGCACCCTCAAGGGAAAGAGAACAATTGGACTAGGGTGAGGATGGAGGATAATATAGAAACATCACATACCCTCTAATTCACTAATTATGAGGGTTTCATGTATCCCAATGCACTTCCTCAGTAGAGGATTCCCTTTAGGGTTTGTGGCACCCTCAAGGGAAAGAGAACAGTTGGACTAGGGAAAGGATGGAGGATAATCTAGAAACATCACACACCCTCTAATTCACTAATTACGAGGGTTTCATGTACCCCAATGCACTTCCTCATAAGAGGATGCCCTCTAGGGTTTGTATATAAAACCCTAGGGCAAAATTTTAGGGTGGACTAGAAATACTAAATCATAACTGTTTTTGGAATTTTTGAATTTATTTAGATTTTTAGGGTTTTTTCCGATAGTAAAATGTTTATATGCATAGAATAAAATAAAACATGTGAAATTTGATAAAAAGAGGATTGATAGATAGGGTTTTATATTCTTGTCTCAAACCCTAGGGCTATGAGAGATCAAGGCTAACATCCCTCCTCTGGAGATGGTATTCAATACTTGCAACTAGGTCTAAGATAACAACCTCAAGGTTTAGGTAGCAAAACCTTAATTAGGGAAAATAGACAAGTCCAAGGCCTAACAATATTTTGGAGAGCTCCTTGATAGGAAGGTCTCCTCAAGCAAGTCGATAAAATGCTAGCAAACAAAACCTAACTCAGTCCAAGGCACTTCAAGAGCGATGATAAACTAGATTTAGAAGATAAAATTACCAAGATTAATCAAGAATGAACAAGATAGAGTGTCTTAAATCACCCTCGAGCATGAGTTATTACACTATTCTTAACATCAACTTGTCATGTGCAAAATAAAACCCTGAAACATCATCCATTCATCCATCAAGCAAAAAAGACGTTCGAGAGAGAGGTGCACCTAACTTGTAATGCTCCAATAAAATAGCAGGAAAATAAAAGAATACATAATTTGAACCCTTTTCCAGGATTTACAAATGAGGTGAGGTTGTCTTATTTATATGAGACAACCCTCAACCTTTTACAAATTTAAGCCTACAAAGTTAATGAAAAATTATAAAATTTAAGGTTAGTGCACCCACAAACTGGGGACTAAAAACCACTTATACTATGAAACGAGAACTCGACATGGTTCTCATTTTTCTCTCTCCTAATTTTAGTAGCTATTTTTTCCTCCGTTTCAAAAAGGGTTGATACCGGTATCACACATTTTCATTTTGAGGCATTTTTTTGGGCCTTTGAATTATCTTTATCGTAACATATTTTTAATTTTTATTTTCAAGTGTGTTTTTAGAAATTTAACAAAATAACATACATTTATAAGCAATTTATAATGAAAACATATACATTTTGCAATTTTTTTATTATAAAGTAAGACATTTTTATTGACAAAATTGTAAAAAATTCCAGAAAATAAAGACATTTAAAACCATTTTCAATGAATTTTCAAAGATGTTTTGTATAAAAATGATACTATTTCATATTATTTTCTGAAAAGTGATGATTCACATAAGTTCAAGAAAAACTATACCATATATTATTAAAAAACATATTAAAAACATTATATATAGAAATTTTATTTCTAAAATAAAGTCTGAAAGTCAAAAAATTACTAAAATATCTTATCAAAAAATTGTCAAATTCAACATTTTCTTCAAGACATGAAACTAATCAACAATATCATGCAGGCCAAATTCTTCATCAAAATTGGAATTTTATGGAGCTTGGCTTTCTTTAAGGACATCAATGTCCTCTTCCATTGGGTCTTCTATGTTTGCAAGATGCCCAAAGTGATCCTTTCCAAACACCCCTCGTAAACCCCCCTAAACTATATAATAAAAAAATTAAAAAACAAATTAAAACCTACCCCCCTAAACCCCCCTAAACTATATAATAAAAAAATTAAATAAAAATAAAACCTACCCCCTAACCCCCCCTAAACTATATTATAAAAATTTTTAGAAAAAAATTAAAACCTACCCCATAACCCCCTAAACTATATAATAAAAAATTCTTAAAAAATAGATTAAACATAACCCCTAAACCCCCCTAAACCATATAATAATTTTTTTTTACAAACAATTAAAACCTACCCCCCTCCTACCCCCCTATGTTATTCTTAATTGAGAGAATAAAATGTACATCATATCTACAACATATCAATCATGGACACAATAATGCAAACACACAAGAGACACATAGTTTCCCTGCGGAAAACCAAGAAGGTGAAAAACCCCAAAACTTCCTTAGAGATAGATAGAGTAACGATACAACCAAAGTACAAGAGATAGTCTTCTCCTAGCAGATGATGCTCCTCCTCACAAATTCGTCACTTTCTCAGAGAGATAGAAGTGAGTAATGAGTGATCAAATAGAGATCTCTCGATCTCTATT
The DNA here is from genome assembly GCA_027924585.1 of Larix kaempferi. Classification (NCBI taxonomy): domain Eukaryota; kingdom Viridiplantae; phylum Streptophyta; class Pinopsida; order Pinales; family Pinaceae; genus Larix; species Larix kaempferi. Next base: position 29,682,540 of record BSBM01000232.1, read on the forward strand.
TATACTTGTCCTGTACTGCCCAATAAACTAATGGGGCCGACTTGTCTAGCTTGGCCTAATAACCCATGGTTAACTTAATCCAGGCCGACCCCACACTTGGTGGTCTAATAACCCATTTACCCACATGACTCATACCGGGCTGACCCCATCAAGGTGGTCTAATAACCCATCAAGTATAAGCTATGACACTTACAATATAAATGATGACACTTTCGTATAGAGGAATAATAACATCTCTATAGGAATAAAAACACTTCCGTATAGAGGAATAATAACATCTCTATAGGAATACAAACACTTCCGTATAGAGGAATAATAACATCTCTATAGGAATACAATACACATGGGTAAAATGCATTCCGAAGTTACATATACATCAACACTCCCTCTTAACTAGGAAGGTATTTCTCAACACAGGTCTTCTAGCACAAGTCTTCTTCTTTGGATCATCGTCATCGAATCATCATCATCATCACTGCTACTGCTATCTCAATCAATATCTGATCTACTCGTTATAGGAAGTTCTACAGAGCTAGTCCTTTTTCATACTGGAAGTAGGCCCACCATCTGCAGGTCTTCATCATCACTGGCCATACTGTGGAATACTTAGGACTTATTACATGCATCACAAACCCTCGCAAGAGCATCCCAGGACTTATTACGGGAACACATCCCAACCTATCGGATCTCCCAGGTCTTACATGTGACCTCGACTACAAACCCTCGAAAGAGCATCCCAATACTTATTACAGGCACACAACCCAACCTATCGGATCTCCTAGGTCTTATATGTAGCCTCCACTACAAACCCTCAAAAGAGCATCCCAGGACTTATTACGGGCACACAGCCCAACCTATCGGATCTCTCAGGTCTTACATGTAGCCCACCACAAACCCTCGAAAGAGCATCCCAAGACTTATTACGGGCACTTTGCCCCAACCTATCGGATCTCCCAGGTCTTACATGTGGCCAACCATCACAAACCCTCGAAAGAGCATCCCAGGACTTATTACGGGCACATAGCCCAACCTATTGGATCTCCAAGGTCTTACATGTGATCCACCACAGTGCCAGTCCTTTTTCATACTAGATGTGACCTAGAACAAATCTAGGATTTCCTTTGAACAACCTGTCCACAACCACAGAGTATCAAGCTGATACTCACCATACATCATCCTGATGTACATCATCACATGATCAACCTGATCATCATAGCATCATCCTGATACATGTCATTTGGAGCGACATCCTGAAGCTCATCATCCATGATCGTCCAGATCATACCATGCATCCACCTGATGCATACCTGATACATATCATCATACATGATCTACCTGATCATATAATGTATCCACCTGATACATATACAAATACATGATCCAACTGATCATATCCAACATCCAACATGATGCATATACATATACATGATCCAACTGATCATACAAATCATACAATTGGAGCATCGTCATCTTCAGATCATCTCAATGTCCACGAAGCATAGCCCAGAAGCACATCATCCAACACTTACACCACCGACACGGGAGAACACATCTACCACCATCCGGGGAAGGCTCTAGCCCTTCACTTTTTCACCATGGGAGAACATATCTACCACCATGTGAAAAATGGATTCAACCCTTACATCTACACCATGGGAGAACACATCTACCACCATGTGAGAATGGCTCAGCAATTACATCACGACTATGGGAGAACACATCAACCATGTCAGAAAAGGTCATGTGCATCTGCATATTCCAGACTCATCACTTCCCTTTGGAAGGAATCTCGATCTGAAGTGCACCAAGCCTCTCTCTGAAGTACTCAAACTGCACTCTGGCCAACGGCTTGGTCAATACATCTGCAATCTGCATGTCTGTCGCAGCATACAGGAGCTTCACTGCTCCTCTCTGCACCATATCCCTGATATAGTGATATTTGATCTCAATGTGTTTTTACCTGTCGTGGAACACCAAGTTCTCAGACAGCTTCACACAACTTTGGTTGTCACAAAAGATACTAGTAGCCTCCAGTAGGAGATCGAATAACTCAGACAGTAGCTTCCAAAGCCATACTGCCTCACAGCTAGTCGAACAAGTTGCAACATACTCTGCTTCGGCTGTACTCAGTGCTACGCAAGACTGCTTCTCAGAGATCACACCTGATGCCATACTGAAGCAGCACCCAGAAGTGCTCTTCCTATCTGCAGCAGTTCCTGCCCAATCTGAATCAACATAACCCTCTAGGTTAAACTTTTGATTCGCATCATACTTGAGCCCATAGTCAACCATACCCTTCAGGTACCTCAGAATATGCTTTACAGCAACCAGGTGAACACCTCTAGGATCCGTTAGGAACTTGCTCAATGTGTTCACCGCAAAGAAAATATATGGTCTCGTGTTCGTCGGGTACATCAAGGACCCAATCATCTGACGATACACAGTGACATCAACTGGATCAGATGAAGCATCACACAGAAGCTTCAGGTTCGATTCCATAGGTGTGGCCATGGCCTTGCAGTCCATCATCCTGAACCTCTTCAGGATCTCTACTGCATACTTCCCTTGTCCAAGGAAGATCCCATCTTCACTCTGCCACACCTCCATGCCTAGTGAATAGTGTATCATCCCCAAGTCCTTCATCTCGAACTCGGCAGCAAGCTTCCTCTTCGTATCGGCAATCAATCTATCCTCACTTGTAACAAATAGGTCATCCACATACAAAAGTAGTATCATTGGATTGCCTTCCTCAACCTTGTAGTAAAGGTTGGAATCTGCTTTACACTTGGTAAAGCCCAAATTGGATAGAAAGCTGTCTATCCTCCCATACCAAGTCCTAGGAGCTTGCTTCAATCCATACAAGGATTTCTTCAATCTACACACATATGACTCTCTGTCATGTGTCTCAAAACCAAGTGGCTTCTCACATACACTTCCTTTTCGACTACACCATTCAAGAAGGCCGTCTTGAAATCCATCTGGTGAATCTTCCACTTCATTACTATATCCAGAGCAAGTACTGATATGATGGAAGTGTATCTGGCTACATGTGAAAAGGTTTCTTCATAATCTATCCCTTCTTTCTGGGAGAAGCCACAAGCAACAAACCTCGCTTTGTATTTTTCTAGGCTGCCATCTACAACATGCTTGATCTTCTAGATCCACTTGGAAGTCATTACAGACTTCCCTTCAGGTCTTGGGACTGCATCCCAAACATCTTCATGATTGACTGGTACTCCTCGATCATGGAATTCTTCCTAGATCCTAGGAATTTCAATATCTTCAATAGATAAATTTGTTGCTGAACAAATGTTGTAGTCCTTCTTTTGTAGGTGATGGTATACGATCCTACAAAACAAGTTAAGTTGCATGATTAGAAAAACATCTCATAGTTTTCAGAACAAGTTCTTACACATAAAGAAATATGTCACACAGTCATGCAATTATTTTAGCCAATGCTTCAATACAACATTTATCCATATCCCGTAGTTTTCTAGATGCCTTCCAATCTCTACTAGAACATTGTTAAGAGTTTGCACTACTCCCAACATATCAGCAAAGAGGTTTCATTCTAGATAAGTAGCAATGGAATGTTCTACAGTGCCATAGGCCACTTACCCAACACATGCATATTAGAGTATACTGTTCATTAATGCAATTATTCTAATATGCATAATACACACCCTAAGTCTAGGAACATAAGCATATACATTATTGAGCAATATTATTTAAACAAACAAGTATGCAAAAATGTCAATTCAAATACTTATCTTTGTTTGGTTGTAGGGTGGACTCCCTCTCAATATTTGCTTCCTTGCGGGAAATACTGGAATGTGCTCCCTCTTGATATTTGCTTCTTGGATTAACTGTCTTTGAACTTATATCCATCCTCGATCATTATGCATACTTACTAGTATCATCATTGTGTTATCCTCGAGATCTCATACATAATCATACATTCATTAGTATAATATCAAAACAAAATAATCTTAAACATGTATAGTCATGATCATTTCAAACACAGATAATAAGCATTATCATTCAAGGTTTCAAGGAAGACTTCTCTTACTCATGCATATTCTTATTTGATCATAGGACTCTTCTGGTTAGTCATATCATCAATCAAAGTAAGAAGCATAATATGCCTAAACCCATGATTACTAACTTCAATGAATAATCATTATCAATCATGTCATGTATACTTATATAAGAGATTCTAACACAAGGTAGGATTCTAACTTGATATAGGAAAAACATACATGGATTAATATGTTAGCTGGTTATTGTCTAACATACCCACATGATGTCTTCTTGTTCTCTTAAGTGACTTGTGCTAGTAACCTGCATATCTCATAGGTTAACCATTATAGAACCAAGTTATACATACCTCATAAGTAGATCTTCTATGTGATCCATGGCAATGGATGAACCTTTGTCTTCATGTCACCATGGTCATATGTTCTTGAGCTAGAACATGATTTGTCTTTCTTGATGTACCTTTCATATTAGCGGACAACATCAACCTCATACAACACCACAATGCATTAGTACAATCACAAGTGTCAAAACCCTAATCAATGAATATCTTCCATTGTGCATTCATAATTTTATTAATGTGATACGACAAGTCTAAAGTTAATCAAGATTGTACTAACCTTAATGAAGACAAACATACCATAAACTTAATCATGAACAAATCTCGAAACATACCCGGATAAGTCATACCTGTCGAGATTGCTTGTAATCTTCTTATGTAAGGCCTTAGCCTTATCTCCCTCTGAAACTGGAACTTCTTCACTTATGCAGGTGACCAATCCATTTTCTTCTAGGATTAACCCAATCCACTTAATTTGCAGAAACTGGATCTGGAGCTGGATTGGGGTTTGTCAGGGAAACCCTAAAAATTCAAACTTTGAATTTCAAACTTCTGGAAGGATAGAAAGTTGCGCCTTGATGAGCTGATAAACTTGGTATACTCAGAATTTGAAAACTGCAAAGTTTCACCCCTCAAAATTGCCTTTGAAACTTCTGGATCTTCTGGACAGGATCCCGAACTAGGGTTTGATAAAGCCCTACCTTCTGTCCAACCAAAAGGTTCGATCCAAAGCTCTAAACTTTGATTTTTCTGAGGAGCTTCCAGCCGTGGTCATAGACTTAAAAAATTCCAACTTTTGCAGAAGCCTTAATTTTCTATAGGAATACAATACACATGGGTAAAATACATTCCGAAGTTACATATACATCAACAAGTATGAACATAGCATGCTAATATTTTAATAACAACACCAGCTGGCTGCATGAGGAGCAATACGTTTAAGAGGGGATCCATATATTAACCAAGGCTTGTGAGGGGGTAAGGTTGACTTATGTACCTTGTTCCCTAAAACCTTGTTCTATAAACCTTATGATAAAACCCAAAAACCCATACTTCTAAGCCTTGAACTCAATGGGGGTATTTAATAATTAAATATTGTTTGATGTTATGATTAAGTGGTTAATCACGCTTAAGGTTGGGGAAGGAAACATGTTCCTTTGGGAAAGCCATGTGGGTGCCCAAAATGAGGACACGTGGTTGCCTCAGTGATCGAGGAGGACGTGGGGCATGCTGATGCTATGCATGGCCTGGGTGGTTGGACGTCAGTCCAGGAGAATGCATGTAGGGAGCACGAGAAAAGTGTTTGCAGAGTGCATGAGGAAGTGGGAGAATCTGAGAGGAAGTTCAGACGTAGAGAGTGAAGAGGTTCACTGTGCGTTTTGAGTTCTCTTAGAGTGAAGAAAACTGGGAAAGGTTTCATGTGACAAACTTGAACCCGAATTACTATGATAACTGAACTGGCCATGAATTCCTTGGTTGCATACACCAGTCAATTGGAAATGAAGCATTAGACCTAGAGGGAATCTCGACGTTTGCAGTGAAGTGTGTCACTGTGCGTTTTGGGAAGGAACTCAGGTGGGTCAATTGCATAATTGACATGGAATTGGTTGTTATCATGTTGTTTTTTTGAGCCTTTGTGGATATCCATTCTTTCTTTTATTTCCACCTTTGAGTCCGTGAGTGAGCTAAGGGGGTTGGTGAGAAACCTTGGGTTTAATTTTTGAATCTCGGCTCGGGGGTGAACTTGGGAGCTGAAATAGTACAAGCTGGACAAGTTCTAAGGTTGGGTGGAGCGTGGCTCACATGCAGCAAGTTGCCACATTCATGTGAATTTTAGATAAGTGTATCTGTGTATGAATTATAATGTTCATGTGTTTTATTATGCCTGTTAAGTTCAATCTGTGGAATGAGTGTGTAAGTAAATGTAATTCGTGGATATGCTATGCTTAAAACCTGCGTAGAAGGCTGTATACATGTAGGATGTTTCATTCAATTGCATGATATATCTGTGCTATGAATCTTGCATGTGAAAGATGATTTGAATATACTTAATTTATGCGCCTCCTATTTTCTTATGCTGTTAGAACCCTTTGGATGAAGGGAAAGCTCATGTCTTGCTCATAGAAAGATAGTCATAAAACTGGGTATAATGTTTGTATACATGATTGGATGTTTCCCTATGATTAAGGTTGTTTTGAGTTGCTAACTCAACAAGATTTGATATGTCTATCTAGCTCTGTGTCATTCTTATAAATTATATTTCACCCGGGCTCTCCGAGGGATGGAAGTCTTCACCGAGAATTAGGAAAAGATAGAATCGAACTCTTATATGTTTTCAGGTGCGGATGGCATGTTTCTGTTTGTCTGTGTTTGATTTATGTTTATGGGCCAACTAATGTAGATATAAATCTTCCAATTGGATGCTTAAAGGAAATTGTTTTAATTGCATGGGTTTACATTGTAATCATGTGTATGTGTAAATAAAATCTCATTTTTATAGTCTTATACATCGTAGATATGTATGTGTGTAATGTGGGGTACATTACAAATTGGTATCAGAGCGTCGGTTGCAGCTCTCAGGCCTCTGGAATTGAAATTGTTTTCTTAAAAGAGAGATATATGCATGTATTTGAATATATGTTGTAATTAATTTTTAGACTAATAATCATTGAAAATTTCAGATTGTTAGCATTATACAGAAATATTCAACCATTAAATTTGCAGATTGTCAATAAAGACAAGCAAATGGACGTAAAGAGATGGTAGAGGATCCCGTAGTTTCTATTTTTTGTGAAGAATAACAAGGTAATGAATCCAATGGTCACCAAAGCGGGTCAGGGACCCTGGAGGTTGTGCAAACTTTGAGGAATTTGAAATTTGGAAACAATGTAATTTTGCGAAGTTTGGAACAACAAAACCAAATTAATCAACAATTACCACAGAGTTTGGTTCAACAACAAAATCAGATGTAGCAGGTCACACCCAATAGGGAAAGAGGTGAAGAGTCCATGAACAGGTATCACTTCTCTCAGGAAGGAGAAAACAACATAATGAAAGTACAGTCCCATCATGAAACCAATGAAAGTTCTCACGGGAATAAAAATAACCAGCAGGTTAAATATCCTAGAAGGCAAACAAAAAGAAAGCATGGTGTAATGCTAGAAGGCGAACTCAGAAAACTAAAATCTCCAACCTTTGATGGAGAGAATTCTGGTGATGCTGTAGAGCTATGGATTATAGAAATGAACAAGTATTTGCATTTACATGACTACTCAGAAAACCAAGAAGCATTGATTGCAATATATAATTTGCAAGAAAGGGCTTATAAATTGTGGAAGCATCTCAAACAAGTGGAAGAATTGGATGAGAGGCAGATTTATTGGAGGAAATTCCAAAAAATCTTCAAGAAGGAATATCTATCACAGCAGTACTATGATAAAAATACACAAGAATTCTTTGAGCATAAATTGGGAAATATGTCCATGAAGGACTATGAAAAGAAATTCTTGGAGCTGTTGGGATATGTGGAGTTTATCAAGGATGAAATGGTGAAGGTACAACGTTTCATCAGTGTATTTCCTACATATTATAAGGATAGATTGACTTATGATGAACCTCGCACCTTGAAGGATTGTTTCCAAAAGGCTAGATGCTTGTAAGAGAAAGGCCATAATAGGCAGGAAGTGAAAAAGGGTTGGAGAGGTAAGTTGGAAGGGAAGCATGATCATAGAAGAAAGGGGTTTAAGCCTCTGGTTTCAAAGAATGACACCTACTCTTATTTTAAACCACCGATACCAAAAGAAGAATCCAAGATGGGTAATTCTTCAGGACAAAAGAAACCAACCCAAGGGAAATGTTGGGGATGTGGTGGTGACCATTTCTTAGGAAAATGTCCTGAAAGAAGAAATCAGGGAACCAATGTATATAATATGCAAGAAGATTCTACTATTGGCGATGCCACAAGAAGTGTTCCTCGCATCTATGCAGCATTGGATAATCTCCAAGTTGATCATCAATATTCTATGATCGATATTGAAGGTAAACTAAGTGATGTGCCTATTTCAATTTTAATTGATTCCAGAGCTTCTTATAGCTATATTAATACTAACTTGGTTGAAATGTGTAAATTGATGACTCATAAATTGTCTAAGTCTAGAATGGTTCAATTGACAACTGGTATGAAGAGGAAGATCACAGCTATGGTCAAAAGTTGTTGTTTTGAAATGAATGGAAACCAAACCTATACCAATTTGGACATTATTCCTCTTGGATCATATGATTTGTTGATTGGTATGGATTGGCTCGAGAAACAATTTGCTGTGTTGGACTGCCACAATAAAATTATTACATGTTTGAATGATGAGGGCAACTTTAATGTACAAATAAGAGGCATTCACCGACCTATATCTTTAAGACAGATTTCATTCTTGCAAATGAAGAAGTGCATCAGGAAAAGGTGCTAGCTGAATGCCATCCAGGTAGAAGAGTTGTCTACTAAAAATGAATCAAGTTTGGAAGAATATCCAGTGTTGAATGAATTTGATGATGTATTTCAGGAAGTTCCTTGGTTACCACCCAAGAGGGATATCGATTTCACAATCGATTTGGTGCCTGGAACTATGCCAACTTCAAAATAACCATACATAATGGGTAATCCATGTTGATGTATATGTAACTTCAGAATGTATTTCATATATGTATTCCTATAGAGATGTTATTATTCCTCTATACGAAAGTGTCGTCATTTATATTGTAAGTGTCGTAACTTATACTTGATGTGTTATTAGACCACCTTGTTGGGGTTGGACGTGTATAAGTCATGTGGGTCGAAGGGTTATTAGACCACCCTATTGGGGGTCGGCCCAGTCAGCACTATGTTATGTGGTTAAGTTAAGGCCGACCTAGTAAAGGTTATTAGGCAAGTCAAGTCAAGTATAAATAGAGTGCGGGAGGCACTCTATTTGATCATTCTATTCTCTCTCACACTCTTTGGAGAGTGGCGCACTTGTGGAGGAGGAGAAGCTGCTGCTAGGAGATGTCTATCTCTTATGCTTGGGTTGTATCATTGCTCTATCTATCTCTGAGGAAGTTATTGGGGTTTTTCACCTTTATGGTTTTCCCCAAGTAAACTCTGTGTCTCTTGTGTGCTTGCATTACTGTGTCCATGATTGATATGCTATAGATATGCTGTACATGTTGTTCTCTTAGTTAAGATCCTAGATCAGATTGAAGTAAATTCTGAAAAATTAACATGGTATCATAGCTAGCCTGAAAGAAGGCATGGTATGGCATGTATGGCACTTGTTGCAATTGCGAAGCTAGGGCTTGATATAGAAACAACCAGTCATCGTAGCACTTTCACTATAAATAAATTTCAGTGAGGTTTTAGGTTCTGAAAATCATACAGGGAAAATCTAAGATCCCCATGTACCTTGTGTCCAAAGGACAACCTCTAATTCGTTGTACTTTGTGATTTATTATCTGTACAATATAGGGTTTCTGCCTCTTCCAGATCTCAGTCATAAACAGGTGACCTTGGAAAAAAGGTCATAACTTGGGCTAGGAAGCTCCAAATGAAATTTCGTAAAAATTTATAGGTATTGAACGAACTGTACTTTCTCAGGTAACGTTTTCAGAGGCCAAAAGTGAGCCAATGACATGTGGCACACCGTACAAGTTTGCTCTCCTATTTTATCCCATAAACAGGTCACGTTGCGACACTTGGCATAACTCTCTCTCAAAGAATCCATTTGAGGTCAGAACTATGGGGTTGGAAAGATGATAGGTTGAGATATCACAGAAAAGTTTTTCAAACTCTGTGAATCGAAAAGTTCGGAGTTACACTAGAAATAATCAGGTACATATTTCTGTCAAAACATAATTATTTTTGAGCACCTTCATTCATGGCTTCCGGAATTTAGGGTTTCGGATAAAGTTGGAATTTTTGTAATCGGAGACTACGACTGAATGCCACTCATCAAAATAGAAATTTAGAGACCAAGATCATAATTTTTGGTTGAGAAGAAGGCCGGGCTCTATCAAACCCTAGTTCAGGGTCATGTCTAGTGAATCCGAAAGTTTCAAAGGCAAATTTGAGGGGTGAAACTTTGAAGTTTTCAAATTATGAGTATACCAGCTTGATCATCTCATCAAGGCACATATTTCTATCCTTTCAGAAGTTTGAAATTCAAAGTTTGAATTTTTAGGGTTTCTCTAACAAACCCTATTGCAGCTCCAGATCCAGTTCCTGCAAATCAAGTGGATTGGGTTAATCCTAGAAGAGAATGGATTGATCACCTGCATAAGTGAAGAAGTTCCTGTTTTAGAGGGAGATGAGGCTAAGGCCTTACATAAGAAGATTACAAGCAATCTCGACAGGTATGACTCATCCAGGTATGTTTCGATATTTGTTCATGATTAAGTTTATGGTATGTTTGTATTCATGTTATTACGGTTCGTATAATCTTGATTAAATTTAGACTTGTCGTATCACCTTAATAAAATTATGAATGCATGATAGAAGATATTCATTGATTAGGGTGTTGACACTTATGATTGTACTAATGCATTATGGTGTTGTATGAGGTTTATGTTGTCCGCTAAAATGAAAGGTACACCAATAAAGACAAATCATGTTCTAGCTCAATAACATATGATCATGGTGACATGAAGACAAAGATTCAACCATTGTCATGGATCACTTAGAAGATCTATTTACGAGGTATGTATAACTTGGTTATATAATGGTTAACCTATGAGATATGCAGGTTACTAGCAGAAGTCACGAAGACATCATGTGGGTATGTTAGACAATAACCAACTAACATATTAATCCAGGTATGTTTTTCCTATATCAAGTTAGAATCCTACCTTGTAATAGGATCTCTTATATAAGTATACATGGCATGATTGATAATGATTATTCATAGGTTTGAATAATCATGGGAGTATGCATATTATGTTTCTTACCTTAATTGATGATATGACTAACTAGAAGAGTCATGAAAGTATAGGTTTGAGTAATCACGGGTTTATGCATATTATGTTTCTTACCTTAATTGATGATATGACTAACCAGAAGAGTAATGAAAGTATAGGTTTGAGTAATCACCGGTTTAGGCATATTATGTTTCTTACTTTAATTTATGGTATGACTAACCATAAGAGTCCTTGAATACTAATGTTTATTATCTGTGTTTGAAATGATCATGACTATACATGTTTAACATTTTTGTGTTTTGATAGTATTAAGATTATACTAATGAATGTATGAGACCTCAAGGACAACACAATGGTGATACTAATAAGCATCCATAGTGATTAAGGATGGATATAAGTTCAAGGACATGTAATCCAGGAAGAAAAGATCAAGAGGGAGCACACTCCAGTTGTTCCTGCAAGGAAGCAAAGATCAAGAGGGAGCACACTCCAGTTGTTCTTGCAAGGAAGCAAAGATCAAGAAGGAGCACACTTCAGTAGTTTCTGCAAGGATGCAGATATTCAGAGGGATTTGACCACTTCTCACAATCCACATCAGAATGGATTTGCAGAAAAGAAGAAAAGATTGAGAGGGAGTCAACCCAAAAAACAAACAAAGATAAGTATTTGAATTATCATTCCTTGCATATATTATTGTTTAAATAATACTGTTCAATAATGTATACACTCATGTTCCTAGAATTGGGTTGTGTATTATGCATATTAGAATAGTTGCATTGATGAACAATATACTACTAATATACATGGGTAAGTGGCCTATGGCACTGTACAACATTCCATTACTACTTATCTAGAATGAAACATGTTTGCTGACATGTTGGGAGTTGTGCACACTCTTAACAATGTTTTGGTAGAGATTGGAAGGCATCTAGAAAGTTACGGGATATGGATAAATGTTGTATTGAAGCATTGGCTAAGTTAACTTCATGACTATATGACATATTTATTTATGTGTAAGAATTTGTTTTGAAAACTATGAGATGTTTTCTAATCATGCAATTTAAATTGTTGTGTAGGAAAGATCATATACCATCACCTACAAAAGAAGGACTACAACATTTGTTCAGCAACAAAGTTATCTATTGAAAATATTGAAGATATTGAAGTTTCCAGGATCTAGGAAGAATGCCATGATCGAGGAGTACCAGTCGATCATGAATATGTTTGGGATGCAGTCCCAAGACCTGAAGGGGAGTTTGTAGTGACTTCCAAGAGGATCTACAAGATCAAGCATGCTGCAGGTGGTAGCATAAAGAATTTTGCTCCTGTAGCAGGATAAACTTCCATTAGATCCGTACTTGCTCTGGCTGTAGTGATGAAATGGAAGATACAACATATGGATTTCAAGACAACTTTCTTGAATGGTGTAGTTGAATAAGAAGTGTATGTGGAGCAACCACTTGGTTCTGAGACACATGACAGGGAGTCATATATGTGCAGAACTTGGTATGGTAGGATAGACAGCTTTCTATCCAGTTTGGGATTTACCAAGAGTAAAGCGGATTCCAACCTTTACTACAAGGTTTAGGAAGGAGATCCTGTGATTCTACTCCTGTATGTAGATGACCTATTTGTAACAGGAGATGATAAATTGATTGCCGACATGCAGCGGAAGCTTGTTGCCAAGTTCTAGATGAAGAACTTGGGGATGATGCAGTATTTGTTTTTGGCATGGAGGTGTGGCAGAGTGCAGATGGAATCTTCCTTGGACAAGGGAAGTATGCAGTAAAGATACTGAAGAGGTTCGGAATGATGGACTGCAAGGCCATGGCCACACTTATGGCATCGAACCTAAAGCTTTTGTGTAATGCTTCATATGATCCGGTTGATGTCACCATGTATCATCAGATGATTGGGTCCTTGATGTACCTGACGAACACGAGACCAGATATTTGCTTTGCGGTGAACACATTGAGCCAGTTCCTAATGGATTCAAGAGATGTTCACCTGGTTGTTGAAAAGCATATTCTGAGGTACCTGAAGAATACAGTTGATTATGGGCTCAAGTATGATGCAAATCAAAAGCTTAACCTGCAGGGTTATGTTGATTCAGATTGGGCAGGCAGTGCTGCAGATAGGAAGCGCACTTCTGGGTGCTGCTTCAGTATGGGATCAGGTGTGATCTCTTGGTTTAGTAGAAAGTAGTCCTATGTAGCACTGAGTATAGCCGAAGCAGAGTATGTTGCAGCCTGTTCGGCTAGTTGTGAGGCAGTATGCCTTTGGAAGCTACTGTCTGAGTTATTTGATCTACCGATGGAGGCTACTGGTATCTTCTATGACAACCAAAGTTGTGTACCCGGTGTTCCACGACAGGGCGAAACACATAGAGATCAAATACCACTATATCAGGGACATGGGGTAGAGAGGAGCAGTGAAGATCTTGTATGTTGCGATAGATGAGCAGATTGCAGATTTGCTGATGAAGCCACTAGCCAGAGTGAAGTTCGAGTACTTCAGAGAGAGGCTTGGTGTTCTTCAGATTGACGACACTTCGAGGAAGAAGTGATGGAGACATTTGCTGAAGCCATTCCAAGCATGGTGGAAGGAGGATCCTTCACATGGCTATGGATGTAAGCGCTGGATGATGAGCATCAGGACGATGTTCGAGTTTCTGCTCTGTATGATCAGTTGGATCATTTATATGTATATGTATGTATGCATCATGTTGGATGCTGGATATGATCAGTTGGATCATTTATATGTATTTACGCATCATGTTGGATGCTGGATATGATCAGTTGGATCATTTATATGTATGTACGCATCATGTTGGATGATGGATATGATCAGTTGGATCATTTATGTATGTATGCATCATGTTGGATGCTGTATATGATCAGTTGGATCATTTATGTATGTATGCATCATGTTGGATGCTAGATATGATCAGTTGGATCATTTATGTATGTATGCATCATGTTGGATGCTTGGACCATGTATCTATATATGTATCAGGTGGATACGATTGTATGATCAGGTAGATCATGTATGTTGATATATATTAGGTGGATACATTGTATGATAAGGTGGATCATGTATCTGTGTATGTATCAGGTGGATACATTATATGATCAGATGGATCATGTATGATGATATGTATCAGGTAGATACTTGGTATGCATTAGGTGGATGCATTATATGATCAGGATGATCATGGATGACAAGCTTCAGGATGTTGCTCCAGATGATATGCATCAGGACGATGCAGTGATGATGATCAGGATGATCATATGTGATGACATGTATCAGGTGGATACATTAGATAATCAGTTGGATTATGTATGATGAGTTCCAAAGACATAGATGCACATGAGAGTTTTGGACATGGTTGTAGATGTGTTCTCCCATGGCTACGATATAAGTGCTGGGGCCATTCAAGCATGGTTGTAGATGTGTTCTCCCATGGCTGCGATATAAGTGCTGGGGCCATTCAAGCATGGTTGTAGATGTGTTCTCCCATGGCTGCGATATAAGTGCTGGGGCCATTCGAGCATGGTTGTAGATGTGTTCTCCTATGGCTGCGATATAAGTGTTGGGGCCATTTGAACATGGTTGTAGATGTGTTCTCCCATGGCTGCAATATAAGTGCTATGCCATTATTGCATGGTTGTAGATGTGTTCTCCCATGGCGTAGATGTAAGTGTTGTGTGATGTGCATTTGGGTTGTGCTTCATGATACTCTGTGGCCGTGGATAGGTTGTGCAGTAGCATGTAAAAGGTCCTGGGAGATCCGATAGGTTGAGCTGTGTGCACGTAATCAGTCCTGGGATGCTCTTTCAAGGTTTTGTTGACTCACGTAATAAGTCTTGAGGTTTCCATAGTATGGCCAGTGATGATGAAGACCTGTAGGTGGTGGGCCTACATCCAGTATGAAAAAGGACTGGCTCTGTAGAACTTCCTATGACGAGTAGATTCAGAGATTGATTGAGATAGCAGCAGCAGTGACGATGATGATGACTCAATGACGATTATCCAGTGACGATGATCCAGAGAAGAAGACTTGTGCTAGAAGACCTGTGTCGAGAAATACCTTCCTATTTAAGAGGGAGTGTTGATGTATATGTAACTTCAGAATGTATTTCATATATGTATTCATATAGATATGTTATTATTCCTCTATACAGAAGTGTCGTCATTTATATTGTAAGTGTTGTAACTTATACTTGATGGGTTATTAGACCACCTTGTTGGGGTCGGCCATGTATAAGTCATGTGGGTCGAAGGGTTATTAGACCACCCTATTGGGGGTCAGCCATGTGGGTCAAAGGATTATTAGACCACCCTATTGGGGGTTGGCCCAGTCAGCATTATGTTATGTGGTTAAGTTAAGGCCGACCTAGTAAAGGTTATTAGGCAAGTAGAGTCAAGTATAAATAGAGTGCGGGAGGCACTCTATTTGATCATTCTATTCTCTTTCACACTCTTTGGAGAGTGGCACACTTGTGGAGGAGGAGAAGCTACTGCTAGGAGATGTCTATCTCTTGTGCTTGGGTTGTATCATTGCTCTATCTATCTCTGAGGAAGTTATTGGGGTTTTTCACCTTTATAGTTTTCCCTAAGTAAACTCTATGTCTCTTGTGTGCTTGCATTATTGTGTCCATGATTGATATGTTTTACATGTTGTTCTCTCAGTTAAGATCCTAGATCAGATTGAAGTAAATTCTGAAAAATTAACACTCCACAGTTAAAATAATTGCAGATGCAACTTGAGGAGTTGCTGAAGAAAGGGTATATACGACCTAGTATATCACCTTGGGGTGCTCCAATTATTTTTTTAAGAAAGAGGGATAGTACACTTAGATTATGTGTGGACTACAGGCAGTTAAACAAAGCCACACAATGTACCTATGTACCTGATCATGGCGAGTTGAAGAGAATAATATTGAGGGAAATGCATAATGTACCTTATGCAGGACATCCCAGATATCAAAAAACTCTTACAGCTGTAAAGAAGAATTTTTATTGGCCAAACATGAAAAAGGAGGTGGCCAATTACATTTCTCGTTATTTAGAATGTCAAAGAGTCAAAGCAGAGCATGAATATCTAGCTGGTTTACTTCAGCCATTGCCTATTCCTGAATGGAAATGGGATAGTGTAACCATTGAATTTATTATAGGTTTGCTTAGAACCATAAAGAAACATGATTCTATCATGGTAGCGGTTGATAAGTTAACCAAATCAGCCCATCTCATTCATGTTGAATCAACTTTCAAGGCAACTAAAATTGCTGAGATTTAAATGAAAGAAATTGATAGGTTGAATGGTATTTTGAAAGCCATTGTGTCGGATAGAGATCCGAAATTCACCTCTAATTTTTGGAAAGGTTTGTTTAAAGAGTTTGGGACTAAGCTTAATTTGAGCACAACTTATCATCCCCAAATTGATGGGCAGACTGAGCGTGTAAATCAA
Organism: Larix kaempferi; assembly: GCA_027924585.1. NCBI lineage: Eukaryota > Viridiplantae > Streptophyta > Pinopsida > Pinales > Pinaceae > Larix > Larix kaempferi. The sequence continues at coordinate 29,699,324 of BSBM01000232.1, forward strand.
GTCATTGAAGACATGCTCAAGATATATATCATGGACAAATCAGGCAAATCGAAAGAGTACCTGTACTTGCTGGAATTCACTTATAATAATGGTTATCAAGAATCTTTGAAAATGAGTCCATTTGAAGCCTTATATGGTAGAAAGTGTAATGTTCCAATCAATTGGGATAAGCTAGCTGACATGTTAATCATCGAACCTGAAATGCTTCAGGATGTTTAACAACAAGTGGTAAAGATTAAACATAATTTAAATATGGCACAAGATCGTCAAAATAGCTATGAAGATAAAAGGCGGATGCATAGAGATTTCCAGGTTGGGGACATGGTGTTCCTTGAGGTCAAAGGCAAGAAACGTTCCTTGCTGTTGGGAAAATGCGAGAAATTAGCCGCTAGATTTTGTGGACCATTCGAAATCTTAAGCAGAGTGGGATCAGTAGCTTACAAGCTAGAACTACCTCCCACCATCAAAATACATAATGTGTTTCATATTTCATTTTTGAAAAAGTATGTTTATTATATTAATCATGTGCTTGATTGGTCTGTTCTTCAGGTGGAACCAGAAGGGGAAATGCAAGTTCAACCAATCTGCATATTGGATCGTAGAAGCAGGATACTCAGGAATAGAGTCATCAAATAGGTAAAGGTCCAGTGGACCCATTATAGTCCCGAGGAATCTACTTGGGAACTGGAAGATATAATGCGGTAAGAGTATCCGCATTTATTTTGAAAATGTGTATATAATAAAACATTACAACAATGAAATTTTGTATATGTTTTGATACAATGTTAATCATCAAGGATGATGAAGAGTTTAAGGGGAGGAGAATTGTAACACCCCCTGGCCCAGGTTAGAGACATTATTGTAATTGGACATTGTGGCTATGAGTACGTACATAGCATGGTAATATTTTAATAAAAACACCAGTTGGCTACATGAAGAGCAATATGCTGAAGAGGGGATCCAGATATTAACCAAGGGTTGTGAGGGGGTTAGGTTGACTTATGTACCTTGTTCTATAAACCTTATGATAAAAACCAAAAACCCATACTTCTAAGCCTTGAACTCAATGGGGGTCTTTAATAATTAAATATGATTAAATATTGTTTAATGTTATGATTAAGTGGTTAATCATGCTCAAGGTTGGGGATGGAAACATGTTCCTTTGGGACAACCACTTGGCCGCCCAAAGGAGGACACGAGGTTTCCTCGATGATCTAGGCGGACGTGGGGCATGCTGATGCTATGCACGGCCTGGGTGGTTGGACGTCAGTCCAGGAGAATGCACGTAGGGAGTACGAGAAAAGTGTCCGTAGAGTGCAAGAGGAAGTGGGAGAATCTGAGAAGAAGTTTAGACGTGGACAATGAAGAGGTTCACTGTGCGTTTTGAGTTCTATTAGAGTGAAGAAAACTGGGAAAGATTTGATGTGACAAACCTGAACCCGAATTGTTGTGATAACTGAATTGTCCATGAATTCCTTGGTTGCATACACCAGTTAATTGGAAATGACGCATGAGACCCATAGGGAATCCCGACGTTTGCAGTGAAGTGTGTCACTCTGTGTTTTGGGAAGGAAATCAGGTGGTTCAATTGCAAAATTGACATGGAATTGGTTGTTATCCTATTGTTTTGTTGAGCCTCTATGAATATCCATTCTCTCTGTTATTTCCACCTTTGAATCTGTGAGTGAGCTAAGGGGGTTGGTGAGAAACCTTGGGTTAATTTCTGGATCTCGCTTTGGGGGTGAACATGGGAGCTGAAATAGTACAGGATAGACAAGTTCTAAGGTTGGGTGGAGTGTGGCTCACATGCAGCCAGTTTCCATATTCATGTGAATTTCAGATAAGTGTATCTGTGTATGAATTATAATGTTCATGTGTTTTATTATGCCTATTAAGTTCAATCTGTGGAATGAATGTGTAAATAAATGTAAGTCATGAATATGCTATGCTTAAGCCTGCGTAGAAGGATGTATACATGTAGGATGTTTCATTCAATTTCATGATATATATGCACTATGAATCTTGCATGTGAAAGATGAATTGAATATACTTAATTTATGCACCTCCTGTTTGCTTATGCTGTCAAAACCCTTTGGATGAAGGGAAAGCTCATGTCTTGCTCATAGAAAGATAGTCATAAAACTGGCTATAATGTTTGAATACATGATTGGATGTTTCCCCATGATTAAGGTTGTTTTGCGTTGCTAACTCAACAAGCTTTGATATGTCTATCTAGATCTGTGTCATTCTTATAAATTATCTTTCACCTGGGCTCTCCCAGGGATGGTAGTCTTCACTGAGAATTAGGAAAAGATAGAATGGAACTCTGATATGTTTCCAGGTGCCTATGGCATGTTTCTGTTTGTCTGTGTTTGATTTATGTTTATGGGCCAACAAATGTAGATATGAAGCTGCCAATTGGATGCTTAAAGGAAATTGTTTTAATTGCATGGGTTTACACTGTAATTATGTGTATGTGTAAAGAAAATCTCATTTTTATAGCCTTATACATCGTAGATATGTATGTGTGTAACGTGGGTTACGTTACAAATTGGTATTAGAGCGTCGGTTGCAGCTCTCAGGCCTCTGGAATTGAAATTGTTTTCTTAAAAGAGAGATATATGCATGTATTTGAATATATGTTGTAATTAATTTTTAGACTGATAATCATTGAAAATTTCATGTTGTTAGAATTATACATAAATATTCCGCCATTAAATTTGCAGATTGTCAGTAAAGACAAGCAAACGTACTTAAAGAGATGGCAGAGGATCCTGTAGTTTCTAATTTTGGTGAGGAATAACAAGGTAGTGAATCCAATGGTCACCAAAGTGGGTCAGGGACCCTGGAGGTTGTGCGAACTTTGAGGATTTTGCAATTTGGAAACAATGTAATTTTGAGAAGTTTGGAACAACAGAACCAAATTAATCAACAATTACTATAGAATTTGGTTCAACTAAAAAATTAGATGCAACGGGTCACACCCAATAGGGAAAGAGGTGAAGAGTCCATGAAAAGGTATCACTTCTCTCAAGAAGGAGAAGACAACAGAATGAAAGTACATTCCCATCATGAAACCAATGAAAGTTCTAACGGGAATAAAAATAACCACCAGGTTAAATATCCTAGAAGGAAGAGAAAAATAAACCATGATGTAATGCTAGAAGGAGAACTAAGAAAACTAAAACCTCCAACCTTTGATGGAGAGAATTCTGGTGACGCTACAAAGCTATGGATTATAGAAATGAACAAGTATTTTCATTTACATGACTACTCAAAAAACCAAGAAGCATGGATTGCAATATATAATTTGCAAGGAAGGGCTTATAAATGGTGGAAGCATCTCAAAGAAGTGGAAGAATTGGATGAGAGGCATATTTCTTGGAGGAAATTCCAAAAAATCTTCAAGAAGGAATATCTCTCACAATAGTACTATGATAAAAAGACACAAGAATTCTTTGAGCATAAATTGAGAAATATGTCCATGGAGGACTAGGAAAAGAAATTCTTGGAGCTGCTGGGATATGTGGAGTTTATCAAGGATGAAAAGGTGAAGGTACATCGTTTCATCAGTGGCTTGCCTACATATTATAAGGATATATTGACTTACGATGAACCTCACACCTTGAAGGATTGTTTCCAAAAGTCTAGACGCTTGTATGAGCAAGGCCATAATAGGTAGGAAGTGAAAAAGGTTTGGAGAGGTAAGCTGGAAGAGAAGCAAGATCATATAAGAAAGGGGTTTAATCCTCTGGTTACAAAGAAGGACACCTACTCTTATTTTAAACCACTGATACCGAAAGAAGAATCCAAGATGGGTAATTCTTCAGGACAAAAGAAACCAACCCAAGGTAAATGTTGGGGATGTGGTGGTGACCGTTTCTTAAGCAAATGTCCCGAAAGAAGAAATAAGGGAATTGGTGTATATAATATGCAAGAAGCTTCTACTATTGGCGGTGTTGCAAGAAGTGTTGCTCACATCTATGCAGCATTGGATAATTGCCAAGCTGATCATCAATCTTCTATGATCGAGATTGAAGGTAAACTAAGTGATGTGCCTATTTCAATTTTAATTTATTCCAGAGCTTCTTATAGCTATATGAATACTAACTTGGTTGAAATGTGTAAATTGATGACTCATAAGTTGTCTAAGTCTAGAATGGTTCAATTTGCAATTGGCATGAAGAGGAAGATCACAACTATGGTCAAAAGTTGTTGTTTTGAAATGAATGGAAACCAAACTTGTACCGATTAGGACATTCTTCCACTTGGAACATATGATTTGAAGATCGGTATGGATTGGCTCGAGAAACACTTTGTTGTGTTGGACTACCACAATAAAATTATTACATGTTTGAATGATGAGGGCAAATTTAATGTAGAAATAAGAGGCATTCACCAACCTATATCTTTAAGACAGATTTCAGTCTTGCAAATGAAGAAGTGCATCAGGAAAAGGTGCCAGCTGTATGCTATCCAGGTAGAAGAGTCGTCTACTGAAAAATAATCAAGTTTCGAAGAATATCCAGTGTTGAATGAATTTGCTGATGTATTTGAGGAAGTTCCTGGGTTACCACCCAAGAGGGATATCGATTTGGTGCCTAGAACTGTGCCAACTTCAAAAGTACCATACAGAATAGGTACTCCGCAATTAAAAGAATTGCAGATGCAACTTGAGGAGTTGCTGAAGAAAGGGTATATATGACCTAATATATCAACTTGGGGTGCTCCAATTATTTTTGTAATAAAGAAGGATGGCACACTTAGATTATGTGTGGACTACAGGCAGTTAAAAAAAGCCACAATTAAGTAGAATATGTGTGGACTACAGGCAGTTAAAAAAAGCCACAATTAAGAACATGTATCCTCTACCTAGAATTGATGATCTTTTTGATCAGTTAAGAGGTGCAAGAATATTTTCTAAGCTAGATTTGAGATCTGGATATCACCAGATACGTATTAAAGATGGAGACATATGTAAAACAACATTCAAGACCAGATATGGGCATTATGAATTTATAGTGCTTCTTTTTGGTTTAACAAATGCTCCCGCTACATTCATGTGTTTGATGAATGATATATTTAAAGAGTTTCTGGATAAGTTTATAATTGTATTTTTGGATGATATACTTATATATTCCAAAACCGAGGAGGAGCATGAAGAGCATCTCAAGATTACTTTGCAAATCTTCAGAGAAAATCAATTGTATGCCAAGCTTAGAAAATGCACGTTATATGAGAAACAATTATTATATTTGGGCCATATCATCTATGAGGAAGGTGTGGCTATGGACCTAGTTAAAATTAAGGCTATTTTGGAATGGCCTACTCCTCACAATGTCTTTGAGGTAAGATCATTCATGGGATTTCCTGGTTATTACCAAAAGTTTATAACATATTTTTCAAGAATAAACAATTCAATTACATATTTGCAAAAGAAAGGTATACCTTTCATCCGGAGTCTGAAATGCGAAGATAGTTTTAGAAATCTTAAGGAATTGCTTACATTTGTGCCTGCATTGAAGATTTCTGATCCTGATAAAGAATTACTGGTGTGTACTGATGCATCACTTGAAGGGCTCCGGTGGAGTTCTAATGCAATAATGACATGCGATTTGATATGAATCATAGAAGTTGAAGGAGCATGAGAAGAAATATGCTATCATGACTTGGAACTAGCAGCCATTGTTCATGCACTTCACATGTGGAGACACTATCTTCTGGGAAATAAGTTTGAGTTAAGAACTGATCATAATAGTTTAAAGTATTTGTTTGATCAGCCTCAACTTAATTCCCGACAAGCTAGGTGGGTTGAATTCTTAAGTGAATTCAATTTTGAGATCAAGTACTTGAAAGGAAAAGAAAATCGAGTAGCTGATGCACTTAGTAGAAGGGGACAACTGATGCATTTTTCAGCCATCAACACTTGGAATTCTAAATTACAAATTAGATTGCTTGAAGTTTTGAAAAGTGACAAGAATTATTTACATGTAACAACAACATTGCAAGAAGGAAGTAAAGCATTCAAGTTCTGCAATTTTGTAGTAGCTAAGAATGGTATCCATCATTTTAAAGATAAAATCTATGTACTTGATCATGACGAGTTGAAGAGAATAATATTTAGGGAAATGCATAATGTACCTTATGCAATACATCCAAGATATAAGAAAACTGTTATAGCTGTAAAGAAGGATTTTTATTGGCCAAACATGAAAAAGGAGGTGGCCAATTACATTGCTCGTTTAGAATGTCAAAGAGTCAAAGCAGGGCATGAATATCCATCTGGTTTACTTCAGCCATTGCCTATTCCTGAATGGAAATGGGACACTGTATTCATTGAATTTATTACATGTTTTCCTAGAACCATAAAGCAACATGATTCTATCATGGTAGTGGTTGATAAGTTAACCAAATCAGCCCATTTCATTCCTGTTCAATCAACTTTCAAGGAAGCTAAAATTGCTGAGATTTATATGAAAGAAATTGATAGGTTGCATGGTGTTCCAAAAGCCATTGTGTTGGATAGAGATCCGAAATTCACCTCTAATTTTTTGAAAGGTTTGTTTAAAGAGTTTGGGACTAAGCTTAATTTGAGCACAACTTATCATCACCAAACTGATGGGCAGACTAAGAGTGTAAATGAAGTCATTGAAGACATGCTCAGGATGTATGTCATGGACAAACCGGGCAAATCAGAAGAGTACTTGTACTTGGTGGAATTCACTTATAATAATGGTTATCAAGAATCTTTGAAAATGAGTCCATTTGAAGCCTTATACGGTATAAAGTGTAATGTTCCAATCAATTGGGATAAACCAGTTGACAGGTTAATCATCGGACCTGAAATGCCTCAAGATATTGAAAAACAAGTGGTAAATATTAAATAGAATTTAAAGATGGCACAAGATCGTCAAAATAGCTATGCAGATAAAAGGAGGATGCATAGAGATTTCTAGGTTGGGGACATGGTGTTCCTGAAGGTTAGAGGCAAGAAAAGTTCCTTGCGGTTGGGGAAATGCAAGAAATTGGCCGCTAGATTTTGTGGACCATTCAAAATATTAAGCAGAGTGGGATCAATAACTTACAAGCTAGCACTACCTCCCACCATCAAAATACATAATGTGTTTCATATTTCATTTTTGAAAAAATAGGTTTATGATATTAATCATGTGCTTGATTGGTCTGTTCTTCATGTGGAATCGGAAGGGGAAATGCAGGTTCAACCAATCTGCATATTGGATCGCAGAAGCAGGATACTTAGGAATAGAGTCATCAGACAGGTAAAGGTCCAGTGGACCCATTACAGTCCCGAGGAATCCACTTGGGAATTGGAAGATATAATGCGGGAAGAGTATCTGCATTTATTTTGAAAATGTGTATATAATAAAACATTACGATAGTGAAATTTTGTATATATTTTGATACAATGTTAATCATCGAGGACGAAGAACACTCTAAGGGGATGGGAATTATAACGCCCCCTAGCCCACGTTAGAGCTGTTATTGTAATTGAACATTGTGGCTATGAGTATGTACATAGCATGATAATATTTTAGTAAAAACACTAGCTGGTTGCATGAGGAGAAATACGCTGAAGAGGGGATCCAGATATTAACCAAGGGTTGTGAGGGGGTTAGGTTGACTTATGTACCTTGTTCCCTAAAACCTTGTTCTATAAACCTTATGATAAAACCCAAAAACCCATACTTCTAAGCCTTGAACTCAATGGGGGTATTTAATAATAAAATATTATTAAATATTGTTTAATGTTATGATTAAGTGGTTAATCATGGTTAAGGTTGGGGAAGGAAATTGTGTTCCTTTGGGACAGCCAAGTGGCCTCCCAAAGGAGGACACGGGGTTTTCTCGGTGATCCAGGTAGACGTGGGGTATGCTGATGCTACGCACGACTTGGGTGTTTGGACGTCAGTCCAGGAGAATGCACGCAAAGAGTACGAGAAAAGTGTCTGCAGATTGCGAGAGGAAGTGGGACAATCTGAGAGGAAGTTTAGACGTGGATAGTGAAGAGGCTCATTGTGCGTTTTGATTTCTCTTAAAGTGAAGAAAACTAGGAAATATTTTATGTGACAAACTTGAACCCGAATTGCTATGATAACCGAACTGGCCATGAATTCCTTGGTTGCATCTGTATTGTTCATTTTAATTGTAGGTTCGGATCCAGGAATAATCCCTATCTGCTTAACTATGGGAAGTACTTGGGAATAGCCCTAAAACTCATTGTGAGGAGTACCACATGAACCCCGAAGTAGTTGGCCCATTGAGAGGACCTGCCAGTGAAAAGGGAAACGACCCATACCTGATTGACTAGTTCCCACCCGTGAGGTAAACCAAGAGCTGTCGTTTGTGGAAAAGTGATTATCAGTTTTACCTGAGCCATGGAGTGAGGGGTACTGCCCAATACGCAAGCCGTCAAACATCATTGGTGGCCGAGTGAATTCCTTGAACCATTGAGAAGCCGAGCATACCTGGGGTCCATATCTATTGCCAGCTGATAAATAGCAGATTACATCTGTCTAGATCTGTTGCAGATCCAGATCCGTTGCAGATTCAGATCCTTTGCAGATCCAGATCCAGATCCATTGCAAATCCATATCCAGATCCATGGAAAATCTAGATCCAGATCCATATCGAGATCTAGATCCGTTGTAGATCTATAGCCATTGCAGATCCATTCCAGGAAAAAAAAAAATTCATTTTTTTTGCCATATCTTCTTTGTTTTCACTCCGTTTCCCTTGAAACTTCACAGACACCCCTGCAATCCCATTCTGCATATTTCATTCCCGAGGACCCTATCCCAAATTCCACTTCCCGATGCCAGAAATTCCACATTTGTCTATTTTTAGGGTTTGCCATAACTTCTTCGATTTTCACCCAATCACCTTCAAATTTTGCCACACTATTCATTTCCTATTTCTGCCTCTTTGTCCCTCTCTGACAAATTTTCTCATTCTTTCACCCCGCTTCTAAAATCCCCATTTTCTGCTTCCCTGTCCATCGGAAAGTGTCCAAAACCTAGTCAAACCCCAATTACCCATCAAAGTTTTTCCCAAATCCAAATTTTCTTTTACTAAAGAAGCTTCTTTTTTTGTTTTTCTACCCATTCACAATATAATTAAAAAAAAATCCTGGTTATGGTTGTCACCTGCGCAGGAACATAAATCATGGATGAATAACTTGCTGCCCTCAAAACTGAACTCCAAGAGTTGGATGAAACATTTCTTAGCCTCCATCTTCAGCATTCGGCCATGAATAATAAACGACAACCATAATCTTCTGCATCCACTGGGTTCCCTTCTTCCAATAATTTTCGTGGGCTGAAGCTTGATTTTCCTCACTTCAATGGTACTGATCCGAATGGATGGATATACCGGGCATAAAAATATTTTAGTCTGCATAATACTTTTGATGTACACAAAGTTCCACTTGCATCCTTTCATTTGGAACAGGAATCCATTCAATGATACCATTGGTACATCAGAGCTCATGACGAGCCAAACTGGACAGATTTTTGCCAACTCCTTTTGCAACGATTTGGTCCTAGTGCTTTTGATGAATTCACAGGAGCACTCACTAAAATTCACCAAATTGGCACTGTGAGAGAGTATTAGACAGAATTTGAGAAACTGGCCAATCACACAGAAGGATTATCTGATGAATTCTATAGGAGTTGTTATATCAGTGGTCTCAAGGATGAAATCCACTCAGAGGTTAAAATGTTCTGTCCCAACACAAAGATGGAAGTCCTAGGGTTGGCTAAGTTAGCGGAGGACAAGATCACATCCCAACAACGCTCCAAATCCACTTTTGTTCCATTCAGAAATATGGTTTCCCAATGACCTCCCATCACGCCATCTCCTCGACCAACTCCTATCAAGCATTTTTCTAAAGTTGAGATGCGTGCACGTAGAGAAAAGGGGCTTTGTTATAATTGTAATGAGAAATTCACTCTGGTACATAGATGTGTTGAGAAAAAGCTCTATCTCTTGGATGTGGATTCTTCTCCTGGCTCTGAACTTGGTGAAGAAGCTCCAGATACAATAGATGTGCAGGTTGACATTCAACAGCCACCTGTTGACCCCCCGTCTCAGGATGACCACCCAGAGATATCTCTCCATGCTTTAGCCGGAGTCACCACCCCACCAAAAATGCAGGTCAGGGGTTACTTCAAGAAGCTCCCTCTTACAATACTCATTGATTTTGGTAGCACTCATAACTTCATTAACCATCGGATTGCCAAATAGGATGATTGTTTTTTCCATCCTTGCTCCAACTTTGAAGTCATGATTACCAATGGGGGCACCTTACCTTGCAAGGGGAAGTGTCGCAATGTGCGTATCTCTATGTAATATTATAACTTGCGATTTGACATGTTTTCCTTGGCCTTAGGCAGATGTGATGTGGTTTTGGGCACTCAATGGTTACACACACTTGGCCCCATCTTATGGGTTTTTGCTGAACTTTGGATGCAGTTTTCAGTCAATGGGAAAAAACACACATTTACGGTCTTACAACCAGGGTCTCTCCGCATCATCAATTCACATCACCTGGAAAATCTCCTTAAGAAGAATTCACATGGTGTCATCGCTTAGCTCCATTCCATTCAGATACACCCATCAATGGTCTCCACTACTCCTTTGGATCTACAACACATTTTGGATAGATATGCAGGTGTCTTTGCTGAACCAATGGGATTGTTTCCTTCAAGAGACCTTTCAGTTAAGAATTTAGCCGCTTCTACATCTGAGAAGGAAATAATGGATATTTTGCATGCAGTACAGAAGTGGCAGCCATACCTATTAGGGAATTATTTTTACATCACGACTGCTCACCAGACTCTGAATTATTTCTTGGAACAATGAGTCTCCTCCCTAGCACAGCTAAAAAGGGTTAGCCAAATCATGGGCTATGCCTATGAGATCACTTACACGAAGGGTAAGGAAAATAAGGTGGCAGATGCTCTTTCTCACTCAATTGATGACCAAGTTTCTCTTTCAACTATTTCTACGCATGTTCCAAATTGGGTGCAATCTATTCAACATGGCTATGTTAATGACTTCTCCTTATCTCAACTCATCCAACGGTTGGCCAAAAACCCTTCTACTGTACCGCATTACTCTGTGGATGGTACTTCCTTGAGATACAAGGGTCATCTCGTGCTTCCCCAGAGCACAGATATTCAACAGGCTGTCTTCTCTGAACTCCATGCTTCTCCATTGGCAGGTCACTCTGGGTTCCTCAAAACATATGAGTGGGCACAGAGTAACTTCTTTTGGAAGAGAATGAAAAGGACAATTCAATAGATGGTGGTTGAATGTGATACTTTCCAGCTCCTTTCGGGATTGCTTGAACCCTTTCCCATCCTACACTGATTTGGACAGATATTTCTATGGAATTCCTAGAGGGAAGACTGAAATTACCAATAAATGTTTGGAAACTTATATTCCTTGCTTCACCTTTGAACGAAAACCTCAGTGGGGGAAGTGGCTCCCTCTCGTTGAATGGTGGCACAATAATGCATCTAAAATGACTCCATATGAAACAATCTATGGTCAAGCACCACCATTTATTCTTCCATACACCCTCAGCAGTACACCACTTCAGGAAATTGACATGGTTCTTCAAAACCGTGATCAAATTCTTCGCATTTTGCAGGACAATATTCACATGGAAAGAATTCAAATGAAATAACAAGCCAATCAACACCATTATGAGTGCACTTTTCAAGCAGTTGATATGGTTTTTCTTCATCTAGAACCTTCCAAGCAATCCTCCCTGACACTCAAAGGGCATCTTCTTCTCTCTCGATCTATCATAGAGGTATTAATTTAGTGGCACGGCATGCAACCAGAGGATGCTTCATGGGCACCACTCCTTCAGATTCAACATCAATTTCCACATCTAAAGCTTCGAGGACAAATATTTTTCTAGGGAGAGGGGGTGTTAGGAACCCGTGTCAACCCTTCTCTTTATTTTGTTAGTATATTGTTGTTGGACACATATTCTTTGTAAGTCGTCCCATAGTATTATATGTTCCATGGTATTGATCCATAGTTTGTATTAGCCCATAGTATTATATGTTCCATGGTATTGTTCCATAGTATTGGCGCATAGACTTAGTATATAAGTACGTGTTGAGGCCAATTAAGGTACCATGAATTTATTTTTATTGAGCTTTATCAAAGGAGGTTTCCCCCTCGAAGTGGCCCACGATCAATAAAAATATTCTGTGATCTAATATATCGTGCATTTTATCAACTAATTGTTGTAGGTTCCTCACATATTCCTCCGAAATTTGGTATGTTATTATCAAGATCTTGGGATTCAAAATTAAAGGGAACTTTACAGATGGATATGTCTTTTGCTACAATCCCACTTTTTGGAGAACAAAGAAAATTATATAGAGAAAAGAGACTTGCATATGTGGTAAGAAGTCAAGAAAAACCTGATAATCATCCAATTTATGCAGTAGATATTGATATAGGTTCTTCTATTTTATATAATGATTTTAACTTCGAAGAAAAACAACTAGTTCTTGAGAAACAAAAAGAAAAATAAGATTTTGCCAAAAAACAGGAAACCCTTAAACAAAAACAATGGGTTGAAGGAGTATGGACAATGCATTTGGATGGATCAATAAATAAAGAAGGGGCTGGTGCAGGTGTGTGGATAATATCTCCAGATTGAGAATTTATGGTATACTCTTTCAAGTTGAATTTTGAGTGTACAAATAATGTAGCTAAGTATGAAGCGTTGATTTTTGGACTCAATGTGTTGAAATATTTAAAAGCAAACAAAATTGATGTATATGGAGACTCTGAGTTAGCAATTAATTAGATGAATGGAAGATATCAAACAAAGCATCCAAGGAGGAGAGAATAAAGAAATGAAGTTTGGGATATGCTTGGAAAATGTTTTAATGAACACAAACTTATGGTGGTTCCTATAATACAAAATACAGTGGTAGATTCGTTGACTTCTGTTGCTAGTACTTTCAAAATTCCTAGTTTTTCAAACAAAAAGTATGAAATTGAAGTTGTCAATAGGCCTTATATTCCCGATAATTCAAAATATTGGTAATTTTTTGAAGATTATCTATAAATAAAAATATTGTTAGAAATGTCAGATGAATTTTCCAATACAGTTATTGATGGCGAAAATCAGAACATAGAAGATGTTGTAAAGGATGAGAATTTTACATTTGAAAATGAAAAACAAGAGAAGATTAAAGGTACAATTGGAGGAAAATAGATTATTCAACTCAAAAACAATTTTATTCCAAAGGGTCTTATACGTTAGAGAATTTTTTTGACAGAAATGATGTGGCAAAAAATGCAAAAGTATTACCCCTTGAAAATGAAGTTCAAGATTGCAATTTTGGAACAAAAGAACAACCTAAAATGGTGAAACTTTCAAAAGCTCTGTCATCAAAAGAAAGAAGTAAGTATGTTGAATTAATGAATTTTTTTTCATATGTCTTTGCATGGAGTTATGAAGATTTGAAAGAATTCGACACATATATTATTCAACAGACGATTCCCGTTAAGCCAAATGAGAAACCTTTCAAGCAAAAACTTAGAAGAATAAACCCTATGTTACTCCTAGTGATTGAAAATGAAGTTAAAAAGAATTGATGCTAAAATGATTGTTTCTCTCAGATTCTCAAAATGGGTAGCAAACTTAGTTCCTGTTAGAAAAAAGAATGGAGAAATAAGACTATGTGTTGATTTCAAGAATTTGAATAAATTATCTCTAAAAGATAATTACCCTTTGCCTAAGATAGATCATATATTATAGAAGGTTGTTGGAGCAGAAAGAATATCCATGATGGATGTTTTTTAAGGATATAATGATATTAAAGTCCACCCAGAAGATCAGGAAAAAACAACATTTACAACACCTTGGAGAACTTTCATGTATGCAAAAATTCCATTTGGATTGATGAATGTAGGAGAAACATTTCAAAGAGTAATGGATATTGCATTTGCTGAAGAAAAATACAAGTTTGTAGTAGTATATATGGATGATATCACGGTTTATTCAAATTTTGATAGAGATCATTTAAAATGCCTTGAAAAAGTATTTTTGAAGTGCATAAAATTTTGTATATATTTAAATCCTAAAAAGTCCAACTTTGCCATGCAAGAAGGTAAATTATTAGGCCATATAATATCCAAAGATCATATCAAAATTGATCCTGACAGGGTGACAACTATTCAGAAAATTGGAATACCAAGATGTAAAAAGGAGATTCAGTCTTTTATTGGGAGGGTAAGTTTTTTAAGAAGATTTGTTCCAAGTTTAGCAGAGATTTTGATGAATATTACAAATATGTTGAGTAAAAATAATGACATTAAGTGGACTATAGAAGCTAAGAAATATTTTAGTGATATCAAGAAAGCATTGACAGAAGCACCTATTTTAATCACCCCAGACTTTTCAAAAGATTTTATTATATTCTCTTTTGATTCAGAACATACTATAGTTGGAGTATTATTACAGAAGAATCAAGAGAATGCTGAACAACCCTTTGCCTTTTTCAACAAGATTTTAAGAGATGCAGAGTTAAAATATGAAATCATGGAAAAGCAAGTGTATGCATTAATTAAGTCATTAAAGGATTTCAGGGTCTATATTTTACATTCCCATACAGTTTCTTATGTCCCAACTAATGTTGTTAAAGATATTCTCACTCAACCAGATCCTGAAGGAAAAGAGCTAAGTGGATTGTTGTGCTATTGGAATATGATTTAGAAATCAAACCTACAAATTTGATTAAAGGGAAGTGTTTGGCTAAGTTGATGACATAATAAAATTGCGATTCTTTGAACATAAATTTCATTTCTGATAGTTCAATTGGTCAAATCCAAATTTACAGGTACTCAAGTATTTTTCTCTATCTCCGTGGTATAATGATATTGTTTATGTTTTACAGAATTTGCAAGCTCCTTTAGAATTAAGGAAAACTAGAGCAAGGTTTGTGAAGCTAAAGGAAAATTTTTTTTGTATTATGAATGATTATTTATATTGGAAAGATCCAGGAGGTATTGTATTAAATTGTTTACTTGAAAATGAATCACAACAAACCATGAGAGAATTTCATCAGGGAGTGTGTGGAGATCATCATTCTTGGAAAGCAATAGTCAATAAAATTTTGGGAGCAGGTTTTTATTGGCCTACTATATTTTCCGATGTTTATAAAGAAGTTATAGACTATAGTTTGTCATGAATGCCAAATTTTTGATGTAAAAATGAAACTTTTTCCTTTACCCTTAAAACCAATTTCAGTAGAGGCACCTTTTCAATAATGGGGACTGGATTTTATTGGAGAAATCAACCCAAATTCTTCTGGTCAACATAAATGGATTTTGACTGCCACAAATTATTTCACAAAATGGATTGAAGCTATACCCACTAGGAATGACATAGATACAATTATCATTAATTTCCTGGAAGATAATATTCTCTCTAGATTTGGATGTCCTAGGAGAATAGTGACAGATAATTCACAGGATTTCAAATAAAAAAGGTTGATAAGTTTCTGTCATAAATATCATATCCATTTAAATCATTCAACTGCATATTATCCTCAGGGAAATGGCTTAGCTGAATCTTCAAACAAAATTTTGGTAAGAATTATTAAAAAATTATTGGAAGAAAATAAAGAGCATGGAACACCAAACTTAAATATGAATTATGGGCAGACAGGATAAGCACACAAAGAGCTATCGGTACATCAACATTTCAGCTGGTGTATGGAACAAAGGTTATTTTTCCAGTTTCCTTGGGTTTTCCAGTTATGAAATTGTTGCAGGAAGAGTAAGAAGAACATAATCACATACAAAGAAGGATCAATCAAATGATAGTACTCTACCAGATGAGAGAAAGGGCATATGACAAAGTTCAAGTACAACAAGAAAAAATGAAGAGAACATATGACAGGAAAATCAAAGAAAGAAATTTTCAGATAGATGATTTGGTTTTAAAGTGGGATGCTAGAAATGAAGAAAAACATGGGAAATTTGAACATTTATGGAAAGGCCCATATATTATTAATGCATATCAAGGAGACAATAGTTTCATATTGCAAGAAAAAAATGGGGAATTCATTGGAGGAGGTCCTATGAATGGAAGGTTCCTCAAACACTATCTTTCTTAAAAAAACAAAAGAATTTTTTGTATATAAATTGTATATATTTATTTTATTGCATTCTACAAGTTTGAATTCAAAATATTTGAAGCCAATAGAGAAGAACGTAAGATTTAGATGTTGTCGTTTTTCTGACATTTGTATGTATGGATAAAAAGGAAAACGAAGAAGAAGTGATAGGTGGCACTCGTCTGCAAGGTTCTTTGCTACGTCACTGGGAGGATAGCATCCCTAGTTGGAGCCAGTTGTTGACACAATTGTTTTTGGGTTTGTTGAAATAATTTTGAACGATATGATCAAAGGAGTGAGACCATTTATTTATAATTTGTTTCCACAAGACCAAGAGTTAATGAAAAAGGATGCTAAAGAAGGTAGGCATCAAGTCCCAAGAGGGGAGATCTCATGTGGTCGTGATGCTAAACCAAAATTGGATGAAAATAGGAGAATAAGGAGTTTCGCAGGGTTTCATAAAATCAATGAACCATATTGGACAGAGGAAAGATCTATAGTTGATAGGAGATCCACTCAGTGGAGGTGTAGGATATATAACGTTGATTGCGATTAGCGAAATGATCATTGGAATGTGATAAAGTGAGAAAAAAATCAACGGTTGACGATCAACGGATGAAAGATAAACGAATGAGGTTGATTTCGCGCTGTGAAGTAGAATTGATGATGGAATTGGTGAGAGGTAGAGAAATTTTTACTGCCCTCCACACGTCAAGACAGGAGCATTTCGCTGGATGATGAGTGGTAAGGAAAAACTGCCATCCACATATTCAAAATTTCTTATGTCAGGTGTTATAAAAGGAAAAGGGCACGTGAAAGACAAGCCATTTGTCATTTCACACCTGACGACAGAGACATCTCGTGCAGAGCTGGAAGCCAAAGTAGAAGTCTTTTCTCCAAGTCACATACTACCAAGTAGGCTTCAATTTCCCGGAAGAAGACTAAATATTTTCTAGAAATGGAAAAACAAAGTGAATTGGTGTTTCAAAGTAAAGAATTTTACAAATTAGAATAAATTTTTGAAGAGCTCTAGAGATAGAGATATTTTTGACACAATTCTATCCACTAGTTCGGTTAGTGAAATTAAAAACAAGTTGAAGAATTTGGAAATACAAGGGATAGATTTACATAATTTTCACAAGTCTTGTTTTTATCATTTTTGTCATGAGCAAACCCTAAACTTCCTAGATTTTGTTTGCTAGTGTGCGATGAACTATTCCCAATATGAGAGGGTTATTATGGATTCTGGAAGATCAAAAATCCTTTGTCAGATCAATTCTTCAGTCATTAGAGAGTTGTTAGAGGTCCCATAGTAATTTTCTCAGAACCCCAAAAATTTTGTAAAAGAAAACCTAATTGATCTCTACAGACATTCTGCAGTTGAAATTAAACAAACCTTTTTGTCGAAAAGGCTTAAACCTGATACCTCAATTGATTACTTAACTTTCCCTTTGTACATTACCCTGTTTAATGAAGATTCCCATTTTGTCTTTTCATTACTGAGTTAGTGTTTAGGGTTAGATAATGACAAGGTTGTCCCCGAGGTCATGTTGAGTTTGTTGTTTAGGTTAATTTTACACCCTTTTGAGTCTGAATCCAGTCAGTATTCTTGCCTTAAATTTGATGTATTCTTAGGTGAAAATATCCATGTTCAGCTAGTGAATTTCCACAAAACGAAACATTTTGGATTTCAGTCCTACTTGATGATGTTTTTGTATTCTAATGAAGAAAGTTTACAGTTTCCTGAAGCAATATTTACATTTGAGATAAAAAATGTATTTAATTATATGAATCTCATAATGTCAAAAGTATACACAATTTTTTTTCAGGAAAAGCTACCCAGAGTTTTGCCTCAGATGAAGTATATGCTGCAATTCAGTTCAGAGAAGAAAGTCGGTGATTGGTTCTGTTAAGTCAGTAAATTTTTCTGCATTTTTAGTTATTCTCTCCAAATTTTGGTTTGTTTTTTGAGTCTACCTTAGTTGATTTTTGGTTTTCAGTTTTGGTTTTTGTCTTCTTAGAAACCTTATGAGTGATTGAATAAAGTTTTAAGCCCAGTCCTTTTCAGATTTCATTTGATTTTGGTGACTTTTTATATTGAAAAGGGGGTCAATGAGAGTCATATGTTCAAAGGAAGAATCATCAATGACTTTAGAGAATGGTTAAATTATTTCCTAAACCAAATAGCTGCCAGAATCTCCGAAAAATTAGCAGAAATTGAAAAAACTGCTAAATTTTGGCATAGCAGTTATTCCTGTAGCGCTGGGCAAAATTTTAACACAGAGCGCGCTACAGGAATATCGTGGCCTGAATTTTTTGTCAATTTTTGATCTGATTTTAATCATGATGCAGAGTGAGACTGTCTAATCATATAGTGTGAGTGCTTTAACACGTATTTGCAGCATTTTGAACATGATTTTAGTTGGTGTTAATCACGAAGAGAAAAGAAGGGCATCATTGCATGGTATGCGGGTTCAGTTGCACAGAAATCAGCCAATTCCGGTTTAGCTGTCAGTTTTCTCTTGTTACACGCATCACTGCAGGAGAGGTAGTGTTTGTGAAAGAGAGTTCACTATTAAACGGTGGATTGTGTTGCTGTGGAAAGGAAACAGGTGTGTTCTGGCGCTAGCGAAAATTAGGGCTTCCTCATTCCAGCGTTAACAGCTAAATTGAAGATCGTGGGACATCTGTACAACGGGGCTGACTCATCTGGCACTTTGGATCATGATTTCCAACAATCATAAAGGAACTATTTATAGGTTCTTCTAATGGAGCAGTCGAGATGAAGTTAGGACCTCAGGATGCTAACTTCCAATTTGACAATGACAGACATACAATATCCCCAAAGCAGTGCAAACTGCCAGAAATTCAAATTTATTCTGAAAGTACAGCAAATAGCCCTTTATGGGTATCTCCAGAGCAACTTGATCTGGCCAATGTGCATTTACAGCAGTCCAATAGCTCAGAATCAGTATGTACATCAGATACAGGCTCTGATCTGTTTAGCAAGCGTGATTTCATACACAGATTGAGGGAACAGCTGAAAAGAAGAGATGAAATGATAATGGAGATGCAAGTTCAGATTACTGATCAGCTGCAAATCATAAATAATCAAATTTCACACATGACAAATTTACAGTCACAGCTTGATGCAGCAAACAGGGAGTCTGCTAGTTGGTACAGGTGTTACACAGAAGGGTCTGTTAATTTGTGCAAGTGGTTTAAATATCACTGAAAATTGTTATAACCTGCAAAATTACTTGCTCAGAAACAGCTTATAAAATATTTTTGAAACCTGAAACTAGACTGTTCCTGTTCACTGAAAAGAAGGATATGGGAAAAAGTAGCAAAAGTGGTAAGGTTAACAGGGCTGAGCCCACAGACTTGATATGGATTCAGAAACTTCCAGATTGTGCAGAGCTGTTCCAACAGGCAGGCTGGTTGAAATTTTTCAAAAGGATTGATGGCTTCGATACACAGGTCACCTGCAAGTTTGATAAAGCACTTAAAAATGATATAAAGTTGTCTAAAAGCAACAAAAAAGTGTTGAAGTTTTTCTTGTAGCGCTGGAACCGAAATTCATCAAAGGGCGCGCTACAAGAATATCGCGTTTTCCTGTTTTGAGTGATTAAAGTCAAATGCAGACCGCGAGATGATGGGGAGGAATTTTTGAAAACTGAAGGAGGTTTTTGTTCTTAAGATACCCATCTACAAAAACCTCTCTCAGTTTTGCAACAGCTATCAAGGATTGAAAGATTCAGTTTAATCTTTGCAGCCTATTTTTCAGGGATTTTAAATATTTAATATTTTCCTGTTTTAGTGTTCATCTTGAGGGGAAGATTATGATTGACTGGAGATGAATTTTTAAAAACCAAGAGATGTTTTTGTCCATCACGGACCCATTTACAAAAACCTCTCTCAGTGTTTACACAGGTGTCACCAATTGAGAGATATGGAAGCTTCTTTTGACACCTAGTTTCCAGAAATTCGCCATATTTGCCAGGAATCCGATTTACTATTTTTAGTTAATTAGTTGAGTTAGTTAGGTAATGTAACTGCTCAGTGGTTTCAATTTCGACCTAATGAAGGGGAAATAGAACCACTTCTTTGTAATTATAAAAGAGGGACAGCAAGTCATTGTAAGGGTTCGAATTTTTGGAGAGCTAGAGGAGGTCTGCAAACTGTGCTTTCATCCAGACTTATTCACTGCTAAGTATTGCAAACTCTCATATTGCATTTTTGATGAAACTATGAATATATGACTCCTTATTCCACTTTTGATATGTGTTGGCTTCATTTTAAACTTATACAGTTTCTTTATTGACAATTTCATTTCTGGTTTTAGGTATAATTTCCAGTGGTGCTTGTCTTTTATTGAATGAACTTCATTGCAATCTTTTGTTGAATTTCTGAGGTATATATGCATCTTCATGGATATATGGATGTGAATTAGTTTTTACTTATCTGTTGAATGTATTCCCTTATGCTCTTGAAGTTTTCTTACCAAAACCTACAAAACAAAACCCTAAAAACCTAGTTTGGATTAATTTTATTCTTGAGATTGTGTTGGCTTGTTACCCTAGCCTTAGTAACAATTTCTGACACAAACATCTTTGGCGCCGTTGCCGGGGACGAAGCTGAAGCACATCTTCCCTGGGATACTCATCATTTTTCTGGTTTAAGAGGTGGACTTGAACCAGCAGTTTTTTGAAGGCTATTTTCACCAAAAAGAAGTCACACTGGCTTCTAAAGGGATTGGGACCAGGAATAAGCCTGTTTCTCCATTAAAACTGGGTGTGACAGACCCTGAGCAGATTTTGAAAACAGCAAATAAACTCAGAAAATCTCAATCTTTTCCAACTTTCTGTGATTCTCATCAGTTGGGTGAATTACTAGACCCAGCTGAAATTTCACCGTGTTCAAAACCTATCTTCTCTGAGAACACTTTCCAGGTTTTCACTAATCCTCAAAGTTTCTTGAAAGCTAAAAATTCTTCCCCTGATAAAATACCAATCTTTCAGTTAAAGCTAGGAAAGAATACTTTTCAAAAAGGGTCCAGTCAAATTTCTTCCTTTTCAAAACCTAATTTGAAACCTCAATCTAAACTTCAGTCCACAATGGCAGCCCAAAATCCACCTATGGATATGATGGACAGAATGGTAGCAGCTAGGTATGCACCATTAGTTTTACCTCAGCCTCTACATGCTTTGCCCGGAGGGGATTATCAGAAATATATGCCTAGATTTAATGGCCAAGGGGAAAATACTGCTGAGGAACATTGGGAGGCTTTTATGAGTTATGCTGACAATCAGAATATTGAAATTAAAGATGTGTGGATGAGGGTTTTTGTTCAGAGTCTAGATGGTGATGTAAGAAAATGGTTTAGAGATTTGCCTGCTAACTCCATTACTATTATTGAAGAACTCCATGAGCTTTTCATGAGACAATGGGGAGATACGAAAGATCACACATATTACATAACCGAATTTGGAGCTCTCAGAAGAAAGAAAGATGAGACTGTTGCAGATTTTTCCAAGAGGTTTAATAAGATGTATAGTAGAATTCCAGCAGAAATTAAACCCACTGAAACATCAGCCAAGTTGACCTATGCCAATGCTTTTGATCATGAATTTTCTCTATTACTCAGAGAGAGGAGACCTATCACCCTGCTGAACATGCAAGATGCAGCCCTAGAAGTAGAGTCTAATTTGTTAGCTTCAAATAGACTTAAGAATGAAACATCTCAGCAGCCATATGAAAGAAAAGGAAAGAAAGAAGCTGTCACAGCAGGCTCTGCTTCTCAATCTGCTGAGGCCAAGATAGATGAGATGGCCAAAATGGTTAAGATCCTTACTGCAAAGTTGAATAAACTAGAGCTTGAAAAGAATTCTGCTAAACCTGCTCCAGAAGCTCAGAGGAATCCAAACAATCAAAATCAGTTTAGAAGACAATTTGCACCTAGATTCATACCAAGGGAACGAAGAAATAATGACATCCAGCAAGAAAGGAGAGAAAATGAAGATCAGAAAGTGCCCCCACCTTTCCAAAATAATTTGGTTGATGAAGAAGAAATTGATCAGCAGCTGCTTTTTGAAGAAACTGAGACTGATCAGGACATGAATCACATTGGAGATAAAATGTTTACAGGCTTTGTTACTGAAGAAGATTTTCTAAATTCTGAATATTATGATGCTGATTTATATGAGGTTGAAGATGATTTGGAATGTGAAAAAACTGTTGTAAATGCTGCTACCAATCAGAATGGAGTTAAGAAAATTATTAATCTCAGAACTGGACCGAAACAAGTAGTTCAAGCTCCTAAGAAGAAAGTTGCTGTTCCTGCTCCAGTTATTCCTGATAAACCAATTGCTGATCCTGTAGCAGAAAAGAAACAACCTGCAGAAAAACCCAAGAAGAATATAGAAATTGAAGAGGTAAACAAGTCAGGTCAAAATTTTAGTTTGGAAAATGAGTTAGGAAAACTAAAAATTCCTGTACCATTTTCTGAGCTCATCAAAAATCCATCATACAAGAATACAGTTTTGAAAGTGATGAATATGCCCAATAATCAGCCAGTTTCAGACACAGTGAATCTACAGGAAGAAAACCCTAGAATTTTCATTGGGTCAGCTTTGGCTGAAAAGACTGAAAACGAAGCTGGTGCTTCTCCTCCTTTCTATATTACCTTGACTGTACACGAGCAGATGATTCATAATTGCCTGCTAGATTCAGGAGCATCCCATAACTTGATGCCAAAAACTGTGATGGAAGCCCTGGGCCTTAATATCACCAAGCCTTACCATGATTTATATGCCTTTGACTCCCGGGCTGTAAAGTGTCTAGGAGTAATTAAAGATATGGTTGTCAGCCTTGCTCAGTTGCCAATGAAGAGTGTCATAATGGATGTTGTAGTGGCTGATATCACCCCAAAGTTTGGCTTGCTTCTTTCAAGATCCTGGGCAAAGAAGGTTGGAGGAACCGTACAGATGGACCTTTCATATGCCACTATTCCTGTTTTTGGTGGAGAGAATAGGAGACTCTACAGAGAACTTCAGTTTGCCTACATTGTCACAGATGATAAGAACCCCACTAATCATCCTTTGTTTTCTGTTGATAAAGATCTTGGTACATGTATGTTACATTTCAGTGAAGAGGATAACTCTGCTGGCCTGTTGCAAGTAGAAAAAGAGCAGCAAATAAAGCACAGCAAAGAGGAAAAAGATGCATTGTGGGAGCTGTACTTTGATGGATCCTCGTGCAAAGAAGGTGCTGGAGCTGGAGTTCTGCTCATTTCTCCTGGAGGTGAGACAGTCAAACTCATGTATAAGCTGGAATTTGTCACTACTAACCACATTGCTGAGTATGAAGCACTTTTACTGGGATTGAAAGCTGCAAAAGACTTAGGCATTCAGCAAATTGCTGCATATGGCGACTCCGAGTTGGTTGTTCAACAGGTGAAGAACAACTATCAAGTAAAGCAGGGTTTGCTGAAGATTTACAGAAATAAGGTATGGGATATGCTGGAAAATTACTTCATAGCATTTAATATTACTCATATTCCAAGGAATCATAATGAAACAGCTGATTCATTGACTCTAGCAGCCTCATATTTCAGAATTCCTAAGACTACTCAGTTAAGGTATCCTATAGAAGTGAGGTACAGGCCTTGTGTACCTGATAATGTTAAGCATTGGAGGGTCTTCGAAGATGACATTGAAATCAAGAAATTTCTTGAGCTAACAGATGAGTTTGCAAATGCTCAGATTGATCAGGATGAAGGAAAAGATGAACCTTTAACATTATCATTCAAAATTTCTCAGAATACTCCTTGCTATGATGAAGAGATTAGGGTTCCAAGACAAGAATTTTGTGATGAATTAGACTCTATCCCTTTTGGTTTTGATATTAAATTTGATGAAGGCCAGGCTGTTCAAAAATTTTCAGAAGTTGCTTACATTCGTGGTTATGATAAATCTGCTGTTCAAAATCATTTTGAAGATGGTCTAATTTTTAATAAATATGATGATGAAATTGAAAAGAAAGACACAGAAATCTGTGAGGAGTATGATATGTTACAATCTGATCAGCAGATTCAAGAATGCATTCAGTCTATTATCCTTGAACAACAAAAGCCAATGCCTAATAGTCATTCATTTGAAGACAGTGGGGAAAAGGAGGTTCAGGTTATTAACATTATTAATGATACTATCCAAAAAGATCCAGAGCAAATTCAGGCTGATCCAGATGTCTTTTATCGCCAATGCCTGATTGATATTCATGGAAAAAAATATTCTTATGGACAACCTATCTTTTTCATAGAGTGGGAAGAGGTAACTCATGGAAATTTTTATGATCCAGTAGCAGATTATTTAGAGTCAATACCAGGTTATAAATCTGTTATTTCAGAGACACTATTTGATGAAAGTGGATATAAGTTGTTAAATCTCTGCTCTTCATGTTTTCCAATATTTCTGATTATATATATATTTGGAGTTGGAAACCAGTTTTGGTGGGGTGACCAAATTTTTTCTTGGTTACATTGGAAATCGGATTTCGATTTGATTCAGTAAATGGAAGGTTCCTCAGAGAAAGAGATTTGATTTTCATTGTACATATATCAGTGTGTGAAGGATTGAATAAAGACTCCATAGCCCAATGGAAGACTGAAGGCACTAGTCTACAGGTTCTTGAAGCCTCACAGGGAGGACTTCATCCCGCAGCTGGAGCCAGATGTTAAGTCAGTAAATTTTTCTGCATTTTTAGTTATTCTCTCCAAATTTTGGTTTGTTTTTTGAGTCTACCTTAGTTGATTTTTGGTTTTCAGTTTTGGTTTTTGTCTTCTTAGAAACCTTATGAGTGATTGAATAAAGTTTTAAGCCCAGTCCTTTTCAGATTTCATTTGATTTTGGTGACTTTTTATATTGAAAAGGGGGTCAATGAGAGTCATATGTTCAAAGGAAGAATCATCAATGACTTTAGAGAATGGTTAAATTATTTCCTAAACCAAATAGCTGCCAGAATCTCCGAAAAATTAGCAGAAATTGAAAAAACTGCTAAATTTTGGCATAGCAGTTATTCCTGTAGCGCTGGGCAAAATTTTAACACAGAGCGCGCTACAGGAATATCGTGGCCTGAATTTTTTGTCAATTTTTGATCTGATTTTAATCATGATGCAGAGTGAGACTGTCTAATCATATAGTGTGAGTGTTTTAACACGTATTTGCAGCATTTTGAACATGATTTTAGTTGGTGTTAATCACGAAGAGAAAAGAAGGGCATCATTGCATGGTATGCGGGTTCAGTTGCACAGAAATCAGCCAATTCCGGTTTAGCTGTCAGTTTTCTCTTGTTACACGCATCACTGCAGGAGAGGTAGTGTTTGTGAAAGAGAGTTCACTGTTAAACGGTGGATTGTGTTGCTGTGGAAAGGAAACAGGTGTGTTCTGGCGCTAGCGAAAATTAGGGCTTCCTCATTCCAGCGTTAACAGCTAAATTAAAGATCGTGGGACATCTGTACAACGGGGCTGACTCATCTGGCACTTTGGATCATGATTTCCAACAATCATAAAGGAACGATTTACAGGTTCTTCTGATGGAGCAGTCGAGATGAAGTTAGGACCTCAGGATGCTAACTTCCAATTTGACAATGACAGACATACAATATCCCCAAAGCAGTGCAAACTGCCAGAAATTCAAATTTATTCTGAAAGTACAGCAAATAGCCCTTTATGGGTATCTCCAGAGCAACTTGATCTGGCCAATGTGCATTTACAGCAGTCCAATAGCTCAGAATCAGTATGTACATCAGATACAGGCTCTGATCTGTTTAGCAAGCGTGATTTCATACACAGATTGAGGGAACAGCTGAAAAGAAGAGATGAAATGATAATGGAGATGCAAGTTCAGATTACTGATCAGCTGCAAATCATAAATAATCAAATTTCACACATGACAAATTTACAGTCACAGCTTGATGCAGCAAACAGGGAGTCTGCTAGTTGGTACAGGTGTTACACAGAAGGGTCTGTTAATTTGTGCAAGTGGTTTAAATATCACTGAAAATTGTTATAACCTGCAAAATTACTTGCTCAGAAACAGCTTATAAAATATTTTTGAAACCTGAAACTAGACTGTTCCTGTTCACTGAAAAGAAGGATATGGGAAAAAGTAGCAAAAGTGGTAAGGTTAACAGGGCTGAGCCCACAGACTTGATATGGATTCAGAAACTTCCAGATTGTGCAGAGCTGTTCCAACAGGCAGGTTGGTTGAAATTTTTCAAAAGGATTGATGGCTTCGATACACAGGTCACCTGCAAGTTTGCTAAAGCACTTAAAAATGATATAAAGTTGTCTAAAAGCAACAAAAAAGTGTTGAAGTTTTTCTTGTAGCGCTGGAACCGAAATTCATCAAAGGGCGCGCTACAAGAATATCGCGTTTTCCTGTTTTGAGTGATTAAAGTCAAATGCAGACCGCGAGATGATGGAGAGGAATTTTTGAAAACTGAAGGAGGTTTTTGTTCTTAAGATACCCATCTACAAAAACCTCTCTCAGTTTTGCAAAAGCTATCAAGGATTGAAAGATTCAGTTTAATCTTTGCAGCCTATTTTTCAGGGATTTTAAATATTTAATATTTTCCTGTTTTAGTGTTCATCTTGAGGGGAAGATTCTGATTGACTGGAGATGAATTTTTAAAAACCAAGAGAGGTTTTTGTCCATCACGGACCCATTTACAAAAAACTCTCTCAGTTTTTACACAGGTGTCACCAATTGAGAGATATGGAAGCTTCTTTTGACACCTATTTTCCAGAAATTCGCCATATTTGCCAGGAATCCGATTTACTATTTTTAGTTAATTAGTTGAGTTAGTTAGTTAATGTAACTGCTCAGTGGTTTCAATTTCGACCTAATGAAGGGGAAATAGAACCACTTCTTTGTAATTATAAAAGAGGGACAGCAAGTCATTGTAAGGGTTCGAATTTTTGGAGAGCTAGAGGAGGTCTGCAAACTGTGCTTTCATCCAGACTTATTCACTGCTAAGTATTGCAAACTCTCATATTGCATTTTTGATGAAACTATGAATATATGACTCCTTATTCCACTTTTGATATGTGTTGGCTTCATTTTAAACTTATACAGTTTCTTTATTGACAATTTCATTTCTGGTTTTAGGTATAATTTCCAGTGGTGCTTGTCTTTTATTGAATGAACTTCATTGCAATCTTTTGTTGAATTTCTGAGGTATATATGCATCTTCATGGATATATGGATGTGAATTAGTTTTTACTTATCTGTTGAATGTATTCCCTTATGCTCTTGAAGTTTTCTTACCAAAACCTACAAAACAAAACCCTAAAAACCTAGTTTGGATTAATTTTATTCTTGAGATTGTGTTGGCTTGTTACCCTAGCCTTAGTAACAATTTCTGACACAAACAGGTTCCTTTGGAAAGAAGATATTATTACCAGACTCTATGGTTTTGTCCATGAACCTTATATCTTACCTACTTTCTTGACCCCAAGAATTTTTGCTTTGGAATTTATCAGACAAAAGCTTATTGTGGAAAATGAGCATTTATTAAGTCTTAGAAAAGCTTTCAATGTCAAGTTTCATTTGATAGTTGGCCCATTCATCATAAAAAATAAAGCTTCTCTTCCATTTGTAGAAGGACTTCTACATGAAATGAATTTTAAAAACGCTTCCATAATTAACTATGATCCACATCATATAATATGTCAGCGAAGGAAGTAGAATAAGAGCAAAGATTTTGACCATCAGGAAGTGGAGGGATTAGATGGGAAAGCTAATCTCTTAGAATATGAGTCGGATGTAGAAATTTATGAGAATTTAAAATCAAATCCTTTTGCATTAATGAAAATTTAAGCTATGTTAGTGTCACTCCCAACAAAGTTGAGATTGCAGGTAAAAGGAGCCTTTCTGAAACTATAGATATGGAGGTAGAAGAGCAAGATACAAAAAAAAGACTTAAGCTAGATCAGGGAAAATAAATGGTTGAATAGGAAATTAAGAAGGAAAACAAAAAAAAATTCAAAGTCCAACTATTTAGATATAGGAGTACAGTTTCGCTGAAGCACAAGAGGCCGTTTCAAGTGCAAAATACCAATCAGGCATTGATTTATATACTAAATATGGCCAAGAAAAAAAATCTTCTTCTGAAAAAGTTCAGAAGTTTTTTCCTAAAGTCAAGGATATATTAAATAAGTGGGTTTCATTGATAACTGTTAAGGACCATGCAAAGAATACTCTGAATTTGGTAGTCTCCTCTAATGAGAAGTTCACAAAAATGAAAATTAATTTGCAGCAAATCCTAGTTCTAGGTAAGATTCATCTACATAAGCAAACTGGAGAGGTAATTTACATTGATTTAATGAAGGCCACTCTGAAGATTTCAAAGTTTCAATCTACAGTGGGTAGGTTAGTGTTAGTTTTCAACATTTAATTCAATTTGATCTAGGATCTTAAATGAGAGAACAACATGTACAACATATCAAACACAAGAGACAAGAGACAAGAGACAAGAGACACAAATCATTTCACCGGGGAAAACCAAGAAGGTGAAAAACCCCGCAACTTCCTCAGAGATAGAATGAGCATCAATACAAAGATCACAAAGATCAAACCCCACAACAAGAGATATTCTCCTAGCAGCTGCTCCTCCTCCACTTGTGCACACTCCTCCTCTCTCTCACTTATGCGAAGTGAGTGAGTGTGTGAATGAATAAAGTTACAATAAAGTACAAATATAATATTCTTAGAAGTTACAAGATTTCAACACTCCCCCTTAACGAGAAGGATATTATAACAACATCCGCAGGAGAAAGGAGTCATCAACATCATACATGATACATCTATAAATCATTGGAAGCTTTCTTTATACATCATCAGTAACTCAAGCAGTTACTGGAACATCTTCAATACTGGAACATCAACATCTTCAGTACTGAATCTTCATCTTCTGCAGCACTCGAACAACTACATTAACATCATCATCATATGGATCACTCGATCAACAGCCTCATCGTCTGGATCTACTGATCAACATCATCATCCGGATCTCTCGATCAACAACATCGTCATCTAGATCATCATGATCAACAACATCATCATCTAGACCATCATGATCAACAACATCGTCATATAGACCATCATGATCAGCAGCATCGTCATCTAGAACATCACGATCAACAACATCATCGTCTAGACCATCACTATCAACAACATCGTCATCTAGACCATCACGATCAGCAGCATCGGCATAGCAGCATACTCTGCAATGTACAATATCCTATTACAGGATGATCAATCCCTCTCACTTTAGGACATAGGTCCAAGGATGATACAATCCTGATCCACTTACGGGATGATCAATCCCTCTCAATTTAAGACATCTCTCATGTCTATGGACGATGCAATCCAGATTAACTTAAAGGATGATCAATCCTTATCTCTTTAAGACACCTCACCATGTCTAGGGACGATGCAATCCCAAATCGACTTTCAGGATGATTAATCCTTATCACTTTAAGACAGCTCACCATGTCTAGGAACGATGCAATCCCAAATCGACTTACAGGATGATTAATCCTTATCACTTTAAGACATTTCACCATGTCTAGGGACGATGCAATCCCGAATCAGCTTATAGGATGATTAGTCCTTATCACTTTAAGACATCTCACCATGTCTAGGGATGATGCAATCTCAAATAAGCTTATAGGATGATTAGTCCTTATCACTTTAAGACATCTCACCATGTCTAGGGACGATGCAATCTCGAATAAGCTTACATGATGATTAGTCCTTATCACTTTAAGACGTCTCACTATGTCTAGGGATGATGCAATCCCGAATCATCTTATAGGATGATTAGTCCTTATCACTTTAAGACATCTCACCATGTCTAGGGACGATGCAATCCCGAATAAGCTTACAAGATGATTAGTCCTTATCACTTTAAGACATCTCACCATGTCTAGGGACGATGCAATCCCGATTCAGCTTACAGGATGATTAGTCCTTATCACTTCAAGACATGAGTCTAAGGACGATGCAGTCCTGATCCACTTACGGGATGATCAATCCCTATCACTTTAGGACATGAGTCCAAGGACGATGCAATCCTATCACGTACATTTTGAACCAAATGTTCAGGGACGATGCAGTCCTATCATGTACATTTTGAACTGAATGTTCCGGGACGATGCATTCCTATCACGTCCACTAGGGACCACTTTCTCAGAGACATATGTCTATGGATCTCTTTTAGGACATGTGTCCAGGGATTATACAATCCCTCCTCGTCCACTTATACAAAGTCTAAGGACCATATATCGACCTCATCGTCGGAATTGGTAACCTCATCATCGACCTCATCGTCGGAACATGTATCCTCATCATCGATACAAGTATCCTCGTCATCGATACAAGTATCCACATCATCAATACAAGTATCCTCATCATCGATACAAGTATCCTCGTCAT